>CM040927.1:8207066-9407066 GCA_023029165.1 Gobiocypris rarus
TGGGTTGAATTTTAAATATGATATAAGCTATACATTTTTCAGTTGTAGTCTTTTAAAAAGGAAAATAATAAACTAAGTGTAATGTAGTGTTTTTTCGATACATATCGTACAATGAAATATCTGAAATGCTTCCAAAACTCATTTTCTGCAGAATATACAAGTTACCAGGTGTGTTTTTTCTCGCTCTCTCCTCTCCTCTCTCTGACAGCGAGTTGACACACAAACCCGCCTCCCCTCACTCACTTGTTTCATTTGCTTCTGAGATATGTTGTTGGTGTTGCAGCAGTGTTCATTTTGTTGACAAATAATGTCATAATTTTTGTTAATCGACCTTTTTTCACTGATGTAAAAGTTTTGAAATGACAAAAACTATGACGAAAATCTACTGTAATTTTCGTCAAAGAATAAAAACTAGACGAAAATGTTAGGAAAGGACATTTAGGGAAGAGATCCCGTCAGAACTGATGTCCTGTGTAATAGATACGCACATTTGAATTGTAACATGCTGATCTACACACTGCGCTGTTGTGTGTTCTAGGCTCACGCAACAGCTCCTTAGAGCGGTTAAATCACTGAGTAGCGCACATTTATGCCAGATAATTGCTTATGAACTAATGCTGATGAATAATGACATGTAAATTACTTTACGATGTTTATTAGGTAATATATGGTTTACACGGTAAAAATGCATATTTTATCTCCCTCATCTGAATTAATTACTTGAGCAATAGTAAGGCGCAGACATTTCAAAATAAGAGTCACAGTGTATTCCGAGATTGTTTTTTAATTTTTTTTTTTACTTTTTTTTAATTTAATTCCCTTTTAATCATAGTCAGGAGAAAAGACTAAGAACAGTATTCGACACATATTATTCAATAAAGTATCAGTGTTATAATAGTTAACTAAAACCATTAAAAAATATTAATTATTTGAAATTAATGTTAACTGAAATAAAAATAAAAAACTTAAACTTACTTTAAGCTTTAGCTTAACCTGATACACTTACTAAAACAGAAATACAAAATTATAAAAACTAAGTGAATTGAGCTCTTTCGTGTATTTTTGTTAGCCTGGCGTGGTCATAATCAATTCTAGTCAGAATATGAGTCTGGTACCGCTCCATTGGGCTGTGATTATGGGGCGTGTTTCAACCGAACCAGGAAAGACCTCAATTGGATAGACCTACAACCAATCAGAGCAACGGAGCGACGCGTAACATTAGTTGTCAAATGTCAACAGAACTCAACTGCACTGTGTTGCCAAGTCCGTGTTTTTCCCACGGGGTGTTTTCCATGTCCGCGGGTTGAAGCGACCCACAATTATGTGATATATAGACCCAGGAAAGTTTGTGAACATAAGCCGCCTCGTACAAAATGTAGTTCTTTTTTGCTGCTAATATATTACGCTTAAACAGTCAAATACACACAAAATAATTGTAAAATGACGGTCTTGGCGAGTATTCACAAAAACACAGTTATGTTTTAATTGAACATAAGCACGCATGTGTTACAGTATAATGGATTTGTGCGTCAGGTCTTAAAGTGACCGCAACCTAATTTTTACCTGCTGCCAAATAATAAGATAATATTAACAATATCTAGATGACGGTTTTTCCCCATGGTATCGGTCAAAATTGTAGCCAGTGAAAATGCTGAGTGGCTAGTAACTTTGGAAAGCCACTAGCCACAGTGGCTGGTGAACAAAAAAGGTTAACCACAAGCCCTGCTTCTACCATTCCTTTTAAGGAAACACACTTACTATTTCTGGCAGACAATATAAAAAATATCATTGATTATACTGAAGGAGGAACCCAAACCATATCTATAAGCACTTTTGACTTGAGCCAGCTAGCAACAACCCAGAACACACAATCACATAGCAATGTGTTAAAAACCACTCTAGCAACTGCCCTGACATGATGGTTTTTGAGTTTTGTTTAGGGCTTTAGGCAAACACCTCTAATATTTTCTTCAAAAAATTTAAAATCTAGTTTACTCACCAATACACAATGTTGTCAAGCTGTCTGTGTGTATCTCTAGATATGTGCCTCATACTAAAAGTCATTGAAGAGTGCTAGGAGGTCAATATCTTCAGGACACAAAGCAGTAATTGAAAAAAAGGCCTGCCATTGTGTTGATGGGACGTGTTTTTGAAGGTGTGTTCAATAAATCAATATAATGTGACACAGGGAAAATTACTGCACAGACTGAGAACTGAAATGCCACCTTGTCCCATAACTCCTTAATTCTATAGATCACGTCCCAGATGGATTTCTCTATTTTGCTGACATGTCAGCTCCTCTATTCATATACGCACCCTGGACTGGCCTTCACCCAGACTGCAGATGAATCTCTGCAGATACGGGCTCCATAAGGACACTTACTTTAAAGATGAAATGTGTCATTTTTTATTAGGGGTGGGAATCACAGGGTTCCTCGCGATACGATACATGGCTCACGATACCGATACAATACAGCAATTCTGCGATAATCAATATATTTCTAGACAATACTATACTGATACAACACAATATAATGTCAAACGATGAAAACAAAATGCCAGTGAAAAGGTTAACTGCAGTTTAAATGTGGCTGGGGCATCTATTATTCTACGTGCATTGCTGTCCGCCATCCTGTTAAAAAAGTTAATTAGCCTAAGAAAAAGTTATGTTCATATTTCCCTCATGTGTTGAGCGCCACCTCAAGGAGCCATGAAGTAACAATGCTGGGAGCAGGGAAATCTATTTAGAGTGACTTAATTTATTAATAAAAATATCGATATTTGGCACCAGTGTATCGATTCTCGTATCACACAGAAAAGGATATTGATATTTTGTCCCACACCTAATTTTCATATTACAGCACTTTTTCCTATCACAGTTTAATATAGCTATAAGTAAGCCATTATAGGACAACTTTCCCCAAAACATTTAACATTTTACAGTTATATCTAAGATAATGTTGGTAAATTATGGAGTGCCGCAAGGATCTGTGTTAGGCCCTCTGTTATTCTCATGCTGACTCTTGGTAATATTATAAGAAAACATGGAATTAGTTTCCACTGTTATGCCAATGATACTCAGTTATATATTTCAGCACAACCAGATTAAATCTCAAAATTATCCAAGCTGATAGAATGTGTTAAAAATATAAAATATTGGATGACCTGTACTTTTCTCCTATTAAATTCAGATAAGACTGAGGTATTGCTTATTGGACCAAAAACCTGTACACAGAATCTATTAGAATATAATTTGATCTACATCCACTACATCCACTTAGAAGGATGTAGTTACTCCATCCTCTACAGTTAAAGACCTGGGTGTTATTTTAGACAGCAACTTGTCTTTCGAAAATCATATTTCAAATGATACAAAAACAGCTTTCTTCCACCTCAGAAACATTGCTAAGCAACGGAACATGCTATTGGTCATAAAAGTTAGTTCATGCATTCATGACCTCTAGACTAGATTACTGTAATGCATTACTAGTTGGCTGTCCTGCATCCTCAATAAAAAAAGCTACAATTAGTCCAAAATGTCTTATTAGGTCAAGAAAATATGATCATATAACACCAATTTTATCATCTCTACACTGGTTACCTATTAAGTTCCGTATCGATTTTAAAGTATTACTACTGACCTATAAGGCCCTAAACGGTTTAGCTCCAGTGTATTTAACTGATCTTCTATCGCCTTACAATCCATCTTGCACAAAATTCTGGGCTTCAGGTAGTACCTAGGATATCGAAGTCCACTAAAGGAGGAAGAACGTTCCCATATTTGGCTCCTAAAACTTCCTGATAATGTCCGGGACTCAGAGTCAACGTGCACTGCAGTGATGCCTGGAATCACTGTGATCATGAAATACAGTGCAAGATGTGCAGCACCAATCTGTCATATACATAGCATTATAATGAGAACACGATTGTGATAGTGTTGTAAATTCACTGTGCTTTAGTTGCCCGTGTATCAGCGTTGTTGTCAAGGGAAGAGCGCATTCAAAATGAGTTTCCCTTTCAAACCATAGCCTGTAAAAAACTAGCACGGCCAAGTTCACGTGCGCATTTGGGTCCTTTTATGCAAGTTGTAATAGGTACATATCTGATTAATCTCATATAGGGTGCGTTTGGTTGAGTTTATTAACCCACTAGCAAAGCTCTGCAGGGTGGTGTATTCACAGTTTCAGCTCAAATTCAATGCCCGATATTACTGACTGGGTTATTTCAGATGGTTATTTTGTTTTTAGATGGGTTTTCTTCAAAGACATTTATGCATCATAAATTAGCAGTTATTTTTTTTAGTCATATGTTCATGTTTTCATAGACACATCATGTTTATATTTGTCAACATTAATCTTCGTAAAAGTCTTAAAATATTTTCATATCTCCATGACGTAGACGTTGACATGACAAGCCCCGCCCAAGAGAACTCGAGTACTCGTTTTTTGAGACCTATCGATGATCGAAATGAGAAATTTACAACAATTCCCATCCCTACATAATATGCAGTACCTAGTGCTGTATGTAAATGGACTGCATTTATTAGGGATGCACCGAATATTCGGCCACCGAAAATTTTCGGCCGAAAGAGTTTTATCACCGAAACAATACGGCCGAAATGTTGTGATGACGCAAACTGAAACCGCGACCTGTGCTTGTCTAAACGGTCTCAACAAGCAACATGTCTAAGGTGTGGACGTATGTGGTTCATCTTACATCTGATGACGCATCTGTGGGTTTTAATTTGAAAATAATGCTTTGTTTATGTTTATGTTTCTGTTGATGGATACACGTGCTGGCTCCTCAGTGATACACTACAACAACAGCGATCTTAAAAGAAACACGTGGGCAAACGGTCTCTCTTTGTCAACTTTGTTCAATGCATGCGAGTGCTGCCGTATGTTCGAATATGACCAGTCGTTTTCGCCGTTATCACCGGGTGTAGTGCCAGAAGACGTGAATGAGAACTCGCGCACTGTGTGAAGATTTGTATCTGTGCACTCATCCGAAAGTGCACACTCATCTCACAGCGCGCAAATATTGAGTTATCTTTCAAGTCTTGCGCTTAAATGGACAAACTCACACAAAAAGTATGTCAACATGTCTCCTTGCAGACATAGTCTGTATATGCCTTAAGTGAACTTTATACAGTGAGAAAGACGACACATTTCGGTGCATTAGGTCTTAAAGGGGCAGTAGCCTTTACTGCGGTCTGTTTAATGTCAACAAAAGACAAGGACATCACTCACTGCCCTTGATTAAACATCTTTTGTAAGTTTAATAAGGATTAATCTTTAATTTAAACAGTTAAATATGCAGTTATTTTATGTTTGATTACTTTATTAAATTGCTGTACCTTTCTGCAGGCCAGTAGGCCTGTACATTACTATTTAATGTACACATGAGTGAGGTCAAGTTAAAAAAAAATAATTCGAATTTTATTTTATACTGTGAATTGTTGCAATGTGCTAAATAAATATTTGCATAATTTGTAGTTGATTTATTATTTGAAAATTTTAATATTAATTTATGCACTTGCAATGCCTTGATTTGTAGTAAAGTTACACAGTCATAGCCATAAATGCAATGGTACTAATAATTGGCATAATTTATTTCGGTGTTTCGGTTTTCGGCCTTGGTTTCCTCTTTTTCGGTTTTCGGCCAAGAATTTTTATTTCGGTGCATCCCTAGCATTTATATAGCGCTTTCAACAGAGCCATGGCCACCAAAGCGCTTTACATATTGCCTCACATTCACCCATTCACTCACTCATGCATACACTGACGGTGGTGTCAGCCATAAAAGGAGCCATCCAGCTCGTCGGGAGCAGCTGGGGTTAGGTGTCTTGCTCATGGACACCTCGACACTTGGTCAGGTGGAACCGGGGATAGAACCACCAACCTTCCGGTTTGTAGACAACCCACATGAACCACTGAAGCACTGCAGTTCATATGAACCAAACAAAAGAAAAACCGCTAACTCAGGGGAGGAGCTAAAATAATAGGGAACATTCCATCAGTAGTCGTGGCAGGGCCTGTTCCAATGTGACATCACACTGAAGCTCATTCCTGAACCATATGTTTTAAGACACTGTTTCAGAATTAAAATAACAAACAGAGTGGACAGATTTTTACCACAATGGGGTGGTTGTGTACACACTGTAGATCCATAAAAGTCAATTTTGCATTATAGGTTCCCTTTAATATTATGGCATATCCACAACTTTCCTGCAAGTCTTATTGGGTGTCAGCATGACACTCGATACTTCCTGTTGACAGTATCTCAGTTCCGGTTTAGCACACAGAGATAACAGTTACTCACTGCGGTACAAACGAGTGAAACTGATTGCATATGCTGCTGACAGACATATTAAGCAATGGCTCCTTGTGGCTCAACGTGTGCCGTTGTTGGGTGTACAAACAACACAAGAAAACTTAAGGATTTTATGAATGGGACCTGCTTCCAACATAAACGGACCAGTTTGACATGTTGCCTAGCACCCTGCGCACTCCATTCAATGCCCAACGACGAGACAAAAACACGAGAATGGTTAGCAGCCCTAAAGCTAAAAAATCATAAATGACAATGATAAATTGTTGTTGATTACAGGTGAAATGTGAAAAATTTGAATATTTTGCAAAAGTTAATTAATTTCAGTAATTCAACTTAAAAGGTTAAACTAATATATTATATAGACTCATTACATGCAAAGTGAGATATTTCAAGCCTTTATTTGTTAAAATTTTTATTTGCATGTAATGAGTCTATATAATATATTAGTTTAACCTATTTAAAATACTGCAGTACAACTGTATATATTTTTGCAAGGGGTATGTTTATTGTTTTCAATAATTGACAGATTTAATGTGTAGCAAGACCGCTCTAACAGCCTAACGTTACCTTCCAAATGACAGCTTCTGCATGGCTACAAGATTTCCCTAGCCCTGCAATACATGAATAGCCGACTGTTTCAATGATACCAATGGGTCTCGTCATTCACCAAGCAAGTTTTTTGGGCTTGTTGAGGCTCTGACTAGGCTTGACCTCAGCCTTAAGGAAAGTAAACTCGTTGTATTTTTTACACAGTATTTTTGTGTGCTGTGTAGATAGTTGTAAGCCTCTGTGCTCTTATAATTTCTTAGTATCTCACCATCAACACCCTCATTAAGGATGAAATAGTTAATGATATCCACATAGCTAACGTCTGGCCACAATTTCATATCGTCTACCCATTCCGTTAAGGTAGACAGTTCTTGTAAGGATATCAGATCCACGCGACCATCTAAGAGATGTGATCATTTTGCCAGAGGCGTTGTTGTAAAAGTCTACTCCTGAGTCCTGATAATACAACCAAGCGTTTAGCTGATAGCAGTATCTACAGACTAACGTAAACCGGAAGTTCGTTACCGTCTTGTTCTATGTTGCCATAGCGATCATTGGAAAGGTCAGAGTTCGGGAAAGTTATGGATACCAGGGGTGGCGAACTCCCAGGCGAGACCCTGAGAGCCTCAGTCCTGCAGAGTTCAGCTCCAACCCTGATAAAACTCACCTGCCTGTAGCTTTCTAGTAACCCTTCACACCTTGATTAGCTTGTTCAGGTGTGTTTGATTAGGGTTAATGCAAAACTGTGCAGGACTGTGGCTCTCCAGGACAGACGTTCGCCACCCCTGGCCTATTGATAAAGCGATGTTATGGCTGATAACTGATAATTGGCTTCTATTAAAATTCTATACCAAAGTGCGCATGTTGCATTTTTTAGAAGTGATTCCAATAAAATTTCAAGCAATTCAAAACCATCATGCGAACAGTGCGCAATTGAAGTGTCTCAGCTGAAGGAAACTATTATTTATCAGTTTTTATATATACACATGCCAATTTCTTATCGGGTTAATAACAATAACATTAAAAATAAACATATTTTGGCCGATACTGATATGGTGGCTGATATATCATGCATCCCAACATATCAGTGGAGAAGTATGTTTGTCCACAGTGGTCCATACCTTGTCCACAATAGTCCAGCGCTGGCTGAAATGCCCGTCACCCCCGCCAGGGCGGCCAACATCAGTCTGCGCCGCTGATAGGAACGGAAGGCACCGGTATGATGCCTCCTTGACAACTGCACCATCCCGACGGTGACAGCCGTCAGTGCCCGCAAGCGGTACATACTACAAGAAGACAGAAAGAGAGAGTGATTACTATGCAAATAATACTTTTAAATCAGAATGAGAATTACATACATATGCAAATATCTCCAGGAGTGACACAAATGACACCATTTCAAATATTTAATCAGGGCAGTGAACCAGCATTATAAACTTTCAAATTAAATGAAATTCATCCAAAGTCGAAACAGGTCCATTTCGACTCTCTTTCATCGGGAGATTTGGGTCAATCTCAAATGCTAACATATAACGTGATTCTGTCTGAAATTAAAACTGTAAATGAGGGTTCTGGATCTTTCCAGAACACAGCATGGATTAGCCTGAATCCCTGCACTAGCACATCTCTCACAAGCCTGAGCCTGCGCTCCCAAAAAACTAATTATCCAGCAGTGCAGGAACAAGCCAGATTTTTAACACTAGACTTAAGAAAGCAATGAAACGAAATGGGGCTTTGAGGCTTTTAGTCCATGACTTTTATTTTTAAATGTCATCTTTAAGCGAGTGTGGTCCTAAAAGTGTACAAAATAAACTTTTAGGAGATGTATTTAAAATGTAGTTTTTGTCATCTGGGCAAATAGCGCAAAATATTTATGACTCATCTTGTTTGCAGAGGCGTATGCAAGTAATTGTCCAATTAAATGTTCTCTGGAATGCAAATGTCCTGATAGCACCTTCCGCAGACCAGCAAGTTATGCTTAAAGAGAAGAGAGAGGGACCATATCTCAGCTGGTCTTGAATTTCTTATTGAGAAATTGAGTTATACTTGAGTTAAGTTCGTTGAGTAAATGTGGGAAACATTTACATAATATATTACAACAATTAAAAAAGAAAACTAAGCATGAAGGTCCACCCCTAAACCTCACCCTCAGTGGGGTGTAGGCAGAAAACAGAGATTTACCACCAATTCACCAAAATGCATCACATTTCATTGTACTTAAGTATTTAAAAGTAAAAAGTATGGGTGTGAGGAGATCTCATGATAATATTTCTCGTCGAGGTGAAAATCTAAGCAGTTGACTGTGTGGCAAAACCTTGCTGTAAGGTTTCCAATAATGTGCATTTGGGAACACATTTTCTGACATGTTTATGTTTTATTACAACTGTTGCACTATTATCATTTACATGGATGGGGCACATCTCAACATCTCGGTTAACAAACTCCATCCCTGCATATGGTGCGAGTTTGGATTGCTTATAATATTCATCTGGAAGAGTACCATGCAGCAGATTTAACCGAAGTCTTTATAAACCAACTGAGGAGAATTTTTAAATATGAGAATGGTTGTTCATCGCGATTTCAAAATAAAAGAGTTTGCTAGTCCATGTTCTTGTTCAAGAAATTACAGTGGTAGGAGCATTTCTATCGCAAAGAAGTGGCCAAATATTAAATATTAAGCAGACATTTGAATTAAATGTTGTTTGGCCAATGTTAAACAAGGATTTGATCTGCTGTAAAATGTAGCAAAAACAATCACCCTCTACAGGCATTGTTATAATTCATAATGTACGTAAGTTGATTTTGTTTATATTATGTATAATACATTATGTATTTTAATGGTGTTAAACCAAACAATATGATTACATTCTTTTGAAAAATGTATTGCCTTAAATGCTATTGTTCACTTATGTCTATTAATCATCAAAATAATCAACGGATTACTCGATTACCAAAATAGTCATTAGTGACATCACCAGATTAGTTCAAACATTTCAAAATGCACTTGCATTTTTTGCATTTTGTGACTTTCAGTTGAACAAAAGACATTGAAGGTGGTGTTAATATATCGTCTCATCTCATTCTCGCAAACCCAATATTGTGTATCATGTATCGTCTCGACAGCTAAGTGCATTGCCACACCCCTAGTACATAGTAAAAAATGTCTTAGCTTTAGAAACCGATCAAACCAAGAGGCCATGTTTAGGTAGATCTAAATATTAGCAACTAGCTCATTTTAATGGTAAAAATAAACTTTGTCCCTCAACAAAAATAGCACGGAAAAGGCTGTGGAAAGGACGGGTCAGGAAAGGTAAATATACATAAAGCACTATTAACCTGAGACATACTCCACCTAGCAATTACAAAATTCTTCACAGATGCTACACTGCTAAAAGTCAAATTAGACAGCATTATGAATAACAAACCCGATTACAAGATTTACATGGTTTTAAACCCTTTACCTTACCTGTTAGGCAGCTAAACAATCCTCAAAATAACGCTTAAGTACAACCAATTACTTAAGTACTTTACACCCCTGTTAACAAATTTATATCAGAGTTTTAAAACAGGGTATATGCATTTATTTAAACAGACAAAAGGGAGGAACAGTAGAGAGCTGAGCTACATCTGACCAGACAATTTTCAGCATTTATTAAATCACATCACAACACCTACTGTAACCATTAGCTTAATATGGTATGATGCCATTTAGGTTAGCGATAGTCTTACAAATATAATGTTATTCAATCGCTTTATCAACTCTTCATTCGTTTCAGTTATGTCTGCAATAATAGGCCAATCCATAAGAGGACATTGTTAGTTCTTGTATGTCAAACCTACAATGTGTCTAAAGGCGCCGTATTTGATTCAAGGGCACCAGAACGGTTTATATTTTCCACACAATGCTACTTAATAACTTCAGAAGGCTTGGAGAACAGCACACAAGACATATGGACCATAGAGGATACTTTTATTGTGCTTTTTATGTATTTTCCGATCACACTCAAAAAAATGATTCATGGCATAGTTTATAATTAAGTATTTGCATCCTTTTGATTTTATTTAAATTATGTGTTTTTTAAAATGTATGTAGCCAGATTGCTTAAAGTCAATGTAAATTTGTTAATTGTGCAAACTATTAGATTTAATCAGTTAAAAAGTATGAATATGGTTTAAATAGAGCTAGCTGTGGAACGAGCCAGATTCAGTTAGTTAGATTGTATGAGATTGGTTTGCATAAAGTTTAGTTTATGGAAAATGGAAATTATGCCGATCCATACTCCAGTCGGTAGGTGGCGGTACTGCACATAGACGTGTCTATGGTAATAATCCGGTAAAGAAAAAGCACCAGGAGCAGATGGAAAAAACGTTCTCCTCTAATCTTTCATCAGACCATGGTAAGTTACATCTGTGTTCATTCTATTTTGTTTGACTGTTTTCATATACATGTGTTATTCGTACTGTTTATATTGTATTACACTAATACCAATGAGCTGACTATCACATTTTCGTTTAGTCCACTAGATAGCTAACTTGCATATGGTGCTAATAAATAAAAGCTAACTTTAGCATCTTTTTTAGCTAAAAGTCCTTCATCATTGGACAGTGTTACACGTAAACTAATTAAATCTAACAGGTATGTCATTTTTGTCCTGTGTTTATATGAATTTCTGAATTTTCCATGAGTGAGCGATGCTTTACAACAGCTTAATGTAACTTTACTTATGCGGTTGCATTATTTTTCTCTTTACCATTTTGAAAATGTATGCTCTGCATTTTTGTCCTTTGGCAAACGTGCAGTTACTTTGTAGACCAAACATAATGATAGTAGCCTTTAATAATTCTCCAAAAATTAGTTCATTAGCAACAGTATGCATTTTGTTTCTAACTACAACAATTTTTTATTTCACAGATACCTAAATCACCCTTTCTTACATATGTATGGTGGACAACCTCCTAGACCTTGTATGTATGCTACAAAGATTGATATATAATGCATAGAAAATTCAATACACTAAATTACAAACAATGAATCGCAGTTTTTGAAATTTTTGATTCAATAAAAAAGAATAATATAACACGTAATCTGGTCCTTTTTCATCTTTCAGGTCAGCTTCATGCATATAACTACGGTTTCACTGACATCAAAATTCATCGGTCAACTGGACCAATACACCGATGACTTGATAAGGGTTTTCCATCGCAAAGGATGATATGCTGGACAGAAAAAAGCTAAAGTAAGTGTGTTTTTATGTATTGCATCATATATTACACTGGTTACTCTTTTGTCTTGACATTTTGTCTTTTTTTAAATTTTATCTAAGAACTTTCTGTCGCTACATAAACTGCTATGCACCTACCACTTTGACGCTCCAAAAATTTGTAAAGAGATCAAAAAACGAACTCAATATGAATCGAAACTACATTTTCTGAAGATTTTATTCACACATATACGTTCAACAATGCACACATCAGTTGTAGTAAACAGAAACTCAAGCATGTTAGCTTGAAGTGTGAGAACCAATGAGATTCATTCTTGTGTTACGCAGAACATTTGAGCTTCTCAAGAACAAATGAGGTTCATTCTGGTGTTACGCAGCACGCTTGAGCTTCAGCAAGAACCAATGAGGTTCATTCTCATGTTACGCACGATTGAGCTTCAACAAGAACCAATGAGGTTCATTCTCATGTTACGCACGATTGAGCTTCTCAAGAACCAATGAGGTTCATTCTGGTGTTACGCAGCACGATTGAGCTTCAACAAGAACCAATGAGGTTCATTCTGGTGTTACGCAGCACGATTGAGCTTCAACAAGAACCAATGAGGTTCATTCTGGTGTTACGCAGCACGCGTTGGAGCTTCAGCAAGAACCAATGATGTTCATTCTCATGTTACGCAGCTTGCGTTTGAGCTTCAGCAAGAACCAATGAGGTTCATTCTCATGTTACGCAGCACGTTTGAGCTTCAGCAAGAACCAATGAGGTTCATTCTCATGTTACGCAGCACGATTGAGCTTCTATAAGAACCAATGAGGTTCATTCTGGTGTTCGCAGCACAATTGAGCTTCAACAAGAACCAATGAGGTTCATTCTCGTGTTACGCATCACGATTGAGCTTCTCAAGAACCAATGAGGTTCATTCTGGTGTTACGCAGCACGATTGAGCTTCAACAAGAACCAATGAGGTTCATTCTGGTGTTACGCAGCACGATTGAGCTTCAACAAGAACCAATGAGGTTCATTCTGGTGTTACGCACGTTGGAGCTTCAGCAAGAACCAATGATGTTCATTCTCATGTTACGCGCGCGTTTGAGCTTCAGCAAGAACCAATGAGGTTCATTCTCATGTTACGCAGCACGCTTGAGCTTCAGCAAGAACCAATGAGGTTCATTCTCATGTTACGCAGCACGATTGAGCTTCTATAAGAACCAATGAGGTTCATTCTGGTGTTCAGCACAATTGAGCTTCAACAAGAACCAATGAGGTTCATTCTCGTGTTACGCATCACGTTTGAGCTTCTCAAGAACCAATGAGGTTTCTTCTCATGCGCCAAGCAAGTTAGTTTGAGCTTCTGTTTATGTTCGCTGATGAAAATGTTGACCAAACCACTCAATTCATATGTATTTTACGATCTCTTTATGAACTTTTGAAGCATCGAAAAATAGCATTTTCATTTTGGGCGAACTATCCTTTTAAAATTCAGCCTTATTTAAACTAAGTTAATGACTACCTTCATGTTTTTTTTCTTATTCTTAAGTTTATCTAAGAATGAAGACGTGACATCAAGCGTGATTGTATCATGAGGTGCCTAAGTGTCTACCTAACGAAGACACAGAGACACTCATCAAAGAATATGTGGTAAGTGTGCGTCAAGCTTCTCTCTTTGTTGTAAATGTCTTATTGATATATATACATTGATAGTTATGTTAATGTACAAAGTAAGGAAATTGTGAAATAAGAATCATTAAACATTGGTGTAGATAGGAAATTAATACATAATTCATGGAAAAACTATAACAGTACAACTATCACTTCAATTACATGAGTTGACTGAATCAATAGGAAATAAACCGTCTTGCTGCAAAAGCAAGTTTAAATAGATAGTTCACCCAAAAATTTAAATGTTGTCATTTACTCACCTCCAAATTGTTCAAACATGTACAAGTTTTTCTGTTGAACACAAAAGAAGATATTTTGAAGAATTTTGGTAACCAAATGGTTGACTGTAGGCATTGACTTCCATAGCAGGAAAACAAAAAAGTACAATGGAAGTCAATCGCTATCATCCACTGTCTGGTTACCAGTACTTTAAAAATCATCTTTTGTGTTCAACAGAATGAATGCATTCATACAGGTTTGGAACAACATGAGGGTGAGTAAAAGCAAAAATGGGTGAATATTTGGGTGAACTATCCCTTGAACTTGAAAACTGAATTTTGCAGCAATTAAACCACTTTGATGTTTTTCTGCAAATTAAGCCAATTGATCACAATAACTAGAACTGTGATGCATTTAGATTGGGTTGGCTTGCAGGTTTACAAAAGTATTTTTGTAATTTGGTGGCAAACTTTAAGGGCTTTGGCTAGCTATCTGGATTTTTTTCTAAACTGGATGGTTAGACAAATGGGTGATCTGTGTTCAAGTCTTTCTGATTGTATTTATACGTTTTGAAAAGTGTTCCATTTAGTTTTACGTGTTTACATTTGACTGAGTCTACATATCTGAAATGTCAGTTTACAAAACATTGTGCCTTTATATTTTTGAATATAACACTATGACTGGCATTGGGACACAACTCATTATCTTTGTCTATTCTCCAGGACTGTGAAAGTGAAGAGGCTGATATGGGATAGCACAGACAACAATGGGAATATATGCCTTTCGGGCAGAGGACCTTCAGATGTTGGTGTTGTTCTGGAAGGTTTGTGTGAAGTATCACATTTGGATGTGTGATGCCTTTTGGACTGATGAATGCCCTTAATATTGTAAAAAATTATTGACCTGAAAGATGAAAAAGGACAAGATTATGTGTTATGTTATACTTTTTATTGAATCAAAAATTTCAAACTGAGATTCATTGTTTGTAAGTATTTAGACCCCTTAAATTTCTCACTCTTTGTTATATTGCAGCCATTTGCTAAAATCATTTAAGTTCATTTTCTCATTAATGTACACACAGCACCCCATATTGACAGAAAAACACAGAATTGTTGACATTTTTGCAGATTTATTAAAAAAGAAACACTGAAATATCACATGGTCCTAAGTATTCAGACCCTTTGCTCAGTACAAGCACCCTTTTGATCTAATACAGCCACGAGTCTTTTTGGGAAAGAAGTTTTTCACACCTGGATTTGGGGATCCTCTGCCATTCCTCCTGGCAGATCCTCTCCAGTTCTGTCAGGTTGGATGGTAAATGTTGGTGGGTAGCCATTTTCAGGTCTCTCCAGAGATGCTCAATTGGGTTTAAGTCAGGGTTCTGGCTGGGCCATTCAAGAACAGTAACGGAGTTGTTGTGAAGCCACTCCTTCATTATTTTAACTGTGCTTCGGGTCATTGTCTTGTTGGAAGGTGAACCTTCAACCCAGTCTGAGGTCTTGAGCACTCTGGAGAAGGTTTTTGTCCTGGATATCCCTGTACTTGGCCACATTCATCTTTCCCTCGATTGCAACCAGTCGTCCTTTCCCTGTAGCTGAAAAACACCCCCACAGCATGATGCTGCCACCACCATGCTTCACTGTTGGGACTGTATTGGACAGGTGATGAGCAGTGCCTGGTTTTGTCCACACATACCGCTTAGAATTAAGGCCAAAAAGTTCTATCTTGGTCTCATCAGACCAGAGAATCTTATTTCTCACCATCTTAGCAAACTCAGCGGGCTTTCATGTTACTTGCACTGAGGAGAGGCTTCCGTCGGGCCACTCTGCCATAAAGCCCCGACTGGTGGAGGGCTGCAGAGATGGTTGACTTTCTACAACTTTCTCCCATCTCCCGACTCCATCTCTGGAGCTCAGACACAGTGGTCCTTGGGTTCTTCTTTACTTCTCTCACTAAGGCTCTTCTCCCCGATAGCTCAGTTTGGCTGGATGACAAGCTCTAGGAAGGGTTCTGGTCATCCCAAATGTCTTCCATTTAAGGATTTTGGAGGCCACTGTGCTTTTAGGAACCGTAAGTGCAGCAACAATTATTTTGTAACCATTGGCAGATCTGTGCCTTGCCACAATTCTGTCTCTGAGCTCTTCAGGCAGTTCCTTTGACCTCATGATTCTCATTTACTCTGACATGCACTGTGAGCTGTAATGTCTTGTATAGACAGGTGTGTGGCTTTCCTAATCAAGTCCAATCAGTATTATCAAACACAGCTGGACTTAAATGAAGGTGTAGAACCATCTCAAGGATCAGAAGAGATGGACAGCACCTGAGTTAAATATATGAGTGTCACAGCAAAGGGTCTGAATACTTAGGACCATGTGATATTTCAGTTTTTCTATTTTAATAAATATGCAAAAATGTCAACAATTCTGTGTTTTTCTGTCAATATGGGGTGCTGTGTTTACATTAATGAGAAAAAAATGAACTTAAATGATTTTAGCAAATGGCTGCAATATAACAGAGTGAAAAAATTAAGGGGGTCTGAATACTTTCCGTGTGTATATATATATATATAATATTTGTGAAATGAGCTTGTTTGTGGCAAAACATTTTTATTAAAGAATATATATAATGTGAAACAATGTGGTCTGCCCATTTTTAATTATATGTTGTGATTGGGGAGTAAAATGAAGGAAACATATTTAAAATACATAAATATGACTTTAAAATACATTGGGTTTATAATAAAAATTACTTAAACATAAAGCATTTTAAGTAAATTGGGTTTATTACATAATAATACAAAATCCTGTTTCTTATTCATTTAAAACTAATTGGATTTATTGATGCTTTTACATAAATATTATTCTTACTTGTTAAATTTATATATGACTTACACATATATATTACATAAAGTTTATTACTTTTTATGTTAAAAATATGTAATCAAAATGGATGGAAACTTTATATGCAATCAAATTACATAAATCTTATTTATTGGGCCTAAATTTTTTTGAGTGCAGCATCCATCTCCATTCACTCTTATTATATGGAAAAAAGAAAAAAAATTATCTTTCTCTAAAACTCAACCTTTCAAAACATTTCACAATCAGGTGCGGGATAGCACTCGAGACTTGTGAATTTCAATCTTCTATGCCAATTTTGTCAGACTCCCCCATATAAACAATCCAGCATCTGCTCAATTTTCCTTGAAAAGAGCTACTTATGTCATTCGTATCTTTTGACACCAAACTGTAGGCAGGGAGTGAGGGACTGGTAAACTCACCCTATGTGCTCAGCCTCGCTAGTAGGAAGGCAAAAGCTCCGTAGAGGCTAGAGGAGCCACCTGTCCGTTTCCAATATTGACTGTAGTTTGATTGAGGTCCTGATTCAGCAGAACATAATGAGAGTGGGAGCGCTACATGCTAATTGGAGTGAGCACTTGTGCGTGACATTGCAGACTGATGGCACTGGTCTCTGGGGCTGAGGACATTGGGCCCGTGCAAAACTCTTCAAACGGAGCAGATACTGCATTATCCCAGTAAACACCCTTGTGGGTTCTATCAGAGTGAAAGCAACTTGTTTAAGCCTTCTTGAAGAACACTTTATGAGCAGCTTCACATTGCAATTGTTTGGTTCTGGCCATTACTATTTTATTAATGTAATATTTGCACAGTTTAATTGTAATTACAATGAGCTTTTCAATCAAATGTTACTTCCAATGGGAGTTGAAGCTGGTGTAGATACCCTGTTGGTTAGTTGCTGTTTGAATGGTTTGATTAGTAGTTTAAAAAAAATTATAAAATCTTATAAAATGTTTTTCAAACCTGGGACAATATCAAGCAGTCTACGCTCAACGTCTAAAACTCAAGAAAGGAGCAATTCCAACTATATTGCTGCAAGCAGTGAGTAGTGTTTATATCCACTTACTGACTATCTAAACAATTTCTGATTAAATTGAAAGTTTCTTAGAGAGACAGCATTGTCTAGATAACGCAAGATGCTAGTACAGTTACAATAGGAAACTCCAAGTACCATACATAACTAGTCACTGCGTACATTGTGACTATATAAACAAGCAATATCGTTTTTACGAAAAAAGACGAGTCTAACATGTAGTTGGTTTTGCACTAAAGCACTGGTTTTGGTTTTGTCGGGGGAAAAAGAGGTTTCGAGTCCTCGTGTTTGCAGTTGCCAGAGTTCAGTAATTTGAATCCCCCAATCAGAGCTTTTCTGTTAAAAGAACACATAATCTATCTGGTGTTTTACCTAAACATGTGCAATCTGGACACTATATGCACGCGAGCTCTCTCTCTCTCGCGCGCGCGCGCGCGTGCAGTGATCTGAAAACACATATAAACAAGTAAGCTGCATTTGAGCGATCTCCATTTGAGATGTTCTGCTTAAAGTGTCATTCAGTCGATCTGTGTTCTGTCAGGAGTCAAGATCATGAGGTGGTTGTGCTGTTTGTGATTATGTTAGCTAGCTGAACAACTGCACTTGTGTGAGCTGCTGAAATAAGCCAATCAGAGCAGAGCTTATCATTAATATTCATGACCCTTCCAAATAAGGCAAAAACCGAGCATTACATCCTAGGCACAATTTCTAGGGTTGTAAATGGACCTGTAAAACTGTATCTGGACAATTGTTGCCCCTAAATAAGCCAGATACACTCTATGTAGATATCAGAGAACTATTTAAAATATTGTTTCAAATCATTCTAGGGCACCTTTAAGTATACTTTAAACTTTTAATAAATTATTCAATTTAAAGATTAAAAAAAAATAAAAAGCCATTCTTTAATGTCATCCACCTTCGTTTTGTGTCCCTTTTTAATTAATTAATACTTTTTTGAAAAAGTATCGATTCAGGCACCGGTATCGTTTTAAATAGGGGTGCACCGATCCTTTATTAGGATCGGATATCGGCCGCGATACTGACAAATTAGCTGGATCGGGGATCGGATCCACAGGCCGATCCAGGGTTTTTTTTTTTCAGCAGCAGCAGAACCAACGTCATTCGTCAGCTTCACGTGTGTCGCATGCTAGAAGCGACATGGAGCGAGCCAGAGAGTCGGCTGCAGGGTTGCCAGCCAACTCTCACGCATTTCTGTCTCGTCTCATGCACTCACTCTGCCCAACTTAATCTCACGCCAAATTGCCAAACCAGCTTTTGATATTAAACAAAGCTTATCTTTTACATTTTTCAAACAATAAATAGCGTTTTGGCGCTAATGTGGCATAATGTTAAAAACAGAGGCGTTGAAAAAGGGAGTTGCGACATGCTCTCATCTCCCGGCGGCACGCACTGACACTTGCTTGGTCCATGGAGCCCTCAATACTTCTAGCGCTGTGTCAGCGCATTTGAATGGCTTAAGCGGATACACAACAGTTTCACTATACAGATATTTGCAGCAAGTTTTGGTAAACAGTACAGCATAGTGTGCATTGATTATTAAGTCAACCATATTTACAGGGTCGTTTTATTATGGACAGTGTTGGAGATGCAACATTGTTAACATTAATGTTATTACTGTATTTAGCCCTCAGGTGTTCCTTACTAATTGGTTACACTCATAATCATTGGTCAAATGTGACCATAGACCGTAACTGTTTTTCAATTAAATAAATGTTCTATATTTTAGTTCAATAAGAATTCAACACTTTACATACATCTGTTATTTTGTCTTAGTTATTTAGTTAGTAAAGTCTGGTGCCTTTAGTCTCTTCAAGGAAGGTATAAGGTGGAATGTATACAGTTTATAATTAATTCAACAATAGTATCGGATCAGTATCGGGTATCGACAGATACACAAAGCCCAGGCATCGGAATCGGGACTGAAAAAGTTGGATCGGTGCACCCCTAGTTTTAAAAGTACCTGTTTGGCACCAGTATCGAAAAAAGCCAAAACGATACCCAACCCTATTCGCAACACAATGAAAGCATCTGATGAAGGAGAAACTGCCAAATTGTGTATGATAATATATGAGATGCTATGCCAAGTGCCTCATTTAGACAGATTACCAAAGCTTTCCTTGACATTAACCTTCACAGTTCGTGGAGATTCAATTGAGTGGTAAATGTGATAATACAAGTCAGTCAAATAGCAGCAGTTTTTAAGGCAATATAATAGGCATATTATGCAAATACTTAAATGACAGTTCATAAGGTTTCAAGTTTATCCACACATCAGAGAAAGTTATATGCAGAGGATCTTATTTTAAATGCCTTTACACTTTAAAATATAAGATTAACAACAGAACATCAGCATTCTTTTCAGAAAGCTGAATTAACCATAAGTGACATTCTGTGAAACACAAAATTAGATTCTTGCTTAGCCGGCTCCATTACAGTTGCTCTGTATTTCCAAAATAGCTTCAAACGTGTACGCTAGGTTGTATTTTGGACAGTAATTCATTGTAAAATGATCAAACTTTGTGGTACAGTGTGTATATTCTTTTGTGCATGCTCGATTTTTGTGCATATCTGATCAGATTTAGCAGGTATGAACAGCAAAAAATATATATTTTTACAGGTCCGTTCTGAGCTACATTCATATGTGGTTTGAAATCGTTAATCCAATTCATATTGTAAATAAGAGAACATCTGTACTGCAAACCCCTACATGTTGCAGTTGTTGTTGGCCTATGCCTACCAATTGCCTACTGCTTATTAGTTAGTAAGGTTGTTAAGTTTTGGTATTGGGTATAATATGGTCATGCCAATATTCTAGTAATATGCAAACTAATAAGCAACTATTTAATAGTGAGAATTTGAGCCTAAAATAAAGTATTACCAGGAAAAGCAACAAATCCACAATGCACGGTTTCTTCCATTTTACTTTGAACAGACAGTAGTGCAAATTACAGTTTGTTCCACCTAGATCCATTTAGTCCCACTGAGGTAGTTGGACCAGTACAGCCTCTTTTAATGTATTAACCACTAAGCAATAAACAGAATGCACTCTTGCGTAGGTCTTTTTTTTTTACAGGGCTGATAAAAAAACAAAATGTATTTGGCCAAAATTAGCTACAAAACTGAAAATTATAAAAACAAAAATAGAATAATAAAAAATAAGTGTTACAAGAGTGTTAAATTTTTTTTACAACATTTAAAGCTCAAGTCTAACCTTCCTATGCTTAATTTTTAACGTAACGCTCCGTCTTTATATACTCCTTTGTCCTTGAGCGCAGAAAGACACATTTGATGTAACTGACTGTATTCGTCATGTGACTGCATGCACCAAACCATGACGGTTCTGGACGAATACATGTACCGTTACACCCCTACTCTCATGTCATTCCAAAACCATATGTCTAAGATTTTTTGTTATTTTTTTATTTATTTACTTGCAGATAATAATAAAAACTTAAAAAATTACACTTTGTAACTGTCAAAACAAAAAGTTTCACTTTAAAGTACATTTTTAATAATTTTGATAAAGTTTAGTCATGACTCATAGCCTAGAAATCTAGACGCACCCTAGCGGCAGTAAATCTAATTTGCCACGAGTGTCACCTAGCAACTCTTGATCTAGAAAAAACAAACTCTGGTCAGGCCAATCACATTGTGTACAGAGTTGGTGGGCGGGCTTAACATAATGACGGCAGAGTTGCGGAGGTTCCGTGTGCTACTTGTAAACAAAGAAGCTGGTGAACAGCGGTCTTGGAGTTAAGCAAAGAACAGAACTGAAATCATTCTTAATTTAAGAAAGGGAGATTTGTTCGGAGTTTTGCCGACCGGATACGGCGAAAGTTTAATCTATCAACTAGCTCCGCTTCACGTTGCTCTGGTTGGTTGTAGCGCTATCCAATTGCGTGCAGAGGGAATCTGAAAGACAACCGTTTATCCCGCCCCTCGGATTGAGTCCTGCCAACGGTGAGTTTTCAGACCAAACATCTTGATGTGGGTCTGGCTTGTCAGGCTACATGACTCATGTTTTAAAGCACACTTATTTTGATGTGTTGACTAATTGTGGTGTGATTTGATATTACATTTAAAGATTTACGATTTCTGAGAAACGCTTTTGATAGTGGATCAAACACCACAACACACTTGTAGCCAATCAGCAGTAGGGGGCGTAAACACACATGACGGGGGAGGAGAGAAAGTGAGTGAGTAAGAGTGAGATTTGAAGAAAGACTGTAAAAAAGAGAAATGGCTGAGCGTCATTACAAAAGCAAAAAGGTCAAAGAAATAATCAGTGGAAAAAGAAGGATTATGATCAGGCAAGAGCGTTCGGATCTGTGTTAATACCAGGAAAGAGACCTAAGCATGAAGGCCTGAAAACAGACACAGAGGTTGTGTTGTTTCTGCTCCATACACAAGTAATATTGATGTTCCGATACCATTTTTCCCTTCCTGATACCGATTCCAATACCTGGGCTCAGGGTATTGGCCGATGCCGTGTATTGATTTGATACAGCTGTATACTACTAGCCCTGTATGAATTGCTAGAATTATTTTATGATGTGCTTCAGTCTAATCCTTTTAATAAAACATTTATTATCTGACATGCATTTGACAGTATTATTTTTTCTTAAGAGAAAAATAACACAGCAAACTGAAAAAGGTATTTTAGTTTTACAATATAACTGTATAAAAAACTGTGCAACAAATAAATCTAGGAATTTAAAAAATATATATATTAATCAGAAAATAATCTCTTTACAACAAAACAAGTGAAAAATAAGCAACCATCTAGGCATTATTATTAGTAGTATTAGTAGAGACATATTATTATTACATAGAGAAATCTATTGTAGGCTACAACAGTAGCCTAATATATTCTGTCAGTTTCTTCCTGGTAAACTAACTTTTATTTTGACGAGTTGCAGTGAAGACCTTTGAGTGTCTGTGTTCATGATGTGACAGTTTTCTCAAATGAAACGGTTATACATACACACACACACACACACACACACACACACACACACACACACACACACACACACACACACACAAACACACGCACACACAAACACACACACACACACAAACACACACACAAACACACACACAAACACACACACAAACACACAAACACACACACACACAAACACACGCACACACACACAAACACACACACACAAACACACACACAAACACACACACACACACACACACACACACACACACACACACACACACACACACACACACACACACACACACACACACACACACACACACACACACACACAAACACACAAACACACAAACACACACACACACACACACACACACACACACACACACACACACACACACACACACACACACACACACACACACACACACACAAACACAAACACACACAAACACACACAAACACACACAAACACACACACAGTGACACAGGGCAGAGGCTACAAAGACAGCGAACGAGTGTCACGCGTGTTTGCGTGTGTTTGTGCACGCCCGCGCATCTGCACCCGCCATCCACACAGAAATGTAGAATTTGCAGGAGTAATATTTAAATAGTATTTTGCAGTTTAATATTCACAGACACTAGTAATATATTTGGCTACAGTCTGGATCCCTGCGCTTAGATTAACACGGAAGCGACTGAAAGCAGCTGCGGACGCATACAGCGGACATACTGCTAATGCGTTTTTGAATTTCTTCTTTGCGGCTCTAAACAGTGGTTGCTTGTGGCAACACAGCACAACTT
Source organism: Gobiocypris rarus (assembly GCA_023029165.1). Classification (NCBI taxonomy): domain Eukaryota; kingdom Metazoa; phylum Chordata; class Actinopteri; order Cypriniformes; family Gobionidae; genus Gobiocypris; species Gobiocypris rarus. The sequence goes on from CM040927.1 coordinate 8,230,714, forward strand.
TCTGTGTTTGCAATGCATTCTGAGCAGGAAAGAAGAACAGTGCAGTAGTTAGGAAAAGCTTGCGGTCATAATAACTATGGGTCTTGTTTGATACTAGTATCGGAATCGGAACAAGTAACATTGGTTTTGCTATGTTTCACAGAACCAAGATATGCTGTTGTTGTAATGTTAGCTATAGGAACATTACAGTTGAGTGTCATTGAAGCATAATTTTGCTTTGCTTCAATTCTGATAAAGAGACATCCACTCTTGCATTGCATGTTGGTGCATTTTGGGAGCAGAGCAATGAAGTGTATTTGTTTGGACTGATTTCAAATATTAAGAACACTTTTAAAGCATACTTTTGAAAATAGTACTCATTACAGATATAAGTTAAAACAACATTGTACCTCACTGACTTTCTCTGTACTGACAAAACGCAAAGACATTTTTCAAAATATTATTTTATTTATTATTATTTGAGTTTCCAACAGAAGGAGATTTGTCAGATTACTAAGGCCAATTTTTTGATCTCAACGTTTTGAAGCGCAGCCTGAACATTTTACAGAATATCTCTTTTTGTGTACCACAGAAGAAATAAAATTACAGGGGTTTGGAAGCACACCAGCCCACTGACAGGAAACACTTTGTAACGGTTGAGGTAAACCGCAGTGCTTGTACACCCAATTTGGTTGAGCATATGGTTGAGCATAATTCCTCCATAGGCTTTAAGATTTCCCTAACTTTTTATTCAAAGAAAACTCTTTAACCTAGCTTCTCTGCGATCTTCAAAAGCAAACAGACTGCAGCAGTCTGGGTTTCACATATCTAGTGGCAATCTGGAATCAGCTTCTCTCTATGCACCAGTTATCTAACAGCCACACGCCTCTCAGATAAGGTTCTGCCAGGCATTGCACCAACTGGAGACATCAGGGCCAACTTCACAGGCAGCTGAGGACAAACTTGACTGAGGACCAAAATTGTTCCCTATCTGACAGTCACTTCGACAGGGTGTCGATGACTGACACTAGGGGTCGCACTGGAGAGCCCAAAACACCTCTGATAAAAGGCCAATGAGAATTGTGCAGAGAGAGTTCAGTTTCCTTGGGCTCTTCAGCAACATAAGAGAGCAGCTTTCCTCTAAAAGAGCGAACACAGATGGTGAGAGTATTTTTAAAGAAGCCTATCCACCTGTGTGTTTCTGGATGCGACCAATATCTTTCAGTCATGGACGGTCACGATCACGGTCTCAAGTGTTTGGGTCTCACCCACACTAAGACAGCGTACTGAGACTCATTACAAGAACATGATCATGGCAATGTTGCTGGATGAAATCTTCCCAGACTCACGACCATAGCTTGTAAGTTTACTTTGTCTCTAACAGCGAAGGCTTACAGCGCTGCTGGACAAGTCCATCAGGCCAAAGCTCTTAAAGAGCTACGCAGAGGGCAGTTCTGAGCCAGAATTTATGCAGAACTCACTCTCTCTCAGGCAGGCGATGTCCACTACGGTGGTCCAGGAGCGTCACCCGAGCCCACAGCCTGGCCGCAGTTACGAGCTGCCCGCAGGAAGGTGATACAGCCCGCTCGTAAGGTGACCGCTAAAAACCCCAAGGAGGCTTCAAAACATGAGACGGGTGAACCAGATGTTAGAGGAACAACTCTTTCCCAAAAGGTGGTAAATGCACCGTTCCTTCCCCCAGTGGATTCATTTTCTTTTTGTTCTGCTGTTCACCCAAGTGGCAGCATTAGCCAAATTTTCAAAAGTAAAAACAACTTCTTCATTCTATGTGTCGCAGGTCACAGCCCGGACATGATGGACACAGACATACCGCCTCCTCATATTCAAACGCAACTCACACAAAACCCCACACAGGTCAGTGTGGGACATTCAGAGGACACGGAGCTTCCTCAACCACCCCAGGCCGGTTCCAGTTGGGGCTTACAAAGCAAGGTAGGTGTCCTAGTATCTACAACCACAGGATTGGGACACATGGCTTCCTGGTGGCCAACGCTCTGCTACACCGGCCTACTGCAGGTATGACAACAATTATTGTTCCTCTTGTGCAACTCGTGCAGAGTTTGGAGGCCTGGTTAACACTTGCCAACCCATCATACTGGTTCATCTGGACATTTAGACGCGGGCAAGTGATTTAGTGTGCCAGGCGCCTGCCCAGGTTCAGCAGCATGCTCTTACCTCAATGGCAGGCAAAGAAACCACTGTATAGTGTGTGGAAATTGCAGTCCTGTTGGTGAGGGACGCAACAGAGCATGTCAAGCCAAGATTAAGAAGGGTTTCTACAGCCCTCGCTTAATCGTACCAAAGAAAGGTGGAGGGTTGTGACCAATCTTAGACCTGCAACTTTTGAAACAGGCCCTGCACAAGCTCCAGTTCAAGATGTTAACACAGAAATGCATTCTGACATGCGTTCGCCAACAGGATTGGTTGGCAGTGATAGACCTTAAGGATGCGTACTTCCATGTCTAGATTTTACCTCGACACCAAAGTTTCTTTGGTTTACTTTCAAGGGTCAGGTATACTCTCTCTCTCTCTCTCTCAGGTTGTCTGTCACCTCTCTCTCTCTCTCTCTCTCTCTCTCTCTCTGTTAATATTGGGCATTTCTCTCTCTCTCTCTCTCTCTCTCTCTCTCTCTCTCTCTCTCTCTCTCTCTCTCTCTCTCTCTCTCTCTCTCTCTCTCTCTCTCTCTCTCTCTCTCTCTCTCTCTCTCTCTCTCTCTCTCTCTCTCTCTCTCTCTCTCTCTCTCTCTCTCTCTCTCTCTCTCTCTCTCTCTCTCTCTCTCTCTCTCTCTCTCTCTCTCTCTCTCTCTCTCTCTCTCTCTCTCTCTAACACACAGCATTCCATTCATTAACAGGATTGCCAACTCTCACGCATTTGGAATGAGACACACGCTTTCAGGCTCTACCTCATGCTCTCACTCTGCCCAAGTAAATCTCACACCAAATTGTCAAATTTGCTTTTGATATGAAAAAGTCTAAACTTTGAAATGTTCTAAAGTTTCTTTTTACAAGATGTAATATAAGTCTCAGGTGTCCCCAGAGTGTGCCTGTAAAGTTTCAGATCAAAATTCCTTACAGATCTTTTAATATACCATTTTGAAAAAGGCAATTTTGGGGTTGAAGAAAATTGAGCTGTTCTGTGTGTGGCTCCTTTAATGCAAATGAGCTGCTGCTCCCCACACGAGAGGGCGGAGCCTACACATTCACAGCTCATTCACAGCAGTCGCTCCTCATTCACATTCACAGCTCATTCACAGCACCTTATCGCTCTCAACTTAAACACACACACGTGCTCCTGTCGCATGCGCACAGAGCTGGATGTCAGCACATCCATGAGTAGTCTATTAAACTAGACTAGTTCTCTGTCAAACAACAGAAGATAAACAAAAATTCACTCACTGCTCTTGACTGACTGAACTTTAGTAGCTTTAATAAGAACACATTTCTTACTTGAATGCTGCTGTTAATGATCTGGTGAGGAGATAAACATGGCGGACGGTGTGAACAGCTCAGCTCTCTGAGGGAGGGGTCTGTGCTAGTATGTCAGTGTCCTTCAACATGTGTGGGCGGGGACTCTGCAGTGTGACGTCACACTGCAGGAATCTGGAAACAGCTTGTTCTGACACACTGCTTATTTTTACCATTATAGGGTGGTTGTGTACACACACTGCCAACAAACATTTATGTAAGTGTGTACACAACACAACACAACACCTTATAAAAGTGAATTTTGCATAATAAGTGCCCTTTAATATGAAATTCAAACAATAAATAGTGTTTTGCCGCTAATGTGGCATAACAGGTAAAGCCAGAGCCGTTGATAAAGTTGTGGTTCATGGAGCTCGCAATAGTTCTAAACAAACCAGCGCTGTGTCAATACATTTGAATGGCTTAAGCGGATACACAACAGTTTCACTATACAGATATTTTATTCTAAATATAATAATGTTATTATTGTATTTAGCCCTCAGGTGTTCCTTACTAATTGGTCACACTCATACTCATTGCTGGTCAAATGTGACCATACACCTTAACTATTTTTCAATTAAATAATTGTTCTTTATTTTAGTTTAATAATATTTATTGAATATTTTGAGGATATCTTTTGGTACTAAATACTATTTATGCAATAATTCTGGTCCATTAAGGACCATTTTAAAGATTTTGTATTATTTCTTTTACAATTAGTGTAGTAATTAAGGTTAAAATAGAGAATTCCAATGCAAAGATGCAAATTAAGAGTCATTTTGTGGCTGGAAAAATAATAATTTAAATGTGTAATGCCATGACTTACCCACTAGGTGCCTGTATGGCTCTTTAATAAATATACTAGTTGCTCAAAAAAGTATTGCAGATCATAACTGCTTACTTACTTTTAGGTTTTGCATTTAAATATATATTTAGACATGATCAAACACTAGATTTCTTTAAATGTGAAATTTTAAAACGTTAATAACTTACAACCTAAAAGTTTTAATGATACTTATATAAGCACACACAAGTGAATATTAATGAATGCAAGCAAATATAATTTAACCCAAGAAAAGTTTAAAGTAGTGTTAAAAAGGCAAACTTATTTTCCCTTATATGTACAGTAGTTTATATACATACAAATTGATACTGAATCAAGATCGAAATCGATATTTGTGCCAATCACTAACCCCCCAAACCAACACCACCCCCAGGCCGGCCGCCTGCCCACCACCACAAATTGGTTTCTAATCTGTGGGAAACATTGACACGTCTTAGCAACTTGCATTTTCCACTTGTGTGTGAATGGCCCCGAGCAAGGTCCATCTAGCATTAAAATAATGGAAAAGCAGCGCAATGGAATGCAAAAACTCATTCTGTGAAAAAGGACCCATAATGTTTCTCCTGTTTTATTGTTGCCAAAGTATCCAAGGATCAAGTGGTAAAGGCACAGCACTTTTCAGGAAAGGGGGGTGGGGAGCAGCTGCTTATTTGTATTTGAAGATACATACATGAAAACCATGTGTTTTTCCTTCTAACCCAAAAAAGGGGCATTTTGGTCATATAATAAATTAGCTATAGGTTGAGCTGAAACTTCACACACACATTCTGGGGACACCTGAGACTTATATTACATCTTGTAAAAAGGGAGATACTAGGTTGTCGTCTTTTTTTAAATGTTAAAAAATTCACATACTGTATTACTGCAACATCTCTATTCCCAGTCTGTCTGAAATACTCGGATTTCTACAAAGCCCCTACTTTTGAAAAGCCCAGAGTGCTCTGAATGGCCAGCAGACCCGTTATGATTGGCCAAACACCTAATCATGAGCTTCAGCTTACAAAGCATTTATGAAAACACAGTTAATAATGTCATTGGCTTTATTGTATCGGTTCAAGTCGGAGTCAGATTCTAAACAAAAGATCAAGACAATCGATTAGAAACAACTTTGCAAGCACGACATGTGCAGAGCACAGTGGCAAGTAGCCTTTTTATGGCTGGCGTTGTACTCTTCCAGGTTCAGGAAGCTGTCCGCTGTAAAATGTGCTCTGCACAAGCACATCTGGGTTTTTTTACTAAAGAACAGCTTTATAAATAAATCTTATCCATTGATTCCAAAAGGCCAAACAAAGGGGTTTTGATTTTACATTGATACACACAATCTCCACAACATGACAAATACACTACAATTCACTGAAGCATAGCCTTTCTTTGCATGCCTTTGGGTGGGAATTCATGCTAATAAGCCACACTGAGACGTAAAACAACAATATGTTGTACTATTTTATCTAATGGTTTAAAAACTTTTTTTTTCATATAACGTACATCAAAATATATAGATGGATTTTAGGAAGGTGGGGTCCATTATAAAAAGGTTCATCATATTTGGGGATCCTTGGCATCATAAAGTTTGAAATCTCTGCTCTAAACAATGTAATGACAATGAAAAATTAAAATTCAAAAGACTTTGTTTCCCTGGGTCTTAGGAGGTTATGACAGTAAATGAAAACATAACAGTCTATAATTTTCTACATTAATATTAACATTGTTTTAAAAAGTTTATCAGAGAAAATATCAAATGTCCTTTATCATATATTTTGCACCTAAAATCGTAAAACTGTAACTGTAACACAAAAATGAAAAAGTAACAGGGTATTACCACGAGATTTTGCAGATATATCCATAAAAGAAATGTCAGCACTATCTGAACAAAAATGCGTTTGTCAACAATGCCTTAAAGGAAACAAGCCAAATTACGACGACACTGTTTCAAAAGAATAACATAAACTGTGTGCTAGACAAATATTAGTCAATCATCCACATGGACACATTATATGAGCTTTAACATGCAGAGAGTTTGTAATCTATGAGCCAGAGTTTATGTTGAGCTTCAGCATGTGGATGAGCTAAGGCGTTACGCAGCTGGAGCATTAGCATAAGCTACACAGCGAGTGCAGCTTTAAATGCTTTCTTTTTAATGATATTGATATATTGTGAGACGTCTAGCGACTGCATGACTATTTGTAATTATGTACCTTTCAAATTTGGTATGGTCATGCAGATACGATCAGTCACGTACAGACAGCCCACCTGAAAACAAAACAGACTGACTGACTTAATGACTGACTGACTATGTTCGCTAACCGCTGTGGCTTTCTCTGCCAGTGGTGTTAAAGTGATCGGGTGGGTGTAATCATATACTCACTCTGACACTTTAGGCGATCTCAGTTAAAGTCCTGCAAGCAAGATGTTTTCAGTGAAAGCTCCTATTCTCCTTTAACGTGAATCGCGTTCACTTTCCGCTGAAGTTCCGCGTCTACGGAGGCCGAACACAAACACAAACCTAACATAAACGTCAAAAGAGCCTCCTCCTACTCTCGTTTCCTTTGCAGGATCTCCCTTCTGTTTGTAAACACGGGTTTTCATGGGCGAGGCCAAAAACGCGTTTGTGCTTTTGCGTAAGAGTTATATAATAATACTTTTTTGGGAGTAGATAAGTGTATGAATCAATAGCCTACTTTTTTTATTTTAATTGTGCTTAAAAGATAGGCGAATATGCAAGTAAGACACCTTTGGTTATTATGAATGGAAAAATATGTTGCCTAATCATATTCTTTGTGGTGTAAAAAAAAAAAAGTAGGCCAATGCAAATATGATATAGTAACCATATGGTATAGTCTGCCATTTATTTTATGTCAGGTTAAAGTTCATCCAAAAATGGAAATAATGTAATTTATTGCTCACCCTCATGCCGTTCCAGAGCCGCAAGACCTCTGTTTATCTTTGGAACACAATATTTTAGTTGAAATCCGATGGCTCAGAAAGGCCTCCATTGGCAACAATGACATTTCCTATCCTATCTCAAGACCCATAAAAGGTTCTAAAGACGTTGTTAAAATATCACTACAGTGGTTCTACAATCATTATATGAAGCGACGAGAATAGTTTTTGTGCGCAAAAAAACCCCAAAATAATGACTTTCAAAACACTGCTTCATGAAGCTTCGGTGATTCGGATTGCGTGTCAAACCGCCAGACTGCTGAAATCACGTGACTTTGGCGATCCGAACCGTTGATTCGATAGGCTGATTCATAACGCTGCGAAGCTTCATTGTGTTCCAAAGATAAACAGAGGTCTTAACGGGACTGGAACGGCATGCATGAAGGTGAGTAATAAATTACATTTATTTTATTTTTGGGTGAACTAACCCTTTAATGATATTTTCGATCACCTAACCCAGCCATATACCCTTAAGATTCAAGAGTTTTATTTGTCACATACACAATTATATACAGAATGTATAACTGGCAGTGAAATGTAGAATGAGTGCGTGCACCTTAACGACAAACCACAGAAACGTGCAAAACAAATGCATCATGGCATAATCCCTGGATAACTTTTGATTTGTGTTGTTTACATTTTCTGCACTTATGCGCCGATTACCAACAAAACAGACATTTGATGCAGATTCACTCACCGCCTGCAGTTTCCACTCATGACCGGGAACAAACAAACACACTCGCAGAACTCTGTTGCTACTCCGGAAAAACCAACTGTGTAGGCTACTGTTCCCTTAACACTGGGTTATTTGGGAAGCTGAACAAGGTTATCTTTCCCTCACAACCAAAAACACACTTCTTTGTTGACATAGTTGATTCTGTGGTTAATAAACTAAATGGCAGCGCTGCAGACGGCTTCCGTAGCTGAACGAAGCTCGTTAATGGGTGTGCTCTTGCTCTCGCACTGGTTGATGTGTGCACGCACTCATCCGGGAGAAGTGCCCAAAGCAAATCCGCCCTTTATGACATCATACAGGGCCATACTCTGAATTAGTTTTTTCGAAACTTGAAGGAGTCCTGCAGGAGGAACAGAAATCCAACTAGTTTTTTTTAATTTTGGCCATGTTTTAGCAACTCTTGAATCCAACTCTATGACCGTGCAAAATAATTCAGAATGCATGAAATAGCATTAGACCAAAACTGGGTGTGTCTCATAAGGGAGACATACAAAATGTGCAGGGCTGGGGTGCCTCCAGGTTTGAAAACCACTGCACTAGTCTGTTATAGTCTGTCATAATTTTTTTTTTTTTTTACACACATTCATTTATTTTAGAAGTGTATTACAGTTGTGAAATAAATTGTGTAGCCTATCGACCAGGGGTAGGGAACGTTGATCCTGGAGAGCCACTGCCCTGCAGAGTTTAGCTTGAACCCTGATTAAAACACTCACCTGCTTGTAACTTTAGTAATCCTGAAGCTTGTGTGTTTGATTAGGGTTGGAGCTAAACTGTGCAGGGCAGTGTCTCTCCAGGATCAACGTTCCCTACCCCTGCTTAACTAAACCATGTTGTTTGTCTTTGTTGTGTTGTCATAAAAGGTCCATCAACTTGCAGGAAAATCCAGATAAACCACCTTCGGATGGTACTACATAGCTAAATGGCTTTTAACTACATAGCTACAAGGCTTTTCATATATAGTCACTGTATACATTACAGGTTGATCAGCTGGACAACCAGCCAGAGGAGCCAAAGTCAAGCTGGGTAAAGCTGGTAGACCATCAATGGAGCTAATAGCATGCGTTAAAATACAGCTTTGCTTAGTTGACCAGCTTTAAGATAGTATGACTTGAACTTTCCAGCAGGGCCTAGTCATAAACACTTAAATTTCTATGTTCACATGGTTTGGAGATGGATATTTGATTCAGCTGACTGATTTAATTTCCTCTTCAAGACGTCTGGCAGCCTCAGTGCATCTGGAGATGGCCCAAAGCGCAAAAAATACAAGAGCTGGGGACCAGAAATAGGCCACATTTTTGAAAGTTTTTCTCCCTACATGTTTGAACTTGCTCAGTTCTTCTTATTCCTTCTTCTTCAGCCCTCCTCTTTTTCTCCCTCCCTTATTTCTCCCCAGCTTCTCGATATATAATTTGCATCACACACAGACTCCCACTGCAAAATGGACTGTATTTGGCAAATTTCCTCCCTGGATCAACCAACCGTGAAACAGGATCTGAGCAGGCTTAGGTGCATAGTATCCATCTGCAAACTATTCTATTTTGGATAGGCTCTTTCGAAGTTAAATGTAAGTTTATAATTGTGTCTGTGTGAAGCTTGGCTTTGTCACCAAGTTAATTGTTGCCATAGCATGCTAAATAATTAGCCATGCACAGTTAGCATTCAAGATCATGCAGTTACATCAAAGATTATATATACAAGTTAAACACTGTAGCACTGGTCCATTAATCTAATCATGTTTGTCAAATAGTGATAAATTAAAAAAAAAAAAATCCATGGATATTTTCCCCCTAATCAATTACGGTTAAACCCCGCTCAGTAGCCAATTCTAAAATGTAATGGCTCAGGTCAATCATTATGCTGATTGCCTACACAGTGCTGAAACAAATGATAACCCCTAACCATAACCCAAAATGCAAGTCTTCTAAAACCTGGCTAAACAAACTTTTAGCAGGTACACTCATTTAAAATTTCTCTAAAGTTTGGTGGAGAGAGGATTATTGCGTGGGGTTGTTTTTTAGGGGTTGGGCTTGGCACCTTAGTTCTGGTGAAAGGAACTCTCAATGTTTTAGCATACCAAGACATTTTGGACAATTTCATGCTCCCAACTTTGTGGGAATAGTTTGGGGATGGCCCCTTCCTGTTCCAACATGACTGTGCTGCAGTGCACAAAGCAAGGTCCATAAAGACATGGATGAGCAAGTTTGGTGTGACTTGACTGGCCTGCACAGAGTCCTGACCTCAACCCGATAGAAAACCTTTGGGATGAATTAGAGCGGAGACTGCGAGCCAGGCCTTCTCATCCAACATCAGTGGCCTGACCTCACAAGTGCGCTTCTAGAAGAATGGTCAAAAATTCCCATAAACACACTCCTAAACCTTGTGGAAAGCCTTCCCAGAAGAGTTGAAGCTGTTATAGCTGCAAAGGGTGGGCCAACTCCATATTAAATCCTATGGATTAAGAATGGGATGTCATTAAAGTTCATGTGCATGTAAAGGCAGGCATCCCAAAACTTTTGGCAAGAATATATCTGATCCAACCATCAAAATTTGTAGCCATCTGCAGTTAGTTAGTAAGTAAGTAAGTAAGTAAGTTAGTTAGTTAGTTAGTTAGTTAGTTAGTTGTCGTTAACATTAGCAACAGTCTACTAATGAAAGATAGACCAAATTTCTTTTGGAAGATATTCAAATATGTTTTGATGCAAAACGAACCAGAGCAAGATTAACTTGTGGCCTATTCATGCGTAAGTCTCACTGCTGTTCAAAAATAACCACAGGCCACTGACTGTTCTCACATTAATTTTGAGAGCAGAGCCAGACTGGAGACATGTCTCATATTTAAGCCCACTTCTCTGCGTGCTGTTTTATCTCTATGAATCTCCATAGTGGCCATAATCGTTTTTTGAGTGTGGATTTGAGTTCAAATCCATCTAGAGTCACCAGCGTTATAGTCATTCATGATGTGTAAAATAAATTGACTTCCAGCAATATTTCAATTCAAGTATATTTCAGTCTATCAGAAATGTCATTGATCTGTTGAGTGCTCTGCATAGCATATCCAATTTCTCTGCTGTCAGATTGTCAGAATCTCTCTCCTTATCATCGAGGCCTTCTAAACGGCTACTATGAGCCAGAATAAAATATGATGTTTTATTGTTCACTGTCAAAAAGTGCACATAAATATAAAGCCTTGTATAATCATAGGCTGTGCAGGGCATGTTTTCTCTGTTAAGGAAAAAGTAATTGGGCTCTTGTTAAAACTATTATTATTGATTTTTTTTTTTTTTGTGGATGTAATACGTCTAGTGATCAGTATTTATATTCTGCTTTTAAATGGAATAAGGTTTTGATAAATATATTTTCTCAGAGTTTGGAGGCAGGACAGAGTGGTAGCTTTGATAATATCTGCACGCAAACCCATCTTTATTACAATAGACCTATTCAGGTCATACGCCTACAGCATGACCAAACTAGCCATATTGGCGGCATATGTGTCTTTATCTCTTTTGTTTTTTATCCCTTTCCATGTTTGTTTTGTTTTTTTTATCACAGGAAAATTCATGACAACAATGACAGTATCATGTCTGTTTCATTTCTAAATGTAAATAAAGTGTATATCAGTGTTTGAGGAGGTTACTTTGAAACTGTAGCTTGCCATGCCACTCAAAAGCCGATGTTAATTATGGAAGCTAGTTTCTTCCTCAAAATAAAAAGGTAGATCCCACTTTATATTAGGTGGCCTTAACTACTATGTACTTACATCAAAAATAAGTACAATGTAAAAAAAAAAAAAAAATTCCCAGTAATATTTACCGTAAAAAAATGGCAGCTGTGGTTGCCAGAACTTTACTATAAAAAATATGGTAGCAACATTTTAGGTTTTACAGATTTAAGTTAAATTTTAACTGAAATTACGTTAAATTACCAACTGATTGACACATAAGGACAATACTAAGGTGCACAGTGTCATTCAAACAATCACTACACACCATCATAGTAACCCACATGACATTTTAGAAATGCACTAAACATTAATTTAACAACATTAAATGTAACATAAAACCCCAATGTGCATAAATGATCAGAAAAAAAATTAAAAACTAAGAAGAAACAAGTTATTTCAATGAAAATACATCAAATGTGAAGAGTCACGCAGGGAATTCTGGGAATGTCAATTTATTTTTTCACTGTATATTACAAAGCGACTTGTTATTTTTCACTTCCAAAAACTGTACATTTAACAGTATTTTTTTGTAAATTTACATTAAATGTAAGGTTAGATCTATTACAATTATTCACCATATAGTACTGAAACTTTCTGTTAACCAATTTACTGTTTTTAACTAGCATTTTTACAGTCTTTTACCGTTAAAATCACAATCATTTTTTACAATGTGTACTTATTGTGTTCATATTGTAAGTTTAAGGGTAAAGTTAGATTAATTCAAATGTTAATTGTTAATTACAAGTTAATTACAGATGTAAAAACAATATAAACAATATAAACATGTTAGTACATATGGTTAAGGCTACCTAATATAAATTGGGTAATAAAAAGGTTTAGTAATTGCAACTTTATAAACTTTTTCTCGCACAATTGCGGGTTTACAGTTTTTGCAATTCAGACTTGTGTTTACACGCAATTCTTTTTTGTTGTTGTTGGGGTTTTTTTCTTGCATTTGCAAGTTCATATCTAGCTAATCTCACATTTTTGTGTTTAAAAAAGTCTGACTTGTGAGATAAAAAGTCAATCTTTTTTATTTTTTTATTCTGTGGCGGAAACAAGCTTTCATAAAAAATAAAAATAAAAACGTGTAACTTTCTTTTGACTTGGGCCGATAGTAACCACATAGAAGAACACCCTAGCAACCACCCAGAAATGCAATAACCCCATAGTAATGGCCTGGCAACCACCCAAAACACAGTAGAATTGACTTTGGCACCACAACTTCTTCAGAAACTGTCAAAAACTAGTTTCTAAATTATTGATTTATGTTTAACTATTATTATTCAGTCATTTTTAATGTGGAAAGGTCATATTGTAAACTTTGTAAAAAAAAAAGATGCATACACTTCAATTCTAGTCAGAATATGAGTCTTGTACCACTCCATTGAGCTTTAATTATGGGGCGTGTTTCAACTGAGCCAGGAAAGACCTCAATTGGATAGACCCACAACCAATCAGAGCAACGGAGCGACGCGTAACTTTAGTTGTCAACTGTCAACAGAACTCAACTGCACTGTGTTGCCAAGTCCGTGTTTTTCTCCATGTCTGCGGGTTGAAGCGACACCAATTATGTGATTATATAAACCCAGGAATGCGAATTTTAGCAGGCAACCTTGCCAAAATAACATTTTGCCAACCAAACGGCATTTTTCCCCGGAGAACCCCCCGGAAAGTTATTGTTTTGGGCTATAGTTTTGAGTAGCAATTGTTAACAAAAAAAACGTGGCAACCCTGTCTGCACGCGCGCTGGATTACAAGAAAAAGATGAGTGTAAAAGAATTTAAGGATACACAGAGTACTTACCAACACGATCATCGTTTCTGAGAGAAATAGTGAAGGTGAATGCATATACGAACAAGTTCTCCGTTTAGGATAAGAGCAAATTCAACCCAAAGCGCCTTTGATGACGTGGATGATTACGTGACTGTTAATCATCTGTCCATCATCGTCTAAAGCCCGCCCTGATGATTTCATTGGTCCGAACAGTTTCTGTTCGGGCATAATAACTCCTCTATGGAGCGAGGCCAGACCGAATAGCTCGAGCAAAAAATTGTGGGCGGGGCTAAATTCGGCTGGGATCCAGGCTAGCATACACTTTCACCAAAAAGAAAATCAATAAAAATAATCAAAATACTGCGGTCAAAATACTTTGTTCTGTTTTCATGGAAGAGAATGGAATGGAATATTGGATATCAATGGTAATATCTGCTTGGGGGGGGGGGGGATATGTATTGTATTGTAATTGTAATAAAATAAACACTTAAAACCTGTGCAGTGTTAAAAAAACCTAACCCTTGTGCAGGTCAAAAATGACTGGCCTTTTAAAAAATGCTTGTAAATCACTCTTTATGCTATATTATTACCAAATATTGGACTCAATCTTTTTGTCAACTTGTTTTCTTTCAGTTAGCATAGGTTTTGTATTTCTTTTTTAAACTAATTGAGCTGAGGTTTTCAGTTTTTGAATGAAAAAAGTATTATTTGTGGATACATTTGTCAATATTCAACAAAATATGGAAATATGGTTTATCACACTAGTGTGCTCTAATATTTAACCAGAAAGTGTGTTTTCAAATGCTCTTATCTTGTACAAAATGAAATAAAGTCAGGACTGGATTTGTATTTATTTTTTGATCGTAGGCCTCATTGATCTGAGGACAAAGGTCATCTCTGTGAAAAAGAAACCCTTTCATTTTCAAAATAGATTGTTTGTGTGTGTGTGTGGACTGGTAATCCCTACGGTATGGGGACAAAATGTCCCCACAAAGATGGCAATATGCAAAATCCTTGTCCTTGTGGGGACATTTTTTGGTCCCCATGAGGAAAACAGGTCATAAATCACACTAAGTGATGTTTTTGAAAAAGTAAAAATGCAGCATGTCTCCTGTGATGGGTAGGTTTAGGGGCAGGGGCAGTGTAGGGGGATAGAAAATACGGTTTGTACAGTATAAAATGCATTACGCCTATGGAATGTCCCCATAAAACATGAAAACCCAACATGTGTGTGTGTGTGTGTGTGTGTGTGTGTGTGTGTGTGTGTGTGTGTGTGTGTGTGTGTGTCTGAGGCCATTATCTTTGCAAGCATGTTAACTTATGTGAACATGCATGCGCCTGAACACTAAATGTTTCCCTTATTTTCAATCTCCCTAATTCATTTTCAGTGGATGGTCATTTTTGACTGATATAAGCTCAGATCAATGAGCCCTACAATCAGCCAGTTTTATCAACAATCAACCAGTTCCTAATTAAAAGAAAACAAGTAGACAAAAAGATTGAATCCAATAATCAGTGGTAATATTAAGATATTTATAAAGGTTTGTTTTGTAGGCCTGCCATTTTTGACCACAAACACCACAAACATGACTATGTTTAATTTTGTACAAGATATAAGCATTAAAAAACAAACCTCATGGTTAAACATTAAAGCATACTAGTGTGATAAACAGTGCAATTTTGTTTCCATATTTTGTCGAATATTGACAAATTTAATATCTCGTGCCACGAGATCTTGCAATATTAAAATGTGACAAGATTTCTCGTTGAGGTGAAAAGCTGTCTCGCAATAAAATTCACAAGAATAATACACAAGAATCACAGTTCACTGATCGGGTGACAAGAGTGGTGAGATGACTGACAAGAACATGGCGGAGGATTAATTTGGCAAATGCCGAGTTCACACTCCCCGATTTTGACTCGCCGACAGGTTTTCCAAAATTGCCAACAAATGCCTGAAATCATAGGCAAATCGGTGCTTGTGCTTGCGAGTGACAATCATGCAGTGTGAATTATCAAAGACGCGATCAGAGAGAATCACAGACGAGTCGTCGAAACCCGTGAGATATTTGGCATGCTAAATATCTGGACCTGCTGTGTGAAATGCGTTCTGACTATAAATTACATCGGCGATGACCGACAGCCAATGAGAGAGCAAGATACAGGGCAGAGGGAGGTTCAGGGAGGAGTTATAGACCAGAATATCAGTATTTTAATAGATATATTTACAATTCTATCAAACAGAAACAAAGCCCAAACATTTGCACATCCAGCTACAGCAGCAGAACATTGCAAAATGATTTATTTACCTGAAAATCTATGCAGAACACAATCCTTGCTCCCTTTGTCTCCCTAACAATTTCCTCCTCCATAATCTTTTTTAAATTGTTCTCCTTTTTGCTGCAAATCAGCACACAGACAATTTGGAGCGCAAACTTTCGGCAGTTTATCATTTTTAATAACAATTCCAGTCTTGCGCGAAAACACCAGTCTGACGCACATGTGCTCTTGCGTTGTTTACTTGTCACAACACACGCATGTTTGGTTGGGAAACGTAGTTTGCGCACCAGAGAATGAGAGTTGTCTGTGATTCTTCCTCCTGTACAGTCATGCAGTGTGAAAAAGCAGTGACCCGACGAGTTTGAAAATCATGCAGTCTGAACTCGGCCTATGCGTCTGATAAATGTCTCATCTTGTAGACTGTGCACTCATCACACCGCTCCCTATACACAGAGTATGTGCGATCGTGAATTCAAAAGTAAAACGTTCCCTGATGCACACAAATTAGGTTACATAAATAGCTTGTCTCCCAATATCAAAGCTATCTTAGGCTGGGCTGTGTAGTCGTAACCACCTCTCAGCTCTGGTCTCTGTTTGCACTTTGAATATTGAGAGAGTACTTTGATTATGGTTGCACTTATTTTTGTTATTTACACTGTTTTTATGTTTAATTTGTGGAAAGGGTTTGAATTCGAAGGTCACACACAAGCCTCAATCAGAAGTTCTGGAAACTCATCATTTATGTCATCTTTATGTAAGGTCTGAAGATACTCATGTGAAATCATACAGGAGAAAGGCCAATCAGTTGAGTTTGTGGTGAAACCTTTTACAGCGCACTGTTGTCTTTCAATGCATATGATAATTCATACTCAGAAAGTAGAACTGAAATGACATTCCTTACAAGATTATTAGTTAAAACATTTCAAAAAAGCATCTGGAGAAATTTTTCCAGTCATGAATTTCGTTATTGAGGATTTTTTAAAAATACTGTGCAAAAATCTTGTGTTTCGTCTCATGAGCTAAAAGTCTCATCACACCCCTAATATAGAGTAACGCAAGATTCATAAGCAAAGTTTTTGACCGGAAACTCCGCAAGTGTAACAAGGTGGAGAAAATTCTCAAAAAAAAAAAAAAACCTGGGGAAGTAGTTATTCCCTGGATGAGTGCAAGCATTTTCGGGAATAAGAAAATCCTCTCCGGGTCAAAATGCCCCGAACACAACATGAGGGTTTAATTTGTATTTTGGATGTTTCCTTTCCACCACTATAGGAAAGAAGCCAAGGAAAAAATATCTCAAAATCGACAAAACAATGGTTTGCCTGCAGAGCCCTCTCTGCCTTAAACTGAGGTCAAATTTGCCCATTCAAAATTGAAACTCTGAAAAGGCAGAGCTCTATAGACACTGTTGTCATAGAAGTGGAGATGATGTTGTTGCTGTGGCTATCTGTCATCTGCGTGTGTGCATGAATGAAAGAAATGGACTCGGGTTACAGACTGATCATCAGGTGTTTGTGTGATAGTTCCAACAGAACGAGTAATGCTGGTTCAGATTTCTGCTTATCTTATTATCCAGTCATGCAGGGTTTTTTTTGGTGTGTGTGTGTGTGTGTGTGTGGGGGGGCATGTTTTTGTGAAATATCAGGACACAAATGTGTATAATGAGATGGGTATGACATAGGTATTACAAAAAGAGGGTGAAATAGGAGGACGTTCCCCATGTCCTCACTTTTCAAAATGCTTATAAATCACACAGGATGAGGTTTTTTTCACAGAAAGTAAACTGCGCAGTCTCCTGTGATGGGTAGGTTTAGGGGCAGGGGCAGTGTAGGGGGATAGAAAATACAGTTTGTACAGTATAAAATGCATTACGCCTATGGAATGTCCCCACAATTCACAAAAACAAACATGAGTGTGTGTGTGTGTGTGTGTGTGTCAGGGGAATGTTCTGCCCTGCATGAGAGGAGGCCCGAGTCATCAGGTGTGGAGTCCATGCGACTAAGATTGTAATTAATGTAAATATGAGCCTTGGGAGCAGTGCCATCATCAGGTGCTGACAAATGTTTCTGTGTCGCTGTGGTTACCAGTCCTTATGTCCTTTTCTTAGACATGACTGTGTTTCTACAACTTGACCTTAAAATGGACCATTGAGTACTGTTTAATAATTTTTTTGAAAGCGAATAATTATTTATTCAAAATTGATATAAAATTAAATTATATTAAATATTCCTTTAAAACATTATATTTTTCTTCTTCTCCACAATTTTACGTAATTCATTAATCCAAACCACTTTGCCTCAGGTGTTCTGAAACTTTAATTTATAAAGTTTCTTTTGTTGCCCTGTAAGCTGTTTCCTTCAGAAAATGCTAATTCTTCTAATTCTTCTTCTCCACAATTAATTAACTCAAACCTCTTAACAAAAAGACTCCACTCACACTTTGTTTTGTAGATAATTTCAACCTTCTACAGGACGTGATCTTGCATTCCATCTGCAAAACATTTTTTATTGTAAAAAATATGCAACAGTTGCACTAGTCATCATGCACCAATCACTTCCACTCATGCGCATATGAAAACACAAAAGATCACAAAAACAAACTTGGAAAATCAGGTAACACAGTGGAAAACGTCCCTCTGTTTATGGCCTGGCCCACTGATCTAGTAACTCCTATTACTATCCTGCAGAGACCTATACTTGCTTCAGGACCGAGTTTGGAGACCCCTGCTGTAAGCGGTAGACCAATCGTAACAGACTGGGCCACCAGGGCAATCAGAGCAGAGAAGGGATTTAGAGAAACCGATTAATCTGTCAGGTTGTTTGAGAATCACTGAAAAATGTGGTGATGTGCAGTTTATATTATGAGAAAATAAAAGTATTTTTTGACCTTTGATGCATGTAAACCTGGTGTAGGAGACAACCTTTAAAATAGCATAAGAGGGGCACTTTAAAGCTGTGTGGGTTGCTGTTCAATTCCATAGCATTCTGGCTATTTTTTTTAAACACAAGGACTCTGGTGTGTGAGCTATATTTGGTTTTATAAACTAATAAACTTTCAATAAAATATTTCAATGAGAAAAACAGGTGGTTTGCATCATACATTTCAGTTAATTGATGACCTCATCATAATATTTACATGCAGAATTGACATTTTGACCGTGTCTGAAATCGACCCCTATACCCTTAAATAGGGCATTTGAGGGAACAGCCATTTGTAGTGGTGTCCATCGTGGACGTTATGAAGTGCATTCATTCAATCCCACAATGCACCGCAATAACAAGTATACAATCGAAGAATCCTCAACAGTTTGAGAATACCTATGATGCACTGTGAGAGTTGCATGATGAATGAATTGATGCATCTGAAATCAATGTGGTTACAGTGTAATATCATACAGATATAATTGATTTATTTTAAATTAATTGATTATTCAATTGTTTAATTAAGGTTTATACAAGCTAGTTTCCATGAAAGAGTTCAAGATGTTTCATGATTTTTTTCATTACTACTGGCGCTGCCAGTTTGCTAAGTTTCAAATGATTATTAAACAGCAAGCACAAACTATGCAAAAGCGGCCGTCCTTTGGGTGCACTCAGTGTGCAAATTCACTCACTCCTTCAAGTGGACTATATTACTGGATTAATGTAGGGAATAGTGAATGCGTGTATAGGGGGTGATTTCAAACATAGCCTCTGTCTTTATCTAATACTTTCAAACTATTACTCCCTTGCAAACAGCTTTTACTCGTTTAGGACATGTTCTGTACTGTTTCCTGCAGTTGTAGTCTATATATTAATGTATGTCTGCATGTATGAGTGAGTGGCGTACTACCATCAGCTAACATGGTAACATAACATAAACCTCCTTTCAACCCACATGCTTCCTTTAGTTCTAAAGTTCATGAAAACTGGCTGTATACCTTTGGACTTAGAGTCAGCTAAATCAAACCCCTTCACATGGCTGAAGCACTCCGTTCCAGATTGTCAAGTTAAGAACAGAGCTTGTGTTTGGTTTGACTTATCTGTCGGCGTTCATTTGACTTGCCTGTGATTCATGCAGATTCACTGATATCAGTATTCTGAGAAGAACAAATATGTGCCTGATTATCTCCCATGGCAACAAAGGAGCGACTCAGGGAGAGTTGTAGGCAGAGAATCAGGATGTCAGCCATGTTGTCAGGCTGGTTTCATTAATAGAAATGGCCCTTTAGGGGTCTGTGACTCAGCAACAGGTGTGAATTGAAAAAAAAACAAGGGTCTTTTAGCCTCAATCACATGGCCCAAGTTAATGAATTGCATAAGCCTTACAGCTGTTGATCGCACATACTGTCCTAAACGAATGACTATCTGTATATCCTATTGGTTCTTCTCTTGCAAAGCTTAAGTCTCATGATGAGCCAAGGATTTGATGGGAAGATATTCTTCAGTCCAGATTTGCTTGTACCAGTGTCACAAAATAATAAATGTCTAGCATTTAAAATGGCAAGCATTTAACACTTTAATTAATGTTAATCACTACATCTATATTAAATAGTTTTAAATAAAACATAATTCAATATGACAAAACAAACTGAACTATAATAGGTTATAGCAACAAAAGTTCAGGTCAGGTAGAAAGGTCTTGAACTCAACATTCCTTGTAAAACAAACAAACAGACTTATTCCAAAAAAATATTCCAGATTGAATCGTACTGTTAAACTGAATGCATTAATATTGACCAAATTTGATCAGATATTTGTGATTTTTATTAAACATTTTACTGCACAAGATTTAGCTTTAACATATTGTTAGAAATTAGTTAAAAACTCTTACTTGTTTAAGTGTTGGAATAGTCTGTTTCTTTAAGCTTGGAACATACTCTGCAAGAACAAAATTGTTTTTTTGTTTTCTCAAGGTGGCAAGAACAAGAACAAGAAGAAAGTTTGTTCTGGCCAGGACATTACATACTTCACGAGAACAGCAGGTGCCGAACATCTCCGTTTCTCCGTTAAACCCTGCCCACTTTAAATCTCTGACTAATCACACAATAGTTCTCGGACACCCACAAGAAAAAAGTTCTGCTCAAGTTTGCACGTCATTTTGATCTCGCAGCCCTGGGAGTGAGAACTTTTTTCTCGGTTCTTGCGGAGTATGTTTCGGCCTTTAGTCTCTTCAAGGATTTCACCAACATGCCTTCAGCACCAGGTCCTCCAGCTCCACTCACCCGCTCACAATCACACGAATTCTAACCAGTCGCACGTCACCACTTGATTAACTCCTCTACATATACTCACCAGCCACACTCACCTGTTGTCTGGTCTCGTTGATCTCCACGTGAGAATGTTCTTGCCACTTACTCCCACTTACCTGAATGCTCACCTTCTTCCTCCTGCCTGCTTTCTTGGGCCGAAGTTCCCCATCTCATCCGTGTGCTGCTCCATGACCTGCAAAAGAGAGAAAGATCAGCGAACTAAGTGTGACTGTCTCCAACCTGTCTCCAAATGACCTACTTACCTGATTGTCTGCTGTTAATTCCATCCTCTACCTGTTTAATAAAGTTCCTGCTCGACAATACCTGTGTTCCTTCTTTTTATCTGACACTTAACTTTATTCAACAATTTTTTTTTTCTCACGTAGTTCATGTAGTAAACACTACTGAACTTCGTGAGAAGAAATTCTTCAGTAAAGTTATTTTTGTTTGTATTTTGCACACAAAAAGTATTCTCGTTAAGGTTTATATTAAGGTTAACATTAAGGTTGAGCCACTGTAGTCACATGGACTATTTTAACGATGTCTTTACGTTTTGTGGGCCTTGAAAGTTTCATGGTTTCGTTGCGTAGAAAACTCGGATTTCATAAAAAAAAACATCTTAATTTGGGTTCTGAAGATGAGCGAAAGCCTTATGGGTTTGGAACAACATGACATTTTCATTTGTGGGCAAACTAACCCTTTAAGTTGTGGTGCACATGATTTAAATCCATTCTAGTTTCAAGATCTGAAGAGGTTAAAAACTGATCAGAGATGTTCTACCCTTCTGATTTTGTTGAAAATGTTTGTAAATAAGCTTGATTACTTCTGATGAATGTTTGAATGGACTTTGTTTTTCCATGTTCTCTGCTCTTTACAAAGAATTTGTATAGTGTTACTGGATATTATTATTTTGTATACTAAATACTGTGACATGAAATAACACTCCTAAAAACAAGTAGCCCAGGAGGGAGGTGGAGCAAAGGCAAAACTGGGGGTGGGACGGAGGGCCATGGAGTGGAGGAAGGAATGGAGACCGAGGTACTGCCGGAGGCCAGGGTTTGAGCAGGTGGCCAGGACAGAGAATGCAGTACAAGTGGCCAGAGTGGAGCAGACTGAGCTGGTGGCCAGGTTGGAGCAGGCAGTACAAGTGGCCAGGGTAGAGCCGGCAGAGAAGGTGGTCAGGGCGAAGCAGGCTGAGCAGATGACCAAGGTGGAGTAGGAGCAGGTTGAACTCTGGTGAAGTGGCCATGTTGTTGATAGGAAATTACATAAGAGTCCAGGAACACACAAGACAGGGGAACACAGGCTGGGATCATAACCTTGGGTGCATCTCAATCAGTTCCGTAGCTTCCTAGGTCGTGAATCAGAATATGCTGAATTTGTCTGATTCCCTGATCAGTGCCCTGAATACTTAACTAGGGAGCTGATTGAGACGCAGGCATGAAGCCACTGTCATTTTAAGACCTAATGCATGGACGCATTCACGAAAGGTCGTAATTACCGTAATTCAACTTGTAAAAAGTACCCTCGTAAAGCTCATGAACTTTTTCGGAGAGCTCCTGCCTGTACCACATGACCGCTGTACCACCTGACTGCTGCAGATTAATTTAGGCATAGATGATGTCGTCATA
The DNA here is from genome assembly GCA_023029165.1 of Gobiocypris rarus. Taxonomy (NCBI): domain Eukaryota; kingdom Metazoa; phylum Chordata; class Actinopteri; order Cypriniformes; family Gobionidae; genus Gobiocypris; species Gobiocypris rarus. Next base: position 8,253,333 of record CM040927.1, read on the forward strand.
GAAATGCATAATTCCCAGTCTGAGGACGTGAACAGCTCTGAATAGAACATCATGTGTTGTCATTTTGAGACTACGGTAATTATGACATGGTGTGAACACAGCAATAGAAACGCATAATTCCCAGCCCGAGGAAGTGAACAGCTCAGAGTAGAATGTAACGCGTTGTCATCTCGAAATTGTGGTAATTTCAAGCTTAATATAGTTAATATTGTCCTATATTTAATATTGTAGTATAGTTTTTTTTCTTAACTGTTTACATTCAGAAATCCAACTGTTTTAATAAGGATATTCTGCCCTAATATTGTGTGTATTTGTTGCGAATGCCGAATTGAGTTTTCTTTTGGGTCTTTGTGTGCTTGAAAATGATTTAAAATCATTTTGAAATGTTCACACATGAATCTATATGCAGGCAGAATCAAAATAAAATTTTTATAACAAGTTTAAAACAAGTTTACGATTCCTGACCTAAAAAAAAAATTGATTTTCGATTCCCAATCCTATACTGTTAATTGTATAACAGTGCTTTTAAAATGTTTATTTAAAATGAAAAGGCAACAGTACGGGCCACATTTCATTTTTAATTATTTAGTTCTTTTTTATCAAGTGTGTTCATAAAATTAAAGAGCAGTAAACCACTCCTTAAGGGCGAGGAAGAAACCTTGGGTGGAACCAAGGCTCAAAGTTAACACAAATCCCACCTGATCAATCTTGGAGAGGTAGTCAGTTGTTCATAGGCATTCACATTTAAATAGTAAAGTATAATAAAAATGTATGTGAAATATTTGAACAGCAGCAGAGATTTAAGTAAGATGTAGCATCTTTGCAATCTATGTTATGTGAAATTTGAACTCAATAATAGACATCTGATTCTAACAGAAATTGTATGTTCTAATGGATTTGCTGTGTGTGCGTACGCATTAGAGTCCATATATGTTGAAGACGTGCATTCAGTTAATCATGGGTTGAACTTTGGAATGTTTGAAACAGTTTATGAGCTACAGGGTGTGACCCACCATGCAACCTTTGAACAGACAAAAACATCTTTAAAAGGCTCAATTGTATTTGGCTGCTTAGTAATCTTTTTGGGTTGAGAAAACAGCAAGACCTACACGGGACACCATATACATATGCCAGTACATGAATTTCAGTGAGTGTGTACTGTGCTATTGCTTTAAGTGGATTAGGTGTCTTAATAGAGTATATTAAATGTGGTTTGGCATTTTCATGTCCCATAACTCCAAAGAACTGTTTGAAGGACAGACTAATAATAGAGACATAATTATAATGCACAGAATGGACCAGTTGCCAAGAAGCAAGAATGAATGACACAGTGACACAGTGGAAAAACAGGTAGTCTAGGAGATGGTTTGAGAAATATTCAATGTTTATTGAATTTAGTATTTACTTTAAAGTGATGGTTCAACCAGTAAGTAAAAATCTGTAATCACTTGTTCTCCCTCTAGTCGTTTCAAATCTGTATGACTTTTGTTTCTTTTTCTGTGGAACATAAAAGATGATATTTTGAAGAATGTTGGTAACCATTGGTTTTAGTTACCATTGACTTCCATTGTATAAACAAGAAGAACACTGAGGCATATCGGCATATCTACATATCTCATAATATACAGTATATATACTCACCTAAAGGATTATATATGTCACAATACGTGTAGGATACGCTCATAGAAATGAGGATGAACAGGAGACAGGAACTTTAATAATAAAACTCAGGAAAACCCTTTCACGTATAACTAATGACGAGAACTGACAAACACTGAGGGAGAACTGAGGGCTTGGAGCAAAAGAAAAACATAGTCCAAAGAAAAACAGTCCAAGAAGGAGTGGATGGAGGGAGGATGGTACATAGACCAGCCAAGATGAGGCCCCAGGGCGGAGTCGACAGTGGGAGGAGCCATGGGGGAGTCCACTTGGTGGTAGTCGACAACCTTGGGATGACCAACGGAGATGCAGCCACTGATGGAGACCCAGATGGACCCGATGAGCCCACGTGATGCTAAAGATCCTGGAGACTGAGGTGGAACTGCAGTGATGATCACCAGAGGTGGAAAAGGGGAACCAGAGGGCAGAGGCTGAACCAGTGGGACCGAGGACACTGAGGGGGAAGGGGGAGCCAGACGAAGCCGAAAGTGCAGCCAGGTCGACGACTGACCAAGGCCAAGCCGGAGGAATGAGGGAGCCCGGAGATGCCGTATGACAGATGGTTTCCGGTGGAGCTTAGGGAGGGAGGAGCCAAGGTGGCGCCGAAGTGTCGACAGGCCGGGGTGGAGCAGGGGGCACAGAGGCTGGAGGTGGAGACAGGGAACCCTCAGTGCGAGACAGAGCTGGTGGCCTGAAGACACTAGGCATTTCCGGATGGCTTGTGGGGGATGCAGAGTGGCTGAAGGTCAACAGCGTTGATGGGGCTGAGGAACTGGCTGAATGAGGAGGCGGGAGCGGGAGGTTGGGGGTTAATTCTGAGGATGGAGACGCTGGAGAAACAGGGTTCACTGGAGAAACCTCTCTGAAAAAGTCTTTAGTTCCTCAAAATATCTGCCAGTGACTTCAGTCAATTTTACCACAGCGGTGGTGTTGTGGGCGATGTACGGCTTTCCTCCCAGCCCTCAAGCTCCACAATCACTTCCTCAGCGATGTACGGTGTTGCTGGCTCACGCACCTTGTAGGTGGTCCAGACTCTGAGGCGATGACATACTCCGTCCTTATCCTCAGTACGGGCTTGTCTCTCGCGTGTGGCCGGTCTCCACAGTCTGCGGTGGGCTCGTGCAACATCTCTGTCGAGTCCCTCGCTGGTGGAGGTTGGCTGGTCTCTGGTGGAGGTGGAATGAGGGTAACCATGGGAACACAGGAGTGGCGGGAAAATTAACAAATGAACATGGACGTTTTTCCCTTTTCACACCATTCTTTGTAAACCCTAATGTGGCGGAGGGGCGTGGTTCCGCGAAAGCTGCAGCGGGAGAAAGAGAGCGGAGCAGAGCGGTCGGTAAGTAGGTCAAGCAGATGATAACACCTGTCTCTGATTATAGTAATTGGCGTGGAGAGAGCGCTGATAAGCCGCGGCCGGGAGAGAGAGGGAGAGAGAGAATTGGACTGGGACTACACGCACGCTGCTGAGAGTGAACGAGAGAAACAGCTATTGCTGAGAACTGAACGGGGCGACCCATATCGTGAATTGAGTGTACGAGCCACTACGGTGTGCCGGTGTGAAACGGGGCGACCCATATCGTGGATTTTGAGTGTATACGCCAGAGAGCGTCTGTCTGTGAGTGAGAAAAATAAAAGTGTGTAAAAGTCCCAGTCAAGCCGACCCCTGTGTCTTCTTCCTGCCCTCAACAAACGAACCTTACTACACTGGTGCCAAAACCCGGGAGGAAGAAGACCGGAGCCGCCGCCATGCAAGCGCCGTCAGCAACGCCATTTGCGGACATCATCCAGGCACTCGCGGGCCTGCACAAAGAACAACACCAGTCAATGCTGGAGATCAGGGAGGAGCAGGAGCGGCGATTCCAGGCGCTCCTCCTGGCCCAGCAGCAGGACCGCGAGCTGTTCGGAGCTGCCTTGACCGGGAGGTTCCGCCGGGATCCATCATCAACCCGGCCAGCGCCACCCGCATGCAGCTGACCAAGATGGGACCGCAGGACGATCCGGAAGCCTTCTTGGACTTGTTCGAGCGGTCCGCGGAAGCATGTGGGTGGCGCGACTGACTGGCCGGTGCGCCTCATCCCGCTGCTGTCCGGGGAGGCGCAGATAGCGGCCCAACAACTACCAGTCCAGAACCTCCTGGTCTATGATGACCTACGGAGGGCCATCCTTCAGTCGGTCGCTCCCGAACAACATCGCCAGCGATTCGGTCGCTGACACTGGGGGAGAACAGCCGCCCTTCGTGATGGCCCAGCAGCTCGGGCGCCTGCCGCAGATGGCTGATGGCGGCCCAGTCGACGGTCGACCAGGTTGTGGATCGGGTGGCACTGGAGCAGTTTATTGCGCGGTTGCCCAGGAAAACGCGCAATGGGTCCAGTGCCACAGGCCGACGTCACTGGACCAAGCCATCGAGCTGGCGGAGGATCAAATGGTGGCGTGCCCAGGGTCGGCGAACCCTGCCGGGCGGCTTCTCTCTCTCTCTCACCCCTCCCTTCTTCTTCTTTTCCTTCCCCCTCTCTCAAAACCTGTCCCGTCTCCTAGGTATCGCGCTGGGGTGCCTCCCAGGCCGGCCCCAAGATGGAGGATGGGTGGTTCAGGAGAACCACCCGCGACCACCCAGTCAGCGCCGAGGGAGGTGGAGGAGCTCCAGATCCAGCACCGCTGGCGGGCCGCCTGCGATCTCTCCACGCCAGTTCCCGGGCCTGCTTCCAGCCACTAGGGCGGCGGGGAGGCCTGGGCCGGCGTGTTGGCGTTGTGGGGACCCTGGACACTTTATAGAGCAGTGTCCGGTGATGGAGGTGGGGACGCTGGTCAGGGTCCCCGACGCGCTTCACGCTGCCCCGATCAAGCTGGACTGTACCAAATACCTGTGAGTATCAAGGGTGCGTATCAGGCTCTGGTGGATTCAGGTTGTAACCAGACCTCCGACACCAAAGCCTGATTCAGCCCGGGGCATGGGATAAGCGCCGCATGGTTATGGTGAGGTGTGTGCACGGGGAGGTGAGAGAATACCCGTTAGTGCCAATGGATTTTCTATTCAGGGAAAAACCATAGAGTTGAGGTGGCAGTTAACCAGCACCTCTGGCACCAACTGATTTTGGGGACAAATTGGCCAGGTTTTAATGAATTATTGGGATGTTTGTGTGTGCCTCTTGGGGAAAAAAAGAGACAGGGAAGGTGGCGGTTGCACAGGCGGGGGAGGTGGAGCCGGGACCACTGGGCACTGATCCGGGGGAACTGAGCGCTACGGAAACGCCAGTGTTTTCGAACGCGATGACTTTCCTGGAACAGTCCCAGGATGAAACGCTCAAAAATGCTTTCAATCAGGTCTGTGCCATCCGGCCATCCCCTCCGTCCTGATCAACCGCTCACTTTTCCTTATTTTCTCTGATAAAGGACCGGTTGTATAGGGTGACCCAAGATGCCCAAACAAAGCAGACTACAACCCAGTTGTTAATTCCTAAAAGCCGTCGGAAATGCTTTTCCAGGCGGCTCATCACAATCCTATGGCCGGGCATTTAGGGCAAATAGCGACACTAAACCGCCTCATGGCCCGGTTCTTTTGGCGGGCATTCACGAGAATGTACGCCGGTGGTGTGCGTCTTGTCGTGAATGTCAGTTGGTAAATCCACCGCCCAACCAAAAGCACCATTGTGCCCCCTCCCGTTGATGCAGGTCCCTTCGAAGAATTGGGATGGACCTCATCGGGCCATTAGAGCGGTCAGCTCCGTGGACATCGCTTTGCATTAGTCCTAGTGGATTATGCAACGCGATATCCGGAGGCAGTGCCACTGCGTAACATTTCGGCGAAAAGTGTCGCGAGTGCACTGTTCTCCCTAATCTCGGTGGGAATCGAAAGAGATTCTCACCGATCAAGGCACGGCGTTTATGTCACGGGCAATCCGCGAACTTTACGGATTATTGGGCATTAAGTCTATTCGACCAGCGTCTATCACCCACAAACAGACGGGCTGGTAGAAAGATTTAATCGCCGCGTTAAAAACAATGATTCGTAAATCCGTTCACGAAGACGCAAAAATTGGGACAAATGGCTAGAACCTCTCTTGTTCGCTGTCCGCGAGGTCCCCAAGCCTCCACGGGTTTTCCCCTTCGAGCTTCTCTATGGCCGCCAGCCCCGAGGGTTTTGGATGTCATTAGGGAAGCTTGGGAGGACGGACCGTCCGCTAGTAAAAACGAAATTCAGTTTGTATTGGACCTGAGAACAAACTCCACACGCTGGGGCGGCTGATGGAGAATTTGTTACAGGCTCAAGACAAACAGAGACAGCTGTACAACAAAGGGGCTAGATTAAGACAATTTGCACCGGGAGAGAAAGTACTTCTGTTACTCCCCACCTCTAGTTCTAAATTACTCGCCAAGTGGCAAGGACCGCTTGAGGTCACACGACGAGTAGGGGATCTGAACTATGAGGTCATTCGTCCGACAGGGACGGGCACGCCAGATATATCATATCAATTTATTAAAAAAATGGGTTGAGGCCGAGGCTGTGATGCTGGCGTAGTGAGTGGAGAGGATGATCTCGGACCAGAGGCGGTTCAAAAGACACAATCTCCGCTCTGGTCCCGGGGGGAGATCACCTCTCACCCTCCCAGCTCATAGACCTCAAACAATTACAGGCGGAGTTCGCCGACGTGTTCTCGCCCCTACCGGGTCGGACAGACCTCATCCAACACCACGTTGAGACCGAGCCGGGCGTGCGTATGCAGCCGACCATATAGGTTGCCTGAACACAAGAAAGAAGTGGTTCAGGCCGAATTAGAGGCAATGTTAGAGATGGGGGTAATAGAAGAATCCAACAGTGACTGGGCGAGCCCGATCGCTTTGGTACCAAACCTGACGGCTCGGTCCGGTTCTGCGTGGATTACAGAAAAGTCAACGCGGTGTCGAAATTTGATGCATATCCCATGCCACGGATTGACGAATTGCTTGATCGGCTGGGTACTGCTCGTTTTATTCGACACTGGACTTGACAAAGGGTTACTGGCAGATCCCTTGTCTCCAGTAACCAAAGAGAAAACAGCTTTCACCACGCCGCTTGGATTGCACCAATTCGCTACGCTTCCTTCGGGCTGTTCGGGCACCCGCGACTTTTCAGCGCCTGATGGACCGATCCTTCGCCGCATGCTGCATATGCCGCTGCTTATCTAGATTGTGGCGAGGTGGGCGAGCGAGCGACATGGGAGGAGCTCCTCCCATGTCGCTCGTTCGTCCACCTCGCCACATAGATGATATTATCATTTATAGTGGGGACTGGCAGCGCCATATGCAGCATTTGCGAGCAGTCCTCAGGTCGCTGAGAAGGGCGGCTCACGGCCAACCCAAGAAGTGTGCGATTGGGCGGGTGGAAGTAAGATATCTGGGCTTCCACTTGGGTCATGGGCAGGTGCGTCCCCAAATTAATAAGACCGCAGCGGTTGCGGCCTGCCCAAGACCCAAGACCAAAAGGAGGTTAGACAGTTCCTGGGGCTGGCGGGATATTATCGGAGGTTTGTACCTAATTATTCGGACCTCGCCAGCCCGCTGACTGATCTAACTAAAAGGAAGAACCAGATACAGTTCGGTGGACGGAGCAGTGCCAGCAGGCTTTTACCCAGTTAAAGGCTGCCCTGTGTGGTGGACCGCTCTTACAGGCTCCTAACTTTTCTCTCCCATTCTTGTTGCAGACGGACGCCTCGGACAGGGGGTTGGGCGCAGTCCTGGCCCAGGAGGTGGAGGGTGAGGAGCGGCCGGTGCTGTACATCAGTCGAAAGCTCTCTAAGAGAGAGACGATGTACAGCACCATAGAGAAGGAGTGTTTAGCCATCAGGTGGGCCGTCCTCACCTTCGCTATTACCTCCTGGGCGGGAGTTCACCTCAGTTCGGATCACGCCCCCTGCAGTGGCTCCACCGCATGAAGGATACCAACGCGGATCACCCGTTGGTATCTAGCTTTACAGCCATTTAAGTTCAAGGTGGTCCACAGGCCGGGTGCTCAGATGGCTGCGGCTGACTTCCTCTCCCGGAGGAGGGGGAGGCTGCAGGCCGGATGGCTCCCCGGCCTGAGTCGGGCGGTGGGGGTATGTGGCGGAGGGGGCGTGGTTCCGCGAAAGCTGCAGCGGGAGAAAGAGAGCGGAGCAGAGCGGTCGGTAAGTAGGTCAAGCAGATGATAACACCTGTCTCTGATTATAGTAATTGGCGTGGAGAGAGCGCTGATAAGCCGCGGCCGGGAGAGAGAGCGAGAGAGAGAATTGGACTGGGACTACACGCACGCTGCTGAGAGTGAACGAGAGAAACAGCTATTGCGGAGAACTGAACGGGCGACCATCGTGAATTGAGTGTACGAGCCACTACGGTGTGCCGGTGTGAAACGGGGCGACCCATATCGTGGATTTTGAGTGTATACGCCAGAGAGCGTCTGTCTGTGAGTGAGAAAAATAAAAGTGTGTAAAAGTCCCGTCAAGCCGACCCTGTGTCTTCTTCCTGCCCTCAACAAACGAACCTTACTACACCTAAAAATGGTTGTGCATGAAAATCCCAGTAACTGAGCAGATTGTGAAATACTCAGACCGGCCCGTCTGGCACCAACAACCATGCCACGCTCAAAATTGCTTAAATCACCTTTCTTTCCCATTCTGACATTCAGTTTGGAGTTCAGGAGATTGACTTGACCAGGACCACACCCCTAAATGCATTGAAGCAACTGCCATGTGATTGGTTGATTAGATAGTTGCATGAGAAATTGAACAGGTGTTCCTAATAATCCTTTTGGTGAGTGTATATATATATATAGTCAACAGAAGCAAGAAAGTCATACAGTTGGAACTTAAGGGTGAGGAAATAATGACATAATGTTCTTTTTGGATAAACTATCACTTTAGAAATATTTTTATTTACCTTTATAATTGATTTTATTGGTTCAATTTTATTGGAGGGGGAATTATGATCTGGGGTTGTTTTTCAGGGGTTGAGCTTGGCTCCTTAGTTCCAGTGAAAGAAACTCTTAATGCTTCAGCATACCAACACATTTTAAACAATTTCATGCACCCAACTTTGTGGGAACAGTTTGGTGATGGCCCCTTCCTGTTCCAACATGACTGCACACCAGTGCACAAAGCAATGTCCATAAAGACGCAATGTTTGATGAGCGAGTTTGGTGTGGAGGAAATTGACTGGCCTGCACAGCGTCCTAAACCTTAACCTGATAGAACAGCTTTGGGATGAATTAGAGCGGAGACTGCGAGCCAGGCCTTCTCGTGCAACATCAGTGCCTGACCTCACAAGTGCGCTTCTAGAATAATGGTCAAAAATTCCCATAAACACACTCCTAAACCTTGTGGAAAGCCTTCCCAGAAGATTTTATAGCTGCAAAGGGTGGGCCAACTCCATATTAAACCCTACAGTTTAAGAATGGGATGTCATTAAAGTTTGCGTGCATGTAAAGGCAGGCATCCCAAAATGTTATGCAATATAGTGTATGTTAATAATTCATTTAAATGTGTGTGTGATGGAGCAATATACAATGCAATTATTCACATTTAGGGGAGAGCAGGGACAGTTGCAACATGGCTTATTTGGCTAATGCGTGAAGCATTGTAAAGTCCTATCATTTTAATCAGTGTTTTCTTACCTTCTAAAAGGAATAGATAGCATATGCCAAAGCTATTGTATCAAGTTAGCATAGCAAGTTGTCGGTGTAGCATGTTGCAACTGTATTACATTTGACTGTTGATTTTGATTTAAACAGTATTATGTTCAAATGTATTGTAATAATTGACCAAAACCTTATTGTTAAGTGAAAATGTTTTCCCTTTTTAACTAGTCTTTTGAAAATTATGTTAAAGAATGATTATATTACATTTTGATGAATGTTGCAACTGCCCCTATGGACTGCTGCAACCGTCCCCTCTTATGGGGTCAGATGTAACATTTGACTTTGTCTATTCAAGTATAAATTGTACATATCACATGTTGCAGCAGTGTGGTAGCTGACAGATGTGGGTATATTGTATTAAAATGTTGTCTTTCCAATACAAATAACTGTCCCTGCTCTCCTACAAAGACCAATACTGATAATCCACCATGTTAAATATAGGAGGGGCAGAGAGTATGCAAACATGTAGACCTATCCAGGTTGGGAATGGGATGGTGTTGTTAGTGCCAATTTTTAAGTCAGCATGAAACAGGAGTCTTTTCTGAGTGAAACTGCCACTCATAAGAAAAAATGTAGGACAGGACTTGATTTTGTCCATTGGGATTTTGCTATTGCTGCCAAGTGAGTGACAGCTTGTTCTGCCCTAGTGCCAGTAAACACGTTAATGGAGAAGACAAATTATGTTTGATTAAAATATGAAAAAAATAATGTGCACAGATAAATCATTTATAATACATATTATTTATAGTATTTATAATAGACAACATTCTATAGAAAGAAAGAATTGTCATTTTTTCTTATTTCATAGCGACTTTAAGTTAACAGAACAGGTAATGCACCAATTAGCCTACCTTTGGCATACTTTCTTTGCAGTGAACAGATGTGGGAACCTCTCAAAATACACAATTTTACAAGAAAACATTAGGGACTTTACTTAGTGGTTTAATGTTGAACAAATATATAAGATATAAACTATGTTTTTTTTTCTGACACGGAGAGCAAACACAAGCGCGAGCATCCCGCGTTCTCTGATTGGTTGAGCTGACCTTCTCTTCAAGTTGTCAAAACTACAGAGCTGCGCCTCTTCTCATTGGACGAAAAGAGTTACAAGCGGTGCCAGCAGGTAACCGCTCGGCCAATCAAAACCCCCCTTTCATGTTGTCCTAGAGACCGTGGTATTTCAGTCTACGACTTCCTTATACTTCCATTTCAGTAAGTGTTATGAGATATAACATTCTGACTGTGTCAGAGTTTCACCACTTTGCTTCGAACGCGGAACTACAACAGTCTTCTTTTGAAACAGTTGTTGTGTAGGCTAAACGTGTGTGTGTAGTGTTGCGTGCGTGTGTATGAAATATTAGCCCAGCCCAGCAGCCCTTCCTATTTCCCCTCCCTTTCCTCCAACAGTCTCAGTCGGTTCGCCCGCAGCACTTGCGTTCTCTCGGCCGGGTTTCACACCAGAGATGGCAGCGAAAGTGTGTAGATCGGTCCTCCTCCTGTCCCGGAGCAGCGGAGCCGTAGCCTCTTCTGCTTTCCCCGCATTCGGTGTCTCCTCACAGCGACATCATCAGAGCACAAGAACGGTGAGTTCCTTGAATGGAAACCGAACATGGGTGCTGCTACCGCTGCTGCTGGACAAGGGGAGGGTTGTGAGGGGAGAGATAAGGGGGCTGGGTTCCTCTCTCTGAAGAGGATTAGATAAAAACAACCCGCCAAGGAAGTGTTTCAAGACGTTACTGTCCGCATTGAGTATTGTCGTGCATTGCACAGTGATGATCAGCAGTGCTGCATCATTAACCAGTGCACTTTCAGTCTAGCTGTACAAGACGTCCCGTTTACAGGAGGCGCTTACACATGTGCAGGCAGTGTCATGGCTTGACTCGTGCATGAACGTTACATTTCAAGCTTGCATGCATGATAGGGAATTACACGAGAGCGATCGGATGCGCTTTTGGCGCATTGGCTCCGTGCGATCCGTTCCAGGATAACCTTGAAAGCAACAGTGGTCTCAACTTTAACGCTGACTGCACGCACAACTCCGAGACACATCATGCGCTCTCCGTGATTGATTACGTGGCATTGGATCGCTTCAGTGATTTTAAGCATGCAACCCTTTCTTTCAAGCTTTGCCGAACTGGACGGACCGTGTGTGAGTGTGTTTGATCCACTGCAGTGTCCGACTGTACTCTGAATATGTGAGCAGAGAGAGAGAGAGAGAGAGAGAGAGAGAGAGAGAGAGAGAGAGAGAGAGAGAGAGAGAGTGACAGTGCGGCAGGACTCAGGACATTGCGTTTAAACGTTCTGGAGACGCGTTTTTAAAAGTTGAACTATTCTTAACTTGACGCGCCGTCTCAAAAAAGCAACGTAACGTCTATCTGACGCATGCGTACTTAGAATAAAATAAAATAAAAACCACAGCGCAGACGGAACGCAAGAATGCGAGCAGTAAGAACGCCCCCTGCTCGTCTGAAGTACTGTCATTGTTGGGGGGAAAGGAGTAGACTCAGGCAAGCATGTTCAGTTCTTCGTTTAATTATCTCCTCCTCTTTACTCCCACACTCCCCCCTTTCTTCCTGCGGGTGTTTCCCGTTTCCAGCGGCAAGCCTGTGGGTTTTCCTTTGACTAAACTCCAGTGCGCATTGCTCAATGGCGCTCTAGCATGTTATGGAAGCTCCTCAGCTGGAGAAAAAACACACGGGCAGTCCCTGAGACACCATCATCATAGCTTTTTTTTTGTTTCACCTCCATGACTTTCTAGTAAAAATGAGAAGAATGTGAGGAGGAAGGCCAGGAGTTCCCTTTCGTGTGAAACTGTGGTATTGTATTACCATGAGATTATGGACGCTTGCACAATGGATAAAGCGATATTCTATAGACTAGATGGTACCAGATAACTTAATTAACCATATTTACTAAAAGTACATATTTCTAAACAAAGTGCTGGGATAAATCTATATTTTCTGGGCCATAGGCTATCATTTGTGGTAGTACCATAGTATTTTTTTTTTTTGAAGAAGAAGAAGAAGAACCACCTTACAGTACAATATATAGATAATACTTTATACTTACATACTTAATTTCCCACATTGTCAAAGCATGTTGTTATTCTGTTTTTTGGACCAAGGGTAGCATAGAATTCATGTTTTGGTACACTGACATGTTGCTATAGTGAAATTTTAGATGTCAGGCGCTGACATCTTGTGCTGATTTTGGACCCGAGTGTGGGACCCGCCCACACTCCCGCAGTATCTGTTAGCACATTTTACTGCAGAACAACTCATTATGTTGGTGTGAAAAACAGTTATGGAAATGTAGAAATTAAAGTTAAAGCTCCAATCTTCTCCTGAAAGTCCCGGAACAACTCAGTTGGTGCATTAGTGACTTCACTCAGAGAAGCTGTCAATCTCAGCTGTCAATCATGATGTCACACTCTCTTTTTTTATAGCATCAAATAACTAACTAAAATCAAACTTATTTAATAAAACACTTGAACTTACAACTAAAATGACAGAAACCATCTTTCGAAATAATTTATTTGAAGCGTATTTTGCCTCAAGTACCATTTGCTTACATGGAGAGGGCAGATTTTATGGCCTATACTGTGACCAGCCAAATGAGGGCGATCAAAACGTTTTGGCTTCACTTTTCAGGACTTGTGCGGCATGCTTGGTATCGACATTTGTAAGTGATATCTCATTGCTCTTTGAATGTGAATCTGGCAATGTTTGTCTTACATTGCATCTTTGACCTACCACAGCAGTTCAGAAATGAAAAGTCCAATCAGTGTATAAACCGTACCCTAAATCGGACCGATTGTGTTATCAAAAGAAAACATGATGAGAGAAAAAATGCATGTTACAAATGTTTTCTCATGACTTGTGTTTAAGGGGACCACATCCATTATAGTTAATGAGTGCGCCAAGTCGCATGTGCAGTGCTGAACTTAGTTCAGCTACCATGCAAGTTTGTGACCCTGGACCACAAAACCAGTCATAAGGGTCAACATAATATGAAAGCTGATTAAATAAGCTTTCCATTGATGTATGGTTTATGTTGGGACAATTGGCCGAGATACAACTATTTGAAAATCTGGAATCTGAAGGTGCAACAAAATCGAAATATTGAGAAAATCCCCTTTTAAATTTGTCCAAATGAAGTCCTTAGCAATGCATATTACTACTACTAATAATATTTTGATATATTTATGGTAGGACATTTACAAAATATCTTCATTGAACATGATCTTTACTTAATATCCCAACATAGCATCATGACTTTGCGTAAACATACACGCCACTTTCTAAAGCCAAAAATGGCATGTTATCTAAATCTATAATTTTGACACATACAATGTATTGTTGGCTATTACCACAAAATATACAGGTGCGACTTATGACTGGTTTTGTGGTCCAGGGTCATACATGTCATTTATATGGAGCTTATTAATATGATGCAAACATAGTTTACAGATTGTACAGGGGATGACAGCATTGTGCAAGGAACCGTGCAAAAAATACATATTTATTAATCAACATTCTGCCCATGTGACCATAATTTGAGTGAAAAGTGCCACTAGTGTTTATTTGAATTGTGTGTATAGTTTCCGAGTTGTAGGTAGAGGCACATTTTTCTAATGAGTCTAGGTTGTGATTTTAAATGATTAAACCTGTAAATACTGATACTGATAAAATCAGACTGTAAATACTGATACTTTCACTGAAGGCGCCACTTTGGGGATTTTCTTTAAATGGGTTTATATGGGTTTTCTTGATAAGTAACATTTAGTGTGAACTTGTATTCACTGATGAGATTGCGGCATGCAGTTAAATAATCTTTTAGTTGTTTTCAGAACCATACCTTCTCAAAGAGTCACACCAGCACACTCTTAAACCCTTCAATGGATTATGCGATCCCGTCATGAATCTTTGCGTGTCATTTGTTTATTTTTTCTCTGGGCAGTAATATTTGTGTGTCTCTTGGCATTTATAGTGTTCCTCAAACCAAGCCAGCGTGGCATCTTCCAGTGCTTGGCACAAACCTGTCAGGCTGAGACACAGCAGTGACAGGTCTCTGACAGAAAGGCCATGCTGCCTGAGCACCAACTCTCAAAGCACCGTTTTATCATAAACAGCCAAAGCACAGCTGTGAGGTGTTTAACGAATCACTACAACACAATGTTTTCCCGAAGGACTGTGCAGTTCAGTAGAAATAATAAGGCTTTGAGAATCTAAAAACACTTTGAACCTTAGCTGGACATAATCAGTGGAGAGTGCCAAGGCTAAAAAACTTCCTCTTGGATCACAAGCTGAAATGGCAGTTGCAGTGTCAGATATTAATCCTGACTCTGATGTCAGACCCCTGAGATATGCACTTAACTCTCGTTGGCTCCTTATTGACTCAACTGTTCAATAAAAGCCTCCTTTTTGATTGTGGACAAGTACAGAGACTGCTGAAACTACACTGCCCGGCCAAAAAAGTCACTGTTTGGATTTAAATAGGCAAATGCTTAAAAGTCTAGGATTGGATCATTGTTGCAGTGATTATTATGTTTCTAGCATGTAATATGTTGAGCAACAGTTCTTCTAACACTAACTGATGGAGTGTGTAGCTTTTCATTTCTTAAACAAGCATGTAGGAAGACACATCATGGCCATATTCCAGGATGACCGTGTCAAGATTCACAACATCATTTATTTCCACCAAGAGGTGCATTAGCTTTTGGTCAAGAAGAATCTTGTGTTGATAATGCAAGAGTCCAGCACTCTGTAATGTCTCCTCCTGCACATCCCGAAGACTTTCAATGAATTTGGTCTGGACTCAGGTCTGGACCTCTCAGATCATGTGTGAAAAGGATTCTTCATGCAGTTTGAGCCTGATGAATCTTGAAATGGTCATCCTGGAATGTGGCCATGATGGGTCTTCCTACATGCTTGTTTAAGAAATGAAAAGCTACATGCTTACAGCACAGCTTTTTGTTTTTCAGTTGAGACTTTTTGATTGCTATGATAAAGAATATCTGCGGAGCTGTTACTATTTTCTCATTTCACAGATAGTTTGTATCTGTATTGTTTCTAAATAAAAATGTTGATAAATTGTCAAGTAATTGCTCTGGCTCTTGTTTTAAATTATTTTGTTCCACTTTACAAGCAGAATGTGGCGGTTGGTCGGTGGAGGTTGGCCCCTCCTCCACTGTGATGGACGGCTGGGTAAAAAGTGACACTGATGAATGCTGCGTTGTTCAACTTTGTAAAATCTTTTACGCTCGTCAAACGGTAAAAACGCAGAGCGCTCAGCACCTCGTACACTCATGCTGTTTTAAAAACGCTGCGCTCCCATTGAAAACAATTGGAAAACTACGCCAGACGTGTGAAAAAACATTTTGGTGGACACACGGCCTTCGGTTTAGAATAACCATTGCCAAACATATATACATGATAGAAACATAATAATCACTGCAATAATGATCCAATCATAGATTCTTAGGCATTTGCCCATTTAAATCAAACAGTGACTTTTTTTTTCTTTGGCCGGCCAGTGTATCTGAAGATGTAGATCACCCTGTGATCTCTTGTGTTCCACTCCAGTGGCTTTCTGCCATGTCTTTTTAAGGGTCATCAATCTGGGCAGTGAATTGTCGAGTTTACTCTGTTACAGAGAGTATATGCAGAGGGTGAGCCAGCTGCAGGGTAACGCTATGAATTCTGGGAGGTGCATACCTCTGCATACCTTAGAGATGTTAAAAGAAACATGCAGCATTCATTTCTAGCCATATGGAGTCATTTTACGTTCCACACCAAAGATCTTTTGTTCCATCGTACTAGCCATTGTACAATGTTTATGTTCCATTCAAAACACATTCGATGAATACTGGTGAGGTCAATTATTGGCATTTACACAGACAATTAAACACCAGTAATTACATCATATTAAAGCGAATCACGAAAAAGTGTTTTTCCTTCGCCATGACAGCAAACGTGTTGAACCTGGCCTGTCAGCTTATAACTATATAACTACAACTTACAACTATATGAATGCAATTTTAAAAATGAAACGTTTTTAATTACTGGATGAATGTTTTTTTTATTCATTATTATTGCTTTCACTCTCTCCTTGTGATCATGAACATCACAAAATCATTCGTTTCCATTTTTTTAAAAGTGAACGGTTCTGAATCATAACCCTGCCCAGCTTGTTAATCCAATTTGGATTTAAGTGGTCCGATTAACTGCCATCGTTATTGACTGAGTGGCTTCAGTGATCTGGAGGAGCAGGAACAGAGGGAGATTGGTCTCTAGACTGAGATTGCAACTCTTGTTGTCCTTTTTGACACGGTGAGACAACATCTCAGAACCAAATACCAGTTTGTGATCATGCTTAAAGGGTACATAACACACACCAGTCTCATGTTAATATTAAGTACATATAGAGTAGTATTCCATTCTTCTTATCTCTGAAGAGTCTTTAGTTTTATCATATTTATAAAAGACAGATACACCGTACCGATTCTTTCCAAAAACAGTAGAGCTCGTGGAGGTGTGCAGTGGGCACTGCAAAAGAGTTACGAGCACACACGCACACACACATACACACTTTATGTTTTTGTTGTTTACATTATATGCACTTGTGCGCTGGCTATTGCCAACAAAACACAGACATTTGATGGAAAAAACCCTCCAAAAAAACGTTCCGAAACTTATACAAATCCTGAAGGAGTGTATTTAGATCAGAAATACTCTCATACATCCAACTAATCTTTTTACATTTTTTCCATGTTTAGCATGAGAATCCAACTCTTTAACAGTTTGCCATGAAATAGCTTTAGACATCCCCTTTAATTTTGCTCCACGTTGTTTTTGGATAATGCTAAAAGGACAATGCTTGATGAGCACCGTAACATGATTTATGTGTTCCTGTGGCTTTTTGTCTGTCTAATTTATATTTTTTTATAATACTAGTCTGCCTGTCTCTCTCAGTGGACAGCTTCATAAAGCGTTCTCCTATCTGTTATAAGGAGCTTTATATTTTGTCGGATTGCTTTTGGCACACAACTATTCTTTATGTTGGTAAAAGAGAGCACCGCTGTGACTTGAATGCTGACAAGTTAAAATGTGCTTCGATGCATGATCATATTTACAGTGAGATTTTTACATTTCACCCCCACTAAAGAACTGTTGCCAAAGCCATACGCAATAAATGGGACAATATTTCAGAACATCCTGCAACAAGCACTTTAAAAATTGGCCAAATCATACTGGGATAGTTCACCTAAAAATATAATTGTGTCATAAGTTACTTATGTCATTTTGGACCCCCAACAAAAACACTTAAAACATTCTTCAAAATATCTTATTGATTTATGGAGCTTTGCACAACTCTATGGTTGCATGAATAGTCATAGTAATGCTTGCTTTTGCAAACACACCTAGTAATCAATATATGGATGCTGATTAGACAGATTAGGATTTTAAAGATGATTAGTCTTTTAAATGGAGGTCTCTGTGTTTTAACAATGGAGAGTGTCATTTATTCAGCCTTGAGGAATGTCAGTAGGGCAAACTCTAGGCTGAATAATAAGCTCAAAATTATGCAATACTGTTCTTTCATGTAATAACAGGAGGATCCATTGGTTCAGTGTTCATAGTTGTGCACCTAATTATGGCTTGGTACAGTTGTGTCTTTAATCATTCTAAATCCTTATATGCAGTTTTGTAATAGACTATTACTATTGCATAGATTTGGGTTGGCATAAACTCTGTGTAAGCTCAACATTGTGTCCCTGTGTATCTTTCCCCATGGAAGTAAAAACACAAAATGCTTCAAGGGTTAATTAACCAAAAAATGAAAGTTCTGTCATTAATTACTCACCCTCATGTCTTTCCAAATTCGTAAGACCTTCGTTCATCTTCGAAACACATCCGAGAGCTCTCTGACCCCTCCTCCATAGACATACATTTAATTACCTCTTTCAAGACCCAGAAAGGTAGTAAAGACATTGTTAAAATAGTCCATGTGACTCCAGTGGTTTAATTACCTTAAAGGTAGGGTAAGTGCTTTCTGGTAACCAATGTTGATATTTCAAATCACCAAAACAATTATTTTTGATTATTTTGATAGCTCCGCCCCACACATACGTACGCAACACAGGCAGCCGGCCGAGGGTACGATGTCATGTGACGGTACGTGACTTTGGAAATCCAGGTCGAATGTTCAATGAAAAAGTCATACCTTGCATCCCAAAAACACAAACACAGTTCTCATGAACCACTCGATAGCATGACAGTCCAACTAACGAATATATTACAAGTATGTGACAAGATTAGAGGATTATATCGATCAGTAAAAGAGGAACCAAAGGATACAAGCATATATTAAGAGTTTATTATCTTACTTTTCGGACATGCTGCGAGCTTGAAACAGACAGTGGTTATAGGATGTGGAAATGAATGGTTCTTTATCGTCGCTGAAGTGAACGACGATACGATTGGAAATGGACAAACAAGTATTTTCAAGCAAAAGCTAGCATATATTATTTCTGTGAAACAAAACAAAACCAATATTACTCACTATCGAGAAGAAATGGCAACCTCGTGTCTGATTGCAGGCCTTCCCGGTCCTTGAGTTCTCTCCAGCGCTGGAAAGCTGATACTTCTTGCCTGATTGTAAGCCTTCTTTTGTTCCATACACATTTTCCACATTTGCTGTTTTTATCTGCCATCTCTCTTTCTGTCATTGCTCGGCTAGTGTCGTATCTTTTGAATAATGACGTGCACGGAGCACTCTCTTCTCTCCATCATTAGTAGACACGCCCCTTACTGCTGATTGGCTACAAGTTTGTTTTGGTACTCGTTTTGAGTACTCGGCCTTAATAAAGCCTTTACTTCCTTTCTTATATTTGAAAGTTTCAGTTACGTTACAGTCTATGTGGGGTCAGAGAGCTCACGGATTTCACCAAAAATATATTTTCATTTTCGTTTTTGGGTGAACTAACCCTTTAAATAGAGGGACTGACAACATTACTTCCAGCTGTATCTCTTACCATGCATCCAAATATACTTACTTCCGTACTATTTAGGAGGCGAAAAGCAGTACACATATGGAGTAGAATGTCAGAATTCATAGCATTCATAAAACACTAGGTGAAAAGTACCCAGATCACCTACTACTTCTGCAAGATTCTGAATTATGCATCCATTGGATCCCATGTGGCCACAGAAGAGGAGTTATGAATGGCAGGACACATATTGTTTTAACAAATGTAAAGTTTATTCTCAAACGTAGTACCTATTAGACCATATGCAATTTAGGAACCAGCTATAGTTGACGCCAGTGACTGTTCCAAAGCGGAGTACTGCCGGTCTACTGCATTCTTCAGTATCATTCTGTATGCAATGTCTCTTGTAACTCCCTAAATGGGCAGTGACCCGGTGCATCTTACAAATACTCCTCATGCATGGAAGTACAAATAATACAATGAATCACAATTGATATTAATAGTTTTTTTATTTGCAGATTGCTAAGATAAGTACTTTAAAGAATGTAATTTAACCTTTTTTAATTGGATTTTTCACAGTGTATGATATTTCAAGGATACATGAAATGTTGCCTTAGAGAATTTGGTTTAAATAAAAATGTCTTAACTAGGTTTTGGAACAGAACTTTTAAAATTTCTGTCAAACCACACAATTTATGCCAAACATGAAACTCCGCTTTAAATGAACCCCTTTTCACTTGTCCTCATTAGCAGTATTGTGTCTTCTAGCCATCTTCTATCTGTACTTAATCAGTTTAAGTAGGCTAAAATTAGGTGGTTCTTGAGTGTGGAGAGGACAGGCTAGTATTTAACATTTTGGGTGACAATATTGAAGGTTATTAGTGCTGCTTTTAGTATAAGTGCCCTTACATGAAGGCATGACCTCCTCAGTGGTACTGGGCAGCTCGCTGTGCTTTCCTATTGCCCGTAGACGCAAGTCATGCCTAATGCGGGCAGTAATGGAGGCCGGTGAGAGTAATATAATGATGGATGATGAGGCGCTTGGTTACCCATTCTGCTCTGATGTTTCTCCTAGATTCTGATACTGTTACGAAGCCAGGCCTCTCATTGGTTAGTGAATATTGGACGCACCACAATGTCATTACTTTTGACAGGAAAACAAATCTCTCTCTCTCCATTGAGGATCTGCATCAGCTTGGTAAATTAGGCTTTTAGACGAAGGTCATCTGAGCTGAGATTCCTGTCGGACTGGTGCAGCATGATGACTATAGGCTGGTGTAGCGCTGAATGAATGCGTGATTGGGCTGGTAATTGTTTCTACGCATGCTTTTACATGTGAAATGCTTTATGATGTGCTCCAAATATCTAGTGTTTAATGGTTTGCAGGTACGCATATTTTTAGTCATTGAAGGTCATATTTCAAACCTGTGTGCCAACAGTACGCCCCCTCTCTTTGATCACTTCTACACCTTTAATTCATCTTTTTCTCTCTGGACATCAGTATTAACCTTCCATTTTCATTATTCAGCTTTTATTTAATTGCACAACAGTGGATGAAATCTGCCTTATTTGATTTGAAGTAGTTCATCATTTTGAGCACCTCACTGGAAATCCATAAAAGTTCAGGAGGGGAAAAATCATCCTACCCAAACTGTAATATGAGCAAGATTATGAAGCGATGGCAGACTCAAGACCCTGTCATATGTAGTCAGTGTGGGAAATATTAAAATAAGAAGTTGTTATTGGTGGACTATATTAATGGGATATGAATTATATTAAAGGGTACATAACACGCACAGTTTCATGATGTTAATCTTGAGTAGCAGTACTTTTGAAATCCCTACCTTTGTATTTAAATATATAAGCTGAGCATCAGGAAATGAACAGACTTTGCATTAATTGCATCATGAATGTTTTTGTTTTTCTCTTAGGATATGAGTGAGATTATGCTTTTCCAGTCCTTGTCATTCTTATTAGTGGATTCTTATGGCCGTCTAATATCTTGCACTGCCAAGCCATTGAATAATACTTCACAACAGTCACAATCTTTTCATAAACCATTGGCAACCTCCACCTTTTACTTTCCCTCCCTTTTTATTTTATAGTGGCCCATGTGGAACTGTATGGGGTGGATTTATAAGCATTTTGGTTCATCGATGTTCAACAAAAGAGTTGCTTTCCTTTCTTTGTGTTGGTTTGAGGTCTAAACTGGGAGAGGCTCCCAGACCAGTGCATGGTTGATCGATGTGCAGTGTTAACAGTGCAGGGCATTGACATTTTTTGGCTTATGTTTGTTTTGTAGCTGAAAGTTTAAGGGAAGACATACAGCAGGCCTATACAGCATTCTGCACAAAAATACCTCACTTTAATGAGACCCCAATCACTTATTACCAGGGTCAGCAGGGCTGGATTTGGACTTTGAAAAGTAAAGTAAAACTCTTAAAGCTGAGAAACTGTTGTCAGAGGTTGTTAAGGGGGAAATGAGTGGAGAAGTGATAAGTAGTGACCTTGCTAGATGGTTTTGTGGTGGATCTGTTGCAATGTCAACAGTTCATGTTGTGTGAAATACTTCTGGCTTGTATTTCAATACCATAGGCCGCATGTAACACTCACAAAGGGCAGACAGAAAGACATAAAAGAATTCATGTTAAATTTACTCACGTAAGTTGTATTAAATGTACTCACCCTCATGTAGTTTTAAACCTTTATGACTGACTTTCACACAAAATGAGAAATACTGAAGAATGTAGTTCGTTACTCATGTATTCTTGTAATGAAACTGAATGAGGATCTGGTCTGTTGAGCTCCCAAAGTAAAAAAAAAGAGAAATTGCATGCATGTTACTTCATATAACTATATTCCTCTTCTAACAAGACCTTTGTGTGAGAAATAGATCCTAGGATAAGTTTACTCCGCTATTCCAAGCTATTCTTTAGCTTGGATATCGCAAATTCCCAGTTTGATTTGGTCACCTTGATGCCAAAACATCTTTCATGTCAAACGTACAGTGTTTGATCTAAAGGCACCATACTTGAATGCGAACAGCAGAAGGCATGATTTTCAATGAATTACATCTTAATTTTCAATCTATCCATCATACAACACTCATAATGTCACCATTTTTGTTATATGCACAAGAGTAGCTGTTACATTCTTGAAAATATATCCTTTCGTGTCCCAAGGAAGGAAAAAGTCCAACAGTTTTGGAATGACACAAGGGTGAATAAAATGATGACAGGGTTTTCATGTTTGGGTGAAGTGTCCCTTTAAAGTTTTACTCTTCAGTAAAGCATGCAAACCGCTTTAAAAACTTCCACAGTAAGTCACCTTCATCGAATTTTAATTCATCGAGAATACAATGACAAAGGTTGTGCGCTATTGCGCTTAAAGATGAATAATCATTAATGGAGGGGTTAGAGGAAATCTTTACTTGCATATTATAATGGGTAATTAGTGTGATTAGAATGGCACAAACAAGCCTGGGCGTCCACACGATGACCTGAAATCTGTGTTTACACTGTAATGAGTTACCACAACAACGCGCTCTGCCACATTTATCGTAGATCACTCAGAGAACGGCATAAACAAACAATCCAGCTCCGACTGGCTCAACAGCTGCCATGTTGTGTTTCTAGTCGATTACCCTGACTGCCCATTTCTTATGCGTACAATAGACAAGTGCAGAACCCGTCATACCGGCTAACTGATCCGTTTGTGTTTTCGGTTTAAAAATGTGTGCAAGTGTATATGACCCAGATATTCCAAGGACACAGTTGCTCTGTGAGCTCCCATCTGACTTCCTTGTCCTGCCAGGCCTGTTGCGGAGCTCTCGGTGGGCTGTCTGCGCCACAACCTCCTCCCCCTTTGAATGAAAAGGGAATGAGAGGGGAGGCGGACTCTGTGGGGATTGATCTCTTCCACTTAAGCACTGTATCGCAACAGGAAATCGATATAATCACACAAAAGCTAAGCATGTTGGGAAGTAGGAGGTTGTGCAAGGATAAAGGTGACAGAAGGAATGCAAAGAATAAGGAAAATTTTCCTTTGTGGAAAAACAAGAAAAGCAACCCATCCTTCAAACTGATCTGTTAACCTTTGGGGCTCGATTTTTATTAACTGTAACAAAGCAGCCTCACACTCTGGCCTCCTCTGGGTGGGGTTCAGAAATTGGAAAACTAAAGCTTAGACAACAACATGCCGATTCGGTTTTCTCAGAGATGTGCTTTCACATGCCTGGGTGCTTTAGCTTAGCAAATTAGACTGTAGGGTAAACCTGGCTGGTGTAGTGAACTAGAGATTTAAAGTTATTGCTGAGAATCATGACTGATTATTCTGGCTTCCCATGATTTCAGTCACAATGTGTGGCTTCTTTTATGTAGTCATTGGAAAATGAAAAAATATTAATTGCTTTGGTCTGATCTGATCCAAAACTTTCCTTCTAATTCACTGTTACTGTTCACACTGTGTGCCTGTTCTTATTTTGGTGAGCTTTAATTGATTAGGAATAAGAGGGCAATTTCAAAAGCAGTCAGTAACAGTTTCGGTATTGTACCAAAATGAAAATCTAGTTGTTTTGAGTCACGTAGTGGGATCTTGCCTCAAAGTGTTACTTCAGCGATTTAGCATATGGCTTTGTATCAGTAGAAACCCGGGAGTATATTCAAATGATCGATATCACCCTGAGACAAGAGATTTGTGTATTTTATTTCTGGAAAAAATCCAAAAATGACGCAAATATCGTCATTTTGCGTCATCTGAGTTGTTTTTGGCCAGAGGCTAAAGACTACAGCCAGCAGGAGGCGCTGTTTCAGCATGTTTTCAACATCACACTCACAGCACTCGGCTCGGGAGCTGCGGAGCTTCATGTAAACGGAGCGGTGGAGAGCAAAGTGAGTGTTTCAACTTTTCAAATGAACTTCCTATGAAAGTTAAACTTCCAAAGACATGAACTGAAAATGTGCCAGACTGTTCACGTGTTGTGAATGCAGCCGCAGCCGTGAATCCCGCGCTTACCTCAGCTCATGTGATGAATGTAATCCGATCCTGCTGTGTTTGTGCCACGATGTCTGTGACACTCAATCGACTCACTCATAATATATCGAACAGACACGTTCAGTTTTTAATTGTAGCGTCTCTAACTGAGCTGATTTTATGAAAATGAATGCGGTGGGCAAGTTAACCAGTAAGCCGTGCCTAGAGCAGCCTCGGGCAGCGAAGTGCTTTCTGGGAATTGTTGTCTTTCATCCCCATGAGACAAAAATAAATTTTCAGTGTTTTCACAGTCTAGAAGGCACCAAATTCATCTTCCCAGCGCTGAAGTACCCCTTTAAGCTTCCAAAGACATGAACTGAAAATGCGGCTGACTGAACACGCGCTGTGAATGCAGCCGCGATTACCTCAGCTCTAGTGATGAATTGAATCTGACTCCTGCTGCGTTTGTGCCGTGACACTCAATCGGCTCACTCACAGTATATGGAACAGACATGTTCAGTTTTTAATTGTAGTGTTTCTAACTGAACTGATTTTATGAAAATGAACACGTAGGGCAAGTAATCCAGAAATCCAGTAGCCGTGCCTAGAATGGCCTCGTAGGGCAGCGAAGTGCATTCTGGGAGTTGTTATCTTTCATCCCCATGGAATACATTTTCTGTCTTTTCTCAGTCTAGAAGGCACCAAATTCAAAAATAATTTCACATTTCTACTACATAAATGACCCAGTTTAAATACAAAGCTTAATGCTAAATCACTGAAGTAACCTAAACCTTTGTGTTACCCCAAATTGGTATAGTTTTGAGCATCACCCACTACTACCTCATAATATGATACACATTGTGAATCATTAGTCACAATTCATCACAATGCATCTTTGTATACTAATTTGAGTGGAGCTGAAACTGTGCCATACTTGTGAGATACAAAAATTAATCTACCAGATCCATTTCAACATCTGTTGGATGGTTCTCTGCTCAATATGCTGTTTCAAAAGGGCCAATTTATCTTTTTTTTTTAAACCCCACTTTTAACACTAGTTATATACAGCGTTTCACGCTTGTAATTTTTAACGGAGGTTAGTATCATTTGGTTGTCCTTCTCCGTGCGATTCAAGAATTGATACGCTAGCGCCAAATATTGATATTTTAATTAATAAAATAAGTCACTCTAAATAGACTTCCCTGCTCCCAGCGTTGTTACTTAATGGCTCCTCGAGGTGGTGCTCTACATATGAATGAGGGAAACGTGTACATAAGTTTTCTAGCCTAAGAAAAAGAGGTTTTTAACTGGATAGCCGACAGCAGTGTGAGTAAAATAATAGATGCCCCAGCCACATTTAAGTCCATAATTAAAATGTAAGTACTCTGAAAAAGAGAGTATAAAAATCGAACGACTCTAGACTTTTTAATCTGCAATAAACACCGCTCATTATTTTCGTTCGGGACGAATCAAGTGATTGGCTTGTGCGACTGTCACTCTCTCTCGCCATCATGGCTACCACCCCTTTTGCTACAGGATCTGCCCACATGCGCGCACCTCTACTTCCTCGGAACCTAGTTGCCTGCGCTCTTGCACGACCTCTTCTGCTTCGCTCTCGACCCCCCGGCCTTGTTATCGAGCCGACGATGCGGTAGGCTACTTGTCTCAGGAGTGTAGTCCTCATCAAAGTCAACAATACTTTCGTCATGGAAACTCTTACAAGCAAAACACCGTATACCTATGTTATGAATCTTACACGAAATTCATCTTCATCACAGTATAACTGATGTTAAATATTGGAAAAACATACATAACAATGCTACCCGTTTTTAGCTTTGCCTTATAAATATAACTAGCTTGTTACCGAATCAAACAAAAATATATTTTAAACTCTACCAGTAGGCCTATCGGTATTCTAGCTTGATAGTGAGTACTAAAAGACATCTTATTTGTTTATATTCATACTGATAAAGTTAGATTTTTTTATTACATGTGATTCTGACATGATGCACTCCGCTCGTCTCAGGTAAATAATGCGTCTTCCAGCTGAGCGGTCGGTGAAGCGACTTCATGTTTTGGGGGCGTGGCTTTGGAAAGAGCCCAGAAGGGAGAAGGTGGAGCGAATGGAAATAATGAGCTGTCTTTAAAACAGTCGTGAGAGGTCTACAGACACTCAATTTTTATACTTTCTTTTTCAGAGTACTTACATTTTAATTATGTATTGATATATAAAGAAAGTTTAAACAAATTTGGAAAAAAAGTTTTTTAACCAATTCTTACCCTACCTTTAAATATTCACTACACATAAATGTGCCAAAAATAGCCTAGGCCTATATAAAATCAGATATATAAGAAATGTAATGCCGCATTTACACTGCATAATTCAAGTGACAAAATTCTGATTTATTTTGTAATTTTTTTTCTCCCATGTGGCACAGATCGGATATGACGTGAACGTGTAAAGCAGGGAAGAAACGCATGGATTCCAATATCCTCAGATCTGTTTCAGGGCTCACTGATATGTGGAAATAAATCTGATATGTGCATTTGCGCCTGCCATTACACGTCAAATCGGATATTCCCCTGTCTGTGCGAGTCGTACGTCATTGAAAAAGTGATTTTTTTTAACAGATCGCGGTACAGATTTATATATAACAAATTAAAATCTCTAGTTAACTAGCAGAGTATTTCGGTTGTAAACCGAATTTTCTGCCCTAGTCACCACTTTAATCCCTTACTTCCAACATGGATGCAAAGAATCCAAAGCATCCAATGTGGAGGTGAGTTCGTCATGTACAGCAATGTTACACTGCAAGATACCACAGAAGAAAAGAGCTTTTAATTCGCCTGCTGTCAGTAAGACAGACATGGTGGTTTCCTTATTCTACATGACAGGGCTTGTTTTAGGTCATTGTGGTTGGTTAAAAGTGTAAGAAAGATGGAGATCTACCACATTTCCTAATTGTCAGACACTTGTGGGTTTGCTGTTCAACTGTTATATGAGCCTTTCTAGAGGAGTGATTGTTTGTGATGTCCATGTAGCTGTACGTTAATTGTTCTGTATAAAGGTAGTGTGAGTATTGTCCATCGGGCTCTGCCGGACTGCACATGGCTTTCACTACTATCCCTCTGAGCTCTCTATTATAGTGTATGTTAAAAGCAGTCATGAGAGTGAATGCTGTAACCAGCTCTTATGGTTGAACCAAAGTGTGTGAGATAATGAGGGCAGTTGTGCGGCACTCTCATCCTTAATTCAGCATGTGCCGTTGTGTCTGTGCTGTGTAATGGTGGTCCTGATGTAGATGACTCAGCTTCCCGCTGTTTCATTACTCTGTAGCCACACGATGCCCCTAAGTGGATACAGCCAATGTTCCCATGTTTCCCAGGTGCCTGTGGGTCAGTGTCCCACTGCAGATTTTTTAAGAAATTCTGTTACGCATTGGGCCTCATTCAAGAAATGTTTAAAAAAAATCTGTAAATCATTCATGAATCCAATGTTAAATAAACAATGTGAGTGTTTAAGAACGAAGTTTTTTTTTTTTTTTTTACCATAATTTACACATATGCTCTGCTTATGTTTCATGAAGGAAGGATGATGTATTCTTTCAAAATTTTACTGGTGAAGAAGACTGGACTAGATTTAAAGAAACAATATCTGCCTAGGAAATCGCCTAGTCTTAATCTGCATCGCTATTTGTACTCGTTGTAAATACGCAGGCCACAAGAAGTAATTAGGTGTTTTTTTTTGTTTTTTTATCACTTTTACTTGGGACATGCTAGCTGGCAACATAGGATTCCATTCATTATGCTAAGCTAAGCTAGGGGCGACCCTGCCAAATTTAAACAAGGCATTCCCTGAGACAAAAATTCATCTTTGATCACCAAAATTACATTTAATTTTTTTTTCCTATGATTAATAGAAAAATAGCTTGAATGTATCTCTACACCCTTTGCTTCATCTAGTATACCATGAAAATGAAAATGAGCTCCGCCTCCACTCACTCACACCAGACTCGTAAGTCAATGTATCAGAATGCGTTTTATTTATCGCGCTCTTAAAATTTGTTGACAGACTGCAACAGTCAAATTTTCAGTTCATCATAACATCATAACATTGTACATCATATACATAATTCACCTGCTATATTGCTAAATGTACCCGATTTTTCATATCAACAGAAAAATTTACCAGGATAACCTGGCTTCTATTGAGACTTCCCTGCTTCAGGGAAAAGTTAATAATATGCTAAAGCTTGCCACTATGATGCGATTGGTTACATGGTTACAAAGTTTGTGATGAAGAAACACTGGCGATTTCAAACCATGTTGTTTGAGAAAATACTCAGCAATGGTGTTGACATGAATTTGTTCATGGTTTGTCTTAAAGCCATTTAAAAACACCACATAGACATATAAACAACATTAAAAACTTGATTTTCACCTCAGTGGGTCTCTATAAAGCAAGTGCCTTTCTGAATGTTCATTGTTGCTGAATGTACAAAGCACCACTCACAAAGAGTTCACCTCTGAGCCAAGCCACTTGCACTGTAAACACAATTTCAATTCAAAAGCTAACTGGCAAACAAATACCTTAAAAAAAGAATGACTCATTCACAAATTGCCTGCTTCTTGCTTTTTATTTATTTTTCTTTCTCTGACATTTGCTTAACAGAAGTTTGTGTTTAGCATTTTAGCATCGTTGCAGGAAACAGATGTCTAGGAAATAGGGGTGGGCGGTGAGACGGTACAACGGTACGACCAAACTCTTTTATATGCATTCAAAGCTGTTGTATATGGGCACCTGTGACCGCACATCATTTGAATTCTAAATTAATGCTAGCCAACTGTAAACAACTAAACTTCACTTAACTTTTCACCCTTTAGTGGCAAGGTCTTGTCTGACTTTCATCCCACTTTATTTCTTCTGACTGTGTGCAAGTATACTGCATGACAAAATCTTACATCAAACAGTATATTCTGTCATACCACCCTGGTAGTAGTTCATTCACAGGGGATGATCATGTCAACCTGTTTAGTTATTGACATTGTTAATATTTTCAGCTGCACATAAAAGAATTGATTAGTCTGATAATGTGTTAAGTTGTTGACCGTTCAGTGAACCCTAACTGGAAACCAAACCAGGCAATGTAATTGCAAGGACGAATACGAGGTTAACTTGTTTGTTGCCTTGGTTAGTAGGGGGTTGTGTGTGTTGTTTGTGAGTCTTGTGGGAAAAACTCATCTGATGGGGGAGTTTGTGCTGTGGATCAGTCTGTCAGCCTTGGCTCTTGAGCAGGAGATTTGTAGCCTTGCTCCAGCTATAGGCTGTCAAAGTGATGCGGGTTTTCCCGCTACCATGGATGAATAAACCCTCACTTTCCTCCTATATGCTTACGCCGGTTCATCTACCAGACCGTTTTACCGTGATTAATTTTGGCGTGGCATATAGTATTTATCATTTAAAGTATCTAATCGTCTGTAAACATTAAAGCACATCCCTAATTTTAATGTCTTCAACATGATGCAAGGTTAATTTCACTGTCAAAAAAAAAAGCCCTTAAGCTCCTGTAAACAGAAATATGAACACTCACATGCACACAAACTAGGATTACTTTACTAGTTTTACAATTTTTTGATGTTTTGGGGTTAGGTAGACAAGTTTTATGACTAACCCTTTTTTATGGCATTCATTGGCCAACCAGTTGACTAATGTTGTGGACAACTAATTGACTTCTAAAAAATAAGTAGTTGTGCCAGCTCTAGCATCTGGCATTTTTTTGTTCACAAACAGAATTTGCAGTGCATGGTTTTCTGTGTGCCACAAGGGAAATAAGACAATAGAAAGAACAAAGAAAAAATTTGACACACTCATTTGGTCTCCGAGGGGTTTAGCAGGCAGAGCTGAGTGTGTGAGGGTCACCCTGGTTAAAGCATTACATCAGGTCTCCTTGGCAACTGATAAACCACCAGACTGTTGCAATATAATGCGACCTGCTTTAAAACTGAGGAAATAGAAGTAGAACATTTTATTTAAAAAAAATAGTTCTATGATTTGGGTCATCTGTGGAGTTCTGTGGAACTTTACACATTGGCTAAGGCGCAGTGGCTAAAATGAACAAATGTCTTTTTACATGTACAACAAATGCTGATAAAATACTATATCATCAATGGATACTACTTAAAAAAAATTGTTCGATTTAAATTTTTTTTTTATTTTTAAATACACTTATTTACCTTTTAATTCTCTAACACTCACTTCAAGTGTTAGATTAAATATTCATTTATCATACTGTACCTAATGTTTTGATGCCTCAATTCATTTATAATGATTTTATTTGTAATTTAGTCAGACAAAATTATACTGGTTTTAATATCAGACATTTATCAGTTATCGTTATGCTATATTATATATTAATATTGGACAGAATATGTGCTGGGTTAAAGTAACCCAGCAAGTTGGGTTGCACACTTTAGCCCAATGGCAGTTTATATTGAGTATAAACTGCACAAATTTTACCTCATAAATGGTTATTGACATTTTTTTATTCCAAGCTATACATTTATATTATAATTTATATAAATGATAGTTATTTTAATATATTGATGCACCACTTTCTATATAGGAATTGAATGGACATCAAACAAACATCCACAAACAAAGAGTCTTGATCAAATCATTTTTATTGATGGCAAAAGATGAATCATCAGTATGGCCGCTTGGTCTGCAATGCAAGCAAACCTAGGAAATGTAAAATAATATTTGGTTGTGCAAGTGCAAATAGTGTGCCTTGTTGGCATGTGCTATTCGCACTAGCTCCGCCTAACAATGCCTCTTTGGGCCAAACAAGACTTAAAACAGCGCATTAATTGCAATGTCTTCAGTGGCGCAATCAGTAAAGCGTATGGCTGTGGATCATGATTTTGACACAATTGACTGGGTTGGAATCCACCTTTTACAGATTCGTTCTTATCTCTTTTCTCATCACAAATCACACCAGAAATGCATTTACTTTCAATAAAAATTAAATGTGGAAATACAGTGCCTAATGAAATCTATCACAATAAAAAAAACATTTATTGGGTAGGGTTAGCGGTAGGTATAGGGAGGGCATTTATTGTCCCAATAAGGCGGCATCCATTTAATAATTTTAATAAATATAATCTTTACACTCTGTTATCATTGCATCCTGTTAATGTACAACAATACTGAGGTGCAAATAGTATGTATCTGTCAAAATAAAGTATAAATTACATGTAATTACTACACATATTGCAAAGAACTTCTACTTTTTATGGTGTAAATAGAATATATCAACTTAGTATGCTATTTCACTTAGTAAATAATATCTACAGCTATTTGCACTTAGAGTAAATATCATCTACCACTAAGAAAATGTTATTTTCACTTTGTGTAAATAGCATTTATCGCTATTTGCACTTGCTGTGAATAGCATCTAGATTATATTTACACTCAGTAAAAAATTGCATATTTTCTTAATAATAATTGCTATTCACACACGCAAATAGCCGCTGCCAATAATATTGTAGCAACGCGAACAATGGTAACTTTACTAAACAAGGGTGAATCTATAGATATTTTTTGTATGTGCAGTAATTTAATATACAAGTGAATAAAAACCCTAAAATGATTCACAACGATCACCTCAGGAAGTTTTCTCTCAGGACAGGAGACTAAATGCACAAACCAGCAGTGGGCCACTGTAACCCAGCAGGCTGGGTAGTTTATGAGGGTGTGCATAATTTTTATTGAAATTATGAAACTTAACCCAAAATTGGGTTGCTTAAAACTACATAACATCAGGAAAATAACCCCCCCTTAATCTAAATTAGCTTCCAAACAGCTATGGAGCTCTTGGCCATGAGGGTCGCAATAGTTCACCAGTGCTCCATATCCTCAAAGTGTATTTCGTTTCAAGTTTTGAGCTGAGAAATGGCTTATTCTCGATAGCTCTGCAGTCTTGATTGGAATTTCTTTTTCCTTCTAGAAGAGGGACAAAAGGAAAAATTAAGGTAGAAGTAAAAAGAGAACAACAACTGAGAGTTAATCTATAGCCAGGATCAGTGCTGCTGATAGGATCCCTCAGTGCCTGAATCTCCGGTTCAATCAGGGTATCCTTGAGGAATCCCACTTATTACTCAGAGCAATAGGGAGACATACTTAAAAGGCAAGAGTCTGTGGTTTAAAAGGATTCCCATTTTTTTTCTCGCACAGAAAACAGACATTCACACAAAAGATTTGTTTCACTGGCAAATTGCTGCGCCGGGTGAGCCTGCGGCTACTCCACAAAGGCATGTAAATCTAGACTGAAGTGTTCCACGCGCAGCTCAAGAGAAAGCATGAACATTCAGGGCAACCTGCTTTCAGACAGGCAGGGAGCGAAGAGATGGCATTCACAGCACATATGACCTCACACTTTTCCCAGTCACCATGGAGTTGCTGTGGAAACGCAGCATTTTTTTTCAGGAAGTTCCAATACAGCCAACTGAAATGCGCCCACTCCGACACACTCCATTCATTTATGTGTGATCTGTGTAATATTACATCCAGCTGGTCGACACTAACACCTTGCTTTAAGAGCACTGGCAGTTAGCCTCTCAGGTTTAAACTGAGTTGTTGTCAAGGTGTACTCTAACATGCAGCAGCTGTAGTGTTAGTCCCAGACTAATACGCTCTTGTATTGACTCACTAATCCCATATCAAATTTCTTTTCAGAGTGATTTGATTGTGTGGCCTTGCATCAATACAGCACTGTGGTTCACTGAGCCTTGTTCTATAAAAATATCCATATAATGTTGATCAAGTGTTATTCAAAAGACATCACATTTCAACATTTTCTATGTAAAATATTCTTCCACAGAGGTACCTTTTACATTTTGTAAGCTTGCTCGAAATTTATGAATCCTCTTGTGGGGAAAGAAAATAGCATTTGTAACCAAGAATTAATTAACATTTTTTAATCATGGGGTCTATGAAGGAGTCTGAAGGGACCTGTTAAAAACAGATATTTTGCTGTCACTTTAAATGAATGTTTGTTGAAGACTGTTGTTTCTTTGAGAGTTTTTAGTTTGTCCTATCATTACTATTCTCTAGTCTAGACTGACGGCAGAAAGTCTGGACTCTATCTCAGCTTTCATTGGTCGAGGACCCTGCCCAAGAGGATGTGGTTTTACTGACATGGAACACAACCAATCACAGTCCGTTTTGTTCTGCATCATGTTCAGGGGCAATAAATTGCAGAGTCCATGTCCCTGCTATAACAGACTGGCGTGCATCTATAAATTATTCATTCAGGAACGCTGTGCAAGTTTACTGCAACAATGAAGCCACGAACTTCACATATTTTTGAAAATCCAGCCTTCAGCTGATCCTGGTATGTGCTCATTGTCACAGTTGTTAACACAACAACGTTCTTCTTCCACGAGGGAGTTTGGCTTCACAGCATTTGTTTCAAGGCGAATCGCTAAAGAACGCAACACACTCGCCTTGCGGACTTGCTGTACAATTCAACCAATCAGATGGCGACTTTGAAACTCCTGAAGTGTTTCCAGATAAGTGTGCCATATGCATCAGACGTTCAGCCAACGGTCTGTGGGCGTGGCATCTTAGGCTTAGACCATTACAAGCCTTACAATTTCTTGTTGAAAAAAGTACATAACAATATTCCTCAGCCAATGGGATAACACATATCTGAGCTTAGTGCAGTGTGGGTAAGTCTCTAGGAAAGGTATGGGCTGGCTTCTTTTTGAGGGCTAAGAGTGGTAAGGCTTTCCATAAGGTTGAGGAGTGTGACCAATAATATCAAAGATCTTTGTAGTACAAGACTAATGACAGACTTTAATGAAGGGGGTGGGTGTCATAAAGACACCTCTTCAAGCCTCAACCAACTAACCATAACTATCCTCAGGGTCAGAAGGCAGTGAGTATTGGCCGTTTTCACAAGCTGAGATTATTTGATCACAGATACACAATCATGTACATTTCGATTGAGGAGCCTTCAAAATCTTAAGATTTGGTTTCCCAAAATGAATTATTTGGAATTAGTTGTGGGTTTTCATTTGTGGTTTCGGTAACTTACAGTGACAGAGGTATGAGCTGTGTGTCATCTGAAGGTTTTAGAGCCAGACACCACCAGAGCTGCTCCCGTCATTTTTTTTGTCCTACAAGTCCACACAGATATAGAAAGCTGCTCCCTCGGTTAATGAAGATTTGATGGATGAACTCTGATTTATTAGACTCTTGTGATGCCAAAAGTATTAAGACTTTTTTTTTTTATGTCGCCATCTTTGATATTATTTTGGCCACAGTTGCTATGGTTACTGATAAGAGAACACAGACTTGAGTCTCGTTGCACATTCTTACAGACAGTATCTGAGACACTACTGTCAGTTGCTGTATGAATGGTACATTTTGACACTCACAACAGTAAGTAAATGCGGTTGTCAATCACGAAAACTGACAGTGTGAACGTAGCCTAAGTGTTTTTCTATCATGGGCTTTAAAT
Organism: Gobiocypris rarus; assembly: GCA_023029165.1. Taxonomy (NCBI): domain Eukaryota; kingdom Metazoa; phylum Chordata; class Actinopteri; order Cypriniformes; family Gobionidae; genus Gobiocypris; species Gobiocypris rarus. The sequence goes on from CM040927.1 coordinate 8,288,125, forward strand.
CAAAGTTAAATATATATAATTTTATCATATATAACTAGCTGCTTTCTCTAATCATCCTTGAAGCAGCTAGCAGCAGGATATGTTCTTGTGAGGCAACAACTTGAGCCTTAAGAAAGATCTGCTAATAGACGTGCATGAGAGGGTGAATGAAAATGAGATGGTAAAGAGGCTCTCAGGGGGCAACTGTCAAATTCCCCGTTTAGCATACAGCAGAGCCGCTCTTTGCTGATAGACGGTTTACCAGCACTCTCATCTCTCCACCATCTGCGTTCGTCCGCTCTTTCCTAATACGTCTGTATGTCTGTCTCAGCCCCACACACCATAAGCAATTCTCCTGATATTCATTGTGATTTCCATGTGACCTGCTTTCTGAAGGTGCGAAAATTGGTGAGGATGCAAAACTTCCTGGCAATAATCTCTGTTTTTCCCCTTGTTTTTCCCAGTTTAAAAGGGCATACTTAGAAAATATCAGGAGAACAGTTCGAAAAAAATTAAATCAAGAGAGGCCAGGAGAGAGAGTATGCAAAAGGTAATTTGCTACAATAAGCAGAGGTGTAGTTTTCAAGCACTGTAAAGTCCCCTGTAATCACTTGACATTGGAAGGACCTCTCAGGTTTACAGGGCTCTTGCCCTTTTATTGTGAACACCAACTTTAAATATGAATAACAATCTGGTTTTGATATCATTCCACAACATGTATTAGAGTGTGTCAAATAGAATTTGCAGTCTTTCACTCTGTGCCTCTTTTTGCAGGGCTGCCATATTGCAGTTCTTTCATTATGAATGAGGAAAATCAAAGTAATACATCTCTGTTTCTTCATAGGCAGCCAGATAGAGATACCTACCACATTGTCATTAATCCTGCTAGTGTACGCCGCTTTACTGAGTGGGTCGGTTGGGTTTCTCTGCTTTTGACTTGTGGTATTGAATTTTGGATCTATATACCTTTTGTGACACTTACATTTACATTTAGTCATTTAGCAGACGCTTTTATCCAAAGCGACTTACAAATGAGAGTAATAGAAGCAACCAAGACCAGTCAAGGGCAACAATATGCAAGCGCTGTAACAAGTCTCACGGAATCTAACACAAAACACATAGGACAGTTTAAAAAAAAACAAAACAAACAGAAACGAATAGAGGGGTAAGTGCTATTCTTTATTGGTCAAGTGCTGCTGGAAAAGAAGTGTCTTGAAATGTTTTTTGAAAATGGCTAAAGACTCGGCTGCTCGAACTGAGACAGGCAGGTCATTCCACCAGGTGGGAACGGTCCAGGAAAAGGTCCTAGTGAGGGATTTCATGCCTCTTTGAGATGGTACCACTAGGCGTCATTCACTTGCAGAACGCAAGCTTCTGGAGGGTGTGTAAGTCTGAGCAAGCGAGTTTAGGTATACTGGTGCAGAGCCTGCGGTTGCTTTGTAGGCGAGCACCAGAGCCTTGAATTTGATTCGCGCGGCTATCGGTAGCCAGTGCAGACTGATGAAGAGCGGCGTGACGTGTGCTCTCTTCGGCTCGTTGAAGACCACTCTTGCCGCTGCATTCATTGATCAGCTGCAAGGGTTTAACAGTGGATGCTGGAAGAAGAGAGGTGAATGTTCTGAAAAGTGTGCGAGAGTCAGAGCAGTTGTTGATTTTGTTGTGATAGTATGTAGTTTTTGCAGTGGAGACATGTGCAGAGAAGGAAACAAGAAGAGACTAATACAAGGTTAGATCAGTAGAGTTCTTAGATTTGCGCCACTTCCTCTCTGCCACCCTGAGTCCAGAGCGATGTTCACAGAGAACATCCGACAGCCAGGGGGCAGAGGGTGTGGTGCGGGCCGGTCTAGATGAAAGGGGGCAAAAGCTGTCTAAACAAGATGTTAGAGTGGAGCAAAGAGTGTCAGTAGCACTGTTAGTGTCCAGAGCTGAGAACTGAGCAGGTGGAGGAAGTGAGGATGAAACCATAGTGGATAGACGAGAGGGAGAGAGAGAGCGTAGATTACGCCAAAAAGGTCATCTGTGGATTAGTATGAGTTGTATCAGGAGTGAGTATGAGGTTAAGAGTGACGAGGAAGTGGTCGGAGGTGTGCAACGGAGTCACTAAAGTGTTGTTGTCTGTAGAGCAGTAGCGTGTGTAGATAAGGCCCAAATGATTACCTGATTTGGGAGTAGCCGTGGTAGATACTCGCTTAAGGTTAAAGGAGGTCAGTAGAGAGGTGAAGTCTGTAGCCTGGGGTTTATCAAGGTGGATGTTGAAGTCACTGAGCAGCACCAGATGAGTGCCATCTTCAGGAAAGTTGGGGAGTAACATATCCAACTCCTCCAAGAAGTTACACAGTTGACCTGGGGGGTGATAAACAACTACAACATGGATTTTAGCAGGGTGAGTGATAGTCATTGAGTGTGATTCTAATGAGCTGTTGCGAGATAGAGATGGTATGTGCTCAAATTTCCAATCTTTTTTGATGAGCAAACCAGTACCTCCACCTCTCCCAATTGGACGAGGTGAGTGCGAAGAGGAGAAATTAGTTGAGAGGGCCGCAGGAGTGGCCGTGTCCTCTGGTTTGATCCAGGTCTCAGTTAGGGCCATGATACTGAGATTTGAATGAGTAGAGATAGCTGAAATAAAGTTTGCTTTGTTTACAGCAGACTGGCAATTCCAAGAGACCAATTGGAATGGACAGTAATGTGGTAGAGGAAATCGGTACCATAAGCAGATTATAAGGATTACGTCATCATGAATATACAGAGCGTGGTTTACGGGTGGTAGTGGAAATAGTACAGATTTGAAAGCACATAGTGAATAGGGATCAAAGAATAAACAAAGGAAAACAAGCAGAATGCCAAAGGGTTAAAGTAAAGGAAAGCTATACTCAAGTGCCTTGTCAGTGTCTTTGCTCGAGTGGAGTTGCACAGAGTAGAGTCGCTGGTCTTTACACTCTTCGGTCTTCACACGATGAGGGCTTCACACGAGGACACTCCTTATTGATTTCAGCTGGCTACGCCTCGTCGATACTGTTAACTTGCGCGAGGCCACGTGCTCAAACCGTGAAACGCTACTTCACAATACAACACACTACACTACACAGACAAAAGTTACAAAAACAAGGATAACAATGATACAGTAGTCACACAGTCGTTGCCTTTCCTGTTGCTCGAATGCTTCTCTCTCTCACTTTCAGAATGTGTGTGTATATATAAATATATATACTGTATATAATTCAGAAATAATGAATAATCTGAAGGCCACACTTAGTTTGAAAGTATGTAGCTATTGACTCTGCAGAAAGTTGGCAACTTCTGAACACTGTGCACCTCAGCATGCCCTGACCCCACTTTGTGATTTTACGTGGCCTACCACTTCGTGGCTGAGTTGCTGTTGTTCCCAATTGCTTCCACTTCTCAAATTAAATACAAATCTGTGGGGCTAAAATGTTTAAAAAAAAAACTCTGTTGGTTGCCTCAGTTACCCAGTTTTGTCCTTGGCAGAGGTTACGCACCTGATGTAGGTCCAGAATAGATGAGATGGACGTGTGTGTGTGTGTGTGTGTGTGTGTGACTGTGTCAGCTGCTGCACATTCTCACACAGCCACCGTCTAATATATCGGCTTACATCTCTCGTGTTTCTCCAAGCACATTAAAATGGCTCATTAGGAGGGATTCTTTTCATTTCCAAATCGGCACAAGAGCTCACATCTTCCCCTCATGACTCCTGCCATAGAATTGTCTATGACAGGAGACTCTCGATTCGCCTCATGTACACACTCATGTGCAAGAACACACCTTCTACATCACCTTCATTCAACATCACCTTCTAGCAAGTCTAACCTGTTCTCCATACATACCCTGCCTTCCTTAACCTCTCCTTTCATGTCCCTTTGGGGCATTTAGTGAGTAGTAAGACCATGTTGAATGCACAGATGCGCTGTGGCTTCAATAGATTATGTTTTATGTGTCTCAAGCCAGATATGGGATACAGAGTCCATGGCCCAGAGTTCTGGCACATTATATGCTGTTGCAGTCTTTTGAACCTTTGATAGGCATTGAGTGCTGATGCTGGCTCTACGACAGACTTCTTGACCTGTGTGGTCTCAAAGGAGAAACAAAATGTTTAGCCCAAGTCTCAAGATGTCCTGTACCTTGATATGGTTTAGGTCCATCCTTCAGACCTTTCATCCATTTTTGTCCACTTATGGCAGTGTTTCCCCAACCCTGTTCCTGGAGGCATAACTGCAGTACACATTTTCTTCCTAATGAAACCAACCTGAATTAACTCAGTGGCTCATTAGTAGAGATTCCAAGAGCTTGGCGACTCCGGCCATCAAGATAGACTTTCCTACAGAGTATAGCTCCAACCCTTATCCAACTCACCTGCCTGTAGCTTTCTAGTAATCCTGAAGACTTTGATTAGCTTGTTCAGGTGTGCTTGATTATGGTTAGAGCTAAACTCTGCAAGAGATTGGATCTTGAGGGCCAGAATTCCTGCTTCAAAACCTGAAATGGATGGATCAGTTAAGGGAGGCATCCAGAAGTCATTCCAGCGATCCTTTCCAATACAACACATATGACTACACATGTGACCACTAGTACATAATTGCCATTATTGTGTGAACACCCCTTTACAAACAAACCACAACCCACGTTTGAGTTGCTCTTGGCACACGTACTCAGGACATGCTGCGCGCACAAAGTTTAAAACGTAGAATTTAGAGGTTTGTTGTTCTCTAATGCAGTATGTCCTGTAGTAATAGAGATGCTTGTCATAGAAACAGAGGCTAATAAAAGGAAAGGTTTGGAAAAGAGCCTAATGTCTAGGAGGGCCTTTCATCATTCCAACAAAGCGTACCTGCCCACTGATCCCATAGCATTATTATATTTACACTAAAGCTGTGAATGCTGCTTTTATCCTCATTCACGCAGAAGGCATTGTGTTTTGCACTCTGTGTTCCAGCAGCTGTCAGCGAGATTGCTTTAAATGTGAGAGAAGTCTTTCCTACACACACACACACACACACATAGCCCTTTTCCACTGACACGGTTATTGTGCGGGTTCTCTGCCTGTGTCCGTTCTCGAACTGCTTTGTGCATTCCCACCGCAGAAAAGTTAGTTCCGGCCCGGAATAATCGGTTCCGCTCCAGCTCTAAAATCTTGCTTGAAGAAATGCTTTCACTGTCAATAGCAGTTTCATTGAGCAGTGTAATAACTTTGCACTACATTTCTCTTTATCTTAAAAATATCAGAAGTATGCGTGCGAGAGAGACCCAGTTGCGATAGAGTGAGTGAATAAACAATTTCAGTTTTAATATATCTCCTAAAAAGGATAGATGAGAGTAACAGGACTTTTTGTGAATCACTACCGATACTATGAACAACAAAACAGAAGTGCCACACTGCCTGCACATAGATCGGGATGCGCACTGTTTGTTTTTAGACCGGTTATAGTCAGGTAAACAATACTTATCAGTGTTACATGATCGCTCGTTCCTCAAATCTGTGGAAACGCAACAAGTTCACAACAGGCTCCAGTTCACCCGGCTGAGAACTGGTCGAAAGCCGGGTTCGGCACAGGAACACGGACCAATCAGTCGAAAACCCAAACCACAGTCTCAAGCAATATGATCGGCCTTTTTGGACATGCCATTTGCAGTTTTGATTGGGAAATTAATCTAAGGCATGATTCACGTGATTCACAGTGTCCATATTAAAGGTTAAAGTTTTCACACTGCCTACTTAGACTTTAGCTATGCAGAAATGCGCTATGTTTAGATTCTTTTTTTGGTGCTGTTAGTAATGTAGCATGATGAATGATGAAAGTGTAAAATATTCATCAATAACTTTGCAATATAGGTGACACAAACTTAAAATATGGAATGAGCTAATCGCACAATGTTGGAAGTTATGTCTTCCGGGCTTGATGCAAGGTTTGCAATTACAATTCAGAACGATCAAGTTTGTAATGTATTATTCTCATTGAATAACTCTTGATAGCCATTTATAATTTATGGCTTCTTTTTACCCAGAAAAGTGTAGTGACCCAGAAATCACTTTTTCTGTATAGAGCTGGTTTCAAAGCTTTCAAAGAATCAATTTTGTTTGGATCATCTGTTTAACTGACTTGCACATCTGACTAAATTGAACTAAATCTGTAGGATAGTAGAAATAAAGTGATTTTTTTTTTTTTTGTAATGGCTTCTGAAATTATGGCTATAAATGACGTAAGCATAAGTTAGCTTTGTACAGAAAAGTTATTCGTTGACCTTTGCAATGTAAAGGATGTGACACATCACTGAAATGCAGTGCTTTTATAAATGTCTCCTATAAATAATATTTACACATATTGTTTGTCTGGAAAATGCTTATTGATAACATAAACTGAGAGTAAGGAGTAGCCTGTTATCCATTTTTGAAGTCATAAAATATGAAAAGATGATTTTAGTGTTGTTGCACACCTCACTTGTGGTAGATAAACAATGAAGGTAACTTCATAAATCTCTTATAGCACTTCATTATAGTGAAATATGTGGCTAAATGAAACATGTAAAAGTTTTTTTACTCCTTTTCTAAAGTTTTGGATTTTTTTTATGCTATGGTTGACATTTCTGTGGAATTGCCATATGGAGGACAAAGTTAATTAGATTTTTTTTTTTTTGCTGAGAACCCTCAAATATCTCCCAGATACTGAGGCCTGTTCACACCTTGCTATACTAATGCTTACTACAGCTCTCTGTCGTGCTGGAAGCCTGAAAGCCTTCCTGGGTGTTTAGTTTGCGTGCATGTCTTTATTTACCTCTTACTCGTATTTCTCTCAGCCATGTGTCTGTATTTAGAACTGCTGCACTCTGGTCTTGTCTATCACGGGGGCCTCATTACCACTTGTTCGTGTTTGTATGTCAGGTCATATATTAACTCTAGGTCTGTTACTCATCTCTAAACCAGAGTCCTCATAGGGAATATCATTATGAAAATGTGTTCTCTAAAACTGTGAGGAGAGAGTATTAGGACTATGTCAGAGCCTGTTTGTTAAAGGGGTCCCAGTATGACCTTTTAAGAAATCTTGATTTTGTTTTTGGGGTGTACTAGAATAGGTTTTCATGCATGATTGTTCAAAAAGCACATTATTTTTCACATATTTTACATCAATGCACCACCTCTTTTCCCAGTCTGTGTCAAATGCTCTGTTTAGTTCCTGTTTTGATGAAGCCCTTCCTTCCAAAATGTGCTATGATTATTTAGCTGGCCCAGCGTGTGATTTCCAGAACACGCTCTAACAGGTTTGGCAATGTCACACCCCCTGTAATAACCACAAGTTTTATCTGCTCAGGTGTAAATATTAACAATGGCGTCAATTTTGCCATACCAATTCAAGCCCGATTCAGACCCTGAGAATGTTTACGAAGAAGAGGATCATGCTGAACCTTTGCTAGCACTGATTTAAAGGACATTTCAGAGTAGTAAGTTCCTGAGGATCGGTGAGCAGTCTTAAAAAACTGAGAGCCCCATATCTAAATGCTACATTAACATTGTAAGGCCCTGTATAGAGCCCGACCAATTTATCGGTCTGCTGATTTTTATCGTTCGCAGATATATTAGCATCAACGTATATGCCACTGATATGAACACGCGCCCAAGCATGTCCACGCGTCTCAGTGCGCAAATATTCACGCAAAAAATTCTCGTCGAGTATCATCGTATCCATAGTCAATTATGTCTTAAAGGTGTGGGTATGTTTCATGAAAAAAAGCTACATTTTGAGGAAAAAGCAGATTGTCACAGATGGGATTCAGATTGGTGATCAAAACACAGATGGGGTTACAGATTCAGTCCATCAACACCTCAAAGCTTTACAGTCCTGGGTTGACATTTCATTCAATAACATGGGCATTTTGATTTATATGCTGTTTAATGTTGATGGTCGTATTATTTTACATATGCATCTGCTTATAAGAGATCGCTCGTTCCTGCCCCTTCTTCGCCTGTGTTTTGATCAGGAGATTCTGCACTCGTTCAGGAGATGTGTAATAGCGCCCCCCTACCGTATAACAGTGAAAACACAGTGGTTGGGAAGCGTTTTCTCATAAAAGACGAGCTAACAAAACGAAAGAAACACTCACTGCTCTTGACTGAATAACTTTAAAGGTGTCATGAACAGGCTTTTTAAATTTTTTTATACTGTTGTCTGAGGTCAACTTATGACGTTCGCATGGTTTTTACATTCAAAAACATCATAATGAATAAGTAATAGGCTATTTTCTACCCTGGTTTTGAGGCTCTCTCCTGAACGCTGGGTTTTGATGGCTGTGCCGCACTGGAGACTTAGAAGTAAACGCCCATGGCTAGGATTGGATAAGATATGCATATTTAATAAGCTTCTGCTCCCCCGTCAGTTCACGTGAGAGATTTTTTTGAAAGTGGCAACCGGAATGATTCTCTGACAGGGCTCTCAAAATGTATTTATCAAACAAACACAATGATTTAACTCTCATCCACCCGCGATTGATTGATTTTTTTTATTATTTGGCCCACCCGATTGGTGGATATAAGCGCGAACCGCGGACACATGCACGCACTTCAAATATCAAGTCAAGAGAGTGAACAAAGCAGACCAAGAAATTAATGTTATTTCAAAATTAAAATGTACCGGCCTGCCTTACGTTTTGGTAGCCTGTCTGGAAAACACATAGCCCCGGGACGTTGGGCTTTGCGAGCCCTGGCCCATAACGTTACATGTCTGAGTCTGATCCCGAATTGCAATGAACCAACAAATAAAGGATTCTCAAAGGTATGCAAAGGTATGTTCTGTTAGACAAGTACTCATAATCAATACAATCTGTAACAATGCAATACTACTTGTATTAAGACATTTTGGTCCATTGGATCACAAGTAGACAAGGGAGACACACACCCAGTGTTTTAATCCGTCTCTTTTGTCCACTTTCAACCACTTATGTCCTGATTTCTTCTAGGAGAGAGTCTATGAGCGGGTAAATGTGTGGGTGTTTCTTCAGATCTTTCGATCTAATGGACAAATTAGGTTTGCGCAATTTACATATGAACGCGCCTGGAGACGATTGAAAAACACATGGAGTGCAGCAGCTTTTGTTTCTGATCACCGCAAGACCAGCCGAATGCTGAAAGTGTGTGTGGTAGAAATCAGGAATGGCAAGAGAACATTGTACTTGGCAGTGTTAATTTCGTTGTGAATAATTTTCGTCATAATTTTAAATCAACGACCTTTTTCACTGGCCAACGAGACGATAACTAAATAAAAACTTGTGCTAGATGACAAAAACTATGACGAAAATCTAGTCATTTTCGTCAACGAATAAAAAGCGAGGCGAAAATGTCAGGAGGGACGATTAGGGAAGAGATCCAGTCAGAACTGATGTCCTGTGTAACAGATGCGCACATTTGATTTGTAACCATGGCTGTAACGTGCGGATCTAACCGCGGGCAAACACGGCGCTGTTGAGCTTCTCCAGGCTCACGCATCTCCAATACAGCGCTTCAGAGCGGCTCAATCAATGAATAGCACACATTTATATCATGCAATTGTTTATGAATTAATGCTGATGAACAAGGACAATGTTTACTTTACGATGTGTATATAGTAATATGCTTTAGACGGTTGTAACAATGCATATTTTATCTCCCTCATCTGAACTTGAAAGAGCTCAGCTGCTGCAACTGCAATAGTGAGGTGTTTCAAAATAAGAGTCCCGGTGTATTCCGAGCTTGTTTATAATTAAGAGTCACGCATTATATATATTCGTTTTTGGTTACATAATAAACTATATTTAATTTCATTCCCATTTAATTCATAGTCAGGAGGAAAGACCAGTATTTGACACATATTCAATAAAGTATGGGTTATAATAGTTTCATAAAACCATTAAAAATCTCCATTACTTAAATAAATAAACAAACTTGAAGCTTTAGCTTAACCTGATATACTAACTAAAACAGAAATACAAAGTTATAAAAACTATATAGATGTTTAAAAAAAAGAAGTTAATTGAGCTCTGTTTCGTGTATTTTTGTCAAACACAATGATGTCACAATGTCAGTTCAAGTAACAGTCGGTTATGTAATGCTTAAATGCTCATTTAATGGATTACAATTTAACTAAACTCATTAGATTTTAGTCGACTAAATCTACTGTAGATTTAGTCGACTAAAATCTTTGATTTTTACTAAAACTAGACTAAAACTAAAAACAATTCAGGTGACTAAAATATGACTAAAACTAAATGGCATTTTCACAAAAGACTATGACTAAAACTAAATCAAAATTTGCTGTCAAAATTAACACTGGTACTTGGTTTGTTTTTAGTTATCAAACCAAATTTGTGTCTTATGCCGCCTGGTTAGTGCTCTTCCCATAATTTACGCCTTAGGTCAATAAACTATATTATGCTAATATAAAACAACAACAAATAATAAAACATACTTACAGGTTGTGATCCATAAACAACTAATTGCCCCGACAAAGTGGAAACTGCTCCGTCTTTCAGGAGAAGTGTAACCGGTATTGTACTCTCATAGGTCCTGGAAGTTGTCCTCTGTAAATTTTGCAGCACACAGATAAACATTGGAGTTATAATGCTCAGGAACAATGTTCAAAAATGTTCAGCTTTAACCACTGTTTTCAGAGTTCGTCCACTTTACGAAGGCCATACAAAGGGGTTTTGGAATCAGGGTGGAAAAAACATATTTTCGACATGGCAACAACACACTACTATAGCAGGTCTTCTTTGTCTTCTTTAGTGCAGCTCAACCAGGCCTCGGCTCGTCCCCTTTTTTGTGTATTCCTTGGGTGGAGATTATTTAAACGAGTGACATTGTGACTTAACACAATTGGAAAGAAGCGTGTTGTAGTCCCAAGTTTGTTGTAGTACTTGAAAAGTGTTTTTTGTTAAAGAGAATATCTCCCTTTGGAGTGGACTTTAGCTTTGTAACCTTGCGGATCTTTGTGTAGGCTCAAAAAGCAACATTACACACTAAAAAGCAGAAAAATAAAACATTGATTTTGCTTTTTCAGTAAGATAGCGAATGGCAAACATGCAAAGTTTATAATCTCAAAACCATTAACCGTTGAGAAGAGGTCAGGATGTTCCCCCACGTCCTTATTCAGTTTGGTGTATTGAGGACCTAAGGGGTGCTTGCAAATGTCTCACAGCTGGGTCCTTGTCAATTCATAATGTGCTCATCTCTAATAAATTATCCTGCAAATCAATATTTAACCAGTTGCTGAGGCAATATTTGTGACTTCATATTTTGTCACATTAAACTGTGCGGCTTTCCTATGTTTTAAGCTTCCCATAGTGATGAAAGAGCTCTATTCTGAATTGAAACGCATTACAAAACTGTCAACAACAGACCATCCCCTACCCCTGCCTTTGATAGCCAATGTGTTAGTTACTGGTTATAAAAATATTTTTCAACCCCCCCAAGACACTATTGCTTCAGACCTATGTTTAGTCTGCACATTTTGAATCTGTCATCCTGCTCATGGTCACTGTGTCTACAGGTCTCAAGAGATATGTCTAGAAAATCGCTGTCATTGTGCTGACAGAAGAAAACCAGACAGTTAGATGGTTGTTCTTTTGATCTTTGGGGGAAACTTGTCGTGCTGCTGTTAACTGTGACTGGCTATAAAAAATGGAATGCACGTGGTTGCTTTATGACAGTTCTGCAGTTTGGCATGAGAGGCAAGATGACAGCACTCAAAAGCCAGTGACCATGACACTTTGTATCGTGGTTGATAATGATATTTTAGCCTTTCACAGAGGGAACTTCATAACCCAGCCAGTATCTAAGGATTATCACCACATGAGACTGTTCCAGCAGAACTGCTGTGTGAAGATATCTGGTTATCTGGTTGTAAACACACAGGAGAAAGAGCAACGTGACTAATGAGGTGGCAGATTATTTTTCTACTTTGTGTACAATTTAAACATATTCCAAGTCAAACTTCTAAACTGTACCGTTGTTCTTTTTAATCTTCTTGCCTATGAATCCACGGGGTACAATTAACAAATCACACTAAGCATGCACTTTTAACCTCAGGTCATTGTAAACAATTACTGCCAGTGTACTGGGTTAATTGAAGTCTCACAACTGAGCACAACACTGGCTTTCCACCAGACCTCTTACTTCATCTGAATGGCTGGCACAATAGATTCTCTACATAAACATGCTCTATTACCTTTCATGCAACATAAAACCTTTGAGTTGTCAAAAGGACTTCAACTTTAATTGTCCCAGCGTGTTTATCTCCTAATGGCTGTTTAATAAATGTAATCATACAAGCAGAAGTAGTGTATAGACCTTATGTAGCCCCGCTCATAAGTCTTCCGGTTTGTTTTTCTGCAGCATGAAGGTAAGATCTTACGGGTTTATAAATGAACCGCTTGTTTTAAAATTGGTAACACTTTAGAATAATGGTCTGTCGTTAATATGTAACTATGCAGGAAGTAATGCAGGACTAATGAGTAGTACTACATTAACACTTCAGCTACTACTATTAACTAATATGGAAACTAACTAATCAGTGAGTAAAATTTAGGAGTAAGATAGTTCCTTATTAGGTAATCAATAATTACTGAATGAGATTGCATCATTAACAACTAATAAGTAACTATGATCAATTATAAAAAAATATTAATTAATTACTAATCACAACGTTAACATGTCTAAGATGTGAGCAATTGTATTTTTTTATTCTCAAAGTGGTCATAAAATGGATCACTAATTACTCAAGTGTTACCTATAGTCACTATGTAGGAACTCCTAGTGATCTGGACCATTATTTAAAGCAACAAAAAATAAAATAATGGTGCAGATCACTAGGAGTTCCTGCATAGTGACTAGGTAACACTTGAGTAATTAGTGATCCACTTTATGACTTTATTCAGAGTAAATATGATGACTGATTACGTCTCAGACACACAATAATTGTCTTTATTATTTGTCATTAGTTATTGATGAGGCTAATCTCATTAAGTAATTATTGATTACCTAATAAGGAACGTTCTCCTAAATTTGATATTACTGATTACTATAGCTAGTATATATGTTTGGTGGAGAGTTCCTGCCTCAAGTGGAGGAGTTCAAGTATCTTGGGGTCTTGTTTACGAGTGAGGGAAGGATGGAACGGGAGATTGACAGACGATCGGTGCAGCTTCTGCAGTAATGCGGTCGCTGTACCGGTTTGTCGTGGTGAAGAGTGAGCTGCAAGGCGAAGCTACTCTCCCCTGTGGTCATGAGTTGTGGCTGGCCGCAGGGTGAGAAGCTCTGTCACCTGGGAGGAGCTCAGAGTAGAGCCGTTGCTCCTCCACATCGAGAGGAGCCAGCTGAGGTGGCTCGGGCATCTGTTTCGGATGCCTCCTGTACGCCTTCCTGGGGAGGTGTTCCGAGCACGTCCCACCGGGAGGAGACCCCGGGGAAGACCTAGGACACGACACGCTGGAGGGATTATGTCTCCCGGTTTGCCTGGGAACGCCTTGGTATTCTCCCGGAAGAGCTGGAGGAAGTGTCTAGGGAGAGAGATGTCTGGGCGTCTCTGCCCCCGCTACACGGCCCCGGATAAGCGGAAGGTGATGGATGGATTACTGATTAGTTAAGCCTGTTTCTATATTAGGTAATAGTAGTTGCTCAAGTGTTAATGTAGTACTACTCATTAGTACTGCATTACTTCCTTCATAGTAACTTGACGGACCATTATTCTAAAGTGTTACCTTGAAATCTTTTTAATTTTGTTATGGCATCCACTTCAAACATTACAATGGTCATGATAACTTTAGTTACTCTACAGTAAGTAAATCCACTTCACCAGCTAATTACTCTTCGACAGTGATATATATAGAAATATACAGTTACCACAAAAACCGAAGTTAAAACTAATTTCTAGAGATGGCTGCACATTTGTTTCTCTGGCGCATAAGGTCTATATAACAACAATGCTTTGGACTTCCCACCTCTGATGCGAGTGCAATAAAACTATAACTAATCCATCGGGAATTGACTGGATCGTTGTCATTTTCTATTGCTGCGATGTCATGTCAGTGACGGGTTGATGCCCATAATCGAGTGAATTTGGCCAAATCCAATGATTACTTCTTCACCTGAAACACAGCCTTGTATTGAAAAAATGGGCACCCGAGTACTTGCAGTTATGCAAAGCCAATCAGATGAGTGCTTGGCAAATTGAGAGAGTGCTTGACATTTTTGAGTGTAATATGCATCAGATTGTCAGTGAACTAGACTGTAAGTGTGATGCCTAATGGTTGAGACTACAAGAAACTCCTTGACTATTATATTATAAATGGATGTTGCAAAAGTAATGGAGGTCTTGATGAGACGATTTGAAGGGGGGATATCCTCATAGCTTTCAAAGGGCAGGGATAATTGCTGCAGTCATGGATGAGTGGCCCGAGAGGTACACTCATGCCTGAGACTGTGTCAGCTCAACAAAATGATTTAGTTGCTCGCATTGACTGTCCTGTCACTACTTCCTGCTTAAACACTGGTGACACAACGTGTTTGAAATTCCATCTCTGGCTGTGCATATGCAGGCCTATTATTTTCTCTCCATTACTTTCTTCTCGTTCCTGAAGTGATGGACGTGACACCTTTTATCTATCACTCTGGGAGCTGTACAAATACACTGCAGAAGTCGAGAGTAAGATCTATGGGCTCGGCGCCTGCATTAACTTAAGATAAGAGCTTTGCAGACATTTGAGTCCTTGACCCTGCTCAACCTGTGCTAAACCTCGCCTACATACTCCCTCACATCCACACGCTATCCCCTGCTGCTTTCTGCCTCTTTGATGCGACATACCACCTGCATCTAACTGTAATACTGAGCTTTTGCATTATTAATTTGTAATGTGTATAACTGGCTGTAATTGGATAGGGAACAGCTGCTATATGATGAATAAAATGAAAGGTGTATTTGCTATAGTTGCAACGGTTCGAATTTTAGTCTGTATCAGTAAATACTTGGTGCATTGCAACAGTTTGCAGCCCTGATATTGCAGATATTTTTCCAAGAGCCCACTGAAAAATACATGGCACTGTAAAATTATAGACAATTTAGTTTTTTCTTTTCTCTCTATCTATAGAATGCTGTGAGTTCATATTTTTGTTGGCCAACCCGGAAGTAGCAAACACAAAAAACAACAACATAATTTTTCCATTCGCTTTTGAATTGTTGCAGAAAATAATCTCTGTGTCCAACAAGTTTATGATTTATACTCATCATGCTAATCTTCATCATGATAATCTTCACAACTGAACAGAATTTTTAATCCGAAAAACAATTATTGACAGAAGCAAAAAGCTTGTCGACTATAAACAAATGGTTGCATGACTTCAGCGTCACCACCATTAAGCTTCTGACAACTTCATAAAGCAATTTCCCTCAAAGTCTGAGTTTATCACATATTTTTAAGCTTTACAGAAATAACTGAAACTCTGTTTTTTCATAACTCTCTAGGAATCACATCTTAGTCTTTTTCCCTGTACTTCTTCGCTTTCTCTCATTCTTTTCTTACAAAGTGCTAATTAAAACAAAATGCATATTAAAACAATTTTACTATATAAATGTTATAGCATATGTTGCATTCAAGTGTACCTGGGAAACTAGTGCCTCCAACTCAGGCTTTTGTTAGTCTTGCGTAGCCAGACCTTCACATTGACTGCAGAAGGTCTGGACTCCATCACAGCTTTCAATGGCCAAGGACTGGCCAGAGGTCGTCTGACTGACATTTAATGCAACCAATCACAGTTCGTTTTGTTCCACGTCATGTTTAGGGGCGTGGAAATGTAACGTCAATGTTGCTTCAATAACAGTGTAAATGTATGTAAAGCTCTTGTAGGTGTTTTAAAGAGTCTATGTCGCAAACTTTATATACTTTTGAAAATCCAGCATTCAGTTCCTGATAAACGCTCATTTTCACAGTTGTAAACACAACAGCTTTCTCCTTCCATGAGGAAGTTTCCAGGCCCGTTGTTTCCAGGCAGACCGATTAAAGAATGGACAGACACGTCTCCCGGAAATCCTGTAGAATTCAACCAATCAGATGACGACTTTGAAACTGCTGAAGTGTTATGTAGAACATTTCTACTGTGTATATATAGATTACTGTTAGTATGATATTATGTTAGAACAGTGTTTCCGCAATATTTTAAATTGTCACACCCCTTCCAACATCACAACTCAGCAACTTGTGTATCATATAGAATTTCATGTAGCCTCACTTTCATTCATCTGCTTTTTTCTACTTAAATACATTATTTTATGATCATCTCTTGTTCTTGAATATCACTTTTCCAGATACTGATATTCTATATTTCCTCCTTTCCTGCAGGAGGCGCTGTCCATTTCCTTTGGAAGTCACCAGACTGTCAGGAGAGCACACGGTCTGAGAACAGGTGCCAGGTCTGCTCTCTTCTGCCACCCCAGTGCCACTCTGACAGCCCAGGTGAGTGTTTCACACATTATGATTCATTCGCAGTCTGAGCTACTGTGCGACGCTTGAGAAATGTCACAAACGCTCACCATAAGCCCTCTCAGTCTCTACGTTTGTGATGTAACATCACGTACACTGCCGGGTACTAGTCCGCTCTCAGCAAAAGAAAACTAGAAGGGTGTGTAACGAGTGCTCATGTGCCTCTCTTCTGAACCCCCTGCAGTTTTGTGGACAGCACACCCTTGACTTCCCCATCAGGCTGCAAATCTATCTCAAGTGCACAATTTTGTGAATGTTTCTTGACATCTCCTGTTTCTTGCTCCAGGTTATTTATTTGCTCCAGCCAAAACAAAGCATTTAAAACGATAATTTTTTTATTTTGTTGAAGCTGTTACTAATATAGGCAAAAGTTAACTAACTTTTCCTTTTGAGATAAAACTTTTTTTCTCCCGTGGAGGAGCAGCTTGCTAGGCGTTGACAGTGTAATTCTGTGGGTGGAGTTTAAAGAGCTCAGCTCCATGTAAAGACTAGTTACATCATGTTGCATAAAAGTTGCATCACGTCCTTTCCATTCATTCCTTTCTGATCTTCTCATGCAGTCGTTGTATATTTAAAACATTTATTTAAATGTATTTATTGTAAATTTGGAATAAATGTTTAAAATATATATTAATTATTATTTCCAGGTTGTTTTTACAAACAAGGACAGAAAAGAGCAACTACAATTCTTACCTCTGGTAATAAACAGCATGTCACATGGCTCGACTGTGACCATTTCACTCACCTTTGCGGCTAAAAATAGATGTGTGTGTGAACTCTACAATGTATTTTGGAGCACGTGTGCAAATAAAAATGCTGATCAGTTTTCTTAAATGTAAACTCATAAAAAAGTCTTCAATACCATAAATAGTATAACAAGCGTCTTAATGATAATTTTTAGGCATCTTATATTTTGGGGATGGAAAAATAAATCACGATACTGCCTAATGTGATTATTAAACTTCGAAAGGCTATGATTTCATTAAATAAATGTGTGCGCTTCACGTTTCAAAGCCTGAACGTGGCACTGTTGTGCGACCTACAGGTTCTTCAGACAACTTGAAATCAGTTTGAAATCGATGAATAGCGCACGTTTATGCCAAGCTATTGCTTATGAACTAATGCTGATCAATTATGACTGTTTACTTTACGTTGTTTATATTGTAATATGTTTATACAGTTGTAAGTATACATATTTCATCTCCCCCATCCCTCATACACATTTCAAAATAAGAGTCCCACTGTATTTTGGGCTTTTTTATAAATAAAAGTCTCGCAGTGTGTCCAATTTTCACCCCGGTTACACAAACTGTATGTAATTTAAATCAATTTCCATTAATAGCTTCTGTCTGGGATGCTCGTCACAGGGAGGAAAGACTAAGAACATTATTTAAATATATAGATTTTACTAGTAGTATGTAATTATAGTTAACAAAAACTAACCATTAAAAAAAATGTTAACTGACAAAATAAAAAATAAAATCAACCTGTTATTTAGTTTCCTGATGTACCAAACTAAAACTGAAATAAAAAAATATTTAAAAAAAAATACACAGACATTAAAAAAAATAAAAAAATAAAAAAAAAACTACAAAACAACAGAATTACTAAAAATTTTAACTAAAATAAAAATAACAAAAAAACAGAATTAAACTGAATTCAAAATATTAACAAAAACCATATAGTATTTCAGTGAGACTAAAATAACACTAGTATTCAATTCAATTCAAATATATTTGTATAGCACTTTTCACAATACACATTGTTTCAAAGCAGCTTTACAGAAAGTGCATTTCATAAATGTACATTGAAAAATGTTAGAAAAAGTTAATCAATCATGTATTAATTTAGGCCATAACAAAGCTGGCATTGAGTCGTCTCATCACAGGCGTCGTCTCATCACAGGCGTCGAGTCGTCTCATCACAGGTGTTGGGGCATCTGAAGTCTCCATGAGAGGCTGGATACAAACTGGAGCTGACGAACTATTTACCTCGGGACTAGTGTCCCGAGATAATAACAGAAAAGCAGATGGGAAATAATTAGCATAGCTGCTGTTCAGAATATTAATGCTTTTGATTCGATTTAACTGTAGTATAAAAGGTCATTAAAATGTGAATGCTTGGCTAAAGAGATGCGTCTTTAATCTAGTTTTAAACTGGGACAGAGAGTCTGAACCTCGAACAATATCAGGAAGACTAATCCAGAGTTTAGGAGCTAAATGTGAAAATGCCCTCCCTCCTTTAGTGGACTTAGATATCCTAGGAATGACCAGAAGCCTCGAGTTTAGTGATCTTAAAGAGCGCGATGGATTGTAGGGCGATAGAAGATCCGTTAAATACACTGGAGCTAAACCATTTAGGGCTTTATAGGTCAGTAGCAATACTTTGTAATTGATACGAAACTTAATAGGTAACCAGTGTAGAGATGATAAAATTGGTGTTATATGATCAAATTTTCTTGACCTAGTAAGAACTCTAGCAGCTGCGTTTTGGACTAACTGTAGCTTGTTTATTGAGGATGCAGGACAACCAGCTAATAAAGCATTACAGTAATCTAGTCTTGAGGTCATGAATGCATGAACTAACTTTTCTGCATCAGAAATAGATAGCATGTTACGTAGCTTAGCAATGTTTCTAAGGTGGAAAAATGCCGTTCTTGTAACATACGAAATATGATTTTCGAAAGACAAGTTGCTGTCTAATATAACACCCAGGTCTTTTACTGTAGTGGATAAAGTGACAGGACATCCTTCCAAGTTAAAGTTGTATTGTAAGAGGTTTTGTGGGCAGTTTTTTGGACCAATAAGTAATACCTCTGTTTTATCTGAATTTAATAGCAGAAAATTACACGTCATCCAGTATTTAATATCTTCAACACACGCTGTCAGTTTAGATAATTTAGCGTTTTCATCTGGTCGTGATGAAATATATAATTGAGTGTCATCAGCATAATAGTGGAAATTAATTCCATGTTTTCTTATAATATTACCAAGGTGCAGCATATATATTGAGAATAGCAGAGGGCCTAACACAGATCCTTGCGGCACCCCATAGTCTACTGACGTTATTTTTCCTCATTTAGACAGACAAAATTGTAGCGGTCTGATAAGTACGATCTAAAGTTTAATGCCTGTCCCTGAACACCAGTGTAATTTTGAAGTCGATCTAAGAGTATTTTATGATCTATAGTATCGAACGCAGCACTAAGATCGAGTAGAACTAGTATTGAGATACAGCCTTGGTGAGAAGCTAGAAGTAAATCATTTGTGATTTTAACGAGTGCAGTTTCTGTGCTATGATGCGGCCTGAATCCTGATTGAAATTTTTCATAGAAATAATTTTCTTGCAAGAAAGAGCACAATTGAGCAGACACAACTTTTTCTAGTATTTTAGACATAAATGGGTCTGGGTCTGTAATTTGCTAGGTTATTATGATCTAATTGTGGCTTCTTAATGAGAGGTTTTGTGACTGCCAACTTGAATTTTCTTGGAACATGACCTAAAGATAAAGACGAGTTAATAATATTGAGAAGAGGCTCTTCCACTACAGGTAACAGCTCTTTCAGTAGTTTAGTGGGTATTGGATCTAATAAACATGTTGTTGGTTTAGATGCAATGATAAGTTTATTTAGCTCTTCCTGTCCTATAGTTGTAAAGCGGTGTAGTAGTTCTTGAGGGGCGATAATTGAGGTTGAATCATAAGACATCATTAAAGATTGTACATTTACAACAGTGTTAATTTCGTTGACGAATAATTTTCGTCATAATTTTCGTCAACGACCTTTTTCACTGGCCAGCGAGGCGATAACTAAATAAAAACTTGTGCTAGATGACAAAAACTATGACGAAAATCTAGTCATTTTCGTCAACGAATAAAAACGAGACGAAAATGTCAGGGAGGGACGATTAGGGAAGAGATCCAGTCAGAACTGATGTCCTGTGTAACAGATGCGCACATTTGATTTGTAACCATGGCTGTAACGTGCGGATCTAACCGCGGGCAAACACGGCGCTGTTGAGCTTCTCCAGGCTCACGCATCTCCAATACAGCGCTTCAGAGCGGCTCAATCAATGAATAGCACACATTTATATCATGCAATTGTTTATGAATTAATGCTGATGAACAAGGACAATGTTTACTTTACGATGTGTATATAGTAATATGCTTTAGACGGTTGTAACAATGCATATTTTATCTCCCTCATCTGAACTTGAAAGAGCTCAGCTGCTGCAACTGCAATAGTGAGGTGTTTCAAAATAAGAGTCCCGGTGTATTCCGAGCTTGTTTATAATTAAGAGTCACGCATTATATATATTCGTTTTTGGTTACATAATAAACTATATTTAATTTCATTCCCATTTAATTCATAGTCAGGAGGAAAGACCAGTATTTGACACATATTCAATAAAGTATGGGTTATAATAGTTTCATAAAACCATTAAAAATCTCCATTACTTAAATAAATAAACAAACTTGAAGCTTTAGCTTAACCTGATATACTAACTAAAACAGAAATACAAAGTTATAAAAACTATATAGATGTTTAAAAAAAAGAAGTTAATTGAGCTCTGTTTCGTGTATTTTTGTCAAACACAATGATGTCACAATGTCAGTTCAAGTAACAGTCGGTTATGTAATGCTTAAATGCTCATTTAATGCATTACAATTTAACTAAACTCATTAGATTTTAGTCGACTAAATCTACTGTAGATTTAGTCGACTAAAATCTTTTGATTACTAAAACTAGACTAAAACTAAAAACAATTCAGGTGACTAAAATATGACTAAAACTAAATGGCATTTTCGTCAAAAGACTATGACTAAAACTAAATCAAAATTTGCTGTCAAAATTAACACTGATTTACAACTGTTTCTGATGCTTTCTATTTTCTCAGTGAAGAAATTCATAAAATCATTACTACTAAACTGTAACGGAATATTTTGCTCAGGCGATGCTTGTTTATTTGTTAATCTAGCCACGGTGTTAAATAAAAACCTTGGATTATTTTGGTTATTTTCTATTAGTTTGCGGAGATGCTCAGCCCTGGCTGCTTTTAGGCCTTTTATAACGTGACATACTATCTTTCCACGCGATTCTAAAGACCTCTAAATTAGTTTGTTTCCATTTACGCTCTAAGTTACGAGTTTCTCTCTTGATAACATGTGTAGCACTGTTGTACCATGGTGCTTTAGTTTTCTCTCTAACCTTTTTTTAATCTAATTTGTGCAACAATTTCTAATGTACTAGAGAAAATGGTGCTCATACTGCTAGTCATTTCCTCTAGTTCATCTGTTTGTTTGGGTTCACTGAGCAGCTGAGACAGATCAGGTAAGCTATTTGAGAATCTATCTATAGTGGTTGGAAGGATTGTTCTGCCTGGTCGATAACATGGCGCAACATGACAGATTTCAGCAGTACGCAGTATGCAAGTAATGGTCAGTGACATCATCACTTTGTGGTATAATATCTATATCGGTTGGGTCGGTTCCATGTGATATAATTAAATCTAGTGTGTGATTAAGACAATGAGTCGGACCAGTGACGTTTTGCTTGACCCCAAAGGAGTTTAATAGATATGTAAACGCAGCCCCTAACGCATCATTTGTGTTATCTACGTGTATGTTAAAATCTCCAACAATTAATGCTTTATCGACATTGACCAATAGATCTGAGAGAAAGTCTGCAAACTCTTTTAGGAAATCAGTATAGGGCCCTGGAGGTCTATATACAGTAGCCAAGGCTAGAGATAAAACGGTCTTTCTTACATCTAAGAGCGTAACATTTAGCACTAGTACTTCAAACGCATTAAACCTGTGACCTGTTTTCTGAGTAACATTTAGAATATCTCTATAGATTATTGCAACACCGCCGCCACGACCAATCAGACGGGGCTCATGCTTATAACAGTATCCTGGTGGAGTAGACTCATTAAGACCGAAATGATCATTTGGCTTAAGCCAGGTTTCAGTAAGGCAAAGTACATCGAAACTATTATCTGTGACCATTTCATTTACAATAACCGCCTTAGGTGTGAGCGATCTAATGTTTAGAAGACCTAGTTTTAGAAATTGTTTTTGTTCACTAATATTGAGATTTTCTGGTTTAATCACAATTAGATTTTTCCTAGATCTTACAGTAGATTTAATGTTTGACCTCACTAAATGAGGAATAGACACAGTTTCTATATAATGTTCTACATTGGTACTTATGTCAATTAAGTTAGGACAGCAAAGACTGTGATTTGGACTTTGACTTATGGCAAAATCTGTCCCCCTAAAGTTACTAAATGCACTCCTAAATTTTGTCAGATGCAGTCCACAGACATGAAAGCATAATGACCCCATTTACTATATATATATCTATATACTTATAAATATTTTTTTATTTTTTTTATTTATTTTTTTTACACAGCTGGACACAATCTTTTAAAGGACTCTCTATTTGATAGTGTGCATGAACAGGCTTGCCAGGTCTGTGCAACTAAAGTAGCCCAATGCCCAGTCAAAAGTAGCCCAAATATAGGCGAATGCGATCATAAAAAAGAAAAATAATTTTTTGGGGGCGGTTGGATTTTCCACTGAATTTGTACACCTGGCAAGTGTTTTGGGTTGGAGAAGCAAAATCGTATATGTACGGGGTTGGAAATCAACCCGTTTTTTTTTTTACCCGTGGCAACTACTTAAAAGTAGCCCAACTCGCCAGTTGTTCATATGTGAACAACGGCCCTTGAAAGTGTTGCCTCCTTGTGCATAAAATTCAAAGCTCATGCGTGAGCTGAGTGTGGTTAGAAAAAACAAAAAATGTACTTTGGCTTTTACACATACATTAGGATATGCATAGAGTGTACGTGACACATTTTTATCATGTGAAATTTGAAACAAGCCCTTTTTTCACAATCCAGTCAATTCTAATCAATTCCCTTCAAAAATGTGTAAAATTCGGTGCACATGCACCCTGACTCATGTTGACTTTGTTAATAAAAAAACTATAATATTCATTTCTAGGTTTGAGTGTTTATCTCTAATGAATTATGATTTAGACTAAATGATTCAGACTCCCAGAGGCTTTTTATTTTGTCCTGAAGGGCAATCAAATCATAATCGAATTGATGTCTCCTGAAGAAGCATTCTTTAGCGTGATCATTTCATCCTGGTTTTTACTCATTGAATTTCCTTTGACAGAAGATCAATTTAGCTAAATCTGCCCAGAGAAACATCAGGATTGGGTTTTTCTTCTACACTAGTTTGGTTTGCAAATCCAGTGTGGCGTACACATCCCTGTAAGGGAGAGTGTTCACATATTTCAAATAGGGATGGGTATCTTCTTCCTGCCAGTGACTGAGACATGAAAATTGTATGATCAGAGGAGGAAATTTTTTGCGTGAGTGCTCTCTGTGATTCTCGCTGGTGCATTAGTATGATTCTTTGTGTGTGTGTTTTGTTTATTGAAATGGCAAAACGTGTGACCTTTAGAAAAGTCCCATTTTCGAAGTGTTGAGTGTGAAATGGAGGCGTTCTCTTTCCTACCCGTGGGATTTGATGAAGGAATAGATTATAGCGGATTATCAACCTCTTTAGGATAGTAGAGAGAGAGAGAGAGAGAGAGAGAGAGAGCCAAGACGTTCTCTCTCTCCTTTCACCTTTTTTATCTCAAGTCGTGTCCTCACTGCTGCAGAGTGTTTTTATAGAAAGAAACCAGTATAAAAAAGTATTAGGTCCAGTGACATGCCAGCTGTAAACCTCTTTAAAGTCAGTTAAACCCATTTTAGTTCTGTAGTCTGATGTATTTCCAAGTGAAACAGGATATCAGAGACATAGGGCTCCGATATACTCATGGCAAAGTTATTTTTCGTTCTTTGCTTTGCAGGGCTCCAGACTAACATTTGAGAGCATTGGCACCAGTACCACTAAGTTCTACAGATGGTGGCGCCTGCACCTGATTTGGTGGCGCAGGAGGAAAATGTATCATAAAGTTAATTTAATAATAAAATTACTATTGTTTTGTTAACAAGTGCAGTTGCTAATATTATAACATGTTTGTTTATTGGAAATGTTAGAGTGAAGCATTGAGCTTGAATTGATATGCAGATAAAATTAACTTTTATTAACAACAGTAATGTGCGAAAACATAATTTTTATAGGGAACATTTAAATATTCTACTCCCATTTAAATGTACCATTGTTTTTCTATAGTACCACACTGAACTGACCGACAGCTTCAGTGAGCACTCTTTACTTGTCTTCTGTGTAATTCACAATTTGAAGAAAAGTTTTTGTTTCTCATGAGACTTTTCCATATATTAGGTAAGGGGAGCGGAAATGGCTATTAAGTCAATACGTGCTCCCCTGCTGCCAACTACTGGTTATAGTGGGAATTTCATGTCTTTTTTAAAAAAAATAAAAGTGCTTGTTTGCCACAAAGTATTACTTTTCCTACACCTTTTA
Source organism: Gobiocypris rarus (assembly GCA_023029165.1). Classification (NCBI taxonomy): domain Eukaryota; kingdom Metazoa; phylum Chordata; class Actinopteri; order Cypriniformes; family Gobionidae; genus Gobiocypris; species Gobiocypris rarus. Next base: position 8,313,062 of record CM040927.1, read on the forward strand.
AACTTTAAAAATCATTACATTAAAAGTAAATAATATTGCGAACATGCGACTATTGGTCACAGTCTGAAGCCCTGCTTTGATATAAAAAGAAGTCCGAAATACATGAACAGCGATATACTGTTAATGAACATCCTGACGCCGCTGCTGAGAGTGATGTGTAGATGAACATGTAAATATGTGCTATGCGCTTTCCTCTCAATTACAAAATGAGCATTAAGAAAACAGTGAGTTAAGATAGCATCTGATCATAGCGATGTTGATGCTCTGCAATTCAACACTCCAATAAAGTCACGCTCCGTTTATTTATATACCATCTTTTCTGGAAAGCTTGCTTGGGCAAGCTGTTTTGAACTTCTGAAATGAACACAAAATGAACTTTGTTTTGGCCTGATTTTGTTTGAAATTAGACCAGATTGTTTTTCGCTTAAAATATATACTTGAACTATAGTCACCACCACCCTATAGGCCTTTTGGCTTGCTTAGTTGGGGACACTAAATATTCAACCATATTACTGATCTGCCCGCATTGACACTACGAGAATTGAACTGAGCTGGTCGATGACATCACTGTTTGCTACAAAGCGGCTGTACTGCCGAATCAAATTTTTTTTGCATTATTTTCCTGTTACCACTGTATAGCTGCTTTGAAACCGCTTGTAAAAAGCGCTATATACTATAAATAAAGGTGACTTGATTTGACAGATTTCTAATACATTGTCCTAACTATATGCAATGCAATAAGATTCCAGTGACAAGGAATCTTTCTATGCACACCATGTGACACAGCTACAAGACACAGTCACAAATTTTATGTATGTAAACTTACAAAGAAAGCGAAAAGTACAAAATCAAACTGATTAAAAAATATTACCATTTTAACATTATTCAAAATACATACTTGTTGACTGATGCAAACTTAGTCATAGAATACACTTGTTTTATCACACAATTCACAGTTTGAACGTTCTTGTAAGTAAAGTTATTTTCAAGATCTTAAATGATCTCCTTTGTTAAAGTCATGCACAAACTCAAATGAAACCATTTTAATGTCATGCAAAACATGAGCTGTCAGCCGTGATGTTGCAGAAATAGAAACCATCCCCAAAATAGAATTATTGTGTATTGCTGTTGGTTTTGGTTAGGACAAAAACTCTGATTATCATAGAAAAGATACATTTTATTGTGTGCTGCTTCTGGTTGCGACACAGTGTAAAATATACTTGAGGGAATATTGTAAAGTTAGATTATATTTGGGGCATTGAGATTTGATTGGATGATAAGGTGGTGAAACATGTTAGGCTATGATATGATTGGTTAATAGTTTGTTTCCCCGCCCGCTTGTTGAAACCAATCGCATGGTTGCAGCTTAACCAATGTTATGAGACCGAGGTTTCTTTTTTGTAGCAATGCAATAGAAGAACCATTTTGGTTTCCCTAAAGAACCTTTCTGTTAACAGGTCTTAAAATAACATTTTTATTATTAGTGTGAAGAATATTTGAATAATCTGAAGAACCATTTTCTGTTATAAAGAATTTAAGCATTGTAAAAGTTGTAAAAGGTTCTTCATAGAACCACTGATGTCAATAAAAAACTTTCTTTTTAAGAGTATATCGAACCAATAGCAGATGGAGGAAACCTTTTTGCAAAATACTTTGCATATTGTTTTGCATAGTAATTGTGCATGACACCTTTACTTTCACTTGCTCCATAAGATTTACATTGTTGTTCCGAGAGTAGTTAATTTAAAAGCGAGAACAGACGGTAGAAGTAGCACTCTAGTGCCCCTGCTGCAATACTGAGAATGCAACACGTTTGTGCTCGGATGTTTCAGAACAATGATGCGTGAAATAGAGTTTGCATGGTAAGAGGGTCTGCGTTTATATATTTAGTTGATGGTAGGCTCAGGAGTTTGTCGTGGAGTTATTTTTCCAGTCTGTAATATTATGCAAAAATTGTTTAATGAGCTTGTATAAATGTATAAACTTGGTTGTTCCACATTGTATTTCCCTATTAAACAATATCAAAAGATTAGGCAATATTTTGACTAATTTAATGTTCCGGTACATTGTATAAGCTAATTAAAAAATCTCTTCAAGGGTGCATGTCTTGCTCTCTCTCTCTCTCTCTCTCTCTCTCTCTCTCTCTCTCTCTCTCTCTCTCTCTCTCTCTCTCTCTCTCTCTCTCTCTCTCTCTCCCTGCATTGCTGTATTGAGGGTCAGACACTGCATCGATTGCCCCGAGCTGCAGCTCTCTTCCTCCCCTGACAGGTTATCTCTCAGAGAGAGAGAGAGAGAGCTGTGCTCAGCATTATTCTCATATGGATGTGATTTATCTCTCTCTCACACACACATCACGCACACGCACACTCACAAAAAGATTGGGAATTACCCCAGCAAACAACATGTCACTTTTGAGAGAGATGGCGGATTGGTTATCCGACACAGCCGGAAATGATGGAGGAATAGCCGGTGTGCTGCATTAAGAAAACTGACCTCTTGCTAAGCCCTGCTTTAAGGGGATAGTTCACCCAAAAAGGATAATTCTGTCATCATTTACTCACCCTCAAGTTGTTCCTGTATGAATTTTTCTTTATTCTGCTGAATACTAAAGACATTTTGCAACCAAACAGTCGTTTGCTAATTGACTTTCATAGTATTGGAAACAAACGCTATGGCCTTCAGATGTCTGGTTACAGTCATACTTCAAAATATCTTGTCTCAGAGTTCATACAAGTTTGAAACAGTTGAGGGTGAGTAAATGATGACAGAATTTGAATTGAGCTAACCCTTTAGTTGCCATTGACCATTCAGAGCCTTATCCACTGTTGCAGTCTGATATTTTCTTGCTGTTACTCTTTTCTAATGTATGTTAATGGAAGTCTTGTGTGTTAGGATTTTTTTTTAAACAAAATTGTACAGAAATTGCCTTCGCTCTAAAAAATTCTGGGTTAAAAACAACCTAATTTGGGTAATTCGGCCAATGGTAAATGGTGGGATGTTTAAAAAAAAAAAAAAACTCAACTGAAAACTCAAAATATGTACAAGTCACTATACTGTGTTGAAAAAATCTCAGAAGCAAAGACCAGGAGACTTGGATTGGACTTCAACAGGATTCTTTATTGAGAACTTGCTGTCTGGTCTCTGCAGTCATCAAGTCTAACTAAGGGAGCTGTATTTGGTATTTTGTGGGCAGTCCTTAAAGGTGTTGACCTTACACACAGCCTGAAGATAACAGTACCCTAAATGACCTGGTCACAAGAAGTAAGATTATGTAAACATTCACACATAGTTTGACTCTCAGTAGGAAGATCAAAGACTGACACCCCCACGGAAACTATATTGAAACTAATCAGTGAATTGATGCCGTAATGTTCACCGTGAATGCCCAATACAATAGCCTGATGTTGTCATACTCAATTCTAGTCGGAATATGAGTCTGATACTGCTCCATTGGGCTGTGATTGAGGCGTGTTTCAACCGAACCAGGAAAGAAAATGCCTCTGCACTCAATTGGATAGACCTACAACCAGTCAGAGCAATGGAGTAAATGACGTATGTTGAGCGACGTGTAGTAGTAGTAGTGGGAAATTCAGATCATTTTACGGACTCGGATCTTTGAATCTTATTCAGCAAAATGAACAACTTTTTTCAAGTCGTTCATTTCAGCAGAATATAATTAAAATATCACATGTTAAATTCCCCAACACATCTAGCACTTATGCAAACATTGATCACATTTGGAATACAAAATAAATTATAAGCTAATGCAGCCACAGCCAAACTTTACGAAAGAAATTATTCATTAATTGCTTAGCTGGGTTATCAGGCTATGCAGTCTTTTAGTTCACCTCACCTCCGAATCCAAGTCGTTCTTTCTTTTGTCAATTCACATTTAATCACATCTGTTTCCTGGAAAGATAAGTACACCTCTTCTGTCTTAAGGTTCAAGTCGTTAGTTCCGTCATCAGTGTCTGATCTTGGCCGTGACAGCCTCATATGCAATGCATGCAGTCCCGAAAATTGATTAGTTCACCTCTCGAGTCTTCGGGTTCGAGTTAGTTGTTCACTGACTCATAGCCCCATAGGCTGAATGCAGAAGATCCTGTACAGAACCGATGGCCTGTAGCGCATGCACGGTCAACACAAAATAAACAAATTGCTCTCCTCACCTCGCTGTTCCCGAGTCATATTTAAGATTAGTTCAAAAAGAACGAATCATTCATGAACAACGCATCACTAACGCATAGTTGTCAACAGAACTCAACTGCACCCACGCTGGAAGAAGTAGTAGAAGAAGAAGATGAGTGTAAATGATATTTGTCTGTGTTGTAAAAAGAATTTCAGGATACACAGAGTACTTACCAACACGATCATCATTTTTGAGAGAAATAGTAAAGGTGAATGCATATACGAACAAGTTCTCCATTTAGGATTACAACGAATTCAACCCAAGCGCTGTTTGGTGCTGTGAATGATGTTACTGGTGATCATCTGTCCATCATCGTATAAAGCCGGCTCTGATTATTTGATTGGTCCGAACAGCTCCTGTTCGGGCATAGTTGCTCCACAACGGATCAAGTCCAGACCGAACTTTCCGACCTCAAATGTTGTGGAGGGGGCTAAATTCGGCTGGCATCCAGGCTACTGATACAGTGTAGTTCACCTTAGTTTTTCATGTGATGTTATGTTAGGTTGGAGGATCAGCAGATCTTAAACAGATTCTTACATTTGTAATCCCACAACTGCTTGGTTAATTTTTTTTATTAACCCAAAATGGGTTGTACATTAAAATCACCAGCACATGAGGAATGACTACAGTTGGCAAAAGTAATAATCAAAACATTAAGAACATTAGAAATTAACAAAAATACAAACGTAAATGCAGCAGTTCATATACACAGTGTAATAGTGCCGAATTTTTACTGTGGACTTTTGGGCCTCACTGTTTATTGAATGTTTATAAAATCGGTCATACAAACAATATTCATCAATCTCGTGAGTGACATTTCTCTCTTCTAGGATGCAGTTTTTTTCTAAGAGTTTTTTAAATCTACACAATTTTAGTTTCATATTTCAAATCTGTAGACTTTAAATGCGTATGGACTGTAGTCGAAGCGCCATCCATTCTTTTCGCTCTGATTCAAGGCACTCAAACATTCCAGTCTGCTTTTGTTCTTTTTTTCTGTCTTCGGGGAAGCAGTATCAGAAATGTGCAGCTGCACACACATGCGGCTTAGAGGGACCATTGCTCTCTTCAGCCATATCTGCAATGGTCTTCCACAATTTTCTCCATGGCAGAAGCCTGTTTTTGTACACTCGATTGTTATCGTTCATATACGTGCAGCCAGACACTCTGCCTAACAAGAGAACAGCAACTCTCGCTTGGACTGAATTATCCTCTCAGAAGTGTGTGAGCACAACCCATCGTTTCCCCCTTCAAGGTTGGATACAACATTTAATCAATGGAAGGAATTGGGTATAAGCACAATCAAGGACCTTTACTTGGATGGGGCTTTAGCTTCCTTTATACAATTACAACAGAAATATAACCTCCCAAAACAACGTTTATTTATTTATTTTTACAAATAAGGAATTACCTGCGGACACATAGTGTTTCCCTAGATTAGACCCCACCCTCAGCCCTTGATGATTTTCTCACACAGTTCAGGGGAAACAAATGTCAGCTATTTAATTTATGAAAGGTTACTAACAGCTAGTTCTCCCTCTACAAAGTTGGTCAGAGTGGAATGGGTGCGAGAGATTGGAATTGTAATCTCGGAAGAGATTTGGCAGATTGGCTTGGAGAATATTGATAAACAATCGGTCAATACTAGATTATGCCTCATTCAGTTTAAGGTCCTACATAGATTACACTTCTCTAAAAAGAAATTACATAGGATTCTCCCCAATGTCTCTCCTTTTTGTGATAAGTGCAAATCAGCGGATGCCGATTTATCTCATAGCTTTATTTTCTGTCATAAAATACAAGGATTCTGGTGTGAGGTTTTTAAAGTGCTTTCAGATGTCCTTGATGTAAACTTGGATCCAGACCCAATGCTTATTATATTAGGACATTCTGATACATATTCATTTAACAGTGCTCAACAGAAATTCCGTATATATTGTTTGATAACAGCCAAGAAGGAAAAAGGTTAACTCTCCTACTGCTAAACTATGGCTTGAGGAACTGACATCTACTCTGCACTTGGAATGAACCAGATATCTTTTAAAGGGCAATATTGGACAGATTCACAAGATTCGGGGACCTTTCTTCTGTCACCTCAAGAGGAATTATATTCCTTAATATGGTAACTTCAAGTTGTTCTGATTGTCACTGTACTGTATATTTACAGGCTGGGGTAGGGATGTTACTTTTAATGTGTATTGTTTTCTGTTCTTTGTTTGTTTGTTTTGGTATTTTTTTTGTGCATATTAGAAAATGAATCCTGGAAATGTTGATTATTGCAAGGTTATTGGATAACCGAATAAATCGTATTTGACAAAAAATTAAGTGTGTGAGCAAGTGCAGAGAGTCGCACTATCAGAAACAGAACTTAATAAAATCCCTTTATTTGCCACCTGATAGATATCACAGTATCATTTTCTATTTGTCTGTATCCCGATCTGTTGTGTGATGTGACTCTCAGAGCCGCTCTGGAGATGAAGTTCTCATGGAAAAAATACCGGAAGTTGCTTTGGATAAAAACGTCTGCCAAGTGCATAAATGTAAATAGTTTATGTTGATGTGTCCTGATTTTAATCCCAGACATGTCTGTGTTGTCCTCGCACAGCTTTCACAATCAAATTATCGAATGCAATTTTAGTGTCCTCTGAGGAATCTAATCCCATTCAGATAGGAATTGTGGTATATTGCTTTTTCACAATGCTTCTCATTTATTCTGACCAATGGCAAACTGCACAGTAACTAAAGCTAAAGTTACTGTGGTCCTTTTGTTATGGATTAGAAATTTTGAAAATACTAGTCATTCAGAATTTAACACAGTAAAATGTTTCATCAACTGAATGATTGATATCAAGGTGCACCACCACAGTATAACACATTTATGGCTCTATGAAAACCTCTTGATCTCTCAAGCTCTCTTTTTTTCTTTTTTTTCTCGAAATTGTGTTCTGTGTGTCTGATCTAAATTTTCTGGGTTATGTTTTATAATTTAATACAAATGCATTATCAAAAATGGTGGTAATCAAATTAAATTAGAAAAAAAAAAAATTTTGGCAAGCAAAGTGTCGTGAGGTTTTAATAATTAAAACTAGTGGTGGCCAATCGATTAATCACGATTAATCACATCCAAAATAAAGGTTTGTGTTTACGTGTGTGTGTGTGTGTGTGTGTACTGTCTATCATTATTATGCATATTTGAGTACACACTCATTCATGTATATATTTAAGAAATATTATGTATATACTGTATATATTTATATAATTTATCTTCAATATACATATACATATTTTATATATAAATGTGTGTATTTATATACACACAATAATTATACACAGTAGCAACACATATATTATGTAAACACAAACTTTTATTTTGGATGCGATTAATCGTGATTAATCGATTGCCCAGAGCTAATTAAAACAAAAACGTGCGTTATTTTCCTTAAAAATAATGACAATAGTTTTATCAAATGAAATGGTGGTGAAGTGACTGTCAGAACAGCTCTGGAGATGAAATCCATGTATTCATATCTTCATATAGTGAGACGGAAGATGCTGAAAAAGTTGAAATGTGTAGAACATGCAGACTTCATACTAAATAGCCTTTTTGCATTTTAACATTCACAGCCACTAGTCTATATTGCAAGTTATTTTTTAAATTCTTACTTATTGATCTATATTGTGCTAAATTCCTTGACATTCTAAAGTATACAGTAAATTATGACTAGATTTCACGATTCTATCTGCGTTTTCTGCATCATGGAAAATCCAGGGCCCTTTATATTAAATAGACAGTTTTTCCACAGATGTATTTTGTAGTGTGAACTTCTCCTGTTCTTGTTTCGTAGTTGTTAGCAGGGCCCAGAAGTTGAAAAGCTGCAGTTTAGTTTGAAGCCCTATTTTAGAAACACTGCTGTTCCGGTGGTCCTCCTGATAGCAGAGTGAGAGACATGGTCTTTTTTTCAGCCTGACAGCCTTCTCTGTCCTACCGTCTAACCTTTCCTGTCTTAAAGAACGGCATTCTGTAGAACTGAGAAAATCAAGTTACCACAGCAGAGCAAAATGAGAACACAGACAATTCAGTGCCTTGTGGATTGCTTCAATTAGATTAGTCTGAGACATGTCACATGGAGAAAGTGTTGTTTAAAGGTGCCCTGAATTCCTCTGAGATGTATTGCTTAAATAATGTGTGATACGCTAGAGGAGGACGTTTGGAGTGTGGGAGGGTGTAAAGAGATGCATCACATTCTGTCTGTCACTGTATCATACTGTACAGTAGGACTGGGCATTAAAGACTTGTTTAATCTCTTTAAAAACATTGGAAGCGAGTGATTTTCATGACATTTGGTTCTGTTAATGTTTATTCAACATATGCATTCTTCGTTTGCATGCTGGAACAGCGTACTAAAATACTCTGGCAGTGTTTCCTGTGAGCAGTGATAAATTTAGGAGCGAATGACACTGTATTTTTTTCAGTGAATGAAGCCCAAGCAGTGTAGTATCATTTCAAAACAACTGACTCTTATCAGGGCTCGTCAGGGTTTAACTCACGTTTGCGACTTAAATAGATGTGTGTGAACTATAAAATGTATTTAGAATCAGAAGTGTAAATAAAATGTTTTGAATATCTTAAATGGTACAACAAATATCTTCATTATCATTTTAAGAGGTCTTTAATTTGTGAATGGGAAACAGCGATACAGACTAATGCGATTTATTAAACTTTAAACATTTTCTATTGTGTTGATCTCACCACCAAATGCTTAATACTTAAAGACTTATAGGTGTTTATTTTCAAACTTAGACAATTAAAAATTTTAATCTAGACAAAAAAATGGTCTATATATTGATTTAAAAAAATCATCTGATTCTTTATGTTCGGTAACTAGCCAGGTTTCAATCCAAGGATTTTTATGCAGGAAAAAGTTTTAGCACATCAAAATATAGCTGATGGAAATGGCAATTATTGATTTTTTTTTTTGCAAATGTCAACACAATTTTTTTCCGTTTAAGTTTAGCGTATAAATTCCATGTCGATACTTCAAATGTCATAAAGAACTAGTTTGGAAACACTTTCTGTTGAGAAAAAGGGCTTTAACGCAAATTGTGTGGAAATGTGGCGTCACAGAATTAGTCTAGCATCTGCTTTCGTGGCATTGTTCCCGTTAAAAGGTGCATGAAATCTATAATAATCACATTATTAAATTATAAATTAAATCATTTTATTACTATTTGTGATAAGACGTTACCTTTCAAACCCCATTCATTTTTAATCCAAAAACATCTAAAAATAAAAATGGGGCTTCTGTCAACTTAAGGAAGGCTTTTGGAGTTTGTAATAAATAAATAAATGTAAAACACACAACATGTTACTTCTGTATCTCAGTAAATAAAACGAATGCCATAAAAATCACAATTTCATGGGCAGAGTCTGGCTGTTTGACAAATGAAAATCACTCTTTGGGGAAAAAAAAGTAAGCGTCAAGTCTTGCTTATGAACCTGTTCGTTTTAATAAATCTGTCAATGACTCAGTCTCAAATCAATCTCAAACTCCTGTTTGATGACTCACTCACTGATTGAATCAGTTGGAGCGGTTAGTGATTTACCATCTGACTCCGTCACTGAAACACAGGTCATTCGTTTTGAGCATATCCAACTCAAGATGAACCAAGAACTGCTACTGTATTGAAGTCAGCATGAAATGAAAATTCTCCCTATCTGTTTTTCTAAATGCACTTTATATAGTTTATTGTGAAAGATTCATCCATAATTTTTCTCAATATTGACATACATTTCTCTGGAGACATTTGCCAGACCTTTTCAATCATTTAGTCCACTTAAAACCCTGTCCTTTCTTCCAGTCAACAATTGGTGTATAGAACCAGATATAATGACACCAAATTTGACAAAACCAAATATCACTTTTCCCCATGATACCACAATTGTTTGATTAACATTAATGAAACAGAAAGCCTAGATATTAGGACCTACTGTACCGCAAGGATCTAATGTAATGTTACACATCAGATGTTTTTCCCCAGTCTTTAACCAAACCTTCACTGAAAACATAACAGATAATGTTTGCGTGAATACTAGTCAAAATGTAATTCAGTGTATGTGTTTATCGGGATCCCACGCTGTCTGAGGCGTTTTAATGTGCACACGTTGGATCTGTCAGTCGGCGTGAGTAAACTTGTTTTCATGGACAAAGGAAAGATACTCCTCTCTAAAAACGTACAAATAAAGATACTTTTAGATGTTAAATTGCTATTTGGAGCATTGGGATTTCTAGACGAGGGAAACCTCAAGATCATAATTTTTCATTTGTTTTGCCTGTAGCTCGAAATTATCCCATTCCGACTTTTTCCAGCACAGGTCACATATTTAAAATAATTAGTGTTGTATAGTATATGGGGATGGGGAGATTTGATGGGTAAATTATACATGATTCAATGATATAGCTATGATTTCCCTATTGTATATGCAAATTACGGAACAATCAAACATGGAAAGCAAAATTAGCTAGTAAACCTTCATACACAATCTGTTGCAAGGCAGAACACCTGGTTATTGACTTATTGTTTTCCTCTTTTTTTAATTTTATTGAAATGGTGTCTTTGTTATATATAATGTAATATAACAGATACTGTCTAAACACAGTTGCTGAAATCAGAAAATGATTGTGGTACAGTTCCTCAGGGATCAGTCCATGATGCAACTTAACCGCAACAAACTGCACCAGAGTCAAGCACAGCCAATGTGAGTGTAAGGTTTTATAATGTTATGGCAACAGAGTGTGTGTCCTAGCTGCCAGACCTCACTGAGCCTGGAGCGAGGATCCCCTTTTTCAAGGGGCAGGAGGTCTGGCGCACACATCTGGCTCATTTCTGGCTGCCTGCAGTCTTTCTTTGCCTGGGATAATGCTGTCCAATTTACAAACAAATCATTCTGTTGAACCAGCTTGTTTAATGATTTGGTACAGAGTTGTGAATTATTCCACTGTAACACATCATAACCAGGAGTGACTACTTTATTTTCCTAACCAACCACGATAATCGACAAGGCGCGTTGTTGCTTCGTTTGAGCTTTCAAGCATGTGATTCATTGTTTTCTGATTATAAAGGCATATTTTGTAGTATATATACACTCACTTAAAGGATTATTAGGAACACCATACTAATACTGTGTTTGACCCCCTTTCACCTTCAGAACTGCCTTAATTCTACGTGGCATTGATTCAACAAGGTGCTGAAAGCATTCTTTAGAAATGTTGGCCCATATTGATAGGATAGCATCTTGCAGTTGATGGAGATTTGTGGGATGTACATCCAGGGCACAGCTCCCGTTCCACCACATCCCAAAGATGCTCTATTGGGTTGAGATCTGGTGACTGTGGGGGCCATTTTAGTACAGTGAACTCATTGTCATGTTCAAGAAACCAATTTGAAATGGTTCGAGCTTTGTGACATGGTGCATTATCCTGCTGGAAGTAGCCATCAGAGGATGGGTACATGGTGGTCATAAAGGGATGGACATGGTCAGAAACAATGCTCAGGTAGGCCGTGGCATTTAAACAATACCCAATTGGCACTAAGGCGCCTAAAGTGTGCCAAGAAAACATCCCCCACACCATTACACCACCACCACCAGCCTGCACAGTGGTAACAAGGCATGATGGATCCATGTTCTTATTCTGTTTACGCCAAATTCTGACTCTACTATCTGAATGTCTCAACAGAAATCGAGACTCATCAGACCAGGCAACATTTTTCCAGTCTTCAACTGTCCAATTTTGGTGAGCTCGTGCAAATTGTAGCCTCTTTTTCCTATTTGTAGTGGAGATGAGTGGTACGCGGTGGGGTCGTCTTCTGTTGTAGCCCATCCGCCTCAAGGTTGTGCGTGTTGTGGCTTCACAAATGCTTTGCTGCATACCTCGGTTGTAACGAGTGGTTATTTCAGTCAAAGTTGCTCTTCTATCAGCTTGAATCCGTCGGCCCATTCTCCTCTGACCTCTAGCATCAACAAGGCATTTTCGCCACAGGACTGCATACTGGATGTTTTTCCCTTTTCACTCCATTATTTGTAGACCCTAGAAATGGTTGTGCATGAAAATCCCAGTACCTGAGCAGAGTGTGAAATACTCAGACCCTGTCTGGCACCAACAACCATGCCACATTCAAAATAGCTTAAATTAATTCTGACATTCAGTTTGGAGTTCAGGAGATTGTCTTGACCAGGGCCACACCCCTAAATGCATTGAAGCAACTCCCATGTGATTGGTTGATTAAATAATTGCATTAATGAGAAATCGAACAGGTGCTCCTAATAATCCTTTGTAGTGATTTTGAAATTATTTCTCAACAGGCCAATGAGGGTAGTGGATACAGATACAATAAGAATAATTTTTGACTGTGTTGACTGGTCTTTCCACCCATAATGGATCGTTATGGAATCAGAATGAGAATCACTGATGTGTTTAAATTAAAGTATTTGATCCCTGTTTAATGTGTAAAATAACTACTGTATAATTTCATTCAGCAATCTCACCCTGGTTTCAGAAAGTTTGATTTCTTTATTTTTGAGATGGAAAAACACTCTAATGTGTAGGCCTAAACTGATGCTTGCTCCGAGAGTTAAGGTGTTTTTGTGGCGGTCAAGGCAAGCCGTGTATTTTAGGCTCTGTTTGTGATACTGAAGCTGCCTGGAGATTTTCTTTCTCCCTGTGGAAAACTGAAAGATAATGTTTTTCGGCCCCATGTGATCTGAAAACCCATCAGAGCCCACAGGTAGATGCACACACACGTTGAACAGCACACACACAAACATTATACTTAACTGTGCCTGCCAGTGTTTATATCATGATGTGCCATACATGAGACGAGTGAGGTTTGGTGAAAGCCAGCATCATGACCAACAGTCTCCATAGGAAAGAAGCTAATGAAGTGGAACCACCTCACTTTTAAATCCAATTCGGATGAGGTGAATGTGTTTTTTGCAAGCATACTTGGTGATTTGAATCCCGCCAGAACACCCGTCTTACCTTTTCTCTCACTCTAACAGTCATGTATTAAATTACCTATTGTTTTTCAGCTTTTAACTCTGAGAAATGTATTAGATAAATAGAAATGTCTATTATTTTTCAGTTTTATTATTATTTTTCATTTTATTCCATTTATTTTGACAATAAATAATTTTAATAATAATAAATAAATAATAAATAATAAAGGGTTAGTTCACCCAAAAATGAAAATTGTCATCATTTGCTCACTGTCATGTCGTTCCAAACCCATATGACTTTCATTCATCTTTGTAACACAAATGAAGATCTTTTTGATGAAATCTGAGAGATTTCAAAAAAGTTAATAAACAGATCATAAAACTAATCGATATGAATTGAGCGATTTAGTCCAAAATTTTCTGAAGAGACATGATGGCTTTATATGATGAAAAGACTGAATTTAGGCTTTTATTCACATAAACATTGATCAACGAACTTAAGCAGAAGCTCAACCGAACCTGCTTGGCGCACGAGAAAAAACCTCATTGGTTCTTGCGGAAGCTCAAACGTGATGCGTAACATGAGAGTGAACCTCATTGGTTCTCACACATCAAGCGAACATGCTTGAGCTTCCGTTTACCACAACTGATATGTGCGTTGATTAAAGGGGTACTTCAGCGCTGGGAAGATGAATCTGTATTTAAACTGGTTCATTAATGTAGTAGAAATGTGAAATTATTTTTGAATTTGGTGCCTTCTAGACTGAGAAAATTACTGAGAAAATCACAGCATGTGAACAGTCTGGCGTGTGTTTAGCTCATGTCTTTGGAAGCTTAACTTTCATAGGAAGTTCATTTTAAAAGTTAAAACACTGACTTTGCTCTCCACCGCTCCGTTTACATGAATCTCCGCAGCTCTGCGAGCAGTGCTGTGAGTGTGATGTTGAAAACATGTGGAAATAGCGCCCTCTGCTGGCTGTAGTCTTTAGCCTCTGGCCAAAAACTCCTCCGATGATGCAAAATGACGATATTTGCATCATTGGAGGAATTTTTCCAGAAATAAAATACATAATTCTCTCGTCTCAGGGTCATATGAGGGGGGAAAGTACGATAATTTGAATAAACTCCTGGGTTTCTACTGATACAAAGCTTAATGCTAATCGCTGAAGTAACCCTTTAAGGTTTATGTGAAAAAAAGACTAAATTCAATCTGTTCATCATATAAAGTGATCGTGTCTCTTTAGAAAATTTTGGACTAAGCCGCTCGATTCATATGGATTTAGTTTTACAAACTTTTTAAAGCATCAAAGTGTCAGTTATGTAGCTGTCAATGGAGGGACAGAAAGCTCTCAGATTTCATCAAAGAGATCTTCATTTGTGTTTCGAAAATTAACCAAAAGTCTTATGGGTTTGAAATGACACAAGGGTGAGTAAATAAGGCCAAAATGTTCTTTTTGTGGGTAAACTATCCCTTTAATTTCTCATCGTGCTGTCTGGTGCACCTTGATTATAGATTTAGCCAACTCATCATAGACCTTTTTGCAAACTTACTGTCAACCTACAAACTTAAAAAGTTACTGTCCCATCCAATGTAATCGTAAATAAACCTAAATTAATGAGTAGAGTTTGTATGTATTTATTATGTATTCTTGTTTCCATGACCCTGTACTTAATGTCCGAATAATTTTAAAGAGGAAAACCGTTTGAACACTTGAATTGAGTCTTTCTCTTTGGTTAAGGCTTGAGTCTTTATCTGATCTCCTGGGAGGCGTGTGTGCCAGAGAGGAACGGCATCATTAACAGAAATGGGCTGCAACTGTGAATTGAAGAGATAAGATTTGAGTTTAATGGCACCACATTTTAGTGATGTTACAGTGGAAAGTCATTTTTTGTTTTGTTTTTTTTGATAGATAACCATGAACTCTGTCAATGCAGAGTAAATCCATTTAACTTGTTCAACCGTGCAAAATCTTTGCAGTGAATGAGTGAAGCTGAAAGATTGGACGAATATTGATTCAGCCTCTTGTCTCTTATGAATGGGTCATGACATTTTAATCTTTGATCTTGGTTTCTTTGAGCTTGAAAAAAACAACAACAAAAAAACAATATTTGTCATGAAGACCTATCACTGATTGCTGTTGGCCGATGAAACCCATTTGATTGTGTATTTTCATTGATTCGTTTCAGTGAGTAATTTGTTTTTAATTGTTTCTCATCTCTCCAAGGAGCTTATGTTTAGTTTGTGTGCGGTTGTTATTAATTGGAAACCTGGCAGATTGTATTGTCTATACGTAATATATTTGCAACTGTTGTGATAAGGGTAAATGATCACCCTTTTAGGAGGACTTTTAGGATTCAATATTCAAGTAATGAATGGCATCCTTCACAGACATAAACACAAAGCTGTGTCCAAAATCGCATTATATACAAGATAACTTATTTTGTGACTGTTAAAAAAGTATGTTCTATACAGTATCAATGTGTGTAGTATGAATTAAGTTCAGATGTTCTATATCCGTTCTATATGTTTTTACTGTCATGTGGCCTTTAGACTGATTTTTTTCAGTCTAGTGCAAGTTATACAGTATGTTGCCAGATTTTGCTAGCACATTCGCATGAATTGTCATAATAATGAGGCAAACTTGCATTAGCTCACTATACATGGGACTTAATGGATTGGTGCATCACTTTTTTAAAGGGATTGTAAATATGGATATTTTTCTTACACAAACCTATCGATTCGCTTCAGAAGGCCATTATTAACCCTCCAGAGCCTTATGGGTTACTTTTTAATAATGGATGGATACACTTTTCTGGCTTCTGGCTTTGGGCTGCCATTCACTGCCATTAAAATGCTCGGATTGGCTAGGATATTTTATAATATAACTCTGATTTGTCTAAAAGAAGAATGTCATATACACCTAGGATGGCTTGAGGGTGTAAATTATGGCATCATTGAATTTTTTTTCCATATCCCTTTAATGTGGTACATTTGTACAGGGATCACAGTCATGGGAAACATGTATTGTTTTCTTGACTACTGCTGTACATTTTTGACGGACTTACGGATTGTCATGACGCCTGCAAAGTTCAAAGTGCTGCTTCTGATTCTAGCCACTGAGGAGTATTTTACATGAGCTATTGCCTAGACTTTTGCCTTTGTGTGTATGTGTAAACTGAATGTGTGTTGTTTTATTTGTTGTAAGCCATCCTCATACACCATTACTCCAGTGAACTTTAAATGACTGCACCTTTAGGAATGAATTATGAGACTTATGGTAAACTCCACAAATGCTTATTGTAAGTCATGTCCAAGTTTTTGACTCATTTTTATTAATGACTATTTAATAAGTCTTTTGGCTGGGTGATGTATTAAATATGCATGATGTATTCGCATTGATTTTTCTCATGATATAAAATTAAGCAAAATTATGAATATCTAAAGGATTTAATGAGCTATTTATTGGCCATTAGTTTTCCTAAAGACTGTCATTAGAGTAGTTTCACAATCCTTTATCTCATGTGTTTAATATATGAGAATGAGCGTTAAGGCGGAGATGTTTTATTAGCTTCTCTAATTTAAATTTCAATAAGAAAAATGATGTTAGAACATAATTTATTTCTATGAATAGTATAGTTTGGATAGTTTAAACTGATTCATAGAAGTCCCTGTCTGACATGTACTTATGTTTTTTAAGTAAAATAAACATATCTATATATATAAATATTGCTTCTTTTTTTGTGTGTATTGCTGCATATAAATTAAAGCAATTAAATATTTTTTTTACTTGGCTTTAGTGGCGTTTTTGGTCTAAATGTTTTTTCTGATTTTTTTTTTTTTTAATCATCCTTTAAAGTTGTTTCAGAGCTGATAAATAAATCCCAAATACTTATCTAATGTCAAAATGGCTTAAATATATATTTTTTCTGTATCACCTAGCCATAGCCACAGGACATGAGCCACAGAGAGAAGGCAGACAAGCAGTGGAAACTTTCACACAGGGAAAGCAGGAAAGGGCTAAATCCCTTCCTCCCAGCCCATTTGTGCCCCCTAGCCCAACAGAGCCTGGCTTGGCACTGGAGACGCCAGCATTCAGATACATAAGCCATCAGCATTTCCACCAGCAAATATCATTCCTGTAGGGGAACACTCAGCCGCAGGTCTGCAGAATAGGGCAGGACAGGAGGCCAGTGTTGTAGGTGCCCCTGGAAAATGTAACAATGTTAAGAGCTGGTGATTTCATATGAACTCGTATGATGTGAATCGTACAAAAATTATTCGAAAAAAATAAGCATGAAGCCCCACCTTGAACCTCACCCCTAAACATGGTTGTAAGCTGGTATAATGAAAACACATGAATTGTACGAATTCCTACGAATTTGCCACAAATTCACCAAAACATAAAACAGTTATGAATTGCTATGAGGTTGCGTTTTAGGAGCCCGAGATTCTCCAGTCAGTTGCTGGGGTTTGTGTGCACATATTTGCACAACTGTCACTGAGAATTCTCCAGTGAGTCATGTGAGGTTTGTGTGGTCATGAGTTGTGTTGGGTTACTCACTCTCCTCTGGAGTCTATGACCATCTGTCTCCATATGACTCATTGGGTCGTCTGTGTGCTCATTTCAACATGGAGATGGTATCCTACACAAATACATGAATGCAAACACTAGCTTCTGTCACGTTTCCTTTCCGTTATGTTCATTCTTAGTTTCGCTTTCATGGACTTTTAGTTTGTTATTCATCACATGTATTCCTTTGAGTTCCCGCCTGTCTTCCGTCTCCTTGGTCACACATCCTTATGAGTTAGTTTGGTTCATCTGTGTTTAATTATCACCTTTTTATCTGCACTACTTAAGATCCTGCTTTCCTATATTCATTGTCCGGTCTTGTACAGAAATGGTTGTTTTTGTGTTGTCTATCTTTATTGAGTACTACTTTGTGGAAGATTAGTAAATGACATTGGAACCACTCATCTTCGTATTCATCTGTCACACTGCCACAGCTCCGTATTTTGTTGCATTCTGAAATGTGTCAGTTCTCAGTTCTTAAAGTAATGAATTTGAATGCACAATACGAGATACCGGCCAATTTGTTTTATTTTCATTCTTTTTGGCGTCGATTGATATTTGATGTGTAATTGTGAATGCTCATTTCCCCTATTTTAACATTTGGATTTGATTTTATTAAATGTTTTTGTTTTAAATAATTTCTTGCACATAATAGTACATTTTTAATATCAGCAGTGTCACTTAAATAATTATCAACCTGTCAATATTAGCCAGACCTTTAATATCTGTGTATCCCTACAAATGAAACATTCAGGATACATTCACACGACAATGATGTACTTAAAGCTACACTGTGTAACTTTTTTAGTTTATTCTTAGCTAAAAACACTTAGTTCTTTCAAAAATATATGTGCTCATTAATGTATATTTACTTCTTTCAAGTAATAAATTATTCTCGTAAGTGTATAATATGCCATTGAAAATACATACAGGTGAGGGGTTCGAATGCGCGTCGCCATGTTGCCCCTCCATCTTGAAAGTACATTAGCCAAAGAGGGACATACCCGTAAATTCAAGCTTCGCCTTTCGCGTTTTAACACTCAAAGGCACCGTGTCGAATGTGAAGTGGGGGATTGCTTGAGACTGATATACCCTACAATGTAAACTTTGCCTTACGTGATGTCGTATACAGAATAACGATAGCACCGATAAAAGTTACTTTACTAAGATTAGCTTGCATTCGTCTGGGAACCTGATCGCTGATGTTAGCTATGAAATGGTAAAAAATAACGAAAAGGTAAAACTATTATTCATTTTACATAATGTCATAACCTACATGTTAACTGACAAATTAAATAACTGCAAATTATAATAGTTTTCTAAAGTAACCTCATCACTTGATTGAACTGGAAGCCATATTAATCTTGGACTAAATCAGCCACCGTAGGAGGTAAAACGAAATCGGAATTGAGAGGAACAGAAACTAATATTCACTGGATGGTCATAAACCTTTTCACCGCTAGATGGGGGAAAATATCACACAGTGTAGCTTTAAAGTGTACAGACGACAATGCCGTCAAAGCGATCCCCGTTCACACTGATTAAAAGTGCTGTATTATTCATGCCAGTCCAGTAGGTGGCGATGTCACTTTGTATAGGAACACTACGACGTGCCTATAGCCTGAACGCGCAATAAGCATGCACATGACGTCACCGTTTTCCCAAATGTGTGTTTTTGTATTTTACACAGATGCTGCATCCCGATTCGCCTACTTATACTACGACTTTAAAGTATGTACTCTTTTTGTGAAAAAAAAGTACATACTTTTGAGTGTGTTGCAGAAGAGTATGCAAGCATTGGGACGTACTACTTCGTCATCTTTAACGGACTCCTGTCACCGTTTAAACTGCCCTGTCAATCATCATCACAATTCAAGTCCTCCACATTCTATTTAATTTCCGAAACGTAGTCGCACGTTGATCTGCCATTCGTGGGTCTTTAATACAGAGACTCTCCTCATGGGTTTGCAATTTAAATAAAATGATGTATTTAAAAGTGAATTGCCAAACGTACCATTACAAAAGTTCACAATGCTGCTGCAGGTGAAATATAATGTGGATAACATAGAATAAAAATAGGTTTGTCGGGTTAAATACTGATAATTGATCACTCAAGCCCCTTAATCTGAATTTAACCGCCAATTTCTCACATCCGTCATGTTTGTAGTTTTGTAACACTTTTTATTCGCGTTTGTAGTTCGTTGTGGGCAAGATCAGCCATTAGAGTGTGCGTCGATCTGCACTTCGAATTCTGACTGGAAATAGTAGACCATCCGGGTATCTTTGGAATACTCATTTCAGCATACTACGATTTGGGATATACAAATTCTATTTTCGAATACTTTTTAGGATGAATACTAGTATGCGAAATGGGACGCAGCAGCATCAGTCAATAACAAGCTTCTAAGCTTTTGTGTGCGAGTCACAAAAGTCCACGCCTGTTAGGAGTAACAGTCACATTAAAATGCAGGAGTACACCCACTTATTTATTAATTATGTGTGTACAGAATACATAAGTCACTCCTGAAATTGTGATAGTTGTTTAGTTCGGCTCTGTACAATCTACTTGGATTTAATGTCAATTTGGTTGTCACTGCGTGATCAGAAATTCCAGTCAGAAAATGTTGAATGTGGTTTGTCAGTCCTGTAAATGACCAACCCTGAATACATTTTCAACCTGGCTTTGTTCTGTACACATAAAGGGTGAGACAACCGGTTTGGTCTTGCGTGTGTGCCAATGTTGGGAAATAACAAGTACCAAGGCTACAATTTGGCATCTTTCAGCAGCACGACAGCTGTTTAAAAATGTGCAGCTTTTTCCAAGCTGTTTATTTCCAACAAGTGACAGTCCCCGAGATGCTACACTGCTGCTTTCATTTCACGTTGAATTGCACACAGTGCAGTGTTGTTATTGTTAACTATAAACTATTTTAAGGAATTTAAATGAAGCTGAAATAAAATAAAATGTAGTTAAACAAAAAATTGGCAACTAGGTGAAATAAATAAGTACAAGTCAATAATACATTTAATTTATATGTGAATTTCAGTGAGGCTAGTGATGCCTCAAAACACTCCAGTTGAATATCTGTGGTGATATATTGTGCACTAAATAATTTGACATGCACTCTGACCTTTACCTTAGTTTGATGCAGCAGTAATAAACCTAGCCATCACAGGTTCACACGGTTAAGAGCTGAAGATGTAGTTTGGGTGTTTTCTTACTATGTTCAGTGTACTGATCTGTTCGGTTCAGTTAAGTGCAGTGTGGCTGGATGCTATCTGTGAAACTGTAGTACTGATGATGATTTGTGAATAGAGTAGAGCTCTTGAGAAACATGATCCTGGCTATTGGTGGCCCGACGAGTGTTTCACATTTCCCTAAACCTCACTGCATTTATGACATCATTCTGAGTTTATAAATATCTGTGTGTTTTAGTGTGTCTCCCTGCGCTGAGAAGCAGGTGTAAAACATTGACCCAGATGAACCACAACATGATGATTCAGCTGCTCTGACTTTATACTTTCAGATGCAGAAAGGCTTATTTGAGTTGTAAATGTGTTGTTATATTCAAATACAGTTCAGGCATGTGGCTGTTATGCTTTGTGTTTAGTTTTTAAAGGTCAGACAGCAACAGAACACATTAGGGAAATAATAAGACAAACATGTAATAGCAGACTCTACATAAAAAACATCCCTAGTTTAGTGTCTAGTTCCCACAAGGTTGCTCTCAGTACTAGAGATGGCTAAACAGGGAAACTTTGCAGTATTTTGCAGTAACATGATACATTTGTCAATTACATAATTACTATGCTTATTAAAACAATTATGAAAGATTATACTGTTTGCATGAGATCATATATTACAGTTTTGCATTAGTAGAAATAAATGCAGTAACTGTTATTTTGGAAGAAATTATG
Source organism: Gobiocypris rarus (assembly GCA_023029165.1). Lineage (NCBI taxonomy): Eukaryota > Metazoa > Chordata > Actinopteri > Cypriniformes > Gobionidae > Gobiocypris > Gobiocypris rarus. Next base: position 8,334,732 of record CM040927.1, read on the forward strand.
GTTACCTTGTAAATGCAAATTGTTGCCTTGTTGAAATATATTTTTATTATGTATTTTATCACTGTGTAAAACAAAAACAGTTGAGCGGTTTAAATGTGGAAGAGATATCTGATTAATTATCTGGTTAATTATGGAAAACTCAAAGTGAAAATAAATAAATAAAGTAATTAGTAATTATAAAGTATAAAGTAATTATTGTTTTGTTAATGTATTATCAAATAATTTTCTTTATCTCTTAAAATTGCAGACCTTTTCCCCAAAATTCCAACTTAATTTCTCGTAATTGACTATACACCGATTAGGCATAACATTATGACCACTTACAGGTGAAGTGAATAACACTGATACATTTTTATCTCTTCATCACGGCACCTGTTAGTGGGTGGGGTATATTAGGCTGTAAGTCAACATTTTGTGTTAGAAGCAGAAAAAAATGATGTCATCGCGGAGTGGGCAGTAGTGCGCGTGACCCAATTTCGCTTTGCGGTGTGCACAAGCGACAACCTCCCACAGTTTCTCTTGAAGCCAATACGGAAGTGACTTAAACTGCAGTTCATCGACTGGCCACTAGGGACAGGCTCCTGAAGGGAGCAGAATCTCATTGAGCCCCATGTTAAAATGCCCAACTCTACAGCAGAATTTTTACAGCCTGCTACAAATTCTAGTTTTGGTCTAAACGGCTAGTTTTGCCCTTCATGACAACTGTGAGGGGATGAATTTTTTATTACTAATTCGTTTACATTATATAAAACCCTGCGTAATTAAGGGCGTGGCCACTTTGAGTGGCAAGTGGACAGCCAATTATCTGTTGTCTGTTAGTCATCACGTCACCTCAGCTCCGCCCATGTCCTGCCTCTTTTCCCATTTTCTGTTATCCGGGAGTGACGCGTGATGATGTGCTGCTAAGATGGCAACGGCTAACTCGTCCCCACTTTACGCATCACAACTGCTCTTCAGAATCCTATGGGTGACATCACGGACACTACGTCTATATTTTCTCACAGTCTATGGGTGTGCAGCTCATTTTTTGTAACTCTCCGCGTGCCGCGGCGTCCGAAGATGCACGAGTTTGAGTTGCTTATATTTATAAAACGGGCCTAGGCTCATTGATGCACGTGGGGAGTGAAGGCTTGTCCATGTTTCCGATCAAACAGACGAGCTATACTGTAGCTCAAATTGCTCAAGAAATTAATGCTGGTTCTGATAGAAAGGTGTCAGAATGCACAGTGCATCGCAGTTTGTTGCATATGGGGTTGCATAGCACAGTATTTGGAATATACAGGTCATAATGTTGTGCCTGATCGGTGTATACTCACTGTTGTGAGTATTTCTCATTACTGCAGCTATTTTTAATAAATCTTACTCACAATTCATAATTGACCATTTTTTTCTTAATTGTATCTTTTTATTTAAAATTTGTGTTTCTAGTTATTGTGAATTTATATCTCACAGTGTGACTTTATCCCATTTTGCTATTTTAAAGCCTCCTTATTTTATTTCGGAGGTCTCCTACAATAGGTTTACATGCATCAAAGGGGAAAAAAACGGTTACATTTTCTCATAATAAACGTTGCAGCATCATACCTTTTCTCACAGTGTCTGAAATGGTTTGATCAAGGGTTTGGTCTTTCTAAACCCCGCCTTTAGAGAGCCTACTTTGCTCTGATTGGTCAGATGGCCCGGTCGGTTGTGATTGGTCGACCGCTTACAGAACAGCCATTGCCATATTTGAATGTCAGCTCAGGAAACTTCCTCAGCACTTGATACACAGTGATACGAACGATGGAGTCAGTTTTACTCAATTTGAGGCCAAGTTTTTATCCTTTTGAAGTGCACTCAAAGTTTTCTCAACATGTCGTTACATGAACCAAACTCTTCCAGTTAGCTACAATTTTGTGCTAAGTGTTAAACACTTTTGTACAAAGTGTTTGAGGATGGGTCAAAGTAGAAATTGGGAAGCCAATGAAGATTATAGGCTGGCATTATGCAAATTTGTCATGAACCTACATTGTTTTGTGCAGGAAGTAAGAAATACTGATGACTCGTATCACTTTTTTTTTTTTTTTACTCCGGAAACAGGCGTAGTTAAAGATAGCTCACCCAAAAATGAAAATCCTAATATTTACTCACCACGACCTTTCTTTTTCAGACCTCAATAGGAGATTTATTTGAAGTATCCTGCTTGTGCTTGTCCATATAATGGCAGTGCAAGTTTTAAATAATTTAAAAAAACGTGATGGTGTCTTCAAGAGTGACTTAAAATCATTAGCTTAATTTAAGAACAACAGATATCAATGGAAGGCTCACACTAATAATAGTACAATGTGTGTGTTACCATCTCATGCCCTTAATGAATGTGTTCATAACGATCACAATCGGCATTCTGAAATACATGTGGCTTTTGTGTGCTGTGTGAGAAAGACCCAGATAGCCGTGTGTGTCTGCAGTAATACTACAAAGTGCTGCAGCACACATTGATTAATGTTACAGGCATGAGAGTGTGTAGATGTGTTAAGGTGCTTTATTAACACCGCTTGTGCTCTTAGCCACATCCTGTGTCGAAATCCTCACGTGCACGCACATGCTCATGCGGTGTGAAATGCATTCTGCTGAGCTGTTTCAGCGCAGTGCGGGGGTAGCGGGGGCGTTATTGCATATCAAACAGGGAAACACTAGGATTCAGAGTGAGTGAGGGAGGGCGGGGGATGCCGGTGAGAGGCGAGGCGAGGGGTAACCCTCCTTTCCAGGCAAGGGATTCCACCACTGCAGTAATCAGCGTTTCCTACATTCTCTCTCTCTCTGTGCCGCTGCAGATTTCCCATGTGCGCACGCTCTTACAAACGTGTTCCCCCAGAAATCCTTTCATCTGACTCCTGTCATCACGACACACTCTCTTCCACTCTCCTTCTGTCTGTACTGAACTGTTCGTGTTGTGTTCTTGCATTCAGTTACAAGAGATGCAGCGTAATAGGACAGAATGCAGGTTTTTAGAACTTGAACTGTTTTTACTTTCAATGTGAGAGAACCTTATTTAAAGCAAAACTGATTATATTATGATTTTATAACATTTTGGTCAAGGCAACATTTCTCATTTTCATTTAGGTTAAATTGAAGTACTAAAATAACTAAAACTAAACAAGCTAAAACTAAAAAAATATGTTGCTATCCAAGTTTATGCAAAAAAAAAGAAAAAGAAATCAGAATATTGCAATCAAGTTCAACAAGTTCTGTCATTTCCTCACCCTCCTCATGTCATTCCAAACCTGTACCTGTGACTTTATTTTTGTGGAACATAAAAGAAGTCATTTTGAGAAATCTCAGTCTTTATTTTTATCCATACAATGGAAGTAAATGGCCTCCAATGTTCAAAATATCTTGTTCCGCATAAGAAAGTAATACAGGTTTATGATAATATGAGGGGGATTAAATAATGACAGAACTTTCATTTTTGGCCGAGCTTTTCCTTTAAAGGTTCACGGTGTACATTTTAGCAGCATCTAGTGGTGAGGTTGCGAATTACAACCGCCCGTTGCTCACCCCTCCCTTATGAAGCACATAGAGAAGCTATGGTGGCCGACACAGGACAAAGATGTTGTAGTCCAACCCGATCTCACGGCAATTCGTACATATTTTACGAGGTGGCTAATTGCATTTAATTTGTACGACCTCACTCTAATTCATACGATTTTTACTAAATCGTACATATTTGACGAGTTGGCAAATTCGTATGAATTCATACGAATGACCTACCTCAACCCCGCCCCTTAACCTACCCATCACTGGGTTTTAGGCAAAACGTACGAATTCGTGAAAGTGCGGTCGTACAAATTTGTACGAAATAGCCACCTCGTAAAATATGTACGAATTGGTCGTGAGATAGCGTTGTGTAGTCTGAGACAGCGGAGAGTAGCTAGCGCTCTGTAGGGCAGTTTGTCTGTTTAGGGCCACTGTAGAAACATGATGGCACAAAATGGAGACTTCTCTGTAAGGGGACCCGCGGTGTATGGAGATAGAAATGGCTCATTCTAAGGTATTAAAAACAGAACGGTTCATTATGTAAGGTCTTTATACACCACTGAAACATAGTTATGTATATTATATTGCATTTCTGTCAATAGATCCTCATAAATATTACACACCGCATCTTTAACTGTCATTATCACTTGTGGCTTTTTCAGTCACATTACTATTTTGATGTGCATCTAGGACAGTGGTTCTCAACCTTTTTTTTAACTTTCTCCCCTCAGTTATACAGTAACTTAAAGTCAACCAGCCATACAAACAAGACCACAGGGAGATGCCAAATGATTGCATATAGCTACTATACGGATTCATTCAGAATTATTAAACGCACCAAAATACAAATGAAAAATAAAAACATTCTGAATGTGTGGAAACTCAGCAATAGATCTTTTTCACAGCGGAACTGAATACCGGAAGTGCGCTTTATATACATAAGCGGAAGCGATTCCTCCGCTTATGTATATTTTCAATGTGCTTTTAACATCTAGCTCAACAAATGCCTCTTAAAATGAGCATCCAGAAGATGATTTCAAAATGCGGACATTTTAAAAGACCCGAGAATAGAGAAACTGATCATTACTGTGTACTGGATTTTCCAAACGCAAAGGAACCTGTAGAACTTTTCACATTTTGGAAATTTAATTCACATCTTGGTTTCATTCCACGTTTTTCATGCAATATGCCAAATCTTGCATGGAAACCCAACAAGTGAGGTCAGGGATATTAAACAGGATATGAAAGAATACACAAGTGACTGCTCTCGACATGAGGTGCAAAAAAACATTGAGATTTGACGCAACGGATAGGAAAACATTCATCTGACTGACACAGTTGTGCATAGACCAACAAATAAAAAGTGGCACAGAGGGAATGCACAAACGCATCCTGTATTATTGGCACCCTCACTTCTGCTTCTTTTTTTCTTCCTTTGGCTCTCTCATGTTCTCTCTCCTTCCCTGTCTGCCTGAATGACATTGATTCTACGGGTGCTGTGCTATTGACTAGCCCTCTGTTGAATATTTCAGCCGCTGTGTGAGTGTGCAGGGAGGACGGGAGGGGTTTTCTGGTTCCCGGTCTTCATTACAGCCCTGCTGCACACTGAGCTCTGTGTTCGCCCCACACACACACACACACACACACACACACACACACACACACACACACACACCACTGTGAATGCAGTGCCATTCATTTAATCCCACACAAGCTGTTCTCTTCTAATAACCAACTGACACTACGTACAGTGATTCTTTACAGTGCATGCTATGTTGTTTTTGTATCATTTTGCGGCATGAATCTTCTATCATCATATTCAATTCATACTGCAAGCTGACGACTACATGAAAAAACATAATTACTTTTGCTGAGACCTTGATTCAATGGCATAGGAAAAACATTCAGTGTCTTAATTCTCTATCCACAAAAGACATTTAAGAACAGCAGTTGTACCAGTTCTGAATAAGAACCAGTTCTCGATTGCCAAACGGTCTTGCTGTGCAGAGCAGTGCTTTGCGTTATTCCCTGAGCCGAAGGGCCTGATGGAAAACAGTGGTGGCGGTCTTTAGTGCTGACAAATCGTAAAGAAGTGTAAGTGTGTGTGTGTAGCTGTTATGATTGTATTACCTCTTACTGCAGCATCTGATCATGACACTAATATAATCATTGTTTGGGCTTCACTTATGCTGACTAACTATTACAGGTACATTATGAGAGTACACACACTGCTGTGTGTGTGTGTGTGTCATTCAGCCCTAATGTTATGGGGGAAAAATGTCCCAACAAAGATGGCAAATATCCAAAATCCTTGTCCTTGCGTGGACATTTTTTGAAAACCATGAGGAGAACAGCTTATAAATCATATGTCATGTTTTTTTTTTTAATTTGTGCAGTATAAAAATCATTATGTCTATGGAAAGCCCTCATTGAAAATGAGTCAATGATATGGGATATTATGCTGAAGTGCCAGATGTTTGACTGTCAGCAGTGTTATTTTACCATCATATTATTTATTAATATTTTGAATTAGCATGTATTTTTGTACTTTTTTTTACTAGTTTATATATTTTTTATTTGGCTCTATTTTTTATTTCAGTTTTAGTAATGTGAGTACTTCAACTTTTATTTCTGTTAGTTGCAAAGGGGAGTTTTCATCTATTATTTTATTTTATTTACAGAGAACAGTTTTAATATCGTTTTAGTGCACAGGGCTGTGATGTTTTCTATATGGATCATTAACTAAAGCCAATACAGGCTTGACTGACTAGTAAGGGCAGGAATGAAGTCAACATTGCTGACAGCCGACTGGCACAGTCCTTCTGAGAAGGGAAGAGCAGCACAGAGAAGAGTGAAGATGATCAGAGATGCACTTTATTCTGTAAACTGTAACTGTAGTGCTCAAGAATAAGTATGGCCTGGGGCAAGTGTCAGAGAGTTTCAGGTCAGTTGATGGAACAGCCACATGCCCTATTGGGGCAGTGATTTATCTTAAAATTTTATAATAATGTACATACATTTTTTTCCCTTGCAAACTTAAACGTTTGCTTGTAAATCCTGCTCATAACCCTTTCTGCTAGGACAGAGGTTTGGAACAAAATTGATTTGTTGTTCAAAAAACATGATGGTAGTAGCGTACGTAAGTATGAGCTAAAAATTACAAACCATACAGTAATGTTTTGCCATATATGCCATAATTTTTCAACGAGTGTTTATGAATTTAGTGCTACATTAGAGTTTCATGTGTTACTATAAATAATAATAACAACAACTGTTACTGCAACATAACATTTGATCTATACATTTATATGTGTGAAAAAATGCTAAATAATCGTTTTACATTTTTAAATAGAAAAAAATGCATTTAAAGTTTGACATTTTTTTATTATAAATGTAAATTAATATTTTGGGGCTATTTGAAATGTGGACCAGGCGAGTACAGACCATAACTCCTGATGCGACCAGGAAAGCAGGAAAAAAACCTTTACTGTTGAGTCCTGTATTGTAGAAGCATGATATGACATGGCAGGGGAAATAAGAGAGAATACAAGCCAAAAGAGAGAGAACTTAAAGAGGTAGTTCACCCAAAAGCAGTTTCTGGTATACCCAAACAGTTTTCCCCCATACTATGGAAGTCAATGAAGCCCATAAGACGTTCTTCAAAATATCTTTATTGTGTTCAGCAGAGGAAGAAATTCATACAGGTTTTGAACAACTTAAGGGTGAGTAAATGATGAGAGAATTTTCATTTTTGGGGGAACTTTCCCTTTTATGTTGTGTTTGGTTCCTTGTTGGTGTCTAGCTAAGTGGATTAGTCTAGAATAGATCTTTACACAAGGGCTGACATTTCTGTGTCAGTGCTAATTGTTTGTTAAATAGCAAGTCAATGACCGCTTCACAGCTGAATCGCCTCTTGAATTAACAAACTAAAACCAAACTGTGTGAACTGAAACTCCAGCAGGATCTCCTACACTAACCCATTAACAGTTCTTACTTTTGCAACTGACATGCAGCTCTTCACTAGCAACATCTTCTAAACTTGAGTGACAAATTGCTTCTCTTCAATCTCTTGCTATCTTGTCTGTAACCAATTGAAGGTCATTAACTTGCTGTGCTGTCAGTTGCTTGTAGGCGTTCCTACTCGACTGCAGTATCCAGCTTCAGGCGGATCTTGTGATTGCCACATTGCATCACTTCTCTTTGTTGTGGCCAGTGTCACATATGACACCTTAATCTGTTACCTTTCATTGAAAGGTTACGGCTTCTGGTCTCTGCTAATCACTGTGAACTCCATTTTAGATGGAAAGGGACAGTCTGAGCAACCACAGTGCATTTTTGAGCGAGTTAATCAGAACATGGAGAAGAGGACTTAATGTATAGAGGGTATACATTGACATCACTTTCTTGCCAAGACATGCCCCCTCAGCCATACTAAGAGGCAAAACATCCTTAAACAACGAGAAACAGCAAAAAAAAAATGGGAGTAAAACAATTGATTATCGGCTTAAATTAAAGCCAGTTGGACTCGACAGTGATCCTTACAAATTACCTTACCAAAGAACCAGTGGTCCATGGACATTGAATCGGGTTTCCTGACATGTATATACCTAATTTTGACGCCAGGGAAATGCATGAAGCAAAGCTTACAGACATTTGATCTACTAGACAGTGCTATAAATACAATATAGAAAAAAAAAACACACACAAAAAAACGGGAAACAGATAATTAATCAGAGAAGGACCCTTGCTGAGCCTTATGATTGTGTGTTGAGGTCAGTAAGTATCTTATTAATAAATATCAGAGAATTTGATCCTTTTACGAGAAGGAAGAGTTAGTTCAGGTTGTAAAATGTCACATAGTGTCCAATAAAAACTATGGTTACACTTTATTTTGATGGTCCACTTCTACTAACTAAGTAACTTTTTGCAACTACATGTCAACTACCAGTCATTAGAGTATTAGTAGACTGTTAGGTTGTGGTTAGGTGTTAAGGCCAGAGTATACTTCACTTTTAGCGTGTACACGAAGGTCAGCGTACAGTGCGCTTGATGCACCATCAGATTTTTGTAAACGATTTTTGCACATGCGCATTTTTTTGTTTTTGCAGTGTTTACATGGGTTGTTACTCTTGGTGAGAGATTGCCCAAAATGGCGCACGTTTCGAACGCCTGTGTAATCATTAAAAAGCGAAGTATACTTTAGGCTTCAGGTTAGTAGAATAAGTTGAGATGTAGTGGTAAAGTTAATTGTAGTTAGTTGAATGTTTTTTGGGAGAGCATCAAAATAAAGTAAGCAGATATTAAGCAGACATTAAACTAATAGCTACTCAAAGACTAGTAGTTGCAAAGTTACTTATAGCTAGTAGAATGTCTAAAGTGGACTATATCAAAATGAAGTGTTACGAAAGCTGTTAAAAAAATAAATGACAAATTAAAATGTGTGCTCTCACATGTACATTGTGTAAGGAAAATGTTGTAACTTTTTACTTTATGCTTATAGATAACTTGACAAAGGGCAAAACTAGCTGCTTCTCCAGAAGCTCTCATTGTAGCAGCTTGGAAACATTGTTTCCTGACAGGCTATTAAAAGCTTGTTCACCTTGACGCTCAGAAATCGCATAGATGCCAGTTCAGTCAGATTGGATCTGATGATTTATGCTGGCTCTTACCATTTTAATGTGCAGAATGCATCAGACGGTTCATGAGCTGTCTGTTTTGTGTGAATCTGACGCTTCTTTCTGTTTGTTTTGGTAAAGCTAAAGACTGTTGTTTTTGTCTAATGCCCCTGACTCCTTTCCACATTTTCAGTCGAAATAATGAAAGCACACATCACCCTCTGTAGAGGGATTGTCTCGTTATCTCTTCATTACTAATTAATGACAGTCTTCATTTGAAATTTGCACTTAAACAGCTGTCGCAGAACTGCAGCGACGTTCAGTCTCTTTTGTCCCTTTCATGGCCCTTTTCACTTATTAAACTCCTTCAGGCCTCTGTGCTGTCTGTCAGCATTGTGTGTCTGATTGGCACTGGCATTGTATTTGGACATAGTGTGGTGTTTTATCGACATGTGACAATCAACGCTGTGTTTGCGATGACTGACAGTTAGGGCTTTAGATCAGGTGGACCCATGACTTCCAATTCCCACTGCAGTAGTAAATGCCCCAAAGGGACCTCGATCAGTTGCATGGTGTATCAGTGCCGCTTGAGGGATTTGTTGTTGTGTGTGTTTGTTTTTTGTTCTGTTTAAAAAAAAAGTCACACAGTTAACTGTAAACTCGAATGGCAAAAAAATAGGCAATCAGTTACATACATTTTGTTTAAGTATTTTAATTGGTCTTATCAAATATTTGAGTAAGATAATTCATACATTTTAATTTAGCAACTTAAATATTTTTAGTAGTAGGAACTTGGTTAGCGTTAACTAGCTAATTTAGTCAATGGTACCTTGCTAAATGGTAACACAATACTTTGATCGCATTAGCATAGCATAGCACTTCCTGAATGAGTACAGCAATATAGAACGTTTAACATGTATCTGTTCCAGGCTCATGCTCTACTCGTCACCATGATGGACCCCCCAAAACACCCCCAACATAACAGAAACTCTTCTAAACTAACATAGCATAACATTAAAACACTACTAAATCTTCCACTTAACATTCAATCTTGCACAAATACATTATATAATATATAATTTTAGCATGTACTCTCCCTTTTGGGTGTCATGACAAAGAATTCGCTAAGCAAATTAGACTCGAATTAGCGTTTGGTTTAAAGATGGGGTAAGTGTTATTTCAAAACAGCTTTACAAAATAGACTCGGGCCGAGTGCATAAACAAACTTGTAGCCAGTCAGCAGTAAGGGATGTGTCTACTAATGATTTTGAGGGCTTAGTGCACGTCATTATTCAAAAGGCACGACACACAGGACAGACATTAGCCAAGTGACGACAGAAAGAGAGAGATGGCAGATAAAAGAAAAAAGGGGAAACATTGGTTTTGTTTTGTTTCACAGAACTAATATATGCAGTTTTTTGCTTGAATATGCTCGTGTGTCATGTTCATTGATTGTCCATTTGCGATCGTATTATTGTTCACTTCAGTGACGATAAAGACCCATTCATTTCCACACCGTATAAACCTGGAGCATCTAAACCTCATCACTGTCGGTTTCAGGCGTCAACTCACAAAATGTGTCTGAAAAGTAAGATACTATACTCCTAATATACGTTTGTTTCCTCTTTTCATGATCTATATAACGCTCTAATCTGGTCATAAATATAATATGTTCGTTAGTTGGTCTGTCATGCTTGTGCTATCGGTTGGTGTTTTTTAATGAATAAGACACAATACATATACTGATACAAAAAAAGGAAATTACATTTCATCAAAACGTAAGAAATGGCACATAATGTCCCCTATCTTAAAATGGAGATGATTGTAAATGTCAGGATTATTATGTCTAAAGGATTGTCTGTCAAGTAATACAAAAGTTTATTGATGCATTTCATCTGCTGTTTTATTGCAACCGTTACTCTTGTTCTGAGTCTATTGTATTTGTTTAGTTTCTATGTACTATAAATATGTAAAATTCCAGCTAAGTTTACTGGTGCAGAGCAATAGTATTGAGTATTGCGTTGTAATGTAGTGGCCTTTTACGTCAAAACTAGGCTAAGGTGTAACTTACTTACAGCAACTGGCACCTGGTCCCTTGTGTTTTGCCTCTGAGCATGTAGGTCATGGTGGCATTACAGTTGAGTGAGTCATTTGCTTACAGTAGGGAGATGTTTGGAGCAAATAAACAGTCGCTTTTAACCAAAGCGAATCTACTACAGGGACAATCCACCTGGAGTAACCAAGCGCTCAAGGGCCCTTTGCTGATAGTTCATGACTTGTTGCGCACGTGTTCTTTGTTTGAACCAGCAACAATCCCATTACAAGCACTGACGTTTGACTGCTGCACCATAAGTGACTCAATGCGAGTAAATCTGCTGTGCGTATAAATGCTGGGGAGTATTTTGGAGTGCTGTCAGGTTAGTGGGGCAGTGTGTGTGGGAGGAGGTTCCGTGTGTAGTTGCGTGATGCGTGGGCGGAAATGTTGAGAGCTCTATTTCAGGAAGACATGGAGCTGACAGAAGAGTCTGGATCAGACCTGTTCACCTCAACACTAGTCGGACACCAGGTGCATGCTAAAACGACCACACTGCACATCCTCAGACATTCCACACCCAAAAAGACTGCTACTGCTGTTAACTCAGCAAACTGTGTGTGTGTGTGTGCTCGCACTGCTGTGTATAGCAAAGGTCCCTTGAATTCCCATGATCTCAATATAGAATCCCCATTCAATTTGGCCACATCTCCCTCTCTCTCTGTTCTCTTTTTCTCTATATTTGTCTCGCTGGTTGTGGTGATTGTCCTCTCCAGAGGCACAGTGGAAAATGTGATGTAATTTCCCTGGATTTAAAACATGCGGTTCCCCTCTGGCTGCCTTTCACTTCAGAAACACCCAACTGCCGGTTTGAGAGAGACAGAGGGTGTTCCCTCAGGCTTTACTGTCCACGTGTTTTTCTTCCCAACCCTCATTTGCATACTTTTTTCTGTGGTTCTGGTATTTATATTGTCCATATGCCTTAAAGGGTTCGGTCACCCAAAAATTAAAATTCTGTCATTAATTACTTAAAAACCCGTAAAACATATTTTTAATGAGATCTTTTTGTCCCTCATTGACAGCCTATGCAACTATCCACTTACGCGATTTCTCTCTCTAATGGCTCGTTTCCACCAAACGGTGCGGTACGGTTCAGTAAAGTGGAGTATGATTCGGGACCATAAACTCTGATCCAGCTTGTATTTCCACCGTCAACAGTATGCTTATGATAGACGTGGTGTAGCGTTCTACATCATTTACGCTCAAAGTTGAAAGCGACAAAGTTAACAACAATGGATGACATACAGCAGATCTTGTTCTTGCTTCTCGGCATGTGGATGTTGTCACAAGAAGACACACTTTGTTTGAGCCAAGACTGCAGGCTGCAAGGAAAAACACACGCAAGTGACGATTCTCTGTCAACCAATCAACTTTCTGAAGTGAGTCTAGCTCCATCCTTTAGTACCGGGCTACTGTGCTAGGTACCCCTACGCAAGGGTGCCAAAAAAGTGGTACGGTACGGTTTGGAATTAGGGTACCATTCACAACTTCTGACAATGGAAACAGCAAAAATTGCGCACCGTTCTGAACTGTACTGAACCGTACCACTCGATGGAAACGAGCTATACATTTCTCTGAGCAATTGTAAATGTGACTACACCTTTAAGGCGATGGGGAATAAAGGCATCATTTCTCATATCTTCTTCCTAAAATGTTGCACTTTACTTAGCAGAACATAAATGGACATACATCTTGGCCATTCTTTTCAATACAAGCAAAGTAACTAGGGAGTGGGAATTATTCAGGCCAGTTTGGTGGACTGGATCAGTTGATTTATTGAATAGATCCGACAATTCTTTTACTCTTCTGATATCTCCCATGAATTCTTCTCAACTTAGCAATAAAAGTAAAGAAAAGGTGTAAATAAAGACTGACTTCAGTCTCACACAATGCTATCATTTGAAGACTTGGATATACAGTCCCTGACAAAAGTCGTGTCCGTTATCTATTTTGCCTCCCAGAGTTCATCAATATTCTTTGGTTTCGTCTTCCATGCTTCCTCTTTCATCCTACCCCACATATGCTCAATGATGTTCATGTCTGGTGACTGGGCTGGCCAATCCTGGAGCATCTTGATCTTCTTTGCCTTGAGGAACTTTGATGTGGAGATGGAAGAATGCGATGGAGCACCATCCTGCTGCAGAATTTGGCCTCTTATTGTTGGGAATATAAGAGGTAGCTAAGATTTCTTGGTATTTTAGACTATTGAAGTTGCCCTCCACCCTGCAGATCTCTCGCACACCCCCATACTGCATGTAACCCAAGACCATGATTTTTCCCCCACCAAACTTCACTGTTTTCTGGGTGAATCTCGGATCCATGCTGGCTCCAGTAGGCCTCCTGCAATATTTGCGGCGACTGTGGTGTGATTCAACAGAAGATTCATCTGAAAAATCCACCTTCTGCCACTTTTCCAGCGTCCATCCTCTTAGCAGGCTGTGAGCTTTGGCAAATGCTACACGGTTTTTCAATTGTCTTTTGTTTAGTGCTAGCTTCTGGGCACTGATTCGACCATGGAGGCCATTTCGAGACAGAATCCGACAAACTGTTCTGGTTGACACAGGGACTTCAGGTGACCAGGTCTCGTGGAGCTCTGCTGCAGTGGAAAATGGGCTGGCCTTGGATTTTCGAGCCAACAAACGGTTCTCTCGAGCAGTTGTCTTGCAGGGTCTGCCTGACCTGGGTTTGTCATAAACGTCTCCAGTCTCTTCAAATCTTTTTTTTATCCTCTGTACTTGACGCTGAGACACTTTGAAGGTGTCTGCCTCATCAGCAGTGGATCTGGTCTTCAGCCTCTTGATAATCAAAACTTTAGTCTCAAGGTGAATCTTAGGCATGTTTGCAGAGGTCTAGTTGCAGTTGATGTGAAGGTCTAGTGCACTGGGGTTCTTTTTATACACACCTGAGATCTAATTGATCCATTATTAGTCACAGGTGAAGCTCATATGACAAGGCGACAACACTTATGTCTTTGCAAAAATTGACTCAATGGGCTTTACCAAGCTGTGAATATTACAATATTTTGCACTGAAACATTATTACAAAATCTGTTGGGATTAAAATGAGCCATTTCTTGTACAAAAATCTTGATAAGAAATATATTTCAGCGGCACTTCAGTTCAATTTGTACAGAATTACAACCCCTGTTCCCTTCTACTCCCATTACACTGTAAAGAGTGACCTGGATATTCTATAAACATGAACCTTTTGTGTATGGAATGCCATGAAAGAGAGTAAACGATAACCATATTTAAAATTTTGGGTGAACTATTCCCTCAACTATTCCCTTACTTACTGTTGTTGTTTCATTTATCTAGTAGTATAGACCTCAGTCACTTTTGTTAGTCAGTGTTAAAAATAAGAACGCAAAATAGTTCGTTAATAGCCTCACATTTTCCATGATTCAGTGGTTCCTCCCTCAGTGTTAGTGTATCCTTTGTGTACCTTCAATACCAGTGTGTCGCTCAGTGCCAACCCCCATCCCTTTTTCAAAACAAAACATTCCTATTTATCCCCTGAAGGATTGTTTTAGATCAGATACACACGTTATCACATTCAGCAACTACTCAAAATGAAAAGCCCATCTGTGATCTCAGCGGCGTCATATCTCACACTCTGCAGTCAGACAAGCCTGGACAAATGGGGAATGTCTATGATAATTTAAACAGAGTTGATTGTGCAAGCAGTTTAGTAAGAATATGTTTGTGTAGCTGTACTGCTCAATAAGATTCAACAAATGACCTCCTCCTCTCTCTTTCTCTTTCTCTTTCTCTCGCTCTCTCTCTCGTTGTAGGGCTGGAAGGGCTCCCCCTCATGGCAGGGTCAAAGACTACTGTGTTCTCCCTCTTCTACAGAAGGTGAGTGTTCATGTTTACATTGTTTATTTGGACACGCAAATACATGTGAGATTTGCATCACTGAGATGGTTTGAACAAACTAGTGCTCTGCTGTGACCGCTTATCTATGGGGCTCAGAAGCATGTTTTTCTCTGAAGACATTTCTGAAAGTTCTTTAATAAAGAGTTCAAAGCCTTGAACCAAGTCATCCAGCTGGCGCTGAGAACATACCGCATACACAACAAATAATAATTGATATGAAGTAAATATTTGAACATCTGGGAGAAAAGACAGAGTAATGTTATATTCTTGATCGGATCACTTGTAAGTGTAATCACTTGAAATTGATTCTATGTTTTTATATCTACTATTGTCTTTTACACTCTAAATATCCCAATATCCCGTATTAACTCGTTAGCTAGCTACCATAGCTAATGTTATGCTGGGTTCAGACTTTATGATATCAGCCCAATTTTGGCATGATTCTTTTGATGTTAAGTGTCCTGGTGACTATAGACGTTGGGACACAGGAATTGTTTCATCTTGTATAGTGTCAGGTCATAACAACCGACAGCGCGTCTGCAACGCTTAATGTTGACCAATATGAGCACAGAAGCTCTTCCGTATACAACTTTCAAATACGGTGAAACAAAAGAGAGATGATGATATTGGTGGAATTATGCAATTATGCTTTTATGATGTTTCCTTGAATGATTACCAGTACAGAGTGAAACAAGATAATGCTGGCGAATGACAGCAGAGGTGCTTCAGAAACTGGACTTAGCATTAAGATAACACAACGCTTCGAAGCAATTCTCATTTCGACGTAAGGGCTAGCTTCAGGATTGTAGGCCAGGATAGTTTAATAAAGGATGCTTTACAATGCTAGCATCATTCTGATCATTTACTGTGTTGTACACACCTGTCTCTGCAAACGTTTGCCAAACAGGTTTTATCATTGTGAAATGTAGGAACTTTGACTCATTAACTATTTTTTCATGCAACCAAATCATCCAGATTAGCTGCTTTTCCACTGTCGGGGCCGATCCGGCCTAGCCGGTATGGATATGGTTTTATTTTCCACTGTGGGGCTGATAACGGAGCTCTTTGGAGTGAAGTACAAAAGCGTCAGTCGTTGCCTATGTAACGCAATTGTTTAAAGTGACCAATCCTGATCATGTCATGCCAAACCAAGCCCAATTGGAAATATATCTGGAGAGCTGTTCTTTCCCTGTTGAAAAAAACAGCATATGCTGGTTAGGTATGTTTTGAAGCATTGCAGCTGGTTTGAGCTGGTCCTTAGTTGGTCATGAGCTGGTTTAAGATGGCCAAGTGCTGGTCCAAAGCTGAATCTAAGTAACTAGCTCCAGCACAGGACCAGCTTATAATCAGCTCAGGACCAGTGTAAACCAGCTCAGGACCAACTAAAGACCAGCATAAACCAGCTCAAACCAGCTGCCATGCTTCAAAACATGCCTAGCCAGCATATGCTGGTTTTATTCAACAGGGTTACCATTCTTAGAACCATTTGACCTGATGGTGGAAAAGCAGCTGTTGATTAAATCCATAAGCAGACAGATGGCTCATTCGGACTGAAAGCCTTCAGGTAAACACCCCAATCAATCCAACTGAGCTCAATCTGAATGAAATTTCGATCGGATTGAAATGGGTGGTGTAGAGTAGACTGTGTAGACCTGAAATAATCTGATCAACAAGAGATCAAAAAAAAAATCAAGCATGTAAATGCTTGAATCTGACTATTTTCTCAATCGGATTAAAAAATACCAGTGATATCTGTGTTTTTATAAACGTTCTTACATATGTTTATTTACGTCGTACGGACTGGCCAGTAGAGAAGACTGAATATAAAAAGCTCTTTTTGCTAAAAAGCTCTCATGACATAAATGTCAACTTTCTTTTTAGGTATGTCACTGAGGCTAAAACAGCATTTATGCTTACGGTAGCTCTGGTAACATCATGCTGGCTTTCTCTGATTCTGTACACCACGACTGAAATACATGTAATGCACAAGTAAATACACGTGAATCAGATTGCAAAAGTTTAGGGTTTTCAAATAACCAAAACTTTCAGAATCTGAAACTGTATTCAAATGTTTTTATTTGCTTTAAAGTGAATGTTTATCATTCTGGATGACATATACCCACATCTCAGCGGTAGTTTCTAATTTTGAAACGTGACTTCACTTGGCAGTCTGTAGCATTTTCCAAGAAGGAAGTCTGACTTTCGGAGTTGGAATGAAATTCATTCAAGGCGTGAAGGCTCAATTAACCCCATGCTGGAAGATACCATAACTTTATTATTAGGATAAAAAAAGATATATAGATACATTAAAAATAGATATGTGACCCCGGACCACAAAACCAGTCATTTATTGAGATTTATATCATCTGAAAGCTGAAGAAATAAGATTTTCATTGATGTATGGTTTGTTAGGACAAGACTTGGCCGAGATACTAAAAAAGATCTGGAATATGAGGGAGCAAAAATCGAATTGTTGAGAAAACTGCCTTTAAAGTTGTCCAAATGAAGTCATTAGCAATGCATATTACTACTAATAATACATTTACATACCTTAATGGAACATGATCTTTACTTATTATCCTAATGATTTTTAGAATTAAAGAAAAATCTATAATTTTTACCCATACAATGTATTGTTGGCTATTACCACAAATATACCAGTGCGATTTATGACTGGTTTTATGCTCCAGGGTCACATATGATATATGCCATTTAAGAGGAATGATTGAGAAAGCTAACAAATAGCACCTTGAACTCAGCACAGCTCCAAGGCAGTGTCCGAAGTGCTTTGTGGGTAATGTAGTTCTGGTGCCACAACTACAATGCTGTAGAGTAGATCAGACTGGATGGGTGAGGGGGTCAGTCTGCATGAAGAGAGCAATGAATCTCGGTGGCACCAAGACAAATTATACCCAGCAGGTCAGGAGAGGTGAAGACACAGAGAGGGGTTTGAATGTTAACTCTGTGCACTGTAGAGAGAATGATTTACATCTCAGTGGATTTTAATAACAGTTGGATCATGACACGCTGCATCAGAGCAGCTGATTCAAACCCTTAATGCTGTCTGCGAAGTCTGTGATGTTCTGTGCTTTAGCTACACTTACAACCTGACCCATGTTGAGGAAGATAACTGAAACCCGCCAGGCTACAAGATACCCATAATGTTATAGTTAAACTAGAGTCAAGCTGTGATTTTTATTTTTATTTTTATTTATTTATTTATTTATTTTGCTACTTTGCAATTTAAAAACAAAATAAATGACCTAATTTAAGCTATATAATGGGGCAATGTTGTTTTAATTAAATTACATCTACAACCAGAACAGCACAATCTCAATTCTTATTTAATTAATACAGCTAATAAAACAGAAAATATCCTGAGCGATCATTGAAATAAACCATTTGAATGAACCAATTTGCTAAAATTAATCTTCCAGTATTAAAGTGAATTTAAAGCTTTTCCCTGAAACTCATCCTGAATAAAATAAGGTCCTATGAAGTATTTTATTTTTTTTAAACTGTGTATTGTGTTTTAATATTTATAGATTTTGTTTTATGATTTAATACAAATGAACATAAAACTTTAATAATTTAATGAATCTTTTAAGCTGTATTTCATTTAATCACATTCATTTTTTTTAATCAATTTTCTTTTTTTGCTGTTCACCCCAAAATGAAAATTGTCATCATTTAAGTTTTCACACCTGTTTAAATTTCTTCTTTCTGCTGAATACAAGAGAAGATATTTTGAAGAATGTTGGTAACAAATGTTGGTATCTTCTTTCATGTTCAGCAGAAGAAAGAAATTCATACAGGTTTGGAATAACTTGAGAGTGAGTAAATGATGACAGAATTTACTGATTTTTTTCTCTCTTTAAGTGTGCTTGAATATGTGTAGTAGACAAAAGTGTGCAGCTCATTCGAACTGAAATGCATAGAACATTGTTGCAGTCAAAGGGGTGATGAATTGAGAAATCAACTTTCTCTTGAGACTTTGATATATAAAAGTTCATTGTGATATAAGAATATCCTGTAAGTTTCAGATCTTAAAACTTCCTTGTTAGTCAAAGAAAAGCTTTTATTAACACCAGGCCCAGAAAACGCTCAATCTCAGAATGTGTCGACCCTTGACAGCAACGTATGCTGAAATGCCACCTTAACAGATAAATATGTACGCCTGCTTCTGTAGCCCCACCCACCGACTCGTGGAGCTAAACGGATCACGCTACCGAGCAATAAACATGCTGAAGAGAGTAAGATATCGTGCTATGCCTGGTTGTGGAAGAACACAGTCGCTGCATACGCTTCCTTCTGGTTCTAATATTAGGAATGAGTGGTTGAACCTTATTTTTAATGAAGATCCAGCTCACGTGGGAAAGACATTGCACATTTGTTAGCTTCATTTCACAGCGGAATCGTTTGTAAAGACACAGACATATTTGCAGACATAAGGAGATTAAAACACAATGCTGTGCCTTCTATATTGAATCAGACAGGAATGGTGCAACACACTAATGGGAGTAAAACATGTTTTTTTTATATGTGATAGTATTGCATTGTTACAGATTGTTTTCGGTTACACTATAATATAAAATTAGAAAAAACGGATACATAGGAAATAAACCTAATTAAGGATAACTTACCAAGCTGTCACAGGCTATAATGTCCTTTCTATTTGAGGTGTTCTTGATTCACTGCGATTCAGGATCAGACTCTGGTTTGAACATGTATGGGCAAATCGGCATTTTTCCACACTGGACTTTTTCAAAACAATTCCCCATGTGTACTGATGGGGGAGTCGAAACTCATTATAATATGAAAAAAACTGTCATCCAATCAAAGCATTGGGTGTTTACTTCTAAGTCTTCAGTGCGGAACGCTCATAAGAACCGAGCGTTCAGGAAAGATGCTCAAAACCAGGGTAGAAAATAGCCTATTACTTATTCATTATGATGTTTTTGAATGTAAAAACCATGCGAGTGTAATTACTTGACCTCAGACAACAGTATAAAATAATAAAAAAAGCCTGTTCATGACCCCTTTAAGTTTTCACAGAGTCAGACACTAGTGTATATCTCAATTTTTATCTTTCAATTTATTAATTCAAAATGTACGACTGGATTCCGCAAATCTATCTGCATTTTCTGCATAGTGGAAAAAAATAGGGTCCTAATAAAACTACTGCCCTGCATATGCCCCTGAAAAATGCTCTTTGAGTCATGGTGCCAAAGCCGCTGACCAATCTTTCGCCTGCTCATTTCTATGTGAAAAGGCAGCATTGAGACAGAAATAAAATTGTAATGCACTAGCTCCTTTAACCTGCTGGACACAAACCACCAGGAATTCATTGTATCGAAGCTGATGCAAAACAAAGCTGGACTGCATAAAACTAGTTTCCCCCCATTATAATCACTGAAGCTGTCTGGACTGGAAATGCCTGATGTGTTCAGCTGACTGACATCCAGTTCGTATGGATCACATTGCACAGAGGCTCCAGACAATTTATTTTACCTGTATGTCTAAAATGAAACAATTTTATTTACTCCATATTTTTTTAATTGATTGCTATGAAGTTTATGCGAGCATAAAGAAAGTGAATCAAATTTCTTTTGATGTTAAAGGCTTCCTTAACTGAATTGTTTTATTGTTTTATAATATTTCCTGTAGTGCATTTATAATGTTAGTATGATTTTTACATAAACAATTGTTAGAACATAATTTAGATTCAGAATTTTTCCTACCATGGTTTTAGCCCTTTTTAAATTGAACGCTCTGTTTGAAGGGGCGTGTCTGCTGTGAGACTTCAGTGCAAACGCACACTGCTGGGATTGGCTAACATCTTTGCATATAAAATAGCTTAGTATAACGTGGAATTCTCTCTAAAATGTTTTTACTATTACATCTCTCAAGGTTAACTATTTGTGAAAAGTTTTGATTATAGCATTATATTTAGATCTATGCCATTTTATATTCAGATTGTGGCATGTTGCAGTGATGATCATTGTAGCCGATCACAGACATGTTGAGCGCATGAATGCAGTGATCTCATCATTGCAACCCGATTGCAATGAATGCTTTCATCATAACTAACAGTGCAAACACAATGTAAATAAGAGATTTGTTGATTATTACGGGAGACTTGCTGCGAGTCCAAAACTCACAGAAGTCACTGATAAACTTGCGCTGCTTGATTGACAGCTCCACCGATTTTCAAGCTAGTTATAGCTTTGATCACTTTCTATATATAATTTAATCACAGTTTAAATTTCACAGTTTAAATCATACAATGTGAAGTTGAGCGCTTAGTCGCTAGTTTGATTTACTGACACATCTGATGGTACATGAATCATTACATATCACTGATCACAGATCAGGCATTAGAATTACTTACATGTTGTCACATTACTGTTGAATCCATATTGTTAAAGTCTGTTTGCAAAGTCTGTGCCGAAATTTGTACTGATTTACAAAAGCATACAAATAAATATTGCTCACATTGTTTAAAATAAATAACCCCATTCCTAGCATTAGGATCCTGTGGAAGGTAATGTTATTTGTAGTCCATCCTGTATTGCTCTTCTCTCCTCGTCATCTCACTAACAGACCAGTGGGAGGGGCAATGATGAAGATGATGTTGATTTCTCAGTTCATGACCCCTTAAAAATAGGTTCTTAAGGCCGTACTCAAGCCATTTATATCACCATTCAGCTCTGAAGTCATTGGAAACATGGGCATAATGAAAGTGAGTCAAATTACTTTAGATGTTAAAATAGATTCTTAAAAGATTCTTAAAACTCACAAGACCATAGTTATATCATTTATTTCATCATTCAGCTCTGGAGTGGAAACATGGGCATATAGAAAGTGAATGAGATTACTTTGGATGCAGGCTCTTAAAGCAGGTTCTTAAAACTCGTAAGACTGTGATGTCATTGTTCAATGGAAATATGTGAAGAAGAAAAAAAAAAGAGTGGAGTCCTTCACCATGAGGGGGCTGAGTGACACTCTCTAACGACTTCAGTATTTATCATCCAGTCATCAGATCTCACTGCAGAGTATCACGGACCCCCTCAGACTCATTAAACATAACGACTGCAGTAATGAGGCAGTATATAAATGGGAAGCTGCAAGCCCCTTGGTGAATACGACTTACCAAGAGCTCTGGATCAGCGCTTGATCTGTCTACGGGACAGCTCGAAGGGACAGGATGCACTGACATTAAACTGTGATGTGACGTCTGTCCTGCTGTTCGCTCTGTAGAGAGCATTCATAACTTGACCGGCTGGACAGTTCTAATGCTGCAGTAGTGTGGTGAATACTCCCATCATTCAACAAGGCCCTGTGGTTCCCCCTTACTGTCATTACAATACTGCCTCCTGCTGGCCATCTACTCCTGTATGGTCAACATATGTCCGTTACACACTCCCATACACACTCTCAGCACTCCAAGGGCTCAGTTGAGTAGTCAGGGCACTGATCAGGGAGTCGACCATTTTAAGGACTGTCTCAATCGCAGAACCCTTCCAGGGTACTGAACCTTTCCCTCTCTAAAAAGTCCCACAATGCATCGTGAAAACCAGGGAGCATCGATGCTTGTCCCTTAACAGAACTTCTGAAGAGCCAACCCACTACACATAATGACACATGATAGATGCATTTAAAAATACAAAGCATTATCTTATAATATTTCAGCATAAACATACATGCAGGTAATAATGTACATAATCATAATATAGCTAACATTTATTATTTATTTACCGCTGAATTGTTGCACATATATGCAACAAGCAAAGTATTTATCATAACTTTAAATAGCATTACAAGTAATGTCAGAAAGATATCAGCTCTGATATTCATAATTACCAGTAATGATGTTGTACAAAGAGGACTTACCAATGCCTGGAAATCGTAAACATGATATACTTATTCACGAGCTCGGGAACTAGAGAGCTGCTTGAGACGTACCACAAGTCACATCACCTTTATTTGTATCACGCTTTTAAAATTACCGTTTGTTTCAAAGCAGCTTTACAGGGATAACAGGGACAATGCAGCAAAGTTTGTTTTGGCTGTACAACAGCTCTAGAAGAAAATAGTGTCATAGTCCAGCTTAAAGGGATAGTTCATCCAAATATGAAAATTAGCCCATGATTTACTCACCCTCAAGTCATCCAAGGTATATATGACTTTCTTCTTTCAGACGTTATATTGAAAAAGTCCTGGCTAATCCAAGCATTATAATGGCAGTGAATTGTTGCCATAAAAGTGCATCTATCCATCATATAACTGCTCCACACGGCTCCGTGGGGGTTACTAAAGGCCTTCTGAAGTGAAGTGGCGCGTTTGTGTAAGAACAATATCCATATTTAAAACTTTATAGACTAAAATAACTAACTTCCGGCGAATTGCTGTATGCATCGAATTTACCGTGAGAGAGTAACTCTTGACCCTTGAACCCCTGGCGCATACGCACTGACAGACACAGAAGTGCAGAGGATGGAGCAAAATAAAACGTAGTGTCGGGGGTTACTCTTTTAGCGCAAGCCAGAAGTTTGTTATTTTTGTCTATAAAGTTTTAAATAAACTTCATAAACGAGGCAACAATTCACTGCCATTGTAATGCTTGGATTAGCCAGTATTTTCATTCAGCCTTTGAGTTCATTGTGATATAAGAATATCCTATAAATTGCAGGTCTGAAAACTTCCTTGTTAGTCAAAGAAAAGCTTTTATTGACACCAGGCCCAGAAAATGCTCAATCTCAGAATGTGTCAGTCTGTGATGTCATTGTGTGGTGAAACACTGCCTCTGCAGAAGAAGATCAACGCCTGCTTCATCACTGCCTGTTTAGCCCCACACACCAATTTGTGCATGTAACATAGGCCTAGTGTTAAACCAGATCGTGCTACTAAGCAATAAACATGCCGTTTAGAATTACAAAATATTGTGCAGTGCCTGGGCTCGACAGTAATGCAACATGCAAGTAACTGTGTTCATTCTAATGTCTGATTTAAAATGTTCTTTGTCTGTGTGTCTGTAAATCATGTCAACTTGCGTTGTTTCTCTTAGTAGGATAAAAATAATCTTTTATTTAACAGTGATTCAATTCTATAAAGAAAGCAATCAAAGAAAGCTCCCTTTGCAATCGTTGGAGCAGTGCACGCTGCAGCTGTCCATCAAACAGGGTTTATCAGTGACGCGTTTATCAGTGACTCCTGTTTTATTCAATCAATCGCTTAACCATGTCACGTTGGCAAGTGGGCGTTAACACTGAAGTCTCACAGCAGACAGGCCCTTCAAACAGAGCGTTTAGAGCAAAGGCTAAAATCAGGGTAGGAAAAATACCTTTTATTTATAAATTATGACAATTTTTGATGTAAAAAGCATTCTAACATTATAAGTGCACCCCAGGAAACATCATAAAACAACAGTTCATCTTTAATTTATTTAATTTATCTATACAGCAGCTCTGGAGAAAACAATGATGTCATCGTCAAGCTGAGTTCAATTCTCATGTGGTGTCATTGCGGGCAGATCAGTAATATAGTTATTTATTTAGTGTCCCCAACTAAGCAAGGCAAAAGCCAAATGCGACAGTGGCAAGGAACCAAAACTCCATCTGGTGACAGAATGGAGAAAAAACCCTGGGAGAAACCAGGCCTAAAAGTCCTTGAGGAGTTTAAGAAAATTGCTTTGCAGTTGTTTTTTGAAGGCACAGTTCAAAATCATCCAAGGGGTCAAAACTCGCCAGTGAGGTCTAAGTGTACCTTAGACCAACACTGAATAGCTAAGCAAAGCATACATAAAAAAAAGCCTGTGTGGTTTGGTTACTACACATCTAACGGCCATTTCTTTTGCTATGTTTCTGCAGATGTTACAGTGGTGTATCAGAATGGCTTGCCGGTGATCTCTGTACGTCTGCCGTCCCGACGAGAACGCTGCCAGTTCACCCTCAAACCTTTGAGCGACACAGTAGGTGTCTTCCTTCAGCAGCTGCAGGCAGAAGACAGGGGCATCGATAGAGTCGCCATCTACTCTGAAGGTAAAGTACATCTCTGACACTACTATGGTCGTTTTCTGTGCATTAGCAAGCAAGCAAGCAAATGTTATTTAAATAGCACTTTTCTAAACAAGTTAATGCAATTCTAAGTGCTTGACAAAGAACCAATAGATAGGTAATTCATACAATTTAATTTAGTAAATAACAATTAAAAAGTAAAATAGACCCATTAAGATACATAAGCTGCATTTGCATAAGCAGCATACATTATAAGCTGATTTGTCTGTGGATACTATGTATATAAGTACAACAAAAGCCTAACAACTGCCTAAAATCTGTTCAATAAAAGTATACGCCAAACAGAAGTGTACATACCAGTCCCTCCAGAAAAATGTGGCTTTTTTTTTGTGATTGTTGCGGGCAAAAATCATTGATTATGCGGCACGTTTTCTTAAAAAATGCGATGGAATATGCAGGATATTTTTATGCGATGAAATTGTGGGAACTAGCAAAAACTTTCTCTTTGATGAAAAAGAGAAAAAAGTGATTCCCCCAACACCCTGTCCTCTCTAGGCTACTACCTTAATATAAAGAGTCATGTCTTATCACTTCCTATGATAAGCAAGCACACTACATCACAGAATGT
Source organism: Gobiocypris rarus (assembly GCA_023029165.1). Taxonomy (NCBI): domain Eukaryota; kingdom Metazoa; phylum Chordata; class Actinopteri; order Cypriniformes; family Gobionidae; genus Gobiocypris; species Gobiocypris rarus. Next base: position 8,360,477 of record CM040927.1, read on the forward strand.
GTTGGGGATATTTCAGACCTTAATAAACACATGGCTCAAACTTACAAAACATTGATGAGTCAAACAAGTTCTGTAGCTTTACAAAATGAACATGCTGCAACTTCTGTAAAAATGTATAAATAATTGTATGTATAAGTGCTTCCTGTTTTACAGAGGTAGCTATACAAACGGCATCTTCTGTTAAATGAAGTGCAATCTCTTACTGTAACTTTACATACTACTTATATAGCCTACTTACAACTGTAAGGTTTTTTTAAACTAGTCTAGTATGATTTAACCCACTGGTAACAAAAAAGTTCAATATTACAACTGTTAAGTTGCATCAACTCCTGAATGAAACTACAACAGTCCACTGTGAAAATGAAAACAGGGGCTAAATCCGAAAATTGCCCCCCAAAAACCTCAATCACTATTCCCTACATTAATCCACTAATACAGTTCATTAAAGGCGTGAATAAAAACGAGTGTGTGTAGTCGGACAGCCGTTGTGTGTACATCGGTTGTGCACTCTTTATTGTGGTGCAATGTGGGATTGAATGAGTGCACTCAATAACGTCCACTATGGTTTCGGACACCACTATAAATGACTGGCCCCTCAAATAATGCGATTTTGGATTCAGCCTATAACTGCGTAGCTCACTGATGTTCACGTAGCATCATTACATTACTTCATAACGTTCCCATGACAATAGGTGGAAATGGCTGCTCTTGTGTGAAGTAAACGTAACATTTTTAAACTATTATGAAATCATGCAAGGCCGCATATTTTGCGTGCGAAAATCGGCAATTAATGCGGCGAAAGAGCGGCGTATTGGAAAAAATGCGGACTTTGGCTGATTATGCATTATATCATGCAGTCACATAATTGCGTTTTTCTGGAGGGACTGACATACAGACAATATAATGATGATAGAGTTTTCACTTTCGGGTGAACTGTCCCTTTAAGAATTGTTAATGTAGTATTGTGCATGTACACTTTCATTGTTCGCAGTTCTAGGGGCAAAATGACATTAAAATGTAAGTTATTAACAGTTTCTTTTTTTGTAGTTGAATCCACAAATCACAGATGAACTTGTGGCTTTATCTGAAGTGTTTAATTGATTGTACATCTTATAATCTAATTGAGGAACAAGAATAATTTGTTCTCTTGTGCAAAGTGTATGTCTGTTCTGTTTCAAGCTCAATTATTCCCGTGCGAGAGGTGCTTGAGCTTTCTCTTGCCTGTGAGATGAGTGAGATAGGTTATCCGCTGTCTTTACCTCACTCTGCTTCACCTCAGATTGGAAAATGCTTCTTTTCCTGATGAGCATACTAACGGAGAGCAGGAAACCTTTGTGATAAGCATTTAGATTGGCTCTCGTGTTACACAACCATTTCCGAGAGAGAATTGCGGTTAAAGAGGCTGCATGCTTTCACACACCTCTAATTTCCCTCTCTTTCTCTCTCTGTAGATGGAGCAAGGATAGCGTCCTCTACAGGGATTGACATTTTACTAATGGACAGCTTTAAGCTAGTCATTAATGACACAACACACCTGGTGCAGCCGCCCAGGAGAGGTGAGTGTGCCCTGCTGCATTGTGGGTCATTATGTGTAAGACTTTGCAGAGGAGTTTTTGATATTCTGTTGGCCTCCATTGCAGATCTGCTACCGCACGAGGAAGCAGACCGATTGAGCGACGTCAAGCTCTTGGTGCAGCAGCTCTACAGCACCCTGCGCATAGAGGAGCATCAGCTCACCAAAGAGAGGGAGCTGGTTGGACGACTGGAGGACCTCAACTCGCAGCTCCAGCCCTTGGAGAAGGTGTGTTGTTTGGATCAAGTTATGTCGTCATGTTAACATCAAAATGTATGCCCAGAAACTGAACGTTTTTTTATTTTGCACAAAAAGAACAGAACGAAGACACACACACACACGGGCGTGTCCTGTTAAAGTCGTTTCCACTTCAGAGTAAATGAATTAAAAAAGGTAACATTAAGAAAGTTGCAATTTTTAGAAATGAAGTTGCATTACAAATATAAAACGACGCTTGTTTCCGCCTCTGCTTTACGGAAGTGGCGTTCTTTTTTTCAGAATTGCGAATTTAATTTAAAGCTGTAATTGTGAGTTATAAAGTCAGAATTGCCTGACATAAACTTGCAGTTGTGAGTTATGGTAACACTTTATTTTAGGGTTAAATTCTCACTATTAACTTTTTAACTAGAACTTTTTACTAGAATATTGGCTGTTTATTAGTACTTGTGAAGCACATATAAATGCTTTATTCTGCATGACTTTATTCTACATTCCTTACTCAATACCTAAACTTAAACGCTACAAAAACTACCGTATTAACTATAAATAAGCAGTAAATTAGGAGTTTATTGAGGGTAAAGTCGTAGTTAATATAGTGAATGTTTTTCCCATACTAAAGTGTTACCCAAGTTATTAAGTTAGAATTGTGAGATATAAAGTCACAATTACAAGTTATAGGACCCTATCATACACCTATAGGCGGGTCCACAACGCGTGCGCACTCTGCTCTGAACACTGGGACGTGCATTTTTAAATATAAAAATATAAAAATATCTCCTCTCTGGAGAAGTGTTCAGTCTTTCCGCTCTTAAATCTTGCCATGTAAATAGCGAAAGTGCATCTGGCTATTAACGGGAATGGGAGATGAGACTGATTGGTTTATTGCTCGATATTCCCAAAACACACCCAAGACTCCTTAAGAGACCTTGTACCTGTACCTGGTGCGTCGACCGTTTTTTCTATCGTTAAACTAGCAAAAGTGGATTCGGACATGCCCTAAGTGCACCAGCGCCGTGCACTTCAGACCATGTGCTCAGATCATTAAAATAGGGCCCTTAATCACGGGGAGATATAAAAGCACAATTACGAGATATAAAGTTGAAAAATATAAATTCGCTGTAATACAGTTTCGTAGATAAGGGAAGGAGGAGGCGGGAACAGGCGAACATTTAAAAGACTTTAATCAAATAAACAAAACAAAACTAAAGTAAAAACACAGGCAGCCCCTCACGGACTGCTGCCAGGAACACATATTCAAACGTAAACAAAACACAACATAAAATCCAGGCCTTGTCCTCTCTCGTCCTTCACTGGTGTCGCTTGTCCTTATATGCCTCCGTGCTCCCTCATTAGGGACTCGAGACCGGTGTGCCTCGCTCATTCTCAATCACGCACCGGTCTCCTCCTGCTCCTCCCATGTCTCTCGCTCGGCTACCTCGCCACAGTCGCTTTTGCGATAAACAATCACAGCTGCCAGATTGTCGCAGTAATAGTTTTTAATAGCAGTGTGTGATATGAAGTCACAGATGGGAGATATAGTCAGTTACAGTTCTGTGGCAGCAATAGGTTTCCATTTGTCTCCAGTAATGCTACAAAGTTACTAAAAGTTTAACTTTATGCAAAGTAGCCAAATGTGATTGGACAGCTGAAGTAAAGACAGTGGAGCTCTCATGATTCATCTTCTGTCAAAGAAAATGAATGTTACTTTAAGCAGTTTCCCTGCTCTATATGATTCGTCTCTGCCCACATGCAGAGATATAATAAAAAGTAACATACGCATTATGAACTGCTGATGATTGTGTACATACTCATTTCCCTGTATTATGTGAATTTACAGCATAGTGGCAAGATCAAGTCTCATTTGTACTCAATTTCTTATTAGTTCCATCAACCGCTGAACGCACACAGGATTGTGGGATATCACAGGCAGCAAACATCTAAAGTGATACTAGCACTTTAACTGATCCCAATGACAGCTGATAATTAAGCTGAGTCTAATTGCACAGTAGATTGGGTGTGTGGAATAGAGGGCTTTTACACACTGTGAGCTGCATAAATACTGCTAATTTTGTAATTGCAAAGTTTTGCTTAAGCCAACTGAGACTTGCCTTTGTTTTTTTGTTGTGTGTGAGTGTGTGTTCTTCCAGCATTAGAAGTGGGTAAAACTAGTAACGCAAACAACAATTTTTTTGGAAAGCATTGACAGCTCCACTGACTCTTCAACGGACTGGTTTCTTTTGCATTGTATCTTTTTTCCTGCAAGGATAGCAAATTAAAAAGCCATTAAGACAGTGTGCAGAATAGACTAAAATAGCAACAACAACAACAAAATGCTTCCAGTTAGAGAAAAATAAGCATTTTTCTGGTATAAGGCATAACAAAAAGGTGAAGTGAATAACACTGATTATCTCTTCATCACGACACCTGTTAGTGGGTGGGATATATTAGGCAGCAAATTAACAAAGTTGATGTTTGTCTTCAAAGTTGATGTGTTAGAAGCAGGAAAAATGGCAAGCGTAAGGATTTGAGTGAGTTTGACAAGGGCCAAATTGTGATGACTAGACGATTGGGTCAGAGCATCTTCAAAACTGCACCTCTTATGGGGTGTTCCCGGTCTGCATCTATCAAAAGTGCTCCAAGGGAAGGAACAGTGGTGAACTGGCGACAGGGTCATGGGTGGCCAAGGCTCATTGATGCACATGTGGAGCGAAGGCTGGCCTGTGTGTCCGATCAAACAGACGAGCTACTGTAGCTCAAATTGCTCAAGAAGATAATGATGAATGGTCTGATGAATCACGTTTTCTTTTACATCACGTGGTTGGCCGGGTGCGTGTGCGTCGCTTACCTGGGGAACACATGGCAGGATGTGCTGAACAAACAAGTCCGATACATGGAGGCCCCACCTCACATCTAACAGGACCTAAAGGATCTGTTGCTAACATCTTGGTGTCAGATACCACAGAACACCTTCAGGGGTCTAGTGGAGTCCATGCCTCGATCGGTCAGGGCTGTTTTGGCAGCAGAAATGGGACCAACACAATGAAGATGGTCATAATGTTATGTCTGATCGGTGTATTTAATCCAATGTTGTTCATAATGTGTATGTAATGAGTGTATAAACAGTTTTAAACATGTTAAAGAAAGAATTAAACAGGAAATTATTTTGAAACTGTCGCCATAAGAAATTTGTTAACGATTTGTCATTTTACTTTTCAACATACCGGTATATATATATATACAGGTCCTTCTCAAAGAATTACCATATTGTGATAAAAGTTCATTATTTTCCATAATGTAATGATAAAAATTTAACTTTCATATATTTTAGATTCATTGCACACCAACTGAAATATTTCAGGTCTTTTATTGTTTTAATACTGATGATTTTGGCATACAGATCATGAAAACCTAAAAAATCTAAAAAAAATTAGCATATTTCATCCGACCAATAAAAGAAAAGTGTTTTTAATACAAAAAAAGTCAACCTTCAAATAATTATATTTAGTTATGCACTCAATACTTGTTCTTGCAATACTTGCACTCAATATATATGTGTATGTATATGTGTGTGTGTGCTATAATGCTATCTTTTTTTTTTAGACATTTGTTCTAATGTAATCTTTTTTTCTCAGGTTAAAGAAGAACTGAGTAAGAAAGCAGAACGCAGGACTACTTGGGTGCTGTGGGGTGGGATGGCTTACATGGCCACACAATTTGGCATTCTGGCACGGCTGACCTGGTGGGAGTACTCATGGGATATCATGGAGCCCGTCACATATTTTATCACCTACGGCACAGCCATGGCTATGTATGCTTACTTTGTGCTGACACGTCAGGTGAGCAACTCGGGCTCTTTATCTCTTGAACTTGCCCTAGAAGATCAGTGGAATTTCATAAGGTCCCTATGAATACATAGGTGCCGCAGCAGGAGATCCGTCTGACCTCTCTGCCGTTGTTCTCTCACACAGGAATATATTTACCCAGACGCCAGGGATAGACAGTACTTGCTGTTCTTTCATAAGGGAGCAAAGAGAACACGCTTTGACATAGAGAAGTACAACAAACTGAAGGATGCGATTGCTGAGGTAAGCTGCCACACGAACAAACATCATCACGCTTTTCAGTCTCTTAAAGGAACAGTTCACCCATAAATAAAAACTGTTGTATATAATCAGTAGACATGGTAATTTATTAATATGGTTTATCACTAATTAATATGTACAATTTGGTACCATGGACATAAAAATACAATGAATAATTCTAGATAACATATTAGCATATGTTTTTTATTTCTCTAAGCTCATGGTAGCTTAATCAACTTGCATTTGTATGAAACAAAAGAGACTGCATTGTCATTGGTCTACCAGTGAATATGAAAGCTGTTTTCAACATTGATAATAAGAATCATGATTAATAATTTTGCACCAATAATAATTAATAATAACGGCACATCAAATCAGCACATTAGAATTCTTTCTGAAGGATCATGTGACACTGAATACTGGAGTCTTGATGAGCCTTGATGAGGATAAGAGACAGAAAATGTTAATTATTCCAAAGTTTTGACCGATGACGTATATTCATCCCAAACCATCATGGTACTGAAGTCACGGTTCGGTGCATACAGTCGGTCCTATACGCTGAGTTTCGATTAATTTGTGATGTTCTCCACAAACTTAATGGAAAGGAAACCGGGACGACACTAAGCGGCTTCATGTATATTTTCTTTATCACAAATAAAACTAGAAAAATAAAATAGACCTTTACAGTTTTGAATTATATTTTTAATGTTTCAAATTATCTGTATGACCATAAATGACAAACTATTGTTTTCGCTGTTATAATGAGACAAAATCATTTGGCATTGTGTTGACGGCACCTTTTCTCCTTCTCGCTCTTAAAAGGTTTAATATTGAACTTTGTGCATCCGCCATTGTCACCGCCAGTGTTGGGGCTAACACATTACAAGTAACTTGAGTTACGGAATTACTTTTTTCAAGCAACTAGTAAAGTAATGCATTACTTTTAAATTTACAACAAAATATCTGAGTTACTTTGTTGTCCTATTTATTGACTGACAGCTAAATATGAGCATGCATTTACTAATATCATTTGAAAAAAAAGATTCAGTAATCAATGAATAAAATCAGTGAAATGCTAAATACTATGCAAACCTCCAATAATTAAATATGTTAAATAAAACAAATAATTATATTCATTTAATCTCACTTTATTGACCAAAGTACTTGCTGCTAACCTTCGATGATCCAGTTAAACCATAAACAATAAAGCAAATTTTTGTTTTTATGGGTCAAGTAAGTGTTAAACTTTCTTCTCCTGATTTTTTTGAGCGGCGCCCTCTACTGTACACGTGTGAATTTTAATTTCCTTCAGCTGTGTTTCACTTTTAGCGTGAAACGGCCTTTACATTTGCCCAAAAGTATAACTCTTTTTTTTGTCATTAAAAAAATAAGCCCAGCCCAGGTGAAAAAAAATTGCACAAAAGTAACGTAACTCATTACTTTTCTTAAAAAGTAATTAAGTAACACAATTAGTTACTTTTTAAGGGAGTAACGCAATATTGTAATGCATTACTTTTCAAAGTAACTTTCCCCAACACTGGTCACCACATGTTAATGAACTCTCATGCGCAAAGATAAGTTTAATTTTCATTATACCATTTATTTTTTTACCTTTATAACACAAGAGTTTTGTAACTGAATAAGTTTTGTTTTTTTATCAGCCCTACAAAGAAGTATGATCTAGGCAAAAGTGCATTCTGTTTATTGCTTATTGCTTAATACACAGGAGGCTGTACTGCTTCAACTACCTCAGGGGGACTAAATGCCGCTAGGTTCAACAAACTGTTATTTGCACTACTGTTTGTTCAAAATAAATTGAAAAGAAACATAGCATTTGGGATTTGCTGTTGTACCAAACTCATATTGAACCGTGAGCCCAAAACCGAGGTACGTACTGAACTGTGACTTCTGTGTGACGTTACACCCCTAATATATAGGACTTGGAGTGTCTATTTACACCAAGTGCATATATCGCACCTTATTGGCAAGTGCTATTTACACAAACTCCGCCTAACAATGCCTGTTTGGGCCACACAAGATTAAAAAAGACATACAGGTTTCAACGTCTTCAGTGGCGTAGTCAGTAGAGCGTAAGGGTCATGGATGTAGTTTTTGACGCGATCGACCCGGGTTCGAATCCACCTTTTGCCGAGCTCGCTCTTCTCCCTTTTCCCATCGCCTATCATATCAGAAAGGCATTTACTTTATTTTATTAAATCGAATATATCACTGTTTTCACAAATAGCTGCTGCCTTAAGGTTATGTTATGGTGCTTTTTGTCTTTTTTTTTTTTTAAAGCTTTTATTTTTTTTTACAGTCTGTTTTTGTTGTATGGATAAGAGTGTTAACATTTTCTCCAACATTCCCTTTTTTGGTTGATCTGCTCTTTTAACTAAATTCATTCACCTTTTCCTTCTTTTCCTCAGGCGGAATTGGATCTAAAGCGTCTACGGGACCCACTGCAGTTGCACCTCCCGGTCCAGCAAATCAGTGCCAACGAGGACTGATGAGAACGTGAAGCCCTTTCTGCCTCTCTCTCTATTATTTCATTCTCTTCTGCCTCTTTGCGTTTAGTTTTCTGTCTGTCTTTTTGTGTTTTGTTTTATCTCTACAACCTCAATGAAAAACCATATCCACACAAGCTTCAGAGTTTTATTATTATCCTTTTTATTGTTTTGTTTAATTTGGCAAGTCTATGCAGAGGAGAAGAGATACAATTAAATGAAATGACAAAATTGCATCCATGAACGGATGACAGATGCTTGCGGATCAGGCGCTCTCATAATGCTACAGGACCACACAGAGAAACGCAGCTACTTCAGACAGGAAGTTGGGACACTGGGATTCAAACAATGAGACAATGACCCCACGTCTTGCATGGGACACAGACTCTGAGGTCTAAAAACCATCTGCCCTTGGGTTGAACAGTTTTTCCACATTGGATTACTGCTGATATCCCTAACTCTGACACTTTGCAGAAGAGATTTCGGGATGTGGTGCTCTTTTCCATCTCGGAAAAGATCCGTTTACCATCGAACCAGTCCTCTTGTGGCTGAAACGCTGCATTGACAACTGTACCCAACAGCCTAAGCTAAACCTTCTTGATTCCTTTCTCGCTTCCTGTACGGACCTGTTAAGAGCTGAAGACAGATCTAACAGCTAAAATATCACTGTGTGTTCTATTATTCCAAAAAGAAAAAAGAATCAAAGAAATGTTGGCACTTTTTTTTAAAAGCCATATTATGTTTATTATAATGACGAAAAAAAGAAGAAGAAATGAGTAGAAACTTTTTATTTTACTCATTATTAGATGATTTTCTTTTTCTTTTAACCATGCCACCAGACATTACACACCTGCAGATGCTCTGATGTTTTATTTTCCGATATTCCCATCATCTAACGATGCTCAAATAGTTCATCCCTAGCGCTCTGAGCTTCAGATGCTGAATTTCTTTCTTTAGAAATACGATGTACCTGCACACACTCCATCGGTTTACATTGTGATGGGAAACGCACCTACACATGCTCGCTTGGCAGATGGATCCTTTCTCAAAAGGTCGGCCTCTTTTCACTATAAATCTTCTTTCGAACATCATCAAATGGCATTTTCCCACAGTGCCTCACAGCATCTGCTGCAGCGTGCTTGTTTCTAAACACCTGTTTATCAGACGCAATCCAAGAAAATGACTCATCCAACGGTCTTAAGGCAGGTCACTGTGTAAAATGCGATTTCTTTTTCTTGAAAAAAGGTTCTGGACGCAATCAATTTCCCATCAGTCATGTGGCGTTTTTAGCTGCATATATCTGCCTCGATATGCCAAGTCTTCTGGAACATGCAGAGAATGTGTAATATTTTAGATCTAGAATTAGCGTGTGTTTTGCACACTTCGTGGCATGCTATAGAGAGAGATCGTCGCATCCTTTGTCTATATGTGTGCTATCTGTAGCCGACAGGCCTTAGCAATGATTCTGGCTGGGTTGAGCTGATCAGCGACATCATTTTCACCGGTTTTCGACAAGCTTCTTCAGTCTAGTTTATTACATGAGATTATATTAATACAGTTATAAAAACAAAGTTCTCGTAATCATTTTTCTTTGTTTCGACAACAAAAAATTGCTCATATCATGTTTTTAGGCCATTATCCTGACCCTTAATCTTCTTGTCTCGTATGGGTATTCCCTACGCACTCAGACCCCATCAGTGAAATAGCTCTGTGATTCTATAGCAGAAGTCTGTCCGTTATGTCAAACTGTCCATGTTTTGTGCCTATGTTCGTCACTAAGTGTTTTTGAAGCCATGTTCGTGTTGCGTCCGTGTCTCTAGAGGCGGATAGGGCACATACGAGTTTCAAATCCCCTTAGCAGCAGCATGTTCATTCTTACTGTGTGTAAAAATAGTACAGGGTGAGACTCCAGCCTACAGCTCTGAAAGAACATTAAAGAGAGAGTTCATCCAGAAAATGTTGGTGGAACTCAAAAAATACTATATTAAGCACTATATATACAGCACTGCAGTGATGGATAACCGGAAGTTAGCATCACCTTTGTTGACTTAACAATATGATTTTTCCATTAGCTTTTGGATTATTGCAGAAAAGACAAACAAAAGTTTAATATTGTACCTTTTGTTCATCACAATAACCTTCACATATGAACATGACCTTAATGAATTTTGAAGCCTAAATAAAACTGGTAGAAGTAAAAAGCTAAATGTTGGCGCTAAATGAATTACTTCAACCTCAACATCACTAAACATCCAACCACTCTTTCGGTTGTTTCCTGAAAATGCGGATTCATGTGTAGATGAGTTTTTCTTTTCAGTGTGAGGATGTGTAATATCCCTGACAACCTCGGCATTGTTAGATTAAAGGGTTCACCCAAAAATGAAAATTACATAATTGTTTACTCACCCTCATGTTGTTCCAGACCCATAAGGCTAAAGATATTTTTCATAAAATCAGATATTTCAGTCCCTCCATTGACTGTTACGCAACTACCACTAAAAAGTTCATAAAGAGATCGTAAAACAAATCAACATGAATAGAGCAGCGGAATTTTTCTGAAGAGACAATCACTTTATATGATGAACAGATTGAATTTAGGCTTTTATTCACGTAGTAACATTGATTACGGGACATAAACAGAAGAACTGTACTTGCTTTGACGTGTGAGAAGAAACCTCATTGGTTCTTGCAGAAGCTCAAAAGTGATGCGTAACACGAGAATTAACCTCATTGGTTCTCACATGTCCATCAAACATGCTTGAGCTTCCGTTTACCACAACTGATCTGTGCGTTGATGAATGTTTAGGTGAATAAAAGACTAAATGAAATCTGTTTATCATATAAACGGTTCGTGTCTCTTCAGAAAATTTGGACTAAACCACTCAATTCTTTCAGATTCGTTTTTGAAGAAGAACGAAAGTCTTATGGGTTTGGAATGACATGAGGTTGAGTAAATGACAGAATTTAAGTTTTTGGGTGAACCCTTTAAAATATGTTTTTTAAGGAAACATATCTTGAGCTTGTGTTCAACACAGACTTTATTTCAGGCATTTAACCAAAACCCCATTCAAAAAACCCATTGACTTCAGGACAGTGGAACTGGAAGTGCTAAAATGTCTTAAAGTCTTGTCCCTTCCCTCAAATCTCTGAAGTGTCAGTTGTGTTCTGATTCAAACATTGATGTTAGTTGACCCAAAAAGGATTTTTACTCATTTACTCATGTCATTCCAAACCCGTTCATTTTCAAAACTCAAATGATTCATGTTCTCTTATCATTTTTGTCCATCCATTGAGAGTTCATGCAACCATGACTATGATATCCTCATTTGTCGTTTCAAAGATTTGGAGGTTTGGAACGACATGATGGGGAGTAAATTGTCAGAATTTTTGGGTGAACTTACTTTTTAAATTTAAGTCTGTTCCTCACACAAAGCTATTGTATGACTTCAGGAGGTCTGGAATATAGTGTTTGAGCGATATGAACTACTTTCATAATGTTCTTTTTGAAGCTTGACAACATTGCCACTATGAACTGTGGTTTAAAATGTCTTTATTTTGTATAAAAAATGGCGTTAGAGTGACATTGTTAAATAATTTACATTTTACTATTCCTTTAAACAGACCTTTTTGTGAGGGAAAACAATCCAGTTATCATAAACCAAACTGTGGTTTGTGGGTTTTGCTCATCTGGCTAAAAGTGCAAGTGTTGTGATGGTGAGAAGTTCAGCTCAATGGAAGTTACCCAGTATGCTTGACTGAATTGCACTGTAATTTAACACAGCAAGAGCTGAACTGTAGGTGATATATTTTAAGGACGACACAGCCTTATAACTGCATTATATGCAACCCAGCTGGTTTCAGCAGAGCTGCTTCTCTCTTTTACTCGAGTTTGTGTTGGAACAGGGTTTATCATACAACACATCCTATAATAAACTGAAGTTTCCATCACTCTAGTTGTACAGGATACATGCACATCTACCATTAGTCCTGGAACAATGTGGCATAGTGCTGACCCTAAGCATTAATCAACCTAAAGGAAATGATTGACTGATTATATAAATCCTAAACCTTAAAATCTGACTGGTTGAATGGGATTTCATTCCAGGAACAATGAGGATGTCGAGAATCAAGGTCACAGTGCACATTTGTGACAATGTGATGTTAAAAGAAGGAGAGTTGTGCATCTGGTGCGAACATCTTGTCTCATGACGATCTTCACAAATTTTATAATCATGCATAATCTTCGTCCAAAGCAGTCCAAATCATTGAATCATCTATTCTGCCTCACTTATGTGATCATAAATTCACACTCCAAAAAGTTATTGTAGGGCAAAAACATGACGACCATCTCCTGCTCAAAGATGCCCTGTACACTGACATCTCTTGACCTCCATCTGAGAGGTTAAATACTTTTTTGTTTTAAATTTTATTTCTGTTTGTTTCAGGGTTTTTAAAATAATGTATCCAATATATGGAATCTATTCTAAAGCGGGTGTTGCATGAATGTATGTTTACATGGGGAAATTATATATAAATGAATCAAAAAAGCAAAGATTATTATGAATGCTGATTGCCGATTATCAGACTCCTGGTTCATCAAGAGTTAAATTTTTCCACCTAGTCCCTCGCCCTCCATGACCCAGCAGCAAGAACGCTCTCGTCTGCTGCACAGGCTCTGATTGGTCAAGGTTCTCTCCTACACTGTCCTGTTTTTAGCCTGTCTTTGCTCTCTCAGTCTCAATGCTGCTGCTCGATTGCTGCAGTGCTGCCTTTATTCTAAATACCTGAGAACAGAGAGTATGGAAGACCTGAGCGCACTATACACTGTCCTTCTCGAACACCCCTTGCTCCGCCCATTTGCCCCTCTTTCTTTAGCTCCTGATTATACTCAATGATTATTTTTAAATATGTGTATTATTTTAAAGTTTTCTTCATGTGCACTTAAAATGAAAATTATATTTCGGGGAAAAAAGGAAATGGGTGACGTTGAATGAAAAACATTGTTTTCATATTCTTTATTTGTTGGTTTTGTCATTGGCATCGATGCTGTAATGTTAGAGGACTTAAAATGACAATGTAAAATCCTGTATCATTTATGAAACGTGTATAAAAGAGAAATGTAATTCAATTATCAATAAATACTTATCCAGTTTTGAATCCGGTATTGACTTGATTTATTTAAATTTATAGGACATCATATAGCATGACGCCTTTATATACTGTACATGTAGAGTAAGACTGATGTCCCCAACCTTCATTTTTAACCTTAACCATAGACAGCACAAAATATCATCTCAACACTTTTGATGAATTGCTACGCTCCTCTGGATATTCATCTTCGTGCCCCAGTCAGGGGGGGCCATCGGTAACACTTTATTTTAGGGTTCAATTCTCGCTATTAACTAGTTGCTTACTAGCATGCATATTACTATGATATTGGCTGTTTATTAGTATTTATAAAGCATATATTAATGCCTTGTTCTTGATAACTTTATTCTACATCCCTTAATCACTCAATATCAACCAAAAAACTACCGTACTAACTATTAATAAGCAGTAAATTAGGAGTTTATTGAGGCAAAGGTCATAGTTAATAGTGAATACTAAAGTGTTACGGGGCCATCTTGCTTGAGTAGTTGGGTAAGATGGACCTCTTTAAATAATTTCTATAAATTAAAAGTAAATGCACATTGTTCTCAGGGGCACCATCTTCCCCTATATTACAATTCAAAGTGCTGGATTTCCTATTATGCATTTATGTCTGCAGTGCGACATGCTATAATTTGTCTAAAACTACATACAGTAAGAGGCAACATTTGTCTTCTAAGATTGAACATTGGTCTGGGGAGTCTGATCTGTATAGCATATTTCAAATGACTCTGTATGCAATTGGATAGTCCTTCAACTAATCAGACCAAGCCATTGCTTCTCTATCCGTCATTGTGCTAAATCTGCCAAAATCTACCAGGTGGATAAGCCGGTTTGTTATTGGTCCCCGCAAATTTGTAACAGAAGCAGGATAGAAATATGTACGGGTTTCCAGTCTGAGCTGCAGGGCTAAATCAATTCGGTGGCAGATCGGGCTGGGTTTACCCATGGAGCGCTACTTACAAAATCTCAATTAGGGACGTTCATGCTAAGTTTCACTTACAAGTATGAAATTCGGTTGACACATGTAACAGCCCAATATCTACAAAAAAGTTTACATCGCTGCTGAGCAAAATCTGAAAACCCAACAGGAAGTCCGATATTTTGAATTTTTTCTGCAAAATGTTTGCAGTTTTTTTCATTTCCAGGCGTTGTACTTTAACAAACTCCGCCTAGAGATTTGATCAAATACATTTGATGTTTGGTCAGTTTAATCTTAAGGCCTTGTCAAGATCTTGAGTTTTCACTGAAGGGCGTCTCTGTGGCGGCCTGACAAAGTCTGATGTTTCGCCATGCCACAGGAAGCTGTTGTAAGTCAGGCATACAACGTCCGATCTGCCCCAAACTTCACATGTTTGATAAGAGTCCTGACCTAAACACACCTACACGCCTACAACCTATTCAGTTAGTCATAGCCCCACCGGCTGGCAACAGGAAATGTCATGCTTTACACTATACTTCACTCCCAGAAACTCATTTAAATATGCCATGAAGTCCCGAACATACTAGAGACACATTAGATCAAGCAACACGTGGCTAAGTGCTAACTTGCGTGATTAATGCTACAAAACAGGAAGTTGTTGTAACTAAGGTATACAATGTCTGATCTGCCCCAAACGTCACATGTTTGATACTAGTCCTGGCCTGAAGACATCTACATGGCAATATTCAGTTATCGTCAAAGCATCACCTTCTGGCCACAGACAATTTGGCACATTGTAGTGACTTATTTCTCCTATATTTACCCACTTAAATGCATGTTGCACATTATTTTCTGTTTCCCTGAGCCCACCGGGTGGTGGTGGTCCCGGGTGCGAAGGCCCTTTCATTGCTGCGTGCAGCTTTAATTTAAGATATTTCTTTCATTGCAAATTGTAGTAGGCTATTACCAAGTGAACATATTCATATATTTTCCATTGGCAGTCAGTTTTGTATTTTTGTTCCACCAAGACAATGGTTCCAAACAATGGCAAAACAATCAACTGTTGTAACATACATACTGCGCCACTGAAACACGATGGTCAGCCAATCAGATTAGAAGACTGGATATAACAGTTTCCATGTGGTCTCTATTGTAACAGTGAATGGTTTGTTTCAAAATGAGTTGCAGCACTTGTTTTAGAGTCACATTTACCTCAACAGCAATGATCACAATGACCTGTTTGACTCCTCGGTTCTTCCCACATTTAACTTGACTTTCTACCAGATAGCAGACTTCTGTGTGCCTGCAGCATAATCTACTGCATTAACATCCAATCAAATAATCAAAATTTTACCACCAATCAATCCAATCCAAATCCAATCAAAAAAATTTTTACCCTATGATTTACTCACCCTCAAGTCATCCTAGGTGTATATGACATTCCTATTTCAGACTAATAAAATTGGAGTTATATTAAAAATGCCCTGACTAATCCAAGCTTTATAATGGCAGTGAATTGTTGCCTCGTTTATGAAGTCCATAAAAGTGCATCTATCCATCATATAACTCCTCCAAGGCCTTCTGCAGTGAAGTGGCGCGTTTGTGTAAGAAAAATATCCATATTTAAAACTTTATAGACTAAACGTGCCACTTCGCTTCAGAAGGCCTTTATTAAAGCTTTGGCACATACTCTGCAAGAACAAAGAACTTTGTTCATTTTCTCGAGGTGGCAAGAACAAAGTTCGTTCTGGCCAGTACATTCCATACTTCACGAGAAAATCAGGTGCCGAACACGTTTCATTGCATTAACCCCGCCCACTTTCAATTTCTAACCAATCACACAATAGTTCTCAGACACCCACAAAAAGTTATGCCCAGACAATGTGTCAAGAACAAGCTGCGAGAACTCCCAAACCAGGGCTGTGAAAACAAAATTACGTAATTATGTGCAGTTTTGACCTTCTCCGGCGGAAATATGCATTCGGAATCCTAGATGAGGTTTGTCTATATAAGGTAAACAAATAACTCAAATACTGATCGGTTTCTCGCAGAAACCGATCGTTTCGGGTCTTAAGACATCAATGTGTCGCCACGAGCCACAGGGTTTAATATGGATTAATATGTCTGTGTGTTTTTAACTCTCATAGAAATACAACCCATTGACATGCATTATATGAGCAACGGTTGGAGTTAAAAATCTTCATTTGTGTTCTACTGAAGAAACAAACACACCTACATCTTGAATGCCCTGGGGTTAGCAGATAAACATCAATTTTTTTATTTTTGGGTGAACTATCCCTTTAAGGCCCTTCATTTTTGGGTGAACTATCTATTTAAGACGTTTCTCCCTAAGCAAAGAAAAAAAAAAACGGTTTTCTCCCATGATTCCATTGTCCCAGAGTCTGCATTTACTCCGTGACTGATCTTAAGCAACAAGGAAATAGGATTACTGGACAGCCCAGTAACTCTTAGACACTTGACACATTCCAGCCCATTTCCATTCTTTACTTAAATGAGAAAAAAAATTCTCCCTCTTACCAAATTGGCACATCCATGCCTGTTAAACTCTAAGACTTGAAAAAGACAAGCAGCTCCTCTCCAATTTGTCAATTTCCGCTAGACTTTTCCATCTCTGTGATAACCTTCAGGCACTTTCCTCTACTCTGTGTTAATGATACCAATGATTAGCACATTGTCCTGTCTTTTCTGGGATGCTTTGAAGGACAAAGGAAAGACGACAAACTTCACAAAGAACAAAGCAAAGTCCAACTGATTACTGACTAATAAATGGCTTAAAGGTGTAGTTTAATCCCAAGTGATAAAGAAAAGTATGATAAAAAATAGTTAAAACATTTAATTTGTGCTTTTAAAAATAAATAATAGTAAAAATGTAACAGTAAAATAATACACTTATGAATCAAATGTACAGATACTGTATATAGACATTTAAAAATATTTTGTTAATGTATAAATTATTTTGAAAAGAAAAGTTTGAAAACTTTTTAAAAAAGTTTTAAAGTGTTTCACAAAGCTATTGTATGGCTTAATAAAGCATGGAATACAAGTCATATGAACTACGGAATGCGGATGCAATTTTTAGGCCAATCTATCTTGTTTACTTCCATATGCTCGCGTGACAAACTCTTTTTGTTCTAAGAAAAATTATCAAGCATTTTCAAGGATAATATTCAAAATCCAAGCACATTTCAAAACTTGAAAACACAATGGTAAAATCAAGCGTTTTCCAAATTTTTAAAACCGTACGTTCCCTGAGTTGTGTGGCTTTGAATAAAAAAATCAAAATGGCGAGAAACAAATAACTTTTTCGTGCAGGTTCCTCTCGATATGGCATCTTCATCATTGTTCTAAATTCCACGTCAACTTAACCTTCATCTTTTTGCACACTTTGACTCGAGCTGGATACAATTTTGAGCATTTTAAAGATATGTTTTTCAAACAAAAGCTTAAATGGTTTTCATACAGGTCCTTCTCAAAAAAATAGCATATTGTGATAAAAGTTCATTATTTTCCATAATGTAATTATAAAATTTAAATTTCATATATTTTAGATTTATTGCACACCAACTGAAATATTTTAGGTCTTTTATTGTTTTAATACTGATGATTTTGGCATACAGCTCATGAAAACCCAAAATTCTTATCTAAAAAAATTAGCATATCATGAAAAGGTTCTCTAAACGAGCTATTAACCTAATCATCTGAATCAACTAATTAACTCTAAACACCTGCAGAAGATTCCTGAGGCTTTTAAAAACTCCCAGCCTGGTTCATTACTCAAAACCGCAATCATGGGTAAGACTGCCGACCTGACTGCTGTCCAGAAGGCCATCATTGACACCCTCAAGCGAGAGGGTAAGACACAGAAAGAAATTTCTGAACGAATAGGCTGTTCCCAGAGTGTTGTATCAAGGCACCTCAGTGGGAAGTCTGTGGGAAGGAAAAAGTGTGGCAAAAACGCTGCGAGAAGAGGTGACCGGACCCTGAGGAAGATTGTGGAGAAGGACCGATTCCAGACCTTGGGGGACCTGCGGAAGCAGTGGACTGAGTCTGGAGTATAAACATCCAGAGCCACCATGCACAGGCGTTTGCAGGAAATGGGCTACAGGTGCCGCATTCCCCAGGTCAAGCCACTTTTGAACCAGAAACAGCGACAGAAGCGCCTGACCTGGGCTACAGAGAAGCAGCACTGGACTGTCGCTCAAATTTTGCATGTCATTCGGAAATCAAGGTGCCAGAGTCTGGAGGAAGACTGGGGAGAAGGAAATGCCAAAATGCCTGAAGTCCAGTGTCAAGTACCCACAGTCAGTGAAGGTCTGGGGTGCCATGTCAGCTGCTGGTGTTGGTCCACTGTGTTTTATCAAGGGCAGGGTCAATGTAGCTAGCTATCAGGAGATTTTGGAGCACTTTATGCTTCCATCTGCTGAAAAGCTTTATGGAGATGAAGATTACGTTTTTCAGCACGACCTGGCACCTGCTCACAGTGCCAAAACCACTGATAAATGGTTTACTGACCATGGTATTACTGTGCTCAGTTGGCCTGCCAACTCTCCTGACCTGAACCCCATAGAGAATCTGTGGGATATTGTGAAGAGAAAGTTGAGAGACGCAAGACCCAACACTCTGGATGAGCTTAAGGCAAAGCTTAAGCAGTCATTTCTACAAAAGGATTCCCGACCAAGTATTTAATGCATAACTGAACATAATTATTTGAAGGTTGACTTTTTTAGTATTAAAAACACTTTTCTTTCATTGGTCGGATCAAATATGCTAATTTTTTGACATAGGAATTTTGGGTTTTCATGATCTGTATGCCAAAATCATCAGTATTAAAACAATAAAATACCTGAAAAATTTCAGTTGGTGTGCAATGAATCTAAAATATATGAAAGTTTAATTTTATCATTACATTATGGAAAATAATGAACTTTTATCACAATATGCTAATTTTCTATATTTTATATATTTTCCTCATTGCCACCTAATTTGTTGTGATCCTTCATGATCACAACAACATCAACGGGGACTCCGGGATGCTGGGCTTCTAGGCAGGAGTGCATTTCCCATACAACGACGTAACTTGTACGATGCAATAGTATGCGTCGTTGAAGAAATCAACTAGCTAGTCACGACTGTTTCCTGAAACTGGATTGTCTCAAATTTGTCGTTCAACCACGTTGGTTAATGATGTCAAGCAGGTGGTGGATAATAACTTAATTTAATTAATTTAATGTAATCAGTTTGAGTCTGTTTGATTTAATGTTAAATTTTTTGCTTTATGGACATGGCATGGGGGCTAATAAAGCAATAAGCCCCAAGAAGTCATGGTTTACAGTGAATCGATTCAGCTGAGGGGTGTTGATAGGCACTCAATAGTGAAGACTTTTTAGTACAAATTGTTTACGTTTTTAGGACTAAAACTTGTGTGAACACGGGAACAAGATGCAACTGACAAATGATCACTGTTACTGTCAGGACACGGGAAAACCCCATTGATGTTAAAAGGAAAGGATATTGCAGGGGACATTCAACACATTTTTTTTTATTATGAACATGACTGACCTTAAGGAATATGATAAATATGAATGCAGGCAATACACTTAATCTCTCTCTTACAATAATACAAGCTTCAATGAACAATATCAATGAGAACAAACATATGTTTACTTTGCTAAGGGTGTTGTGTGATAGACAGAAGCGTTGGGTGAAGCGTTTATAGCTGTGTTTTATTGTGAATAAAACCATTATTGACCAATCAGAATCAAGGACTGGAACTAACCATTTTATAATTCTGATTTTTCTCAGTTATTTTGCTTTATTTCCAGATTCAATCATAGGCTCGTTCTTACGTAGGCTACTAGAGAACATACGCTGTACTTTAAAGCTCTTGACAATCTAAAAGACATAAATAACATTTGTATGTTTGAAATAAAAGATATAGATTGCACTAAATTTCATCTTGCTTATTTTGCTCAAGATAATGATTTATTAAGTCCACATGCAAACAATAAACTATGCTTCTAACCACAGGTTTGTGAATGTTTGTTGGAACTATGGTTTCGGGAAACACAGATCTGTTGAACTATTCTGAAAATGACAGAACTTGCGACCATTGTTTGCTAATGATGCTTTTGGGAAAAGCGCCCCAGAGTAGCAAAGAAAAAGGCCAGGCCAATCAAAAGAAAAGATTCAGATGGGCAAGCGAGCACCGACAGGAAAAATGTATTGTGGACATATGAGTCCAAGTTTGAGGTGTTAGGGTCCAACAGAAGAACATTTGTGAGATGCAAAACAAAGGGAAAGATGCAAGAGGAGTGCTTAACGCCATCTGTCAAGCATGGGGAGTCATTGTGATAGTCTGGGGGTGCTTTTTGGTGGTAAAATGGGACATTTGTACAGGATAAAAGGGACCTCAAATAAGGAAGACTATCACTACATTTAGCAAATGCCATGCCTTACCCTATGGACAGCACTTGGTTGTTGCCAAGTTCTTCCTACAGCAGGACAATGACCCAAAACACACCTCCAAACTATGCCAGAACTATTTAGAGAAGAAGCAGTCAGCTGGAATTCTGTCTGTAATGGAGTGGCCAGCACAGTTTCCGGATCTGAACCCTATCGAGCTGTTGTGGAGGAAGTGTCCATCAAGCCAATACATCTTGTTGTAGATGCACCAGGAAGCATGGGGTAAAATCTTTTCAGATTACCTTCAAATATTGACAGCTAGAATGCCAAAGATCTGCAAGGCTGTAGTTGCTGCAGAAGGTTGTTTTTAAGCAAGGTTTAAAGAACACAGTCATTATTTCAATTACAAATGTATTTCTAACGCTGTCAATGTCCTATTCATTTGCTATTTTTCCTGTTCATACTAATTGCATGTGTGAATTGATTCTAAGTGGCACTCCTACTCCTCCATATGGCAAATCCTTGTCTTTAGCAGCCATTTCTCCTGTCTATGAAAACCTTGTGCTACATAATCCTTATGAAATCCTTCTAATGTGCTGATTTGGTACTTGACAAACTTATAATTAGCACATTTGAAAACAGTTAGGCTGTTAAATGAAGTGTGGAAACTGCAATTCAGTGTAGCCACACCATTTTCGGTACTAATTTTGGTTAAATATGGCTAAAAACAAATAATACAGGAAAGGAATACAAAAATTCCTTTAGTAACTCATCAGTCTATTATTCTTTTGAGAGATAAAGGCAATTCTGTGTACTGCTGTCTTGGTGGAAGAAATCAAACTGGATCTAACCAGGAGAAAGAGAGACTGATAAGTGGACGGTGGGATGCACAATAAAGAAACAGACAACCACATCAGGGTCTCTAGTTTGGAAAACAGACCTCTCACTGGCTCTCAGCTGCAAGCTGAAAAAGGGACAAGAAGACTGCTACTGGCCTTCTGGCAAGGTTACAAAGAAAACACCACATCTGACATTGCAAATTGGGAAATAAATGGAAGAATTGGCTAAAGAACATTGAAGATTGGATCACACACTAAAAATTGTTGGGTTTAAATGTTCATATTTGACCAAACATGGGTTAAAACAACCCACCATTTTTTAGAGTGTACATTTTCTTATCTAATTGTTGAGCTTTTCAGTGGATACAGCCAATGAGCCTGAGCCATGAGCCAATAACACCTAAAGGAGATTCTACAGAGAGCATGCGATTAAACTCCTGAATATGCCGTCTGCTAGAATGCATCACATCTGCACGTGTGCTGTCAGCTGCTGTAGGCGGTTGACTGCTGTTGGGTGGGATGAGGATTCTGGATGATGTATCAGGGTGGGATGGATAAGCCAGACTCCAGTAACAATGAGAGGATGGTCCTCTCTTTATCAGGATGGGTGGGTTTTCATAGACATGGGACAAGGGGACAGGAGAAGGGGTCAAGGTGAGATAGATGCCCTGTCCATGGGAAGACAACAAACAAAATATTTACAGTCATTGTGTTAGTAGATCAATCCCTCATAATGACAGAGATAACAGACTTCACTATTAAACCCCAAAGCTCTCCCACAAAGTGAAGTGTAAAGACATGAACGACTAGGTATACATCTGTGACTTTCTCATTAAATAAGTTCCTCTCCAAGACTGGACATGCTTTTCACTTTGGTTGTTCTTTTACAAGCTGCAAGTACTGCACAGGCCATAGGTAAGCGCTTATGTTTTACATGTACACTGTATATTTTTATTATTCATATAATGTGCTTATTATTTGAGCTTCATTCTAAAGAATACCATGTTTTTGTTGTTGTGTTGATAATTTTTTTTTTCATGTGAGTGGTGTCATCACCATCATGCTAGAGTGTTCTGAATGGTTCCACTGTGTTTTTATGTGGTTGCTAGGGGGCAAATGTTTTCTTACTGGCCTTCCCCAAGTCTTTATGATATTCTGGTCTCTAGATATGGTTCAGGTAATTCCTTCAATGGAAAATAATATTTGAGGTATTATACTGTAATTACAGTTATGAGCAATAGCAATTATGATATTAGCCTTGGCAAACACACTTAATAACAATGTGGAAAATAGGTCTGACTTTTAGAAACATTGAATGGATTTCCTTACACATGACTTAAGAAATAGGTTACTTCATTTTAATTTGACATTTTTACAGTGCAATTACACAAGTAAGAATAATAATAAGTAATATTAATTAACTACATGTACTTACTACACTGATATCATGCATCACAGAGACGTCTAATTAATGTGCACGTTTTTATCTGGAATATGTATTTTTTAGAGTGTTTGCTCATCTACAATACGTCTCTAAGACATTTCATGACATATAGACATTTATGAAATGTCTTTAAGATGTTTATGATTTAGAATGTATGTAAAACTTTTTTTTTTTTAAAGATGTTTATCAACCAGTGTTTTCCAGAAGTGTGTGTGTGTGTGCGTGCGTGTGTGCATGCGGATATGCAGCAGATGTGAAAGAGGACATGATTTATTATAGTGGTGTCCAGGAATACTGTGTTTACAGCAAACATTCTTGACCTGAACATCCGTTTATCCTTGACCTCCAGCTGTTCTTGTATCAACCGAACATCCCTAATAGATATCCCTATCTACAGTCTGCCAGAGCTGATAGAACTACACTATTGTTTACATTCAAAAAGACATTGTCTTCTAAGGTCACAATTAGCTCTAAGACTTGAACCCTAGAGCTAACCCTAACTATTAAACTTTGATGCACAACTTGTTTGTTCTACAGGGATGAATGATACCACAAATCAAGGAACATGTTATGAGGAGATGTTAATATTTTTCTAAGTGATCAGATGAGCCATTTAGAAACCAGAATATCAGAGACGTGTGGGGTTATTTTGCTTTGGTCCTGTAAACAATTTCCTGCAACCATTCTAGACACTGGTGGTCCTTTCCTTCAGAAAATGTAAAAAACATTTAAATGCATACATTATGTGTCCATACAAAATGTTCATCCACTTGAAGATGTGTGTGTTTTCAAAAAAAAAAAAAGAAGCTCTCTGCTGTTGTGCAAATTGAAGATATGGCCAGTGAGAGTTGATTCTAGACCTGTATAAATTCCCCATTAGCCAAGACAGTGTGTTGCTGCCAATTTTTATTTCAACTGAGTTGATAATTTACTGTGGAAAGGATTCTCCCTCTATGCCTCATCAAGCTGCTGACTCTTCCTGACGAATGGTCATTCACACCTTATGCTGCTTCATTTTTCATTCCCACATGGTCCAGCAGAGCAGCCCAACTTTATATAAGGACCTAATTCATTTGTGGCGAGTGTTAAGGAAAGAGCAGCGGTGCAGTGTAAAGTATTGATTAGCCTTCTTTTGAAATCTACCAACCAACTGAAGCAAAAGAGTTTTGCACTGACAGATTTTAACAAGCGGTTTCGTATTATCAGTATAGGGTGCAAGACTGATCTTTGCTGCTTCAGTCATCTTGCTCTGATTGAAACACATTCTGAAATAGATGAGATTCAAAATATTAGGCTTTCCTCTAAACACTTCTGAAAATACCAGCTTAAAGGGATAGTTCACCCAAAAATGAAAATGTTGCCATCATTTACTTACCCTCAAGTTGTTCCAAAACTGTATCAGTTTCTTTGTTCTGTATAACACAAAATAATATATGTTGGTAACCAGGCAGTTGATGGAAGCCAATGTTTATGTATAGTATTATTTCCTACTGTGGTAGTTCTGTCAACTGTCTGGTTACCAACATTTTTCAAAATATCTTATTTTTGTGTTCAACAAAAGAACGAGGTTTAGAAGTAAATTATGAGAATATTTACATTTTTGGGTGAACTATCCCTTTTAAACCAGTATAAATTTCCTTAATGGTCCCGACTAATTAAAGTTCACCCAAAAATGAAAATTCTGTCATTAATTAATCTTCGGAACACAAATTAAGATATTTTTGATTAAATCCGAGAGATTTCTGGTCCCCCCATAGACAGCAATTTAATCAACACTTTTAAGGTCCAGAAAGGTAGTAAAAACATTGTTAAAATAGTCCATGTGACTCCAGTGGTTCAACCTTAATTTTATGAAGCATCGAGAATGCGCTTTGAGCGCAAAAAAAAAAAAATTACTACTTTTTTGGGCCTTGAAAGTGTTAATTATATTGCTGTCTCTGGAGGGCTCAGAGAGCTCTCGGATTTCATCAAAATGATCTTCATTTGTGTTCCGAAGATGAACGGAGGTCTTACAGGTTTGGAACAACATGAGGGTAATTAATGACTTAATTTTTTTAGGTGAACTAACCCTTGGTTAATCCATGGTGGCTTAGGAGGTGGAGCATCTTGCTTACCAACAAAACTTAAAAACTGGGAGAGCTTGTTGACCAGCTCATCTTTCAAGTGAAGCTTGCTGGTTAAGTTAGTTATTTAAGTTAGTTATATTGAAAATATATTAATCTTAATTTGAATGATCCCGATATTAATTCTTAAAATCACTTATTAAGAAGTACGCAAATGCTTCCTAAACACGACTCCTATCTACCTTTGGTGAACAGAATGCTTCCTCCACATGGCTAACTTATAGTTGTCTCTTCATATTAAGTTGGAAGAGTGGAAATGATTGGTGGTGACACCAGTATGTAACACATAATATGTGCTGACCAGTTCTGACCAATTGTTACCTGTCTCTGTCATTGGTCAGCCTTAGATCCCTGCTCAGCGTATATCAGTCTCAACGAACCATGGCGGAATACTGACTACCATGTCAACAACTCTGCGGGAGTCCCTCTGTGCGACCGGCATGTGGCGGGGGAATGGTATCGCTTTACAGGGATGGCTGGGGATGCTATGCCAACCTTCTGTATCAATGAGAACCACTGTGGTACCCATGCCCCCATCTGGCTGAATGGCAGTCACCCTCAGCCTAGTGATGGCATTGTCACCCTACCTGTTTGTGCTAGCTTCAATAATAACTGCTGTCATTGGACAGCTAGTGTGGATGTAAAGGCCTGTGCTAAGGGTTACTATGTTTACCGCCTACCCCGTCCCTCTGTCTGCTTCCATGTCTACTGTGGCCGTAAGTCTTCCTACTGCCTCATTAGGTCTTTCTGACATGTTAGTTAAGAATTGACCTCCGCTAGACATTTCGTTATGTGTGTCGCCATAGATTTCTATGACATATGCGATGAGGTTGAGTGTAATGGAGCTGACTGTCCTATCGAGCCAGAATGCCGCTGTTCTGAGGGAACGGTTCTAGGCCCTGATGCACAGACATGTCTGGGTGAGTAACAGTGTGGTCTAGGCCTGGGCAAGATAAATGCTTATAGAGCAGAGAATTATATTGCGATAAGAATGAGAGAGGGCTTTTGCAGTAATGGAAAATAGACCACAAGATTGATGAGAAACAATCCATTAATGTACAAAGGCAGCCAGCAAAATCCTTTAAAGGTAAAAAGAAAAAGAAAGAACAGAGTGCAAATTATCTAGCAAATTCAGGGTTTTTACTTCTTTTTTTTTTTAAGGTAAAATCCAGGACGCAATTTGACGTTTGTGTTGCAGAACAAGACGAGTATGCAACTGTTACAAGATCAGCCAGAGGCCAAGGGTAAATAGATATTCAGGTCAAGACTGTAGGGCATGGGTGTCCAATCCTGCTTCTGGAGGGCCACTGTCCTGCAGAGTTTAGCTCCATCCCTGATTAAACTTATCTAAAGCTGATCAGCTGATCTTCAAATTCCAGACTGGTGGGTTGGAGCAGGTCAGAACTAAACTATGCAGGACATTGGCCCTTTAGGAGCAGGATTGGATACCCATGGTATAGGGCCAAGTAGCCTGACACACTCTGAGAATATGTACTTTATAGATACTCCGACCTTCATTTATTACTTCGCATGGGGGATTTAGTCAGACGCTTCAAACCATTACTTAATTTGCACAAAAAACACATTGAAGCAGAAGTAGTCCTACTTCATAAGCTGGTAGGAGAAAGTGTCAACTTGAAATGCTCTATTTAAGGGCAAAGTTATAGTAGGACAATAAGGGGTAAATGGAATAAGTGAAAACAATTAGATGTAAATGAATGTGTTAATTTACTGGATTGGATTCAATTAAGGACACCAAGCCTGTGTCCCCTCATTGATCTTCTCTCTCCCTGTCTTTCAATATTTTCTGTTAGCATTTCATAACCTTTTTTACCCTTCAGGAACAACTTAACTAATCACTGTCTATTCCAATGCCAGCAGAACAGAAATGACTGGCTTTGTTGCAAAACTGTAATCTCCCTACAGAGGGAGCATGTTAAGGCAGCATTCCGATAAAGTACACAGACAAATTTTAAAGTCGCATTGCATGTATCCTTCATATAGTAGTCCCATGTGTGTTCCAATGTTCCAATATATGTTCCAAATCAGTCTTTTTCAGTTAGGATGCTGCCTTTGAAGGTACTAGCTGTGTATGTAGACAGCATGGCAACTCAGGTTTTAGAACAGAGCCACAGCTCCACCTGTTTCTACCCCACATTCAATTAACTGCTTCTGTTTTTAACTGTTATCTGGTGTGTTATGTGTAAGATGTAAATGAATGCGAGAAAGGGAATGGAGGATGTGCAGAAGTATGCATCAACACCAAGGGATCTCGACGATGTGAGTGTGGACTTGGTAAAGTACTGGACGTAGACGGGAAGAGCTGTAAAGGTAAGAACATGGAAAGACAGAACATCCTGAATGTGGGCAGATTTTCATTTAACTCATGCATTTTGTTTTTTGTGGTTCTGTGTAGAGACTGAAGGATGTTACAATGTGAATGGAGGCTGTAGCCATGGATGCTCCTCAGAGGACGACTCATATTACTGTCACTGTCCCTGGGGTCTGACGTTGGGAGAGGACAAACGGACGTGTCAGGGTAAGCTAAACCTCTCCCTTGCCTTTTGTTTTTTTTCTGTCAGGGTTTGTAGACTTCACTTTGACATTTGTTTTGTGTGCAGTCCCTGTGCAGTGTGATCCTAGTTCCATAGAAGTCTCAGTTCCCAAAGACCTGGTGGGAGGACTTGACCTCTTCCTGTCTAACATTTCCTGCCGCGGCATTTCCAATGGCACTCACATTAACCTCCACTTTAGTCTGAAGACCTGTGGCACTGTGGTGCAGGTACAAATTATGATGGATCTATCAAGCTTTGATTTGAAAGTCAATTTGAAATTTAGACTGACCCTGTTTACTTCCGTAATACGTATTCTTGGTGTTATTGTACATGATTAACAAGTTAACGTTAGTCCAAATAAAAAAAAGTTTGTCTTCGAAATAATAAAGTTGCTCCATCTGTAAAATTACTTTACTTTTCCACTGAAGGTGTGTTCACACCTGGGATGATTACTCTGTTAGTGCGGTTCATTTGTAAGTGTAAACTCTGCCACTGAACCCTGGTGCACACCAAACAAACATATCGAGACCACTGAAAATATCGAAGGTCTCGGTCTGCGTCCAAACAAACTTTGGTGCGTTATATGAATGCAATAGGGGATCATATACATTTAAACAAACCAAAACCGGAGCATTATGTCAGAAGATGTGACCTTACAAATGACAGAAGGCTCAAGCATACCTGTTTTTTTCTTGTCATAGTAGCAATATCGCCATCACAGTTCAGACAGAACCACGACTCCTCACAGCAGATCTTGGTTTATGTGTGTGACGGAGGGATTCTTGCTGCTGTTTTGACTCCTTTACACATTTTATAAGCTCTTCATGAGTTCTCAGCTGTTTAAAATACCATTATATGTAGGCTACACACATACAACGAGCGCATTTAGCCCAGCACAGCATTGTTTTGGATTTTCGGTAATTTCCGTCATGAAAAACCGACCAATCAGGTTGTGAACATATCCTTATGCCTTAAGGCTTGGTATCTTCAGGTTCGGTTGTAAAATGCCAGTGTGATCGCTAAGCTGACCAGGACTAAAAGTTTATATTTTTCTGGTCCAGATCAAACAAACCAAGCAAACCAAATTACACACGCTGATGTTACTTGTGCAATCATGTGACATTCTCCACTTATCCATCATGTTGTCGGGCAGTCTTGGCCTAATGTTATAGAGTCAGACTAGTATCCTGAAGGTTGCGGGTTCGATTCTCAATAACGGCAGGAAATGAATGAGGTGCCCTTGAGCAATAGCCTGACAAGCCAGACACACTAATGACAAGAGTAAACTAATGACATTACAATATTCAGAATGAAAAATATTTGTATACCACTTTTTAATGTCTGATTGTGTAAAGGTGTTCACAAGATACCAACCTTTGCGAACTTGCTTTCTCGTCGAACACTCGTTCTCATGGAGACGGCGAGCGGTGTGCAGGGAGGAGGGGCTGTGTGTGTGTGTGTGTGTGTGTGTGTGTGTGTGTGTGTGTGTGTGTGTGTGTGTGTGTGTGTGTGTGTGTGTGTGTTTGTGTGTTTGTGTGTTTGTGTGTGTGGGCGCGTGTTTGTGAGAGAGACTCGTGAGTGAGAGACGCAGTGAAAGGAAATGCAGCTGAACGTTATTTGCTCTATGAAATACATTGACAAAGAAAACTAAGGACATTTAATCTTCATTTAAACTTCCGACTTCTCGGCTATTTTTGTACCTGGATATTGTTGCGTCAAAATATGAATGAGGATACGGTTATTGATAAATCGAATTATGTTGTTCTTATTATCATTTAGGGGCTTAGGAACATTTTGGGGTAGCTTCAGCCCCTAAAATAGGCCTAACGACGTCCTTGTTTATGCTGCCTTCAAAACTCGATCAGATGAAGGTAACTCAGGAGACAGGAAGTAGAGCTAACGTTAGATTCGGATATACCTTGATGCCTTCCTACCTTGAACTGTGTCCTCTGAAGGCAGCATTTTTCTACCTTGAACTGTGTCCTCTGAAGGCAGCATTTTTCAGGTTTCGGACGCAGCCCAGGTCTGGTTCCATAACTTTTCACAATGCAACCCTAATGGATACAATAACAACCTACATTTTTTCCCTCACTTTAAAAATTACTGAAGTAAAATAGTTGACAAACAGTCAAACAAGTTAACATAAAATACTTGATAGTTTTCTGTGAATGTAGTGGACAATCTTTTTCCTTTCTCTCTGCTTCAGGTGATTGATGACAAAATAGTTGGCACCAATTTGGTGACAGGGTTGCCACGGTCTAGTCCCAACAGCAATGGTGATTTGATCGTGCGCACCAGTAAACTACTGATGCCAATTACGTGTGAGTTTCCACGGCAGTACGAAGTGTCAGATGGCTACCTGCCGAGTCTGCGCAACACAGCGCTGGAGTTAGCGGGCCACAATGAAGGAATATTCCCCTTCAGTTTGGAGCTGTTTAAGAGTGCAGAATTTTCGGAACCGTACAACCAGCCTCCTCAACTGCGGTTGCGTGACTCATTGTACTTCGGCGTTGAGCCTCGAGAGCGGGTGGATGGCCTTGCTGCCTTTGTAGAAAGCTGTTTTGCCACACCTGGACCCAAGGCTGATGAGGCCTTTAAATATTATCTCATCAAAGATGGGTAGGTATTCAAAATAATTAAAATATCAAAGGGATACTGTTCTGTATACTCACAATTCCACACTTTATATTCCATGACTATAAGTTATTTTAGACCATCCAAGAGTCAGATAGTGTTGTCTGAATGGCTAAAAAACATTTTCTTTAAAACATTTTTCAAGGACACCTGAATGTGATCTGACAGTTTGTTTAGATATAATTTATGTGTGATATTTCAAGTAGAGATTGCTTACATCACCTTTAAATAAAGGCAGAGTCTATATTTAGAGACTGTTGTGCTTTAATGGCCTTATGTTTCCCAGCTGCATTTCAGACGAAACAGTGCGTCAGCTTTCGGCAAAAGACCAGCTCTCCAAACACTACCAGGTCCCCGTCTTCAAGTTCATTGGCAAGGACAACAGAGTGAGTAGGGGACATGGGCATGCTGGGAAATTCAGCGGCTTGCTGTGTCCTTTGCATGTGCTTGTGTGTGCTAATAAGGTAGCTATAATGAGTGGGTCATTAAATCAATTATTTTACATGTACTATGTGTGTTAGGAGGTGTTCCTGCATTGCCGGGTGTTGGTGTGTGGCCAGGCACAAGGGGAATCTCGCTGTACGCAGGGCTGCAGAAAGCGTTTGAGGCGACATCTCTGGATCGACCAGCACCAAAAGCAAGACATTCTGTCCAGTGGACCCATTCGTATACTGCCAGATCCATGAGACCACACACACCTATAACATCTCTCACCTACATAAAGAAAACAATGCCATCTACAGGCTACTTTAGTAATCTTACATTTATGAGTAATATAAGGAGCATTTGTTTAAGTCGGTCTCATCTTCCTTGCTTCCTTTCTTCTTCCTGACCAAAAATATGCATCTACTGTAGGTGATGCGTGTGCAATTAACAATATAAGCATGAGCATTTTAATAAAGCTTAGAACATGAAACTGAATTTCATTTTACAATCTTGAATTGAACACGGTTTTACTGATGGTGAAAATAAAGCGATTTTACAGCCAATAAGTAGTCACATTGTTTCTCACAGGCCAACAAACATTCCTGTGTGTTACTGTTTAACTCTGATTCAACGTTTAATTACATTTAAAACAAAAAGCCATATACAACTAGGCTTAGGTTAACAATTCAGTTTTCAGCATATGATATTCAGACAATTAAACGTTGTTTAAATAAATATCATTACTCTTCTAAGGTTCAACAAAATCATAATATTTTGATTGTGCCAAAACAAAACAACAACTTAAATATGGTTTGGAAAAACATTTTTTAATCGTACATTAAATATTAGTTAACAGCGTCAGCTATTGTCTGAAGTGTGTATTGCAATTTTTCTGTTCTCTACATTTTAATTATTTTAAGTAAAGCTTAAATCTTTAGCATTAACTTGAATGAATATTGTTGTTTAAAATTGTACATATCCATAAAATATATATATTGTCTCAATTTTATATTATCTTCCTATATAACACACCCATACACAAGCACACACACTCCAAATTAGTGGGACTCACACTTTTACAAATGCAATATAAACTCTTTATTTAACTAAATTGGATCCACTAGCACCAGGGTTACTGGGGTCAATCTCATAAACATGTCAAGAACATGTAATGGTCATATTTCACCCCAAAAATATTTTTAGGACCAAAAAGAGAATTCTGCAATGCAAAGAAAATAAAAATACATAAATTAAATAGTATATTTTTTAGTCGTAGTATTTATAAAACATAATAGTATGATAAAACATTATAATAATTAGAATTTAGGGAGAAAATGTGCCTAATTGTTTCTTTGAATTTTTGTGGTGAAATATGACCTGGGTGTGTTTTAATGAGATTCATCGTAATACTGACTCATTGTGTGGAGTAGTTTAATCTTGTAAAGTGTTTCTATGTGTTGACTGTGGTGTTTTTGTGGTCTGTAGGTCTTCACAGCTCGTCCTTCTCTTCTCCTTCACAATAGCAGGATGCCCTCTGGCCGTTCATGAAGGGCCTGCAGCCCAAAGTCCACACAGTGTTATACATAGTGTCCGCAAATGTCTCACATGCTGAGGGAGAGAAAGGATATAAGAGGTTGAGGGGTTTTGTTATAACAAACGACAATCCATATTGTTCAAATATATAGTCAGCATCCCATATATTGTACATATCCTATACACACTATATATATTATATTAATATATATATAGGGAAAGAGCTAGGGAAATTCAATGGCGAGTTAAGCCTGTGCAGGATGGAAATAAAGGATGAGAAAAGGTTATGTAGATAGAACAAACCGATTGGTGTGCTGGAGGTGTGCTTTAAGAGACCAATTAGCTGCTCGGAAGACAAAACGATATACACCGATCAGGCATAACATTACGATCACCTTCCTAATATTGTGTTGGTCCCCCTTTTTGCTGCCAAAACAGCCCTGACCCGTCGAGGCATGGACTTCACTAGACCCCTGAAGGTGTGCTGGAGTATCTGGTACCAAGATGTTAGAAGCAGATCTTTTAAGTCCTATAAGTTGCGAGGTGTGGTCTCCATGGATCGGACTTGTTTGTTCAGCACATCCCACAGATGTTCGATTGGATTGAGATTGGAGAATTTAGAGGCCAAGTCAACACCTCAAACTCGTGCTCCTCAAACCATTCCTGAACCATTTTTGCTTTGTGGCAGGGCACATTATCCTGCTGAAAGAGGCTACAGCCACCAAATGGACTGCAAATGGACAGACCCAAGGACATCCAAAGCAGGGATCGAACCACCAAAATATGATACCTACCAAGGAAAACTGTTTCCATGAAGGGGTGTACATGGTCTTCAACAATGCTTAGGTAGGTGGTACGTGTCAAAGTAACATCCACATGGATGGCAGGACTCAAGGTATCCCAGCAGAACATTGCCCAAAGCATCACACTGCCTCTGCCTTCTTCCCATAGTGCATCCTGCTGCCATGTGTTCCCCAGGTAAGCGACGCACACACATCCGGCCATACATGTGATGTAAAAGAAAATGTGATTCATCAGACCAGGCCACCTTCTTCCATTGCTCCGTGGTCCAGTTCTGATGCTCACATGTCCACTTTTGCCGCTTTCAGGGGTCCCTGACTGGTCTGCGGCTATGCAGCCCCATATGCAACAAACTGTACTGCACTGTGTATTCTGTCAACTTTCTATCAGAACCAGCATTAACTTCTCGAGCAATTTGAGCTAGCTCGTCTGTTTGATCAGATACACAGGACAGCCTTCGCTCCCCACGTGCATCAATGAGCCTTGGCCGCCCATGACCCTGTCGCCCGTTCTTCACTGTTCCTTCCTTGGACCACTTTTGATAGATACTGACCACTGCAGACCGGGAACAGCTCACGAGAGCTGCAGTTTTGGAGATGCTCTGACCCAGTCGCCTAGCCATCACAATTTGGCCCTTGTCAAACTCGCTCAAATCCTTACGCTTGCCCATTTTTCCTGCTTCTAACATATCAACTTTGAAGACAAAATGTTCACTTACTGCCTAATATACCCCACCCATTAACAGGTGTCGTGATTAAGAGATAATCATTGTTATTCACTTCACCTGTCAGTCATAATGGTATGCCTGATCGGTGTACATATATAGTTATATTTACCCAGCATTTTGGATGGGTGTTTTTCAGTGAGATTCAGTGTCACTGTGCAATATGACATTGGCTTCTTCTTTAGAACTATTAAGGTACCTTTCGGAATAGCTTTTGTGCCTCAGCTCACTAGGTTTTGTGTGAAGTGTGAGTTGCATGTGAGTATTTCGCACCTTCAACCTTTGACATGAGGCCCAGGCTCTTCTTCAGGTCACCACAGATGCTATGGAGGCACCAGCGGAATTTGGTGTCACAGCGGTACTTGTTAGAGCCACAGGTGTCATAGCAAATGTCTAGCTGGTTGCAACATTTGGTCATGGCTGGAACACCAACATCAAACTGTGGAGTAACAGCACATTACACAACATGCGCATTAGAACTTTCACACTGTTGTACTAAAACCAGAGTAATACACTACAGTGCTGAGAGAGGAATATGCAGTATAAGGAAAATAGGTTAATAGATTAATAGATTATTTAAATATTTTTTAAACAAACAAACATAGAGACGCACAAATAATTTGTTAGTCACAAAAAATTCACCTGTACACCCTTCAATGTAATGTAATGTATTGTGAGTCTGTACATCAGTAATGATTAGCTATATTATTATTTTATATGTATAAGTCTACAAATATATTTGTATATATCATATACGCATGTATCACAAAGTGGAAATATCTAGCAAGGAGTTCCTTCTCCAATGTGAAAATGATGAAAGGATGAAAACTCTTGATTTAGTTATAGCTAGTGGTTAGAGTCTCATCGTAATTCATAATTTTGAAACATAAGGCAATTACATGTGTCGCCAATACTAGAGGAGGATACAGATATATTGCCTTTATAATTGCTGTCTAAATGGACACCTTAAACTTCAAAATTAGAATTTATTCAGGAGCCAGACCTTACACAGAGAACTGTCCAGAAGTCTTTGTGTGGAACGTAATTGGCACATTTGCCTTTGTCTTTCCTGACAGCAGTCCCATCACAGCTTTGGCTGGATGCCAAACTTAACTGTCCAGAACCTGTTGGATGTTCACTCTCTCTTCAGAGTCATTGATAGTCTCTCAGGTTCAGGAGCCACATATTTTGCTAGCCAGTGTAATACTAGTCTTTCACAGCCAGGCCTTTAACTTAATGCTATAAGGTCTGGTCCACATTGCAACTTACTATGGCAAAGAACCACTCATTTAGAAAGGAAGAGACAGTCTGACTTGGTAAAGCAACCAAACTCCGTTTTTGTGCAGTTTGGGGTTTGTTTGAAATATATTACCATAATAATTGACTCAGATTGTGAATATCTAATTACTTGCTACTAAGTGCCTCATTTTTTTTTCTTTCAGATGTAATGCCATCAACCTGGAAATTAGATAACTATCAGCTTTTCTAAAGGCCAAAGTTAATATATGTCACTGTATTTTGAATCCCAAAGTGCTTTTTCCCTTAAACAAGCAGGGTCACCTTTGTGTTATCAAGTGTTATCAGATACACAAGGCACACATTTTTCTTCTGTCTAACATGTAAACATAAACAGGCTGATTTTGATGGATCCTTTAATTATAACTTTGATTGATTCATTGACCAATGCACACTCCATAGACCGGATTCCCACAGGTCATTCGTGGAGAGGGTTCTTACCAAAGCTTTAAGGTGGCAGCCTGGCCATGGGTTAATGTTAGTAGAGATAAAGGGTCACATACACTGTTCGGTACCTGGAAACCAAGAAGTGAGGTGCTACAACCATCGGGTTCTGGCATCTGATAACCAACACGAGGCTGAGGAGCTTTACCTGAAATAAATAAATAAAAATAAATTAGAAATTAGAATATAGAATATATCATATTTGTAATAAAAAATAAATATAATATTGTTAATGAACTTAATTAGAACACATTTCATATAACCATAACTTTAAGAACTTTACATACAAATCTCAGGAAAATCTAAAGCACATATACATCGTTTTGTGGAACCCTGCGAACCACTAAAAATAATGTCTGCAATTTTTTTTTTTTGCAGTGATGCCATAGAAGAACCATTGTTGGTTCCCTAAAGAACATTCAAGTGAACAATTCTGAAATTAACAAAGTTTCTTAGTGTGAAGAACGTTTTATTTTTTCATAAACTTTTTCTAGTATAAAGAACCTTTTGTGCATTTAAAATGTTCCATGGATGTAAAAAGCTCTCTACAATAGATGCCAATAAAGAACCTAAAAGTGTATAATGAACCAAGTGTATAATGTTTGCTTTTTCATGAAGTTTCACAAAGTTTCTTGAGTTGTATGCAATTTTGTCAACTTTTATTAAATAAGGGACAATGCAAAATGCCTAATCTACTACAGATTTAACATTTGAGACCAAAGACATTTTCCTGCAAATTCCTCTCAGAAGTTCTGTACACACTAACAATGATTATAATTACGGAATTAATTATTCATTAATTATTCACAAAATTTTAAGACATAAACATGAAGTTGTATCGCTTGCATAGCTATTAGTCAAGTCACCTTCATTTATATAGCGCTTTTTACAATACAGATTGTTTCAAAGCAGCTTTAGGAAATCAACGGAAGAGAGATTGTTTTGGCTGTATATCAGCTCAAGAGAAAAGTTATTGTCCAGCTAAAGTAAGTTTTTGATTGATGACACCATTTTCAACCAAAATAGAAAACTCTCAATGCGTTCCGGCCAGTCATCCGCACGGCAACAGTGTTTGGTGGCTAGAGAAAGCAGTTCATTTTAGTTGATTAAATAACAAATTCCTGAAAATATTACCTAAAAGTAACAAATGGATTTAAAACAGCAGAGGTCCTAAAACGGAGCCCTGGGGAATTCCAATGTCAATAACATATGTGATCACTGGCTTTTTACAAAGCAACAAACTACAAAAAAGCAAGATTCAGTCATTATTTTGTCTGTAACAATTGTAATTTTTTCTGATTAATAACAGAGAAATCTGACATAACATATATGGGAGACATGTATGCATTAATTGATGCATGGAGTATTCTAATTGACTGCATGGTGCAACAGTATAAATAAAACATTTCCATGTTTGCTATTCAGAGTCTGGTCTTTATCATTGCAGAAGAAGATGACACTAGTGTCTGCTTCAACTACTCTATTATCTTAGCTTTAGCATTTAGTCAAGGTCCAATTACCAAATTTTCAGTAGGACTTTTGAACCCACACGAAGTTTATTATGCAATTATTTAGCTAAAACTACATAGGGCCAATACTGACAAATTTGACTGTGTATAAATACTGAGCAAATAAAATACACTCACTGCCCTTAGGCAACAGAAAAAATAAGAAAATCCATTTCGCTAATTAATTCAATTTCTGGATTTGTTCTGGTTACATTAGTTATATTAATTTGCATTCCATTTACACTCATTTTGGAAAAGTGAGTCGTGATATACATAAATGACTTTTTCTCAGGCATAGGCATACGAAATGTTCTGATTCATCAGTGTTATCTGTAGAGTGGTGTGATCGACTTGCCCAATGCCACACTGTGTCTATGCCACACTGTGTCTATCAACATAGGACAGCTAAGGACAGATCGGTGAGAGCATGTTTCAGATGTTCCAGGTGATCTGTTTTTCATTAGTATTTCAATTTGAATCCAAACAATAATAGGAAATCAGTATATATGCACCTTCACTTTAGATGCACCTTCAGAAGTTTTGAAGAATGTACACACTCTCTGTCACACACTGTCAAGCTCCAAAAAGCACATAGAAGTGTCATAAAAGTAGTCAATATGACCCCCCTTTGGAAGTCTTGATCACTATAAACATTCAACATTCTTCAGAACTTCCCTTTTTGTGTTCCACAGAAGAAAGAAATATGAGTTTGGAACAACCGACGAATGGCTATCATCTTAATCAAATGATAGGTGACACAATCTGAGATCTGAGAAGGATAATGATACTATTTCACTTACCATGTCTACAGCGGTACTGACATACACCATCCTTGCCTCCCATCAGCTCCAGTATAGAGTCAAAATAGCCGTTCACTGCCTGGAAACCCCCTCTGATAGAACCGAAGCCCCAGTCCGATTCATCCTCAGATTCTTGTGTGGTACTCTGGGCCTCTGCAGGTTTTCCCTCAACAGAGTCATCTGCCATCAATATGTGTTCTGCCTGGTACTCATTAACTGGAACATCACCAGCCTGAGCTTCAGGTAATACAGACCCGTCAGAATCCACTGCAGCCCCATCAACAGAGGCCTGGATAAGTGTGGCAGCCAAGCTTGCGGAGATACATAGCAGGAGCAATGGTAACGCACGTGGAAACATGATGTGGCACCGGGTCCTAGGA
Organism: Gobiocypris rarus; assembly: GCA_023029165.1. Classification (NCBI taxonomy): domain Eukaryota; kingdom Metazoa; phylum Chordata; class Actinopteri; order Cypriniformes; family Gobionidae; genus Gobiocypris; species Gobiocypris rarus. The sequence continues at coordinate 8,398,855 of CM040927.1, forward strand.
GGTCTGTAGGCTCCAAGGAGAAGGAGAGACAGATAGAGTCGAATGGCTTAGAGGAAAAGAGTGAGCAGCACAAACAGACACTGTTGATAGTGCCTCGTGGAAGGGACTTTGACCTGTGATTAGATCAAGCAGACAGCAAGGCATTGATTGGTGCTAAGGTTAAAGGTAAGGTCCAATCTTTTGCTAAGGCTTGCTCTCTCAGTGAATCACAGCCACACACCCAGTGAAATCGGCTCTTAACTTCCATTATCTGCAGTTTACACTTCACCTGCAAGATGATCTCCTCACACACACACAGTCATTTTATCTGTCAGGCCCTGAGATTACCAAGAGTGTGTCAGTGGGAAAAATAGTTGAAACACAACAGCTCTATAGTCTATGTCATGTTCTGCTATTTAGCAATGGTCATGCGAAAACCATGGTGATTGCATGTATGAAGTAAGATTTTTTTCTTATTACAGTACATCAGCAATTGAATTACACCTGAAACACTTCATTACTTGGTGTCTTCAGTCCCTAAACGTCTTTTAAGTGTTGTGAAAAGGAATGGCAACATTACAAATTGGTAAATGCGTTACTGTCCCAACTTTTTTTTAAATGTGTTGCAGGTCTGAATGACAGGAATGGATGCATATTTACAAATTACATGAAGTTGACCAGACAAAACATGAAATATTTTTTGTTCATATTGTCTGCAATGAAATACATGTCAAAGTAAATTTGGAAATCACTGCTTTTTTTTTTTTTGCGTTTTCCATACTGTCCCAATTTTTTCTGATTTGGGGTTAAATATATATATATATATATACATATACATGTGCTTCTCAAAAATTAGCATATTGTGATAAAAGTTCATTATTTTCCATAATGTAATGATAAAAATTAAACTTTCATATATTTTAGATTCATTGCACACCAACTGAAATATTTCAGGTCTTTTATTGTTTTAATACTGATGATTTAGGCATACTGCTCATTAAAACCCCAAATTCCTATCTCAAAAAATTGGCATATCATGAAAAGGTTCTCTAAACGAGCTATTAACCTAATCATCTGAATCAACTAATTAACTCTAAACACCTGCAAAAGATTCCTGAGGCTTTTAAAAACTCCCAGCCTGGTTCATTACTCAAAACCGCAATCATGGGTAAGACTGCCGACCTGACTGCTGTCCAGAAGGCCATCATTGACACCCTCAAGCGAGAGGGTGAGACACAGATAGAAATTTCTGAACGAATAGGCTGTTCCCAGAGTGCTGTATCAAGGCACCTCAGTGGGAAGTCTGTGGGAAGGAAAAGTGTGGCAAAAACGCTGCACAACGAAGAGGTGACCGGACCCTGAGGAAGATTGTGGAGAAGGACCGATTCCAGACCTTGGGGGACCTGCGGAAGCAGTGGACTGAGTCTGGAGTAGAAACATCCAGAGCCACCGTGCACAGGCGTGTGCAGGAAAAGGGCTACAGGTGCCGCATTCCCCAGGTCAAGCCACTTTTGAACCAGAAACAGCGGCAGAAGCGCCTGACCTGGGCTACAGAGAAGCAGCACTGGACTGTCGCTCAAATTTTGCATGTCATTCGGAAATCAAGGTGACAGAGTCTGGAGGAAGACTGGGGAGAAGGAAATGCCAAAATGCCTGAAGTCCAGTGTCAAGTACCCACAGTCAGTGATGGTCTGGGGTGCCATGTCAGCTGCTGGTGTTGGTCCACTGTGTTTTATCAAGGGCAGGGTCAATGCAGCTAGCTATCAGGAGATTTTGGAGCACTTCATGCTTCCATCTGCTGAAAAGCTTTATGGAGATGAAGATTTCGTTTTTCAGCACGACCTGGCACCTGCTCACAGTGCCAAAACCACTGGTAAATGGTTTACTGACCATGGTATTACTGTGCTCAATTGGCCTGCCAACTCTCCTGACCTGAACCCCATAGAGAATCTGTGGGATATTGTGACGAAAGTTGAGAGACGCAAGACCCAACACTCTGGATGAGCTTTAGGCCGCTATCGAAGCATCCTGGGCCTCCATAACACCTCAGCAGTGCCACAGGCTGATTGCCTCCATGCCACGCCGCATTGAAGCAGTCATTTCTGCAAAAGGATTCCCGACCAAGTATTGAGTGCATAACTGAACATAATTATTTGAAGGTTGACTTTTTGTATTAAAAACACTTTTCTTTTATTGGTCGGATGAAATATGTTAATTTTTGCAAGGACCTATATATATATATATATATATATATATATATATATATATATATATATATATATATATATATATATATACATACATAATGCTTTTGATTTGGAACCCTAACACAAGTTTGTACATCATTTATGATTGTCAAAGGCAACATAGTTAATAGTTATTAGAAAGGTGTGTCTTTTGCTGAATGTGCAGTTGCCCACACAGTTTCTTATCAGATGTCACTGATTTCAGGCATGCACGGTGTAGGAAGTTCTGGTTGATAACCAACAAGTCTCCACTGTTGTCCTCTTGTACAGTTATGGGCTTTCACTGCTACCATTAGTGCTAATAGTGAACATGAACACACAACATATAATATAACACAGATATCAGTACTATATGGACAAATAATTTATTATGTGTTTAAAATAAGATTCACATATGATTCTCATTTGTTGAAAAGTCCTGCCAGGGTTTGCTAACATTGAAACATTGTGACGACAGAGTTCCAACAGATTCCAATGACATGCTACATTTTAATGATTGCAAAGGTTGCTTGTAATCAGTGACATTTCTGCTGGACATCAACAGCAGTTCAATGTGAATTGTGCAACATCATTTTTAAATCATGTACACAGTAGTGGCCAAAAGTTATGTCTGAAAATTGGCATAAAATTGGCTTCTTCACACTTAATTCAAAGAATATATACACCCACCTAAAGTATTATAAGGAACATCTGTTCAATTTCTCATTAATGCAATCATCTAATCAACCAATCACATGGCAGTTGCTTCAATGCATTTAGGGGTGTGGTCCTTAGTGGTGGGTGATACTGCAAAATTTGGTATCGATCCGATACGACACACCATTGAATCACAGCAGAGCAGCAGGAGGGGGAGGAGAAGCAAAGTGGGCCAGGATGTGAAAGCAGCATTTGCTCAGGATTGTAGAGGTAGAAGACATGAGCGTATAATGAACGTAGAGGAGAGATATTTAAATTAAAATATTGATTCAATTACAACTGTATTGATCTAATACGAATACCAGTGTTGGCATCGATACTATCGATATTTAGATTGATCTGCCCACCCCTAGTGGTCCTGGTCAAGACAATCTCCTGAACTCCAAACTGAATGTCAGAATGGGAAAGAAAGGTGATTTAAGCAATTTTGAGCGTGGCATGGTTGTTGGTGCCAGACGGGCCGGTCTGAGTATTTCGCAATCTGCTCAGTTACTGGGATTTTCAAGCACAACCATTTCTAGGGTTTACAAAGAATGGTGTGAAAAGGGAAAAACATCCAGTATGCGGCAGTCCTGTGGGCGAAAATGCATAGTTGATGATAGAGGTCAGAGGAGAATGGGCCGACTGATTGAAGCTGATAGAAGAGCAACTTTGACTGAAATAACCACTCGTTACAACCGAGGTATGCAGCAAAGCATTTGTGAAGCCACAACATGCACAACCTTGAGGCGGATGGGCTACAACAGCAGAAGACCCCACCGGGCACCACTCATCTCAGGCTACAATTTGCACGAGCTCACCAAAATTGGACAGTTGAAGACTGGAAAAATGTTGCCTGGTCTGATGAGTCTCGATTTCTGTTGAGACATTCAGATAGTAGAGTCAGAATTTGGCGTTAAACAGAATAAGAACATGGGTCCATCATGCCTTGTTAACACTGTGCAGGCTGCTGGTGGTGGTGTAATGGTGTGGGGGATGTTTTCTTGGCACACTTTAGGCCCCTTAGTGCCAATTGGGCATCGTTTAAATGCCACGGCCTACCTGAGCATTGTTTCTGACCATGTCCATCCCTTTATGACCACCATGTACCCATCCTCTGATGGCTACTTCCAGCAGGATAATGCACCGTCACAAAGCTCGAATAATTTCAAATTGGTTTCTTGAACATGACAATGAGTTCACTGTACTAAAATGGCCCCCACAGTCTCCAGATCTCAACCCAATAGAGCATCTTTGGGATGTGGTGGAACAGGAGCTTCTTGCGCTGAATGTGCATCCCACAAATCTCCATCAACTGCAAGATGCTATCCTATCAATATGGGCCAACATTTCTAAAGAATGCTTTCAGCACCTTGTTGAATCAATGCCATGTAGAATTAAGGCAGTTCTGAAGGGGAAAGGGGGTCAAACACAGTATTAGTATGGTGTTCCTAATAATCCTTTAGGTGAGTGTATATTTGTGACATGATGTACCTGGAGTGTAAAATGTACTCTTTCCACATTTTAATTGTATCATTTGTCATGACGCAATGAAACATACAGAATTGTGTGGGCGTAATTTTTGGCCAAATCATACCAATCGTGCATTCATTATTTTTAGCCTATAATTCAATAAATCACTGTGTGGCAAGTATTAGCTATATTTAATTTAGTTTCAAGTTTATTTGCCATGTATAGTCAGTGTCAGTGACAAAGTCAGTGACAATTTGTACATTGAACTGCTTAGAGTGAGGCTCAGGCATTCTACAGCAGTGCAATACAATACAATACAATACAAGTTAAAGAGAAAAAAAAGTAAGCAAGTATTAACAGTAAAGTAAGGGACAAAACATCTTGGTTACATATGTAACCCTCGTTCCCTTAGGAGGGAACGGAGACGTAACGTCAGTGACTGACGAATGGGGGTTTCGCTTAGAAGCCTATCAACTTCAAGTGGAAACACACGTGTGGGTGTTGCCCGGAGGCACCTGGCCTGACACGAGAGGGCAGGCTTACTGGTGTTGGCGTCGACAGTGCTGGAGGAGCTCACCTGAGGAAAATATTGCATGTATCCAGTCCGTGGAGTGGAATGGCGAGCAAGCGAAGACACCTGATCCTAATCCATTACCGGCCACTTGTAGAGGCGAGTACATAGTCGGATATTGTAGATATTGTAGGCTCCACTCTTTGTAGATTGTAGAATCTGGCAAATGTGTTCAGGTCAAGTCAATATTAATGCAACAGAATATATTTCAATTATCATACAGTGACAATGTGGGCTTTAGATCAGTAATTAGATCAGTAATTTAGTTTATATGGTTAATTTAGTTTAATAATTAGATTTATTTGGAAATTTTATTGAAAAATTTAGTCTCCCCAACTGAGCAAGCCAAGCCAGAGGCGACAGTGGCGACAGTGGCAAGGAAACCAAAACCCCATCAGGAGACCTAATGGAGAAAAATAAACCTTGGGAGAAACCAGGCTCAGTCGGGGTGCCAGTTCTCCTCTGGCCAATTAACAAACAGCGTATTATTATTATTCTGGCAATTTTACAGGTCAGAGTTCATAATAGATCGGAATATTCGAAAGATCAGAGGCAACACACCGGAGAGGGGTTTATTGAGGATAATGTGTTGATTAAATAATTATTACATTTAAATAATCGAAATATCGGAGTCATTATGCCGGAGACTGGTTTATTGAGGATACCGTATTGATTAAACAATTATTAAATTACTATATACGAAAGATTAGAGTCATCACGCCGGAGATGGGTTTTATTGAGAATGCTGTATTGATTAAACAATTACTAAAGTGTAATATTCGAAAGATCGGAGGCAACACCCCGGAGACGGGTTTTATTGAGGATGACATATTGATTTAAACAATTATTAAATTACTATATACGAAAGATCGGAGTCATCACGCCGGAGACAGGTTTTATTGAGGATACCGTATTGATGAAACAATTACTAAAGAGTAATATTTGAAAGATCGGTGGCAGCATGCTGGAGATGGGTTGTTTTGAGGATGACATATCGATTTAAAGAATTATTAACTAGGAATATTCAAACAATCGGAGTCATCGGAGTCAGATACCATTTCTTTCTAAAAAGGAGCACAATTGCGAAGACACTGTTTTTTTATAGTATTTTTGACAGAAAAGGTAGATTTGAGATTGGCCTGTAATTGACAAATTCTGTAGGATCAAGTTTGAGTTTTTTTAATAAGTGGTTTGATAATAGCCAACTTAAACGTTTTCGGTACATATCCTAATGACAAAGATGAGTTAATGATTTTAAGAAGAGGATCTATGACCTCTGGTAGCATCTCTTTTAATAGCCTAGTCGGTATAGGGTTGAGCATACATGTTGTTGATTTAGATGAATTAATGAGTTTAGCCTCTTCCTCTCCTATAGCAGGGAATTAGTGTAATTTTTACTCAGTGAGACTACAATGCTCTGTCTGATGTGATACCGTAGTAGACGGCTGCATGGTTGTAATGTTCTTCCTAATATTGTCATTCTTACACGTAAAGAAGTTCATAAAGTCATTACTGCTGTGCTGTTTACAAACATCAGAAGTTGAAGCTTTATTCTTGGTTAGTTTAGCCACTGTACTGAATAAATACCTAGGGTTGTGTTTGTTTTCTTCTAAGAGAGTCGAGAAATAAGATCTAGAGAGAAAGAGATCTAGCAGTTTTTATGGCCTTTCTGTATGCGATCATGCTCTATTTCCACGAATTACGAAAAACCTCCAGTTTTGTTTTCTTCCAGCTGCGCTCCATTTTTCTGGCTGCTGTTTTAAGGGTCCAAGTGTGCTCATTGTACCACGTCATTGTACTATTTTATTTCATCTTCTTTACGCACCGGGGAGCAACTGTGTCTAAAATGCTAGAAAAAAGAAAGTCAATAGTTTCTGTTGCAAAATCGAGTTCCTCTAAGCTATCTGGGATGCTGAGGAGATGAAACTGATGAGGAAGATTATTTACAAAGCAATATTTAGTGGCGGCAGTGATAGTCCTGCCATATTTGAAGCGGGTGGACGGCTTTGCAGCCTTAGCTAAATTAAGTATACATGATACTTGGTAATGATCTGATATGTCATCGCTCTGCTGCAGAATTTCAATGGTATCAACACTTATTCCATGTGACAATATTAGGACTAGATTATGATTATGGCGATGAGTAGGTTCTGACATGTTGACTAACTCCAATAGAGTTTAGAATGTCTCTAAATGCCAATCCCAATGTGTCTTTTTCATTGTCTACATGATATTAAAATCACCAACAATTAGTACTTTATCTGCTGCCAGTACTAACTCTGATAGAAAATCTGCAAATTCTTTGATAAAGTCTGTATTGTGCCCTGGTGGCCTAGGCCTATATACAGTAGCCAGCACAAATGTCAAATGGGATTTATCAATTACACTACATAACGTTACATAAAGCACCAAAACTTCAAAATAATTATATTTGAAACTAGAATTCTGAGAAATACTGAAGATATTATTACAAATTACAGCAACAGCTCCCCCTTTACCTTTCAGACGCGGCTCGTGTTTATAACAGTAATCTTGTGGGGTGGACTCATTTGAAGTAATGCAGTCGTCATGTTTTAGCCAGGTTTCTGTCAAACACAGCACATCTAGATTATTATCTGTAATAAAATCATCAACAATAAGTGCTTTTGGGCAAAGGGATTGAATATTCAGCAACCGGAAATTTATAATTTGATCATCTGTATTATATCTAATGTTTATTTGTTGGACATCAATTAAGTTTTTACTGTTGAATGTTTTTGATGTTTTTTTGTATTTACTAATTTGGGGAACAAACACAGTCTTTGTGTGATAATATCTAGGTGAAAGAGTCTCTATGTGTTGGGATTTACCTGGCTTCTGTAACAGGAGACAGCTAGCAGGCGGTCAGGTAAGCCAGTCCTTAAGCTGAGTTTCCTGACCTGGGCCCTAGTTAGTCAAGGTTTAGCTCTAAGACTATGTGCCAAATTTCTAGAGAGAAGAGCAGCACCACTCCAAAAAGGATGGATGGTGTTTTTCTTCAACAGGTCATGTATGCCCCAAAAGCTTTTCCAATTTTCTATGAACCCTATGTTATTCTGTGGACACCACTTAGACAACCAGCCATTAAGTAATTATAGTCTGCAGTGTTTCCCACACATAGACTAATTCATGGCGGTGCGCCACATATTGCGTTCCATTTATGGCGGCATTTTAATACCATTAATAACCTAGCGCACAACGGAAGCTTTCGCGCAGTACATCACTCCCGCGAAAGAATAACAGATCTTCACGCTAGGAAACGGCAGCCCACAAGCTCCTTTTAAACGCGCGCGCACATGACATCTCTGCGCGCAAATCAAGCCTTTGCGAGCTTGGACATGACTCACACCCACTCGCAGCACGAAGCTCGCTCGAGCTTCTATTTTGCTCACGCGAAAACTTTTTATTTTTGGCAGTTGTGGGGCGGGACTTTAGGAAGCATATGTGTAGCAGAGTTCAATTTGCAATGCAATATGCAAAAAATGTAATTCTGCTACACATAAGCTTCCATAGGTCTTTACTTATTTCATTGTAAACTGAAATGTCATTGGTTAATTTCATGTTTCAAAGTCAGTTGTGATTGGATGCCTGATTAGACATGGCTTCATCAATGGACCAGATGCAAGTGAGTTTATATATTTACTGACTGATTGTGTAACATATATCCACTGGAGGCAAGTTGATTAAAGCCGAGCCTGGATGGCCTCGTGGGCTGGAACTTGGACCTGGACATGGGCTGGAGCCGGAGCCTGGACGTGGACTGGAGCCGGGGCCGGGGCCGGAGCCTGGACCTGGGCTGGAGCTGGGGCCAGAGCCCGGACGTGGGCTGGACCCGGGGGCCTGGACATGGGCTGGAGCCTGGTTGGCCTCGTGGGCATGGACGTGGATGAATCCCGACATGACGAAGGGGGAATGGAGGCCCTCTGGTGTGGTGGGTACTGTGGGATGGCATGGCTCTTCCGCTATTCCCACAGTAAAAGCAGAGCCAGCTAACAGAAGGGCATGGTCCATGTATTCCTCCAGGGACCAATGGATCTTACCCCCAGGAATCTGGGAGCGTAAGGGCTCATTTAGTCCAAATCTAAAAATGTCCTTCAGCGCCACATCATTAAAATCGACCTGGTAACACAGTTCACAAAAATCCACCACATAGTCCTCGATTGGATGATGGCCTTGACGAAGGTGCAGCAGAGTAACTGCTGTGTTCATGCTGAGGGTCTGTTATTCTGTAACATATATCTACTGGAGTCAAGTTGATGAACCCAAGTGCAGTTTATTGGAAAAACTCAAAAGCATAACCATAAAATAAAGACTTGGCATAAACAACTAAAAGACTGGACTTGATTTTGACTTTGATGACATCTTTGCGCGCAAATCAAGCCTTTGCGAGCTTGGACATGACTCACACCCGCGCAGCACGCACGTGCGTCATCATTCCCCACAAGCTCGCTCGAGCTTCTTTTTGCTCACGCGAAAACTTTTTATTTTTGGCAGTTGTGGGGCGGGACTTTAGGAAGCATATGTGTAGCAGAGTTCAATTTGCAATGCAATATGCAAAAATTTAATTCTGCTACACATAAGCTTCCATAGGACTTTACTTATTTCATTGTAAACTGAAATGTCATTGGTTAATTTCATGTTTCAAAGTCAGTTGTGATTGGATGCCTGATTAGACATGGCTTCATCAATGGACCAGATGCAAGTGAGTTTATATATTTACTGACTGACTGTTCACAAAAATCCACCACATAGTCCTCGATTGGATGATGGCCTTGACGAAGGTGCAGCAGAGTAACTGCTGTGTTCATGCTGAGGGTCTGTTATTCTGTAACATATATCTACTGGAGTCAAGTTGATGAACCCAAGTGCAGTTTATTGGAAAAACTCAAAAGCATAACCATAAAATAAAGACTTGGCATAAACAACTAAAAGACTGGACTTGATTTTGACTTTGACTTTGATTTTGACTTGACTTGACAAAGACACATGGCAAACATGAGGGCTTACATTAACAGACTGAGGACAAGACACACCTGTGAACAATAATCAGCCAATCAACCAATGACAACATGACACAACAGAACACAAGACCAGGGAGCACATGGCAGGATCACATGACAAACCAGGAAGTGCATGATAACACATGACTGTGAACATGAGAAACTTGAAACATGAACCTACACCTAAACACCCTGTGACAGATTGCTTGCATTATCAATATAATATGTCCTTACCAGATACTATATTAACTTTAATTATTGTTTTTATGGAGCTGTAGCTACTGGGGAAAATGAAAAAACAGTTATAATTTGCTACATTACCACTATACTTCCACTAAATATTATGTTTACCTAGCCAAAATTATATCAGTTCTGAGAACTTCAGAAATGTGAAAAGTGTCCATTAAATAGTTGTATTATTATTATTATTATTAATAAATAATTTTATGTTCAGATGTGGTCAGGTGTGCTGTGCACAGTATGAGTACACCTGACCACATCTGAACATTTCGGTTTGGGTTTCAGAGGGGTATGATCATTCATGCTGTATACTGCAACTGAAACCTTTTACCTGGTAAAGTGCTGAAACCCTTTTTTACTCTATTTAATGGGAAATGTATTAACCACTGAAAAACTGAAAAAGAATGATAACAAAAAGTTTACACAACAACTCTTGCTTACTGATATGAACAAGTGATTTATCTTTTATCCAAAGCCACATTAAGCAATTTTAAATTTAGAATCATAGTTACAACTATTTAATGGACACTTTAATGGATTTACCCACTAGGTGCTTGTATGGTTCTTTAATAAAATATACATTTATCTAGTCTAGTTGCTCAAAGTATTGCAGATCATAACTGCTTCCTTATTTTTAGGTTTTGCATTTTAATTTACTTAGACATGATCAAACACTAGATTTCCTTAAATGTGAAATTTTAAAACGTTAATAACTGACATCCTAATATTTTTAATGATACTTATAGAAGCACACACGTGACACGTGGATATTAATGAATGCAAGCAAATATAATTTGACCCAAGAAATATTTTTAAATAGTACTTAAAAGGCAAACTTATTGCCCTTAAATGTACATTAGGCTATATAAATATGAATTGATACTGAATCAAATCGATATTTGTGCCAATCACCAACCCCCCCAACCCAACGCCACCCCCCCGGCCGGCCGCTTGCCCACCACCACAAATTGGTTCCTATTCTGTGGGAAACACTGGTCTGCTAAGTATCTCATCACTCCTTTTAACAGGGAGAGGTCCGGAGCAATAGACTGCATCTGTCATCGTACTAGCAAGTTTACACACCTCTTTAATGTTAATTTTGGTGATCTCCGACTGGCGAAGTCGAACATCATTAGTGCCGACGTGAATAATAATCTTAGAGAATTTACAATTAGCTTTAGCCAGCACTTTTAAATTTGCTTTGATGTCAGGCGCTCTGGCTCCCGGTAAACATGTGACTATGGTGGCTGGTGTCTCTATTTTCACGTTCCGTGTAATAGAATCGCCAATAACTAGGGCACTTTCAACAGGATTCTCAGTGGTTATGTCACTGAGTGGGGAGAACCTGTTTGATGTTCTAATTGGAACGAAAGAGTGTTTTTGATCCACGACTATGCCGCCTCATCGTTACCCAATTGCCCTGTTGCGCGGGCACTGCAGCCGGAACCGAACAATGTACAGAGTTCACTAAACCATTCGCATCCAAAACAGTGTCTAAAGCTGTTACATTCTCACTACTCTCAGATAAAGTCTGGATGCGTGTCTCTAACTCTGAAATCTTCTCTGTCAGCCTGACTATCTATCTCCTTACTAGGGCTGAACGATTCCTCGAGTAACTCGAGTTACTCGAATTGAAAAAATCCTCGAGGCAAAATCATCTGCCTCGATGCTTCGTTAGTTCATTTAACTACACACGGATGTTGCAGAAATATTTTTTTGTGTATAAGGACTCGGAGTATGCGCTGATTGCGGTTAAATCTAGCAATATTTATAGCTACTAACTTAATTAAACAAGCTGTGTTATAATGATGAATATGATTAGCTCAAAATGTAGATCTGTGCGATGTAGGCTACTTTTTCTGACTTAAACACAAACTCATCACTCGCATTTGCGAGGTGATGTAGAGGTTGTCAACCCGTTTGGGTTATTTAAAACGTGTAATTTCGCCAAAGATTTGTTTTAAAGCAACCTACTTCAGTGTAGCTAAAATGTGACGGTAGCATCGCGCTTACACTGAGGATTTGAGTTTATGACGATCGGGTGTGGATGGATGGTTTGTTTTTAACAGCGAATTCGTAAAGTTATCCGCAAGATCTCTAGTGTGACCATCTGTACTCTTGTTCTTATTTCAAGTTTCCTTCCTGTCCAATATTTTTGCTTCTTACAAAAGCCACACAGCCTTCAGAAGACAGTAAAGGCTTATGTCATGCCTGAACTGAAGCTGAAACTTTAAAGTTAAGCTTTAAACATACATGCAACGTTTAGGCATTATTGCTATTTATATTAATATTATTTTGGTTTATTGGTTGTAGGTTTAGTTTTAGACTGAACTTTTTAAACTAATTTGAAATAGATTTTTATAATGTGGCAATTGAATGCATTAAAATGGGTTATTTTCACAGTTATCAATGTATGCAATTTCAGCAATATAACTTTATTTTTCTAAAAGAAAACAAATTAGATGTTATTTTTAAGATACCTGTCTTATTTTCTCTTATATATTTAGTATTGCTCTTTAATAAAGAAAAAAGTAATTATTATCCGATTACTCGATTAATCGATGGAATAAACGGTAGAATACTCGATTACTAAAATAATCGATTGCTACAGCCCTACTCCTTACATTTATCACATGTGAAGCCCTGTTCGCAAACGGGGACAGATATGTTAAACATGAAGCATGCTAAACATAAAAACTGAACTGAGTACTGAGCACGAAATATGGTTTTTACTTTACAAATTACAGACATGGTCGATTTGCATGGGATTAAGATCACAGACAACCTCCGCAATTATTACAAATTAATAGAGGTCACCAGGTAATACTAATCCCGTGTAATAAGGGTTTATGCCTATTTTTTCATAATACAATAAAACCCATATTTAATTATATGCTTGAGTTTGCCTTTCTTGATGAACAATTTTGCTAGTTTAATATTTTAACCAAGTTTAGTGTATTCTTCTTCCCAATATAATATATTCCTCATACATTGCTGTTTAATAGTGTCATTAAAAGTTATTAATTGTGCAAATATCCCCTCCGGACATCACTTTTAGCCACTACTATATGTCAGTAATCATGTTGCCAATGGTTATAATTCATATATCACCCCAAAATGTGCAATATTGTTTATAAATCACATGTACTGGTAGTAGAGCAGCACTTCTGGTTAATAATATTCATATAAAACACAAGAAAATGAAAATAATAATAATCATGATTTATTGTTAGGTACACATGAATGCATAAACATTGTTTCATTGTCAGTTTCATGCTCCGCTTTAAATGAACACCTCCTCACAGTTTACTGTACAAATAATGTGGAAGGCATGAAAACAATTCACAGCAAATGCCTAAATCTGCCTTAACATTCAGGCAGTACCTCAATACAACACTGACCTTGAGTTTATTCAACTCAAGGTCAAAACACAGTGACACAAATGAGGATGTACATTAAAAAAAAAAAAAAAACACATCCAGTTATTTATATGCACAGCACATTGTATTATCTTGGTTTAGTTGCCACTAGTGGGCAGTGAATGGCTGTAAAAGATTCTTTTAAAATATTACACAATATATATAAATATAGGCTCAAGAAGCATTTGCAATGCTTCATGCGTTGTTTTGAAAGGTTACATTGGCTCAGGGGCGCAACTACCCAGTGCCAGAGGGGTATGCAGCAACAATTTTGGCGCCTCAACCCCCACCTCCCAAAACCGGACATCATTATGAATGTGATGTAAATAATAAAGGTTTATTTTAACGTATATCAGCCACTGTAGGCCAACCATACAGTATGTGCATATATACTGAAATAATATTAATATTATTTAATATTAAGAAATTAATCTGTTGGTATCAAGTGGTCCCCCTACACTTCCACCTAATGTTAGACCTACCTGTTTCCTTCCCCTGTCTTTCCTGATCCACCATCCTCACACCTGAATGAAATGAACTCACTGTTAAATATAGCAGCCTAAATTCAATTCTTAAATCAGCCTAGTGTGGCATCAGATAAGACAACTATTATGCAGTAAGGTTGTGCTGCTGTTGAAATTACATTCACATTTTGGATTTTAAAAAGTACAAATATGGCAGACACACATACACACACAGACATAAATACATATATATATATATAGAACAGACATTTAAAAAGAGAGAAAGAGATGTGACCCTGTAATTACAGCTTCCATGTCACCCAACAGATGTAGATGTAACTATAGCCTACATGTCTGACAGCACAGCTAACATGAACAGCAGCTAATGGTAAAACAAAATCTATTAATGATTCAATGGTAAACCAGACATATTGCATAAGTTATGTTTTCCAGCTTCTAGTCATTTATTGTGCATGCTTCCTTATATTTACCAGTTATTATTTTGCATTAGTTGTTTTCCAAATTTATGTAATTTATTGTACATGGCCTGCTACCTTATATTTTCCAGTTTTCAGCTCAGCAACCTCGTTTTGCATATAAACTAGCCTTAATTTAATCCCGCATTTGGCTGCTACATTCCTAGTGTTAGCAAACGCTAGCTGGTCTGTTAACATGAATATGTGCAAGCCTCCAAGCACAGACGCCACACTTTAAATCCTACCTGTTGCCTTTCACTATCCACTTGTTAAGCTGCTGTCGCATCCCTTGACATGCCATCTCCTTTTCCCTCTTTCTTTTTCTATTTTTAGCCCCGACAGCTTTTTGCTTTATCCATCTTTCAACAACTTTGCGTATAGTACTATGACAGCTGTACTCCTGCTCGCTCAGCGCGCTCACGGGGTGCCACGCCCACTCGCGATTTTCCATTATTATCCCAAATTATTTTATGGAATCTTATGAGGGCGCCTACTCTAGCCTGTTAGTCATCTAAAATGTTATATAATATTGAGGAAATACAGAAATTATTTATAAACGCACAACAGCATCTACATTTAGAGAATTAAAAAAAAAAATTATAACATCGCTTTGGCGCCCCAAGGTGCTGCGCCCTATGCGCCGCATATAGAGCATACCCACTTTTGCGCCACTGCATTGGCTATCTTGAAAGGTTTGAGTATCTTTCTGGGTCTCTAATGTTCTGTAATTGATTGACAAACAAAAAAAGCTACACAAAATTAATAGTGTGAGACTTTGCAGATGATAGGTTGCATTGCTGTTATTATTAGGTCTTATTAAAGCTGCTCATGCTCAACGCTCCGATTAATAGCATGGGCCTTTAATTTTCCCATGACATGCTATAAAACTTTAGATGATTAGTAATTTCCTACTACTTTAATCTGAAAAAACAAACTTTCTAATTATTGAATCAAAAACCCAGAATACTGTCTAACACTTGAAGGCTGCTCTGCCAAGTCTTCTGGCTCTCTATTAAACATTATAAGCATTTTAAAATATTGCTAATTACTTATAAAGCACTAAATAGTTTAGCACCCCAGTACATGAGCAAGCTCATAATGCATTATAGTCCTTCACGTCTATTGTGATCTCAAAATTCTGGACAGTTGATAATACCTAGATTATTAAAATCAACTGCAGGTGATTGATCCTTTTCCTATTTAGCACCTAAACTCTGGAACAGTCTTCATTGTTTTATAAGCAGACACACTCTGTTAGTTTAAATCTAGACTAAAAACACATCTCTTTACCATGGCATACATAGCACATGATCAATTTCTATTATTCAAATCAGCAGATTGTTTAAATGATTGTTAGGCTGCATAAATTAGGTCAACCGGAACCGGGAACACTTCTTATATCACCAGTAGTACGTGTATTAGGGGTTAACAGTTTATGACCCAAGATCAGTAGTGAAAAATTAAGACCAGGAGGAGTCAGGAGTGCAATTAATTAAGAAATATTTACTGAAGAATAGTTTGCAATTTCATCAGCAGGAAGCCAGCTTCAAGTCTTGCAAGGGGTTTGTAGGCTGCACTCCCTCTACCCGCCCTATCGTACATACAATTATCCCAACAGTTATACTGTTTTCAAGGTCTATCCACGTCACCAACTGCAATATATATTACTGCAAGGTGGATATTCTGGTTGTCTCCAAATTTCCACACATTGTCAGTTAATCAGATTCACGTGTCCATAGATAACTTGACGCTTTCACCCCGGAATTAGGCACGTATAGTGACCTTCCAGGGGCCTGTACCATGATGGTAGATTAACAAACTCAGGGTTATAGGATTAGTTTTGAGTTGACAAAACCAAACCAATCAATTCAGGCTTTGTTGGTCCCATGATGCTGATCATCAACTTTCTCTGTCAACTCAGGCTTTGATCCTGAGTTTATGGAGCGCGTGCACGTGAAAGTGTGACATCAGCAGTGAGCAGCCAATCACATGCCTTTCAACGCAAAGTGTGACTCATTTCTCGCGAGAGAGCTAACGTGATTCAAAACTCTTATGCTGAAGATAAAGACATTGAAGTATACATAAAGAATTTAAATGCATTTACAAAGAAGAAAATACTTTTCCATGTAAGAGGATAAATAAAGAAAATATCTTGCTACTAGTGCAAGTGAAAGTTGTGAAATGAGTTTTATATATATATATATATAAAATTTAAGCACCAAGGCTGCATTTATGTTATTTAAATAAAAAAAAACTGTAATATTGTGAAATATTATTAAAATGTAAAATAACTGATTTCTATTTGAACATATTTTACTATGTAATTTATAAAATATCTTTATATAATTATAAATTATATACAATTATTATATTAAGTAATCATCATTAGACAATTTTTTTTTTAATCATGTAGTGACCTTTCATTTGGACCAAGAGAAACAGGGGGAGTGGCTTTATTGCATAAATTTATTTTATTGCATCAGAGATAAGTCACTTTGCTCACAGCTGATTGGTTGTGCCTGCTAACCTGCTCTGGAGCTGGTTAGCTGGAGCGTAAGTTACTATGGAGATGAACACTGCTAAAAGCCAAACCACTTTAATGGTACCTAAAACCCAGGATTGGTATTTGGTACAAACTAAGCTTAAACATTTCTGGCTAGCTAGCTAAACCGGCTTCATGGTATCGGCCACATGTCTGGAGCAAGCGTCAGCTTTCCCAGAACAACAAGTCCACCCATCTCTTAGAATGCCCGTAATCCACCTCCAATACTGATCAGTAACACAGAATATTGCACACATCGTTTCTCCAATGTTGGAGTTGATTAAGCTCCAGTTCTGACCAGAAAATTTCCCAAAACATACTGATAGCATGTGCTTTCTCTCAGTAAGAGGTACAGACAGTATTGCAGGCAATATTCAACTTGATTCATATAAAATGAATAAAACATTAATTAAAATGAAAGACAAATCCATATTTAATATCTGGAAGCCGAGCTAAGCGAGCAAGCAATGTTACTGCACTCCTGGCATGTTAGGGGAGTGTGATACCTCCAAAATCCAAACTCACGACAACATGTTACTATCAAGTGTTTAGTGACACATCCCTAAGCCAGACCCTCAGTCAACTTTAGAAAACAAGAAACAATCAGTGGTTTACTTGATTAAGCAAAATCATAACTGGAAAGAATCATTAAAAATCATTCAAATAATATAGAAGGATGAATATTGATTAAGGCTTTGAATTTAATTACGATATATACAGGTATTTTGAAGCGTCAGTGGATATCAGAATCCACCATCATAAGAAGAATGGCATCTACGCTAATATTAGTTTATCTGTTTATCCAAAGGTTTACC
The DNA here is from genome assembly GCA_023029165.1 of Gobiocypris rarus. Lineage (NCBI taxonomy): Eukaryota > Metazoa > Chordata > Actinopteri > Cypriniformes > Gobionidae > Gobiocypris > Gobiocypris rarus. The sequence goes on from CM040927.1 coordinate 8,416,773, forward strand.
GTTGTCAGCTGTATCCAGATCAGATTGTGGATCTGCGCCTAGACACGACCACAACGCATGATGTAGTCAGCCAAATCCAGCTCGTATCCAGATCACATGGGGGAACTGCACCTAGACATGACCACAACACATCTCTGAAGTGCCAGCAGAGACCATGTCAGCTACCCTTGTGAAGGCCTCACTGACACAACAGCCATTGGCACTGATGCTCAACAAACCCGTCTCCATACCAGCATGATGAATCTGACCTTCACCCAGATGAAACTGGATTAAATATTTTGAATGTCTGACCAATATGACTGACCTGTAATGCAGCCTGAATCATAATCACAGAAAGTTCATTTGTTGGCCAGAAGAGAACAGGTCCCCTAACTGAGCCTGGTTTCTCCCAAGGTTTTTTTCCTCCATTCTGTCACCTGATGGAGTTTGATTTCCATCCCACTGTCGCTTCTGGCTTGCTTAGTTGGGGACACTTAATATTCAACAACATTATTTATCTGTCCACATTGACACCATTATGAGAACTAAACTGAGCTGGGCGATGACATCACTGTTTTCTCCAGAGTGGCTGTATAGATAAATATACTAAATTAATAACTTTTTCACAACAGAAATTATATACTTACATACTTAATTAAGATGGAAATTGGTACTATTTTATTCTAGAGCTGCTGTACAGCCAAAACTTTGTTGCATTATTTTCATTTATTTTCCCATCTTCTTTGACCAAGTCATACTCCAGGTCTACCTCTTCCTACCCCTCTCTATGCCCCACAAATCACTGTGTGTAATGTTTTGCAAAAAGTGTGAAGCTGACAATGTGCTTACAGTTGTGCAAATCTAGGTTGGCATTTTCAGAAACCTTATAGTTGTTTGCCAATAGAGGGCGCTAGACACAAAGGAAACACAAACTTGTCAAAACTTCAGCACTGTAGCAACGATTAGTAGGGTAGACCGTGTGGAGTTGGAACAGAGGGACTGATTTTTGCTTCACACAAGCAGAGCAGTGTCTTCTTCAATTGGAAAAAAACTGAAGCAGGTATGGTTCTCTAATCTGAAGATATCAAACAAAGTGCATTTTTAGGGGTACAAGTTTCATTTGACCCTCTGTCTTTAACACGCTTCTTGTCCTTTTATGACAGCAAAACTGAACTTTAATGCTTTTGATCTTTGGTCTGTTTTCTAAAAATTGCCATATTTTATAACATGGTGCACTTAAGTGTTATCATGCAAATTAGAAAAATGTGCAGGATGGTTGGAAGGGTTCAGTCAAAACACACATCTGTACCTGCTGTAGAATCCTATTGTGTCAAATGCTGTCAGGGCCTAGACTTTTGGGATAAATTGATGAAGGCCACAACTGTTTCTGACACCACAATTAGAGTAAAAGTTAATTAAGGAATACACTCACCTAAAGGATTATTAGGAACACCATACTAATACTGTGTTTGACCCCCTTTCACCTTCAGAACTGCCTTAATTCTACATGGCATTGATTCAACAAGGTGCTGAAAGCATTCTTTAGAATTGTTGGCCCATATTGATAGGAAAGCATCTTGCAGTTGATGGAGATTTTTGGGATGCACATCCAGGGCACGAAGCTCACGTTCCACCACATCCCAAAGATGCTCTATTGGGTTGAGATCTGGTGACTGTGGGGGCCATTTTAGTACAGTGAACTCATTGTCATGTTCAAGAAACCAATTTGAAATTATTCGAGCTTTGTGACAGTGCATTATACATTCTTTGTAAACCCTAGAAATGGTTGTGCGTGAAAATCCCAGTAACTGAGCAGATTGTGAAATACTCAGACCGGCCCGTCTAGCACCAACAACCATGCCACAAACAAAATTGCTTAAATCACCTTTCTTTCCCATTCTGACATTCAGTTTGGAGTTCAGGAAATTGTCTTGACCAGGACCACACCCCTAAATGCATTGAAGCAACTGCCATGTGATTGGTTGATTAGATAATTGCATTAATGAGAAATTGAATAGGGTGTTCCTAATAATCCTTTAGGTGAGTGTATGTGAATGAATTACTGAGTATTATGTTTACAGTTGTACAATGAGCTGTTTTTTATTATTAAATATTTTTGTAATTTATAATTTAACTCTTGGATGTTCTGCTATTGAATAGAATGCTGATATTGCGCATGCATCATTTATTTTGTAGACAAATAAAAGAAACATCACATGAAAAAAGTACCTAACAATCACATGTTTTTAACTTTTAGTTTTTGCCTGGAAATGTAAAAAAGGACAATTGTTCCAACATGGTGTACCCTAGTTTATCTCCCTCACAGGGAGATTTCTCTGGGCTTCCTCTAATATATTCCCCTCCCCATGAAAATTAATGTAGGAAAATCTGATTCACTATTGTGTCCCATTTCAAAATAACATAGCCACAAATCTAACCTCAACATGATTTTTCACATCTACACTGCTCTAGAGTCCAGTGGCAGCCTGCTTTACACCAGGGCCGGCCCAAGCCCTTATGGGGCCCTAAGCAGAATTTTATTTGGGGGCCCCTTGGTGCCACCAATACTATTGAATACTGTCAATTTGCACACCCAGTATCAATGTAAGTAGTTGTAGCTGTGTTGTTTACATCATGTCTGGCTGTCATGTTTTTACTCTTATATGGTTTTTAATTAGCCTGGCGTGGTCATATTCAGTTCTAGTCAGAATATGAGTCTGATACCGCTCCATTGGGCTGTGATTATTGGGGCGTGTTTCAACCGAACCAGCAAAGACCTCAATTGGATAGACCTACAACCAATCAGAGCAATGGAGTAAATTATGTATGCTGAGCGACGCATAGTAGTGGGAAGTTCGAATCATAAAAAATTTGACAGTTTGCTCAGCCTACAAACTTTTCAATGTACTCAATCTGTAATTGTTATTAATTTGTGTAATGCCCTCTCTTCTCCTTTTTGTGCAAATTTGTTATTTATTTAAACTATGGTATTGCTTAGCCTGTTTTTTTTTTTCATTCTCTTTTTTATTGATGTTTTTCGTAATTATGGAATGTCAGGGCTGCCAATATTAAAAATAAATAAATATACAAAGAAATGTAAAGCAAAAATAAATAAATAAATATACATAGAAAAGGAAAAAAACAAAAATGAATAATTATTTATACATTTATTTCCATATTTATGTATTTATTTATTTCCATATATATTTATTTATTCTTTTATTTATTTATACTTTTTATTTATTTCCACATTTATTCCTTTCTACATTTCTATATTTATTTATTTATTTATTTATGCATTTATTTATTTCTATATTTATTTATTTATTCATTTATTAATTTATGCATTTATTTCTTCCAAGATTTATTCGTGCGTAGGGTAATGAGGAGGGCGGGGTTTACCTCAGACATAGCAATCGAGCTCAGAGTAGGCGAGGGTGAAGCGTTGAGGCCACAGTGACACCTTGTGGTGTGGCCGAAATACAATAAGTACAGCCGACTGACGCTGAGACCAGACCATTGCATTTTAATGTAACTTCCAAAAACAATACTGACAGCAACAGAAACAATTTGTTTTAAGTAGGCCTAGTCTCTTATGCTGAATGTGCTCACTTTTCCTCAGGATTCCAGACTGGAGTAATGATGATAAATTCAGCTTTGATGAAATTACACTTTACATTCACATAGAAAACAGCTGTTTTACATTATAATAATATTTCAAAATATTACTGTTATTACTGTATTTTGATCAAATAAATGCAGCCTTGGTGAGCGGAAGAGACGTCTTTTAAAAACATGAAATGTTGATTTCTTTCAAACATTAAACCAAGCTTTTATTTTGGCGGAAATAAAATGGTATTTTTTGCATTCCATTCAACTGTGTAGATATAACCTTATTTTCTAAATAAAAACTTCCAAAATGTAGGCTACACAACTTATAATTCAAAGGGGACAATAGGCCTATAGCACTTGCATAAAAACATTTACTGAGAAACTAAAAGCTGCTGTACTCCGTCCAAAACATGCAGCATTTCAGACAATATATTCACACTAAACCAAAGCGCATTCTCAAATCCATCCATTTATAAAAAGGTTAGGCCTACCTGGGGCAACTGACTAGTAGCCTACGTTTTAGAGATGATTTTTCTCGCACTTTGGACTTTGAACCAAGTGGCAGTCTCTCTTGAAGCCAATACGGAAGTGACTTAAACTGCAGTTCATCGACTGGCCAAAGGCTCCAGAAGGGAGCAGAATCTCATTGAGCCCCATGTTAAAATGCCCAACTTTACAGCAGAAAATCAGGAAGTGACGCGTGGTGGAAGTGACGCGCGGAAGTGCGTGGAAGTGACGCGCGGTGACACGTTGCTAAGATGGCAACGGGCCAGCTCGTCCCTACTTTACGCTTCAAAACTGCTCTGCAGAATCCTATGGGTGACGTCACGGACACTACGTCCATATTTTTATAGAGTCTATGCTTTACGGCTAACAATAGTGTCCGGCCGATGGCACAGCAGTGCTGTCAGAATCAATCCGTGCAGACTTAACATTTTATGTAGTTTATGTAGTAATTGTTTAAGGCCATTTCGTGATTTCAATCATCATACGATGCAGCAAAAAGTTATTTCATGTGCTCTTGGGAGCCCCCTGGTGGGGGTCTCCTGGCAGGTTCGCTTATGCCTTGGGCCGGCTCTGCTTTACACCACTGTATCCGACGCTTTGCATTGCACTTGGTGATGTAAGGCTTGGATGCAGCAGCTTGGCCAGGAAAACCCATACCTTGAAGCTCTCTACGCACTGTTCATGAGCTAATCTGAAGGCCACACGAAGTTTGAAGGTCTGTAGCTGTTGACTCTGCAGACAGTTGGCGACTTCCACACACTGTGCACCTCAGCATACTCTGTGATTTTACGTGGCCTACCACTTTGTGGCTGAGTTGCTATTGTTTCCAATTGCTTCCACTTTATTATAATACCACTAACAGTTGACTGTGGAATATTTAGTAGTGAGGAAATTTTACATATTGCACAGGTGGCAGTGGTGTAGCGTCAGGGCATGAATATTTCAGTTGGTGTGCAATGAATCTAAAATATATAAAAATGTTTAATTTTCATCATTACATTATGGAAAATAATGAACTTTTATAACAATATGCTAATTTTTTGAGAAGGACCTGTATGTCGGTGCAAGTTGCTTTCAGTTAAACCAGCTCAAAACATTCATTTTAGTCTGGGACTATCTTAAGCACTGTATGTGAATCCAGGGGTATGTGAATGTGTGTGAATCTTAATTCAGAACATACACTATGATCTGCGTTAAGATGCACATGAGAATGTGGACACTTTCCAGTTGTGGAAAATGTCCAGTTAATCTGATTAAATTTATTTGTGGTTCCTCTAGTAGGTTACCTGTGTGAAAAATCACTGCCACCATTTGCTCAATGTCACCATGAAATTAAAATTCCCCTCCCTCTTGCTCTTCTCCGATGAAGGGTTTACTGGTGCGAGGGCGGGGCAACCTGTCACTCACATATCACAGCAAACCACAACCATCCAATCATTTCTCGATGGACACAATCAAGTCCCACTATACATTTTTTTCTTGTTCAAATAGCTGTTTTACATTAAATTTACATTACAAATACATTACAGTAGGGAAGAAAAAATATTTAATCATGACCTCCAATCTTTAAACGTCATTGCAAAAATTACTATCCTATTTAGTTCATTCTATTTTTATTTTCATGGACTTAAAGGGGTACTTCAGCGCTGGGAAGATGAATCTGTATTTAAACTCGGTCATTAATGTAGTAGAAATATGATATTATTTTTGAATTTGGTGCCTTCTAGACTGAGAAAACACAGAAAATGAATTTTTGTCTCATGGGGATGAAAGACAACAATTCCCAGAATGCACTTCGCTGCCCGAGGCTGCTCTAGACCATAGACTGTAAAAAATAGCTCTAGACACGGCTTACTGGTTAACTTGCCCACCGCGTTCATTTTCATAAAATCAGTTCAGTTAGAGTGTATCATCAGTTCAGTTAGAGTGATTAAATCCGTGTATCATTCGTTCAATCGTTTTTTGATTTAATATTGAAAGTAGAAAAATGAGAAAACGGCTTGTTTTTCGTTTTTCATTTTTTTCAGAAAAACGAAAAACAAGATTTCGGCGTGAGTTTTCGTTTTTCGTTCAGAAGTGGAAAAATGAATAAACAGTTTGAATATTCGATTTCTACACGTGGGCGGGAATTATACGCCTCTTTCTGCTGATTGGCCAGCCGAAGATCAAACTATTCCGTCATCAGTTCTTCCTCAGTTCAGCACAGCAGAATAAAAGTCCTGCGCAGCTACAGCTGTGCGGATTCTTAACGCGTTTATTGCAACTACATTTTATCTTTTTCTCAACAACCAGACTGGCTCGACCTCAGCCTCGACACAACCCGTACCGGGGCAGAGCCAAGGCAGTGCTTTCTTCTGTGTAGATATAAATTAACCACTTTAATTCAAGCCTACCTTGGTTAAGTAGCTAAATAGGCCTATATCATATACATACATACACACACACACACACATATATATATATATATATATATATATATATATATATATATATATATATATATATATATATATATATATATATATATATATATATATGCGTGTGTATAGAGAGAGATAGAGACTATTTTTATTTATTTACAGTAATACAAAAGGAAATAATGCGTTGCAACCAGACAACCTTGTTTTTATTTAAATGTATTATAATTGATATCTCAAAAGGGTGCTTAATTAACAAGGACTACAGTACTGGAACACAAGATTTTCATTAAAGCCTGCAATAACTTGCAATTTCGGTTTGCTTCTCAAACTCTATTAAAACCTACCTTCAGAACGCTTGAAAAACGCACCAGTCAGGTGCAGACCGGAGCAGTGTTCAGGAAATACGCAGCACTTTGAGATTATTTCATATTGAGTAAATACATTTCCAATGACCCCCATATAATTAGGCTGTAACAGTGATGAAGCCCAAAGTTAATGTGGGTGGGGATAAGCACAATGTATAGCCTATAATTGTAATAATAGCTAGCATAATTAATAATTGACAGGCTAATTGCCAGAAAAGTCGCATCAAGTGTAATTCACATGACACTGTGTCATGTTGAGCAAGAAACACGCGAACGTTGCATTGTAGTAAAATCTGCATTTTATTATTAGCCTACATTCAGAAGTAGGCTTGGTGTAAAACACCGGTAAATAAAATACAAAATTTACAACACTATAACACGCTATGCGTATTTTTCCTCAATGTATGACAAATCCTTGAATAAATGGTATTCAGAAAACAACACAAATTAAAAATAAAAGTATATATGAAGCCTAGCTTAGGCTATATATAAAAATAGCCTATATATTGTGCTATTTATTACCTACAAACAACATTTAGTTTAAACACCAAGCCTAAATTATTTATTTTAATTGAAATCGTTGGGCTCGTCGCTCGTGCATCTTTCATTCGGTCTAAAGTTTCCATATTTGCAATGTAAGATTTGGATGCTGGAGCTGCCTATTTATGTGAAGAAGGTTTCATCCAGTCCCATACGTGTAGGCTATTGGCTAAATCGGCATCTTCACATGCAGATAAGAGTTTGTAATAACAGCAAGTACTGACTGGAACAACAGACAAATTTAATTAATTATGTTTAGTTTTATTTTGATAAAGAACAGGCTGCGATGTGAAGTTTGCAATGCCAGAACTGATCCATTATGTGAGCGCGCGAGTCGCCTGGCTGCGCCATCACTTATTTTCCTCATTCGAAACTGTAAAATATTTATTTTATTTGTGTACATTTAAAATTGCTACAAAACGTCATGCCTTTGAAAAATTAAGAAAACAAAGGATGCGCTGCTCTAGCACGTCTCGCCTAATTAAACATCCTTCTGACACACCAGAAACATGAACAAAATATAGCGAAGGATAGGCTACTTGGAGCCTACTTTAAAAAGTCAACAATTCGATTATTTAACATTAAATGCATTATACAAGTCACTTTGGAATAAATAACGGCAAAAACGTGACTTTACAGTCTGGAAAATACGGTAGTAATTTTTATTTATTTCGTGCACCCCTGCCACTAAGCTGGTCTAAAGCCCTGGTCTACACAGAAGAAAGCACTGCCTTGGCTCTGCCCGATGCGGGTTGTGTCGAGGCTGAGGTCGAACCAGTCTGGTTGTTGAGAAAAAGATAAAATGTAACTTAGTTGCAATAAGCGCGTTAAGAATCCATCCGACAGCTGTAGCTGCGCAGGACTTTTTCTGCTGTGCTGAACTGAGGAAGAACTGATGACGGAATTGTTTGTTCTTGGCTGGCCAATCAGCAGAAAGAGGCGAATAATTCCCGCCCACGTGTAGAAATCGAATATTCAAACTGTTTATTCATTTTTCCACTTCTGAACGAAAACGAAAACTCACGCCGAAATCTTGTTTTTCGTTTTACTGAACAGAATGAAAAACGAAAAACAAACCTTTTTCTCATTTTTCTACTTTCAATATTAAATCAAAAAACTATTGAACGAATGATACACGGATTATTACGCTACAATTAAAAACTGAACGTGTCTGTTGAATATGAGTGAGTCGATTGAGTGTCACAGCAGTCACGGCACAAACGCAGCAGGATCGGATTACATTCCTCACATGAGCTGAGGTAATCTCGGGATTCGCGGCTGCGGCTGCATTCACAGCACGTGAACAGTCTGGCGCGTGTTCAGCTCATGTCTTTGGAAGCTTAACTTTCATAGGAAGTTCATTTTAAAAGTTGAAACACTCACTTTGCTCTCCACCGCTCCGTTTACATGACTCTCCGCAGCTCCCGAGCCGAGTGCTGACAATGTGAGTGCGATGTTGAAAACATGTGGAAATAGCGCCTCCTGCTGGCTGTAGTCTTTAGCCTCTGGACAAAAACTCAGACGATGACGCAAAATGATGATATTTGCTTCATCAGAGGAATTTTTTCAGGAAATAAAATACATAATTATCTCGTCTCAAGGTCATATGAGGGGGAAAGTACGATAATTTGAATATACTCATGGCTTTCTACTGATACAAAGCTTAATGCTAATCGCTGAAGTAACCCTTTAATATGTTTCTCTTTGTTGCTCGTCATTCATCAGTTGTCATGGTTTTTCATTATGTTCCTAATTAGTGCACACCTGTTTGTAATTGATTTTGTCACCTAATGTATTTTAGTTCCCCTGTGTCTCATGGTCATGGTCAGGTATTGTTTGTACAGTGAATGCTGTCATGTTGTGTTGTGTTTGTTACCTTGGATTATCTGTTTTGCCTTATTTAAGAAAATTCTATTATTTTAAACCACCTCACTTATCTTCCTCATTTTTGGACATTAACTCTTTCCCCACCAGCGTTTTAAAAAAATTGCTAGCCACCACCAGGGTTTTTGACCATTTTCACCAATATCTAATAGCCCATAGAATATTTTGTTTTATGAATATCTGAGCATGCAATATATCAAAAGAAAGAGCTGACCCTCTTCTTTTTTATCAATTTTTTATCAATAGTTGAATATGGGTAAGTTTCATAAAAAAGCAACATTTTTTAACAAAAAGCTGAGAAAATCACATTTTTGTGAAAGACTATTAGATCAGATTCAGACTGATGATCAAATATAGATGGTGTAGATCGAGTCCATCAACACCCCTAATGCTTGCACAGTGCTGTAGGTCATCCTGGGTCCACATTTCATTCAGTACCATTAGACAGTTTTGATTTATATAATGTTTAATGTTTACAATCACGTTATTTTACATATGCATCTGTTTACATGCGATTGCATGTTTTACTGCGTCTTCCTCACTATGTTTTGATCTGGAGATTCAGTACTCATTCAGAAGATGCGTAAAAGCGCCCCCTAGCGTCTAACAGTGAAAACACGGAAACTGCCACTGCCCAGTCTGACCTGGTGCATATGAGGACCTCTACATAAGAGCCGATAGGAAATAAAGAGGAGCTTGAGGACGATGACAACCTTCCTCTACTGATTTTGCCCATAAGCCGGCTCCACCTCGGATATGTTGGGCAGCAGCTCTGCCTTGGGGTGTGGATCCCCTGGCTTCGCTTCGGGCCACCATTCTCATAACTCCACCTTCACTCATTGACCAGTCGGCTATGCCTTGGCTCCTTGCTCCCTTGGCTCCGCCTGGGACCGTCATCCTTACAGCTCCACCATGGTCAGGCGTCTCTCTGCCTGTGCCATGGAATTAAATCATGGAACTTTTGCTGTGCTTCATCTCTCCACCCCTTTGACTCCATCAGGCTTTGCCTTCTTTACGAATCCACCTTGGTCCTTGTTTACACAGGACTTGCCTCAGTCCACCGGCTCCACCTCAGGTGCTCAGCTCTGTGGCTCCGCCTAGGCCTCTGGATCCTATGGTGTTGTCTGTTCCTGTCATTGCCTCAGTTCCCCGAGGTCTCCAGATCTCTCAGCTCCATTGCTGGCAATCAGGCTGCTAACTCAACCCTGGCTTCTCCCACCATTGATTCCGCTCTGGGCCTTCATACCACCTGTGCATCATGCCATCATTCCTCCCACCATCTGTTCCATCCTAGTACTCTCTTTTACCACTTGCTATGACACTTCTTTTGTGGTGTCAAGAGAGATTTGTGGTGTTTGTCCCTTGCCTTTTGGAAGGGAGTGAGTTCTGTCACGTTTAGTTAGTTTTAGTTTCAATTTCATGGACTCTTATCATGATTCTCTTTGTTGCTCACTGCCAATGTTCCTGCTTGCACGCCATTCGAGTTGTGATGGTTTTTCATTATGGTTTTTCATTATGTTCCTGATTAGAGCACACCTATTTCTAACACCTGTCTCTCATTGTCATGGTCCAGTATTCCACCTCACTTATCTTCTTCATCTGTGGACATTAACGTTACAATAGTGTCTAGTGTTATCATATTTGAAAAAAATTCATATATAGTATCACTTTTTGTATTGACATTCCTGACTTCCTAGGCTGTCTGTGAAAACCTGTAGACTGATTTTTTTGTGAAGGGCCAGTTATGCAGGGAAATGGGACATTTACATGCACTCCTGAGAAGCTCTTTTCAAGATGCTGAAAGAGCCATTCTGTACTGTAATGTCAATGTGTCATGCAAAGAAAAGGGATTTGCTCAAACTATAGTCTCACATAGCCTAGTCTATAGTCTCAATATACTTTATAATCAAACTATCGTAACAGTGTAAATTGAATTACCTTATCTATCATGATGCCGGTGAATCGCAGAGCTGGTGCAAATATCCACATCGTTGCTATGATGGGATGCTTTCTTAACTGTCGCTTTCTCACACTGTCATTTTTGTTGTGCGTTTATTTTGTTATTTAGAGGAAAGTGCGCAGCACCTTTACATATTCATCTAAACGTCACGTTTCAACAGAGTGGATGGCTTCGGGATGTTCGCTACTAGCATTTCCAACTAAATGAAGAACAAAAAAGAACTTTGTCGTGAGTAGGGATGGGTATCGTTAATGGTATAACTACTCTTACCAATACTGCTTATCGATCCAGTATTTTAACGGTATTCTTATCGGCTCTTTATGTTATACTTTTTAATAATGAAAAGAAAAATTAAGCACATAATTTAAATTGCTTTATGATCTGAAAATGTGAAATATCTATAGCAAAATAAACAGCAATGTTTGAACAAAACAAATGTAAAATATCTATTTTTAAATGCACCAGTGCATTCACCGGCATTTTTTGTGTCTTATATGCATAAGATAAGAACAAGAACAAGGAAACAAAGTACCAACAAATATTCAAATAAATACAATAAATATACAATAAAGCAAAGATACAAATGATATACAGTGATTTAATCTCAGGAAAGTCTACTAAAATTACTGTTCCGGTATTGGCCTACAAAAGACATCTAATAAAGTAATCAAATATAAAATAATACTGCCTTTTTTACTGTACAAATTGATAGATAATAGATTAATTATTAATGGCACAATCGTCAGGGTTTATTGGACACTGCGCCTGTAAGACCGAATACAGATCTAATTATAAACATAACATTTTCTCCCAAATATATGAATGCCTATTTAAGACATAAACTGTGTTTAAGTGAATACTCTCCAAGCGGTCATTTTGACAGGCTATTTGTTGTGTGTACTTGATGGTTTAGACGCGCACACTAGTTGCGGTCGGTTTCAAGGCGCATGCGCATAAGCCGCATTGAAGTTGGAAACAGCGCCTCATGTGCGGATTATTGTGCTTTTAATAGCTCTATCTATTTATTATCGAACACATTCCGCAATTTAGCAACAGTAGAGACTGCATTTTACAATAATTACCGATTGTGTAGATTCTGAAAATTTGGGCAACCAATACTCACAGCTGTGAAGGGAAAGAAGTTACTCAAGACGGAATGCGGCAAAGTTTTTAAAAGTTTTACCTCATATCTATTTTTTAATTCTTGGCAACCAAAATCGAAAATACAGTTAGATTAATATCACAGACCTGAAGTGTAACCAGACTAAGCTTTTGTTGGTCATCGTCGTGGCCTGCTGTGTTGTGCGCGCTGTAGCTGCACGTGTGGGATCTCTCTCTCTCTCTCTCTCTCTCTCTCTCTCTCGATCTCTTCTGGTTAGCGATTGCGAATAGCAAAAAGGTGACACATGGTTTAATATAATTGCTTATAGAAACGGCTGGCAATATAGAATTTACAATATAACGTCTATATAGCAATAATAAATAGTATGTGTATTGTCTTAATTTCTCCAGTCCAGTAGGACAGAGAGCAGAACCGATAGCATAAGATCTTATACTTTCATAATTTATTACCGGGGCTCATTTAATAACAGCTACAGGTCTGTGAGAGCCAGAAATCTTGCTTTTTTTGTAGGTGACCAAATACTTATTTTCCACCATAATTTGCAAATAAAGTCTTTAAAAATCAGACAATGTGATTTTCTGGATTTTTTTTCTCATTCTGTCTCTCATAGTTGAAGTGTACCCATGAAAATGACAGGCCTCTCTCATCTTTTTAAGTGAGAACTTGCACAATTGGTGGCTGACTAAATACACCCCCACCCCAACCCCACTGTATGTTAATATAAATAAACTTAGTGCTACGCTTCCATTTCCTGTTAAATATGAATATCCATAGCAAATAGACTTATTGCTATATAAACCTTTCCATGTATATAAATAAAATATTCACAGAATAAATATTACACAATTTGAATCGGTCAGAAATATTTAATAAAAGTAATTACTGCTCTCACATTTAGAGTTGAGACAGTTATCTCAGGCAACAGTATACAGTTTCTCTAAATGACCATTCGCTTTATTCCATAATGTACAATTTGTTCTGTACAAAACAAAAATGCTAAACTTTGTATAAAAAATATAAGTTAATTTAAAATTTAACTCTAATTAACAAAATAACCATGGTAATAATCAATAGTTGTGGCAATAATAATATAATAGGAGCAATAACATTAATAACCATAATAATAGTCTCTAAACATAGTGCATATGAGGGGAAAGACAACTGGTTGTGGATGAACTTGGTGACTGAGGTGAGCGGTGCTGAAAAGATCCTCTCAACTCTGACTCCGTAGGTGGGGTTGGTAGCATTACTCCAGAGCGAACACACACACACACGCACGCACGCACGCACGCACGCACACACACACGCACGCACGCACACACACACACACACACACACGCACGCACGCACAAACACACACACACACACACACACTGTGTGCACAGGATCAGAAAGTGCATGACTGCCTAAGATAGCACCATTAGAATGTAGCTTACATCTCCAAACTCAATCTCTCTACACAGTGCGCAGTATGACGACACAACCATTGGAAGCCATGTTTAACATTCCCATATCCGATGGTGTACACCTTTGGTGTACGTGAAAACTAACAGGCATCTTGAAGCAGTTTGTGACAGTATCGATTACATTCACTCAGTCCTGCAGTATTTACAGAAGGCCATCAGTCAGTCAGAGCTCCATCATCGTCTGCAGGGATTGTAGGTGCCTCTTACATGTACAAAAAACAATGAAAATTAATTCAGCCATTTGAAACATAGGCATTATATTGATTAAAAAAAAGAAAGAAATTGCCTGTATTCAACCATTTATGATGTAGATGAAATAAATCGTACTCTCCAAAATGTGCAAATGTCAGTATCAGATGCATTTTCACCCTTCACTAAGCTCCAGCACCTTGGTTACTGTTACTCATTCAGACAAGCTGCACAGAATGTCCCACAGAGATTTCTGTGAACCGTGTGATTTAAGCAAAATGTGCTCATGATGTGGTAATGAAGAGTGACGTTGCAAAGCATCTGCTGATTTTGTGTAAAAGAAATGGTTAAATTACACAGTAACGTGAGTAAATATTTGAACAAGGTGAATTATGTTCTATTGGGAATGAGAGTGATATGGTTTTATTGATTGCATTAAAGGTGCACGGTGTACATTTTAGCGGCATCTAGTGGTGAGGTTGTGAATTGCAACCGCCCGCCGCTCACCCCTCCCTTTCGAAGCACATAGAGAAGCGATGGTGGCCAACACAGGACAAAGATGTCATCGTCTGAGACAGCAGAGAGTAGCTAGCGCTCTGTAGAGCAGTTTGTCCATTTAGGGCCACTGTAGAAACATGACGACGCAAAATGGAGACTTCACTGTAAGGGGACCCGCGGTGTATGGAGATAGAAATGGCTCATTCTAAGGTAATAAAAACATAACAGTTCATTATGTAAGGTCTTTATACGCCACAGGAAACACAGTTATGTATATTATATTGCTTTTTTATCATTAGATCCTCTACACACTGCATCTTTAACTTCACAAGGGTTATTTCGATTTGGAAAAGGGAAAATAATGCGTTTATCTCTCTGGTGTCATTATTATAAGTGCTACGGCAATTTTTTTTTTTAGGATTTCTATCAAATTTCTTTTAAGGACTTTAGTCTGGTTATACGGTGGATGCACCAGTTGCTAAAGCAGGATTGGTCAGTAATGTTAAGGCGGGGCATAGTGAAGGGTGTCAGTCCACATAAGTAAGTAACTGAAGTAATTGAGTCGTGCCGCATGTTCAGTTATTTATCTTTCACTTATTTGTTGTATCAATTTACAGGTTGGGTGGGGTTGTAGTACCTTGTATAATAAAAATAGTTTCAGAATCAGAAATAGTTTCATATTTGTGTACAACGGGGCTAAAGGCACACCCTAAAAAAAATACTTTTCAATACTCCCATATAGTATATGATTGCAGAAAAATATATATGATTTATTGAACATTGATGGAGCAACAGATTTGTGTGAAAATGAATCATAAAAGCTGTTAGTTTGTTTAAAATTTGTACAAATGTATGAGATGGCAAAGTATTTACACAAATTACTAAAAGTTTGTACTATTTCAGGTTTAATTTGAAAAAAAACAAAAATAATTTTTGTTCAATAAATATATTGTCATTAAATTGTTCATTTTAAAAATACAGAAAGAAAATTATTTTTAAAAATCCCATAATAATTTAATATAGCTTTACAGTAGTAACAAATAAATAATTCTTTCTTATATGATATGATTAATATAATTTTTTTTTAAATATGATGAATTCATTATAAATATGGTGAACACCCAATTTGATATATGATATTTACCATCTGTTTACTCCAAATACCATACCTTTTCATATTCCTCCATTATTGAAAAACTTTTGTTTTAATTACCTTGAACAAAACTGAAAATCATTAAGACCTTTGTCTCAAAATACATATATTAGTTTTATCGATTCTCATCTGCTACTTAAACCTACATTAAAAAAAAAAAAAAAATGTTTGATCAAATTAGCATAGAATCAACTTTGTGTTGCTGTCCGCAATTGCATCATAGATCAATCAAATTTCCATGTGCATAATCAAAAGCAGTTGTTAAGAACAGTGCTGAGCGGTATTTTTTTGCCATTTAGTTGTTTAAAAGAGAATAAAGTAAAATATGCCTTCTACCCCAGTGCGCCTTTAGCTCCGTTGCACCCTATATGTTTGCATAATCAAGCAACCAGACTGTTTGTGTACATTTTCTTTTTTGAACAAATTTTGGATAACTTAACCTGCCAGAAAATATGCTCGCTTATTCTGAAAGTCATAAGAAATATCCACACACTGTTATTTAGGCATCATTATTGTTTTTTAGTTTACAGTGATTACACGTTCCTTTCCTATAGTAATAATGTACATAGGCCATACCTATGAAAGCTAGATTTTTGCCACTGAATAAAAAATTTTTTCTCGCAATTCTGACTTTGTCGCAATTGTAAGAAAATGTCGGAACTTTGAGCTGACTTTGCCTCTCAGAATTGGACTAAACAACTCACAATTGCGAGTTTATATCTCACAATTCTGAGAAAAGAAGTCAGAATTATGGGATATAAACTCGCAATAGTGAGAACAAAAGTCTGAATTGTGAGATGTAAACTTCCAATTATCTTTTACATTTCTTTTTGTGATGGAAACAAGCTTCAATGAATATCATATTTTTATTTTTGACATTTTTGTCCCCTGAGGTTGACTTATAATGTTGGTAAAGTCATAATTTTGTATTTCATGACCATTTATCCACCCTATCCAATTCATTAAAAAGGGCTGTTTTTGTTGGCAATAGGTGTGCTGTAGTTGACGTGTAAATGCGGGCAGTCCTGACATCAGAAAAAGTTGTATTAGGCATTTTTGAAGCTTATTTTCAATAAACGCTGGGGAGAAGTTTTCGAGTTTTGAAAGTTACAGTATGTTTTCCAGGTACACTGTAAACAGGAATATTTGACTCTTTATATGACCCCTTTAATGTCACTAATGCTATGAGTTTCAACTAGTTAAAGCTGAACTTCATATCATGTTGGAAGATGCTGCAGATTTCCGTGAGGAACACCGTGACTAGTGTGTGACTCCAGTAAGGTTCAGAGTAAGACTTGTGCCGTCACAAAAGCTCTTTGCTTTGGAAGGACACACTGCAGGGCATTTTTGTCTTCAACTCCACTCAGAATAGGCTGTATTTCTTCAAGTACTGCAAAACATTTTTGCTCAAAATATTATATAAAACTTCCATCAGACCACCAGAGCGATGGGTTCATCGTGCCTCATGCATTAGCTTTGACTAAACATTCCTTCTGTCTATCTTAAAAAATAAATCCACTCAAGTAGCTTTGCGTACGCTTTTGACCACAGCAGGATAAAAAGTACCATTTTAAACTAGATGAACCGTTTTCTAGTTACAAGTCACCCAACCAGATCGTAACTCGGGTTCGTACTTAAGGCCTCTTCAAATGTAAGACCACGAAAGAAAAAAAAAGAAAAATAATCACCTAAAAGTAAAGATGCAGAAGCAACCTCCTAAGGAAAAGTACTGTCAATAATGACGCCCATTCTGCTGAAGTGATCCCACACAGAGTGGACTTGAGTCCCAGCCATCAACCAGGGAGCCCTGATGTCATTAGAGTGTACGCCTCCGTCACCCACTGAGGTAACATTATGTTTTGTTTATTTTTCTGAGTGTATCCGTCCCCGCCTGCCCGCTGCACTTCCTCCCGTCTCTGCAGGATGTGGGACTGTCCACGGGAAGTCCAGTGTCTCTGGCAGGGTGTAGGTGGTGCTGTGGGATAGGTGCCACAGATTTAGTTGTCCACTTTCACTGGTCCGCTGTCTGATGTTTCGCACAGTTCAGCCTCCTCAGTGGAAGCCCATGTAGAGATGTCTTCTCCTCGGACAATTCGTTCCCATTGGGTCAGGTTTTCTCTGCAAACACAGATAGCTCTTTACAATATCTCAACAAAAAACAACCACTTGTTCATATTTTGAATGTGCCAGAACAATTGGATAAATAAAAACAAAATAAAATAAATTAAGGTATCCACTGCTAAATGGCAAATGTTTTGCTGTCACACACATTTCCGCCTCTGACCAATGCACATCATCAAAGTGTTTTGTTTGTGTGTGTGTGAAAGTGACTATAATTCCACTACAGTTCGTGTTACACTGCATATACAGTAGTGTTCAAAAGTTTGGGAACAGTAAGAAATAACTCATAGAAATTAATACTTTAATCCAGCAAGATGCATCAGGTTCAATGACAAAAAGTTTATTTTTTATTTTTTTATATTTACAAAATGGATGCATTGCATATTTTTAAAGTCAGGAAAAAATGTGAAATCTTAGCAAAGTAAACCTTCGGGTGTCTACAGTCCATAACACATTATTATTTTGTGGTTGTTTATTTTATTTATATTAATTATGTAATTATTGCATTCTAGCGGTCAGGTATTTAGTATCTTTAGCATCCAATTGTACTTTTAAATAAAAAATAAGTATAAAAAGTAAATGCATTCAATACAATGACTACTCACAATCTAGTTTTCAGCCATTTGTTCACTTTGACTTTTGATTTTTTGTTTTAAATCAAGATTTGACATGATTGTACCTCACATTCATGATGAGTTGTTCCACCTGACAACATTAATAACGACTGAATGCTGGATTAAATTGATCGAAAACACATGACATCATTTTGAACACAGGGAATGTAATCGATACACTGTAATCAATTGTGACTGAATAACAAAAAAGTCATGATTCATGAGTGAAAGCTTATTTTTTATCAGTATTTGAAAGAGATCAATTGAATCATGTTTGAAGTTTGAGAACATTAAACATTCAGAACAAAAGTTTTTCAATTATCTCAACAGCTTTAAAACTACTGATATTGATTAAATGATATTCATTTTAGGGTTTTAAAGTGTAGTTTTGTTTAATGTAATCCATTGAACCGAGTTTGCAGAAGTCACAAACAGAGCAAAATGTTTAGTGCTGTCAATGTTGTATGTGTTAGATAAACTTAAATATCACTCAACAAGTGCCATGATTAATGAGGATAAAAATTTAGAATAGGAGGTCAAATTGTCTTTATTACACTATTTTAGCAATTTATAATGGCAAAATAAGCAGTAATTAAACATAATTACTAGATTATTGTTCAGTTAATTTAAAAGAATGTCATATAATATAATTACATAACTACACGAAAATAATATATGGCTTATTAAGTTGTAAATAATGGGCAATATGCCCTTACTATAATGTTCAGTTAATCATTAATTACTATTGTGTCCCTGCTTAACTAATACATAATTGTGAACAAGCAAATCATGAATTACTTTAACTAATGCATAATTCTGGACCCTTAAAATGTTCAGTTAATCAGTAATTACTGGTGTGTTTGTGCTTAATTAATGCATAATTGTGAACAAGCAAATCATGAATTACTAGTTTAACTTATGCATAATTCTAGACCCTTAAAATGTAAAGTTAATCAGTAATTACTAGTGTGTCCATGTTTAACTAATGTGAACAAGTTATTAATTAATTAATGCTTAACTAATGCATTATTCTGGACCCTTAAAATAAAGTGTTACGATAAAAAAAATAAAATAAAAAAAAGATCAAAAGGATTAACAATGCAGATTTATTTTTATTTTTATATTCTTTGTTCATATTTACCAAGGGGGGCGATAATTCTGTCCACAACTGTACATGTCATGAATTTATAAAATTATTTTAAAAGGAATTAAAGCACTTGGACACAAACATATGCACGTTATGTCACTGATCAAAGGTGACAGTAAAACCTTTTACATTATTACAGAATATTTCTATTTCAAATAAATGCTGTTTGTTCTTTTGAAATTTCTATTAATCAAAGAATCCTGAAAAAACTAAATTAAGCAGCACAACTGTTTTCTACACTGATAATAATATATAATAATGTTTCTTAAGTGCAAAATCAGCATTTTAGAATGATTTCTGAAGGATCATGTGACACTGAAGACTAGAGTAATATTGAAAATTCACCTTTGCATCACATGGGGAAAAAAACTATTTTTCAAATATATTTCAAAATAAATCTAATTATTAATTAACCATATAGACCAAATTACTGATCTAATTACTGATCTAAAGCCCACATTGTTACTGTATGATAATCAAAATATATTCTGTTGCATTATTTTTCTGTTTAACACTGTGAAGCTGCTTTGAAACAATCTGCATTGTTAAAAGCGCTATATAAATAAAGTTGACTTGACTTGACTTGACATGAATAAAGGTATTTTAAAATATGTTTCAGTAGAAAACTGTTTTTCCTGTATTTTAATATACTTTTATATAGTGCTTTTTACCTGTAACTGTTTTTCCTGTATTTTTTGTCAGATAAATGCAAAACTTTGAAACCTAAACTTAAAAGGTATAGCATTTTAAGTTATTATTATTATTATTATTATTTTAACATCCAACAAATATTTTAATCAAAACTATTATTTTCAAAAAAAACTTTATTGTTTCAGTTTTCAGTTGTGCTGTTTGGTTGACAACATTCATTTTATGAAGTATTTTGATTCAGATTTTTTTTTAAACTGTTGATTGGTCGTTATAGCCCTGCTGATGCCTACTGAAAGGCTTTGGCTACAATATAGAGGCAATGCCGTCAGGGCAATCTCACCCAGACAGGAAGAAAGAAAGTGGTCATACTCAATTTGTCCTGTTTTGTTTTTAGGTCTGCCGTTTTTGTTCCATTTATGTAGCACAGAGGCCAATAAGAGAGGATGAAAATTGTCAACTATTAGACTATGCCTTTCAATTAGTGAGGTTGATGTCATTTACTGGCCCCTCTCTGATCTCACAATGACCAGGGCTCCAGAACGTCTGGACCCGCTGCCCACAGATTCCAGTTGGAAACCTGGTGCTGACGCAGTGGTATGGCTTTTCAAATTGCACTGTCAACTGTGTTTGCATTCCCCACAGATCAAGGTCACAGACGTCACAATTTAGGGCACAGGGGGAGTAGTTTAGACACAGGAACCCATCATCACACACTTAAACAGTGTTCAGGATAATACAGAACGAGCTGTTCTCGTTCACGAGTGCGAGCACGAGTACGTGTAATAAGTTGCTGGCTGCAGTTCACTTAACAGACACCAGTGTCGCTTATAACAAGGGTTTCAGAATTCTAGATATAGCCCTTTAAGTAAATTAATCTAGTAATCTAGTAATTGGCATAGCATCAATCTAAAACATGCTAGCAATGTGATTACACATACTAGGAACTGCATAGATTGTTCTGGAAGGTTGCCAGAGTGTTGTTAGCAACTGCATAGCAACACCCTAGCAACTGCCCAGAACACGCCAGGAACCGGGGTGTAATACACTTGGTATTTTTGAAGGGGCTCCACTTGATGGGGACGGGGTTGACAGCAAAACTGTTTATGTTTCATGTAGAAAAACAAAACAAAAACTATGCCACAAATAAAAATTACTATTATTAGAATAAAACTTTACTCTAGGTTTCACTCTAATAATTACTGCAATGTCATCATATCCAATTATTATTTTGAATTATGGAAGTAAGAACATACATTATTAACACATTTTTATTGTCACTATTCCAGAATATTAAGAATATTAATTCCTGCATCCTGCAGTCTTCCTTGTATTTTTTAGCTTATAGAAACATACTATTATAAAGTATATAAGCACTGACAAAGCAAGGCAAACTCCTTCGGCATTGCACAGCACATTTTGTGAACCAGAAGTCCTGCAAACCTAACGTCCTCCATTACCTAGCATATGGTGAGTTTGGGCGAAAGAGAGTAAAAGTAATTTTAACAGAAGACTAAATATATATTTTTAAAATAAAATTTTGGATGGATTCACCCAAACACCAGCTCATGAAAAATCAACGGTTCTGCACCAATCGCCTAGTGCCAGGCAATGACATATAGCTTCAAAAGCTAAGAAATTCGACAACTTTGGGGCACTATTCATTTTGTACCTACAATATTCTAAGATTAAAGTAAACTTTATAGTTACCTACATAAACTTGTAGAATATGATATCAATAAAATACATTGTCAAATTATAGTCTATTTGAAAGGATTATTGTCGCTTCCATCAATGTATACTTTACAAACTATGAATAATTTATGCTAGTACTTATCTGTATATACATGTCAGACAGAAAAATCAAGTGATTTGAAAACACTGAACAGTTACGATATATGTAGAGTGCTGCCGCTGAACGCGTCTGTCTCTGGCTCAGGGCCAGCCAATACGCAATCGCAGATTTCAATTTAGCAGTTGATGACGTGACGCACAAAACGTTTCAATCACACTGGTGTGATCGCACACTTCAAAAGCTTAAAGGATTAGTTGACTTCAAAATAAAAATTTCCTGATAATTTACTCACCCCCATTTCATCCAAGATGTTCATGTCTTTCTTTCTTCAGTCGAAAATGTTTTGAGGAAAACATTCCAGGATTTTTCTTCTCATAATGGACTTCTATGGCAACGTGCAAAGATGTTTGGACGATTTTGAAGTTGGAGATTTTGAGTTTTTTAGAGAAGGAAGTTTTAATTAGTCTTCGCACATTCGCTTGGGGCGGTACTTCCACCTACGTCTTTAAGTTAAAAAGTATTTGTATGTTTATTTATTTACTTTTTATAGCAGATATAGCAAATGGTTTCGCTAGATAAGACCTTATTCCTCGCCTGGGATCGTGCAGAGCCCTCTAAAGCCCTTTGAAACTGCATTGATTTGGACCTTCAACCCGTTGGTTACAATTGAAGTCCATTATGTGAAGAAAAATCCTGGAATATTTTCCTTACATTTTTTTTTTTATTTCTTTTCAACTGAAGATCTTGGATGAGATGGGGGTGAGTCAAATATCAGGACATTTTCATTTAAAAGTGAACTAATCATTTAATTATCAAATGTAAAATTAAATTTTATTTTTTCTGGAAGCTGCATTCAAATCCATTTGGCTCAAAAATCTGAGGGGCACATGCCAATAATAGCAATCACCCAGAACACTCTACTGCATAGCAATGCCCTAGAAACCACCCACAACACCTTAGTAACTATCTAACAACACCCTAAGCAACCACCTAGAATGCCCTAGCAACACCGAATATAGTTCAAATGTCCACTTGGCGCACTAATATAAAATGAAACTGATGTGCGCTCACAGGTGTGTTTATGGTGATTCTAACAGTTTTTAACAAAGCTCATCATCATAACAAAGCTTATTAGCTTTATCAAACAGATTTAGATATACAAGTCTCTTTCATTTGTTTAATAAAAGTGTTTGGAAGCATTACCATGGTACAGAAACATTCATGGAGTCAAACGTTGTCATGAGTGTGTGACTGACCTGCAGGCTGTAAGCAGAGGATTGGAGGGAGGAAACAGCTCTGACAGGGTGGTGTAACAGGGAATAGCCACTGCATTGTAAAATCCCACCTGAATACATAGGTAAAAACAGGATTAAAGTACAATTAAAACTGGCTTCTCAACTCAGTTACTCTACAAGTAAATCTAACAGCTGACCTAATGAGCCGCCTCTATAGGCCACATTTTAGGCATGCCTCCAGTGTTCCAAAGCATGGGATAGGAAAAGAAACATTTAGCTAGGCAGCTTGTAAGGAGCTTGATGATGACAGAAAGTTCTCATTTACCTGTCCCTGGGGAACCTCATGCTTTTTATCCCTGTCCATCATAGGGATGGGCTGCATTCCAATCTTCTTCATTTCATCCCCCTATCATTACACACAAGATGAACAGAACAATTTCACTAAATGGCCAGCAATTTGACATCCTACTCAAAACAACACAGTGATCTACGCAATGATTTACTTTTTTACATATAAATATTGTTACTAAAAAAGATTCCTGTTTGGTTAACAATGATATAGTTTACCTCAGACCAGAACTCAGCATAGATGTCATTGGCTGTGAGTCGTGTGACGTGCCATAGTTTGGTAACAGAGCAGAGATCACAGGCAGTCATCATCAGCCCAATCACACGGTCCCTGTGGTGGAGCAGTTATCAACCAGCAATTAATCAACCGGATAAAAGTCTTTATATATGGATGAAAACCAGGCTGCTAGGGATAGACATACAGTCTTTACAATGACATCCGCTGTAGGTCCTAGAAAATCCAACATTTTCAAAAGATTTTTTGGATATTTTGTCTACTGAAAGTGTTTTTTAAAGATATCAAGCGTAGCGTCAGTTATGGTAGGTCTCAGCTGATCACATCGACCTAAAGGAATGTAATGTCTATCACAGCATATATATATATTTGGTTCTGTTCTGTTTACCCTAAGGGGGGTTATTGCTGCTCTCCCTTATCTTATCCATGCTAGGCAGGAGATCTGTATGCTAATAGTCAATCAATCTTTGACGATAGTGGTCCTGACAGAAGTTTCGTCAGCTGCATAATCTATGGAAGCTTGTTTTCGCAACAGAATAAAGAAAGGCAAAAGATATTTTTAAGTTTTTATAATCACAATTCAGAATTTTTTTTTTCACAATTGCGAGATATAAACTCTCAATTGCGAGTTATGTCAGAATTGTGAGTCAGAATTGTGAATTGTACCACTGAATAAATTATAAAAAAAAGTTACACACAACTTTTTTGTTGCTGCACATTTTTTTCTCAGAATTGTGAGTTTACATCTCAAAGTAAAATAAAAGTCACAATTACGTTTTAAATTATTTATTCAGTGGTGGAAACAAGCTTCCATAATAATCTGTATGTTTTTAATAAATAGTATAAACCGTTGACCACACTGTACTTCTATCCCTTACAGCCTGTTTTCATTCCTGTCAGATATTAAATATGGCGCTACCCTAACAGAGGTCTACAGCTTTGTTTGAATTAAGTCATAGAAATATATTTCGAAAATTTTATAAAATACATCATATAATATTGACAAAGCCTGAGTGAACCCAGTAAATGTGTAATTACGTAAATCTGATTGTCATGAAATAATGTCACAATGCAAAATATTTGTCCAAACTACTATTTTTCTCTTTTTTTCCCTTGTTGACTTTATGGTGAAATGTAACCTGGATATATTTGTGTGGTAATGCTTTATTTTAAGATGACAGTCCCACATTACAAGTACTTACTATAGTAATAACACTCAAGTCAAGTCACTTTTATTTATATAGAGCTTTTTACAATGCCGATTGTTTCAAAGCAGCTTCACAGTGTTAAGCAGGAAAATAATGCAACAGAATTGGATTCGGCTGTACAGCCGCTCTGGAGAAAACGGTGATTTTATCCAGCTCATTTCAATTATCATTTAGTGACAATGTGGGCAGATCAGTAATTTAGTTGAAAATTTTGTTGAATATTTAGTTGAAAATGTAGAGTTTAGTGTTAATTAAAAGTAAATTATGCATAATTACACACCACTAACCCAAAACAAACCCTAACCATAACCTTGTAATACATGTCGTGAATTAATATTACTCAGTCAGTACATATTTGTGTAATTACCTTACAACAAACGTCACCTTAAAATAAAGTGCAACCATTTTCGTGACATTCACTCAAGTTTCGGTATCTCCCTGAATATATCTCTGATGTAGTTGTAAGATTTTCAAGAGTTCTAATGGAGCTGAAAGACGACCTCTAACCTGTGAGCACGGTTGTTCAGGTCCAGCGCCCCTGTGGCCAGCAGTTCAGCCAGTTGCTTGCGGTTGCCGAAGTACAGAGCGAGGTCTGTAGCAATGATGGCCTTCCTGATGATCTCCAGCACCTGCTCATACTCACTGGAAGTCAGGTTGGAGAAAATATTGTGCCCTTCCAGCTATGGGAAAAAAAGAGATCAATAAAAAAGCAAAAGCTCCACTTATGGGGCGTCTGGCTCTGCTGGAGAGTGGCAGCAAAGCCAAGAGACAAGAGACAAGAGACAACCAAAATGGAAAGGCAATGCTCTGTTTAATACGGGGAATTTCTTAAAATTTATTTTGGGCAAATTGCACTTTCGATTAACAAAAGTCAACACTATATACCTAGTGCAATTTACATTGAGCTTTTACTGCTTGTGGAAAACAGACAGTAAACAGAATTTCATTTAAAAGAGATTTGCTAGTGATAATGGCAGCAGTTATTCATCAAATGATGATCAAAGGAAAATATATAAAACTGGGAATATATCCAGACATATGGTGTAGTCGAGTGCACTTTAAAAAAGCCAATTCAGGCACCTTGATCAATGTGTTAGAGTTATGCTCTACAATCTAGCACTCACAACCAACCTGTGACATAGGGAACTGAATTGTGTTTTGGGGTCATGCACCGATACCTGTTTAGCAAATAAACGGCACTACCAGTTAGCGCAATTTATGGTCACAATGTATATATCTATAACTACTATGTACTTACATCAATAATTGTTAGTTACAATGTACTTCAAGGGCCCTATCTTGCACCCAGCGCAATTGACTTTGTACACCAACGCATGTGTCATTCCTATTTTGCACCCGCGCAAAGCGCGCTTTTCCCTCCACAGAAGCACGTCGCTAAACTATTGAATGAACTTGCGCTCCTGCATGGGCGGTTCAGCGTAAAAAGGAGGCGTGTTCCGGCGCAAACAATCCATGGTGCTATTTTGGTGTTTCATTAAACCACTGACCAGAAAAAACCTAGTCTAAAGTCAGTGGCGCGTTGCCGCGGTGTTCATTATGCTATTTTAAGGGCGCATGCTTGACCATAATGCGTGCACAATGCGCATACACTTTGCTCATGTAACCTACACAGATGCAACAGTTATTTTTGCAAATCATAAATTGTTACACTAAAAAAAAAATTAACAGATGACGGAAATCATTGTGGTGTGGCACGAAGATGTGAAAAAATATGCATAAATCTAGCTTACAAATTATTCAGGCTTACAAGAACATCAGTATCTCGGCTGTGAACCGCTCCTGACGTGCGCCTGGTAAATACGCCATAATAATAGCAATCCATAATGGAACTTGCGCACCTGCTTTTAAAGGGAATGTTTGATGACGCTCTGATTGGTTTATTCACGTTACGCCCAAACCACACCTATGAATAATGAAGCTACTTCAGACCAACCCATTTTAGATTTGCGCCGGGCGCAAGAGCCATTTATCCCGCCGGGAAAATAGCAACAGCGCCGAGACCCGCTCACAAAGTTACTTGCACTTCGCGCTTTGACACTTGAGTTTCAGATCGTTAAAATAGGGCCCCAAGTGTTCATGTTGTTTTGCAATACAACTTTGCTGCTATTGAGGTGGGATATGGTAAGGTTGGTGACAGGTATGGTTAAGTTTAAGGGTGGGTTAAAAAATTAACTACAAAATGAATTACAGAAGTAGGCCTATGTTAAAGGCACAATATGTAAGATATTTGGATTAAAATATCCAAAAACCACTAGAACAATGTTATATATTTTGTTGAATTGTGCACATACAGTATTGTTCAAAATAATAGCAGTACAATGTGACTTACCAGAATAATCAAGGGTTTTAGTATCTTTATTTATTGCTACGTGGCAAACAAGTTACCAGTAGGATCAGTAGATTCTCAGAAAACAAATGAGACCCAGTGGAAGAAAACGGAAGACAACCATCAAAATGGATAGAAGAATAACCAGAATGGCAAAGGCTCAGCCAATGATCACCTCCAGGATGATCAAAGACAGTCTGGAGTTACCTGTAAGTACTGTGACAGTTAGAAGACGTCTGTGTGAAGCTAATCTATTTTCAAGAATCCCCCGCAAAGTCCCTCTGTTAAAAAAAAGGCATGTGCTGAAGAGGTTACAATTTGCCAAAGAACACATCAACTGGCCTAAAGAGAAATGGAGGAACATTTTGTGGACTGATGAGAGGAAAATTGTTCTTTTTGGGTCCAAGGGCCACAGGCAGTTTGTGAGACGACCCCCAAACTCTGAATTCAAGCCACAGTACACAGTGAAGACAGTGAAGCATGGAGGTGCAAGCATCATGATATGGGCATGTTTCTCCTACTATGGTGTTGGGCCTATTTATCGCATACCAGGGATCATGGATCAGTTTGCATTTGTTAAAATACTTGAAGAGGTCATGTTGCCCTATGCTGAAGAGGACATGCCCTTGAAATGGTTGTTTCAACAAGACAATGACCCAAAACACACTAGTAAATGGGCAAAGTCTTGGTTCCAAACCAACAAAATTAATGTTATGGAGTGGCCAGCCCAATCTCCAGACCTTAATCCAATTGAGAACTTGTGGGGTGATATCAAAAATGCTGTTTCTGAAGCAAAACCAAGAAATGTGAATGAATTGTGGAATGTTGTTAAAAAATCATGGAGTGGAATAACAGCTGAGAGGTGCCACAAGTTGGTTGACTCCATGCCACACAGATGTCAAGCAGTTTTAAAAAACTGTGGTCATACAACTAAATATTAGTTTAGTGATTCACAGGATTGCTAAATCCCGGAAAAAAAATGTTTGTACAAAATAGTTTTGAGTTTGTACAGTCAAAGGTAGACACTGCTATTTTTTTGAACACACCCCTTTCAACCCCAATTGCACAGCCTTAAGAGCGTGCATATCATGAATGCTGGGTCTTGTTTGTTTTCTGAGAATCTACTGAACCTACTGGTAACTTGTTTGCCACGTAGCACTAAAAAATATACAAAAAACCTTGATTATTCTTGTTAGTCACATTGTACTGCTATTATTTTGAACAATACTGTACATTATTCCAAATTTTCCAAGAATGTTTAAATCCAGAGAAATAAGCGATTTAATTTGGTTTATTAAACAGGTGTGCAACTGTTTGGACACATTCATCGAAATAAAACAAATCATTGTTCTATTGATCAACAGTGTTATTGTTTAAATCTCGTTTTCTAGATTTACCGCGAGTACCATGCTTTACCATGCTTAATATTGATCTAGCTCACTGCAGTGTGCAAAAAATGTATCATAGTAGCAGCCGTGCAGACGCACAGAGAAGCATTATAACATAACTTTCAACACACTCAAATGTCTAATATGATAAAACAGCGCTGCGCTATCCCACATACACATGAGCAGAAGAAGTGAAAGCGGTCATCTGCGGCAAAATAAAAGCTCAGCAAACTCAAGGGGTCATCAAGCTACGCCTTTGTTTTGAATAAGTGACCTCTAGCGGTGAAAAATGACATATTGTGGCTTTAAGAATTGTGTTGTAATTGTTTGCAGGTAATTTACAAGTAAATAATACAAGTGTGATGTAAAAATGTGTATAAGTGCATTGCACCAAATTGTTAATTTAAATATTAGTACAAATAGTAGTTAAAGACATGATATAAAGTGGGACCCAAGGTATTTTTGATAACCACTTTCCTGTATCTCAGATATGTCAATATTGCATTTAGTTATTATATGATGGTTTCAACATGTACGACACTAAAAGCAATTGTTTTTCATGCAAGGCTTTTTGGCTTTTCATAAATTGTTGTTTCAGACTAGTGTAAAAGAAAACATAGTGTAAAAAAAATACACTTAAGCACTATACAATCAACTGTATAGTCACATCTATTATTTTTATTTGTTTTATACCATGTTCACCTTGTGTTTTGCTTTTAAGAAAATCAAGTTTGTGGTTTCTGGAATTTCTGCTCGGATACAACAGTATTTAGTAAAGACTGTAGCTTTATACAACTAGCACTGGAATCATTTACAAGGCCAGTGCATGCAAGGCATTTATACATACTGTAATAGTCATTGAAGAATCTAAGGGAATCTGTGGGTGTAACCACCCGACCCTCCGACCACATCTATATTGTTTGAAACTATCGTACTGAGCTGGCAAAGTCTGTAGGAGCTTTACCTGTAGGATGGACACCGTCTGTGAAAAATGATGCTGTTCCATTGTGGATGTGGAATACAGGGCGGCCAGCGGATGGTCAAACTTCTGCAGATAACTGTTACTGTAGCCGCGGTGGTCCAGGTCATGACATAAGCAGGCAATCAGCAACCCTTTCCTCTGTGTGAGCGAACAGAGCAAGGAAGTAACTCTATGGAGCTACTGCTATAGTGACAGTAAAGGCCAGTTCAAACCAAGAACAATAATTATAAAAAGATATACTATTTAAAAGATACTACATAGCGTCCACACCAACAGGTGATAATGTTCTGCTTATTATAAGTGTGTGCTGTAGTTGTCTGCAGCTTTAAATGTTTGAGCTTTTTCAACTAAAAAAAAAGAAAAAAAAGATCGCTCTGAAAGTGATTCCAATATTATAATTCCTCTGAGTCATTACAGTTATAGCTATTCTTATAGAAATAGAATGATTTAAAGCTTTATAGTAATCATCCTTGGCGTGAATGGGCCGTGACTTAAAAAAAATAGGGCAGCTTTATCAGTAACAAGCATTTTTTTCGTAGGGAAATCTTTATTTAAAGAATTTTGTTCCTTACTATGTTTCTGACTATATAATTACTGTGGTCTATATTTTCCTACTTATACACTGCCCAAAAATGTGTATTTCGCTGCATGAAGAATCACACATGAATTGGCACTTCTGAGTAGAGACTTTAAATTCTTTGAAAGTCTTTTGGATGTGCTGGAGGAGCCTTTATAGAGTGCTGGACTCTTGCATTGTCGATACAAGATCTGGAACAAACACGAATGCATATAGCCCAGTAGTGCACAACACAACGAAATTTAAAAAGCATACATAAGTTCACAACACAATGAAATAAAGCCACAACGGAAAGAAATCAAGACACAACACAACTGAATCAAGCCACAACACAACGAAAAAGCCAGTTTTAAGTCAAGTCAAGTCAACTTTATTTATATAGCGCTTTAACAATGCAGATTGTTTCAAAGCAGCTTCACAGTGTTAAACAGGAAAAAAATTTGACAGAATATATTTTGATTATCATACAGTAACAATGTGGGCTTTAGATCAGTAATTAGATCAGTAATTTATTCTATATGGTTAATTTAGTTTAATAATTAGATTTATTTGGACATTTATTTGAAAAATGTAGTGTCCCCAACTGAGCAAGCCAAGACAGAGGCGACAGTTTTAAGTGTGTAACCATTGTATATTGACATGAAATATCAATAAAAAAAAACTACATGCATTATAGCTGCATATTTATACTCACTATTTATACATAACACTTTTACTCGCTATCACAGCGCATGATGCCTAAGGGAATGTCTGCCAATTCCACCAAGTGGTTGAAACTATAATTTGTATGAATTAAAATTATTATTATTTTTATGTTCAAATTCCAATGTTGTGCATTACTGAGTCAGTTTTACCAATAAAACCAAGCTGTGGAATTTGTACATGTCTTTTTTAAAATGTTAAAAGTAATTTTAATTCATACAAATTATATGTTTCAACTACATGGTGGAATTGGCAGACGTTCCTTTGGGCATCAAGCGCTGTGGTAGCAGGTAAAAGCGTTCACGAGTATACATATGCAGCTATAATGCATGTAGATGATTTTGAATTGATATTTCATGTAGATATACAATGGTTACACACTTAACCATTGTTAAGTGTTTATGTCTTTGTAAGACTGGCGAATCTATAGAACAATGGCAAGGAAACATTACCGCACTCCGAGAGCCCTCTAGTGGTCGGGAGCATTTCCGTTGTGTTGCGGCTTTTCCATTGTTTTGTGGCTTTTTCATTGTGTTGTGGCTTTTCCATTGTATTGTGGCTTGATTTCGTTGTGTTGTTACTTGAATTTTTTGTGTTGTGGCTTGATTTCGTTGTGTTGTAAACTTATGTTTGCTTTTTAAATTCCGTTGTGCACTACTAGGCCACCTTAAATGCACCTCTTGATGGAAATACGATTCTTGGAAGTGTAGTTTAATACTGTCACCTCATTTGTTTTTCATTGTCATTTCATTTTCATGAATTATAATAGTTACATATTTAAAAAAAAAAAAAAATCGCCGTAAGAAGTCCAATCAGCCTTTCAAAAGGTTTTGCATGAAACCTACATTTTCCATAAACATCAATCACAATTGCATTTTTGTCATAAAAAGTTACAATTAGGTCTTTGTTGTTTAGCGGTTCAGCTCACTGTGCCAGGCAGTTGTTGATTCATGAATATTAATAATATCATATGATGTTTGCCCTGAGTGATTTGCTAGCAGGCAGACATTTGAGTGCTAGCCATAGTAAGATTACTGTTTACTACTTACACATGGTCAGTCAGCAAAATAAACCTCCCACTCCTCCCACTATTGACTTTAATGGTTGATGGACCCCTGCAGTTACTGTAGCTAACTTCTTTTTAGTAGCTCATAGTTTAGCATTTCAAAGAAGCCCCCTAACACAACACTGATGAAAAATTATTCTTTTGTAAGTTTTGTAACTGCTACTGTGAGAATGATACTGACCTCAAGCTCTGTGAATATCCCAGTGGTTTTCTGCAGAATGGCGTACATGCAGTGTGCCACCGTCACAGCGTGTTTCCAGTTGTGATATGGAACTCGTCTGTAATTTTTCCGCACTGACATAGTGAAGCGACACAGTTTCTCCTGCTCAAAGCTATAAAGCACACAAAGAAAATGTGTCTGTACACCTTTGCCTTGTCAAAGCAGTACTGTACAAGGGACAACAGATTTTAATATTTTTATATCAAGGTCATTTATTTTTTCTACTATTTAAATGAATATATTCCATGTACTTTCATGTATATATCATGTATATACATGTATATATACTTTCATGTACAGGTCCTTCTCAAAAAAATTGCATATTGTGATAAAAGTTCATTATTTTCCATAATGTAATGATAATGATAAATGATAAAAACTTTTATATATTTTAGATTCATTGCACACCAACTGAAATATTTCAGGTCTTTTATTGTTTTAATACTGATGATTTTGGCATACAGCTCATGAAAACCCAAAATTCATTTCTCCAAGAATTTGCATATTTCCTCCGACCAATAAAAGAAAAGTGTTTTTAATACAAAAAAAGTCAACCTTCAAATAATTATGTTCAGTTATGCACTCAAAACTCGGGAATCCTTTTGCAGAAATGACTGCTTCAATGCAGCGTGGCATGGAGGCAATCAGCCTGTGGCACTGCTGAGGTGTAATGGAGGCCCAGGATGCTTCGATAGCGGCCTTAAGCTCATCCAGAGTGTTGGGTCTTATGCCTCTCTCAACTTTCTCTTCACAATATCCCACAGATTCTCTATGGGGTTCAGGTCAGGAGAGTTGGCAGGCCAATTGAGCACAGTAATACCATGGTCAGTAAACCATTTACCAGTGGTTTTGGCACTGTGAGCAGGTGCCAGGTCGTGCTAAAAAAACAAAATCTTCATCTCCATAAAGCTTTTCAGCAGATGGAAGCATGAAGTGCTCCAAAATCTCCTGATAGCTAGCTGCATTGACCCTGCCCTTGATAAAACACAGTGGACCAACACCAGCAGCTGACATGGCACCCCAGACCATCACTGACTGTGGGTACTTGACACTAGACTTCAGGCATTTTGGCATTTCCTTCTCCCCAGTCTTCCTCCAGACTCTGGCACCTTGATTTCCGAATGACATGCAAAATTTGAGCGACAGTCCAGTGCTACTTCTCTGTAGCCCAGGTCAGGCGCTTATGTCGCTGTTTCTGGTTCAAAAGTGGCTTGACCTGGGGAATGCGGCACCTGTAGCCCTTTTCCTGCACACGGTGGCTCTGGATGTTTCTACTCCAGACTCAGTCCACTGCTTCCGCAGGTCCCCCAAGGTCTGGAATCGGTCCTTCTCCACAATCTTCCTCAGGGTCCGGTCACCTCTTCTCGTTGTGCTTTTTGCCACACTTTTTCCTTCCCACAGACTTCCCACTGAGGTGCCTTGATACAGCACTCTGGGAACAGCCTATTCGTTCAGAAATTTCTTTCTGTGTCTTACCCTCTCGCTTGAGGGTGTCAATGATGGCCTTCTGGACAGCAGTCAGGTCGCCAGTCTTACCCATGATTGCGGTTTTGAGTAATGAACCAGGCTGGGAGTTTTTAAAAGCCTCAGGAATCGTTTGCAGGTGTTTAGAGTTAATTAGTTGATTCAGATGATTAGGTTAATAGCTCATTTAGAGAACCTTTTCATGATATGCTAATTTTTTGAGATTTTGGGTTTTCATGAGCTGTATGCCAAAATCATCAGTATTAAAACAATAAAAGACCTGAAATATTTCAGTTGGTGTGCAATGAATCTAAAATATATGAAAGTTTAATTTTTATCATTATATTATGGAAAATAATGAACTTTTATCAAATATGCTAATTGTTTGACAAGGACCTGTATATATTGTATAGTTCTACTCTGGTCCAAAACCAGGCTTTCAACCCTAAAATATGAAAACCATTAAAACTTTATTTTAAGGGTCCATAATTACGCTGTATTAACACATCAGAAGTTAATGATTAACTAAACAAATAGTAAATGCATATTAGCCATACTAATACTAATAGCCATTGTTTATGCAGTAGTTAAACTTCAACAAACCAGTAATTAATATTCAAAGGGATAGTTCACCCTAAAATGAAAATTAAAGATGCACTGTGTATATTTTAGCGGCATCTAGTGGTGAGGTTGTGAATTGTAACTGCCCACTGCTCACCCTTTCCTTTCGAAGCACAGATAAACTACGGTAGCCGACACAGGATGTCGTCGTCCGAGACAGCGGAGAGCAACTAGCGCTCTATAGAGCAGTTTGTCCGTTTAGGGCTACTTTAGAAACATGGCGATGCAAAATGGAGACTTCACTGTACGGGTGTATGTTATGGGCATGTCTGTTTACCTACCCTAACCGATAAACACTTATCATTAAACACATGTTAGACGCTTTACTTCAACTTTTATAATATTTTCTAAAATAAATGCCTTTCCGATCTGGTATGTGTTGGGGAATTAAGTAGATAAAGTTTGGCAAAAGGTGGATTCAAACCTCAAAACTTAAAGCCATGCATCTTACCCCTACACTATTGCTGCAATAAATAATTCAGGGATTTTCGTAATTTTATCTGGGCCAATCAATCGTTTATTAAATGGCGGTATATTTGTATTTAATGTAGATTAATCCAGTAAAAAAAATTCTGAGAGAGAGGACCCACCCACATTTTATTTGCTTCCGATGCCCATGGTTTATGTAGATAGAAATGGCTCAAACATAACGGTTCATTATGTAATACACAAATGCAAACGTAGTTATGTATATTATATTGTATATCTGTCAATAGATCCTCATAAATATTACACACTGCACCTTTAATGCATAATTTACTCACCCTGGTGTTGTTCTAATGATGTATATGAATTGTAGGGTGAACTATCCCTTTAACTGAACATACAGTATATTAAGGTCATATTTTTATTTACAACTTATCAAACATTTGAAGAATAAATAAGTAGAAATAAGCCAATAGTTAATTGTTACCTGAATGTACAATAGACAGACAAACAGGCAGACAGACAGACAGACAGACAGAAAGATAGACGGACAGACAGACAGACAGACAGACAGATAGATAGATAGATAGATAGATAGATAGATAGATAGATAGATAGATAGATAGATAGATAGATAGATAGATAGATAGATAGATAGATAGATAGATAGATAGATAGATAGATAGATAGATAGATAGATAGATAGATAGATAGATAGATAGATAGATAGATAGATAGATAGATAGATAGATAGATAGATAGATAGATAGATAGATAGATAGATCCTTACCTGTTTTTCCCACAAGAATTGTGAACCATGTATACAAATATTGCAGGCCACAGTTCCTCAAAAGGGGCAATGTCAAAGTGAAACCTTAGACAGAAATATGACAGTTGGTTTGCAATTCAAATCTGGACAGGTGAAATATGAGCCACAAAATACATCCTGATTACAACGGTATATCATGTACACTTATCTACACATGATAATGACACCAAAACAATATGCATGCACGTTAAGTTTCTGTGGATCATGAAACAACGTTCATAATTTTAAATGAAGATACAGTATCAAAACCTTATGAATAAAAAAACAGTGTTACAGTGTTACTTATGACCTTGACTGCCTTATTGCTTTTATTAACTGGTGGCAACAGAAATGTAATTACTGTGAAAAATGTATTTATTTATTTATAGTAGTAATAATTTGAACAAGTAATTGATTGCACTCACCTAACTGTAATATACTACACAAATGTTCAGTCCAATGCTTTTAGTGCCTATTTTACAGCTATTTAACTGATGTATTACTGAAAGCCATTATGCAGCAGTGATCTTTGATGTATGAGAGCATAAACTCACAGTTCGATCTCTTTATATATGACTGCAGGTAGGGAGAGTTGTGTGAGGGTCTTCCACTCCTCTGACGTGCAGATGCTGTGGTACGAAAGCTTCTCCATTGTCACCCGGTAAATGCACTCTGAATGTCTTATCCGGTGATACATCTGAATACAAACACATACATATACTTCATGTGTCAACGCAGATGCAAAATATATATGCAAAATAGTCTAACTCTCTGAAAATATTGTGGTTGCTTCCTATCTATCCTTCTGTAATCTGCTATTGTTGCTCATGGTTTTTATCCATATATATCAGAATTGCTTCAGGTACCATAAAGTGGCAGCAACATAAAAACCGGGTGGACTAGTGGTCGACCGATATTGATTTTTTTAATGGCCGATATCTTGGAGAGCAGGGTAAAAAAAAAGAACAATATTAATGATAACATACCATGCATACCCATTCACTTGGATTATATATATATATTCCAAATAAAGACAAGGGCTCCGTCTGAAATGGCATACTCTCTTAAGTAAGTACTTATTTTGAATAATAACCCCAAAAAGTATGTTCTATATGGTAGGAGTGTGTGTGACTGTAATCTGGACGTACTACATTTGTCATGTTGTCATCTGTGTTTGATAATCACTCTGAATCTGATCTGAATGCAGTTTTTGACAAAAACTTGATTTTCTCAGCTTTTTGTTCAAAATGTTGCTTTTTTTAAATGAAACTTACCCATATTCAAGTGTTGATAAAAAAGGAATACAATAAACTAGAATAAAACGTTTTTTTTTTTTAAAGGGTCAGCTCTTTCTTTTGATATAGGCATTCTCAGATATTCATAAAAAAATATATTCTATGAGCTATTCATTTTTGGTGAAAATGGTCAAAAACCCTGGCGTTGGCTGGCAACTGTTAAAAAAAACGCTGGCGGGAAAAGAGTTAAAAGGCAGTTGCGCTTGCACCATCGCGGATTCGCTATTTACATGGCGGAATTTGCAAGCAGAATGACTGAACACTTCTCCAGAGAGGAATCCATTTATTTGTAATATTTAAAAATGTTTGTGTCCTGCTGCGCGTCCCTGTGTTTTTAATAAGCAAAGTGTACGCGTGTGTTGTGGACCCGCTTATATGCGCATATTACTAACGCACCCTTTGAATAACACGCTATTGACTTTAGACCAGGTTTTTGTTGGTCAATAGCGCAGTCGATTTCAGTTGCCTCAAAATAGCAACGAGCCAACAATTTGCCTGAACACACCTTGTTTTCAGACCAGCCGCACAAATGGGCACAAATGCATTTGCTATTTAAACAACGTGGCGCAGGATGTGAAAATGATAACTGTGTTGGGCTGAAACTAGCAAAAAACATTTGCGTGATGCCTGGAAACTCTGATTAACAAATTAGTAAGTGATAGCGCAGAGTTGAATGTGGAGTTCACTATTAGCTAATCAATACATTTTTTTTTTCATAACTCCTAGAGTACTACTAGAAACTACTATATACAGGCTCATCATTTACATGAATAATGCATAATATATAATTAATTCTAAAGTGAAGGTAATGATAACCCACTAGTAATGACTCAAGTGATACTACATCATTCAGAAGAAATGACGAATTATTTGGATCAGTATTCTAAAGTGAAAAACATAACTCTGTAGTAATTACTGAAATCATTGTAGGCTTTTAAACTTTTTGTAAGGTTTTGGATAGTAATTACTAG
Organism: Gobiocypris rarus; assembly: GCA_023029165.1. Classification (NCBI taxonomy): domain Eukaryota; kingdom Metazoa; phylum Chordata; class Actinopteri; order Cypriniformes; family Gobionidae; genus Gobiocypris; species Gobiocypris rarus. Next base: position 8,454,687 of record CM040927.1, read on the forward strand.
TATCATGATCTTCACTTTAGATATAATAGTTCCTTTTGAAGGATTTGGTAATCCTTTTCATACTATTATAATAGTCATTACTAGTGAGTTACAATGATCTTCACTTTAGAATTAATTATACATTATTCATATTAATTATGAACCTGTTTATAGTAGTTCCTAGTAGTACTCTGGCCTGTATGAAAAAATTGTATTTACTAATTAGCTAATAGTTAACTACCACATTTGACTAAGCACTATTACTTACTATTTATTAATCAGAGTTTCTTGTTAGTTAATAGTAGTTACTAGAGTGATAATACTGCATTGCTCACTTGTTCCTGTGTAGTTATTCATTAATGATGGAACAATATTCTAAAGTGTTACCAATAAATGTTTTTACTTTTGGAGCCCCACTGTTGCAACTCTATACCAAACACAATAGGAAAGAAGAGATTATCACAACTTCCGTTTCATGCTGACTTTAAAGTTTGTTGATCAGATGAGAAAATATTATAGCGTTTGCCTTTCTATTACTAATAATTAAAAGTTATAATTCTTATTATAACTAACTATCTAACTAATAATATCTTACTTTTACCTTCCTTGTTTAACAGGAAGTTTTGTCTAATCATTTATTAGAATAGAGACAATAAACTAAAAAAGACGGAGAATGGGAGCTCCGACGCCCAGATACTAACGTTCGCAGCGCTGTCAAAATAAAAGTCTTTATCACTTCGACACTGGCTAAAAAACAAAAAATAAAAAAAACACAAATAAAAACAAAGTTTTTGACAATTATCGGCCTTGGTGATTTACCTCAAATAAATCAGACAAAGAGAAAATAAATCACTAGTATAACATGTGAGGTGGTGAATTTTGTCTAAATAAAAACCCCATCAACATATGGCAGGAGCGCACTCTTGGTCTTTTAAATATTAACATGCTTCAGTCATTTTAAAAGCTGCTATGTGACGAGACTCATGGATGACCCCACAGAGGGCCGGGAGGCTGACAGTCCTGAGCCTGTTTCTTCCAAACATTCCCATTCTCTAAGAGGTGGGATGTTACTGCTAACAGATGTTTTTATTAGACTCCAGGTCATGATAAATGTCTGCGCACTTACATTTGCACAGTGTAAGGCCAAAGCACAGAAGACGGCGAACATCTTAAAGTTGTTCTCGTCAGTTTTAGTGAAGGCACTTCCTCCCAGCTTGTTCACCATTTGTACAACACCAATCACAGTCCCGCGGCTGACTATGGGCATGCACAGGATATTCCGTCGTAGCCAGTGTAGAGATCTACTTCTCTGTGAAAAGCAGAACAGACGACACACAAATACACACATACAGAGAGCTGAACACCCATAGTGCTTGCTTGTATATGATTGAGTAAGGGATTGAGTTAAACAAACAACGGGTTCTTCTAGCGCTGGCTCATCTGGGTTTAACATAATCATCTTATTCCAGATTTAAACAAATCCAGAAGGGCCTTTCATCTGACATGTCCACTTTAACACCTCGAACCACAGACCATGTGTGTCCACATGCCCAACTCAACAATGCACCCTTATCATACACCTATATCATACCAAAACACATTTGAGTCACATTTTTTCTCTTTCTTTCTTTCTTTCTTTCTTTCTTTCTTTCTTTCTTTCTTTCTTTCTTTCTTTCTTTCTTTCTTTCTTTCTTTCTTTCTTTCTTTCTTTCTTTCTTTCTTTCTTTCTTTCTTTCTTTCTTTCTTTCTTTCTTTCTTTCTTTCTTTCTTTCTTTCTTTCCTTTAAAATATGGAAATTTTTACAAGCTTTGAGAGTTTCTAATAAACATAATTTTACTGCTAATTAATTATCATGGACAAAACATGGATCATTACCATGATACTGCAACATTACAATTCAAACAGTTGTCTAAGACCTCGAACAATGTGTCCAAGCTTTAACTATTTTAGAACCTGGTTATTTCACAAAGTGGCTTAAAGCAATCTCAGATGTTTTACATGGAAAATTAAAATCTTTATTACCTGTTAAAACGGGGGTCTGCATAGGCATCCGGAATATTCAAAACTTCTCCTGTTCGTGCCACCTGACCTGCAATTCCTTTCTCTATAGAAAACCTGGGGGTGAGTGTTTAAGGTCAGTTACCAATATATAATGTATGCTTTGTCTCAGATATTCAAGTGTGAATCTCATGGAAACATGTCCTAGTCATATTTCACCTCAAAATCAAAAGTTAAATGTGTATGACCATTGGGATTTTTGTCTAAATTATCTTAACCATATTACATTAAATGCAGTCAGTCCCAATGCAGTCAGTCAGTCAGTCAATCAACAAACCACCAACCAACCAACCAACCAACCAACCAACCAACCAACCAACCAACCAACCAACCAACCAGCCAATCAATCAATCAATCAATCAATCAATCAATCAATCAATCAATCAATCAATCAATCAATCAATCAATCAATCAATCAATCAATCAATCAATCAATCAATCAATCAATCAATCAATCAATAAATCAATCAATCAATCAATCAATCAATCAATCAATCAATCAATCAATCAATCAATCAATCAATCAATCAATCAATCATGTTTTGATAATTCATTGCCTTGTTTTAATTAAATCATGTGCACACTATAATAATTCATTCTCTTGATGTACTTAATATTATTATATTTGTATTTTTTGAGGTGACAACATTTTGTGAGCTTTTGTTTTGATATGGATTTTGAGAAGCAGTAAACTATTTCTGATAAAGAGTATACCCTTATGAAAAAGTACACTTGATAAGCATTTAATAAGTTTTAAAAGCATTTATTGGCATTCAAATTCAGCAAAGAGCCAATATTTACAGTGTTGACCTTTCTTCATAACCTCTACCATTTGCTCTGGCATGCTGGATATCAGCTTTTGGGCCAAATACTGACTGATGTTGATCCATTATTATGGCTCAGAGTTGATAACAATTTGTGGACTTCTGATTGTCCATTAGCCTTTTGAGGATTGACCACAGCTAGGTTCTCTATGGGATTAAGATCTGGGGAGTTGCCTGGCAATGGAGCCAACATTTTTACAGCTGTCCCGAAGTCTCCCCCTTCTCCGGACAATCGATTTTCCAGATGTCCCAAAACAGTCAGAAAAGGGCTTCATCAGAGAAAATAACTTTGCGCTAGTCTTCTGCTGTCCAATCCTTGTGCTTCCTGCAGAATATGTCCTTGGTGATTTTCTTGGAAAGAAGTGACTTCTTTGCTGCCCCCCTTGACACCAGGCCATTGTCCAAATTCTTCACCTTACATGTGAGGCGATTTCGATGGAAAGTGTGATGGCTGCACATCTTACTTTGGAGGTAACCATTGCTAACACAGTAACACAATGGTTGGAAGAACTTCTTCTCTCCTTTGATGGCAATCATTCTGCTCTTATAATACAATTAGAATGATAGAGGGATTTCACCTGACTAGTACTTATTCATACTTTCCCATGTGCTGATGATATGATTAGTGAAATTATGCTAACTGGTAATTTTGTGCCAGGGCCAAAATAGCATTAAAAGGTTTTTGTGAAATTTTTTTTTTTTTCAGTGAAGCATTTTGCAACTATGTAAAAAGCATCTGATCAGTCTGCACAATAATGTAGAAACAATGTGAATCAACACCACGATAACTGAAGCAGCAAACCTTGCAAAACACAAACTTCACACAATAATAATGGCTATGGCTGTCCACTACAAGTGCACATTCAATTATTACAATAATAAAGCACACTTCTTTTTAACATGTGAATGTCCCATTCATTACTCTAAATAAAGGACACAGGACATACATGTTGATGCCATACTGCCTGATACTGTACTCATTGGAGGGAATTTGAGTCAGAGATTCAGTTCTGAATGTTTTTTAGGAGGATGTAACAAATCAAACATGACAGGGTGAGGAATTGTGGGTGCTCACCTAATTTCTTTGGTTTTCCTAAAGACGGGTTTCCCTTCATTCTCCTCCCCGATATCAAACAGGTCAGAGTACAGCTCTTTGTTATTGTGATCCACCTGGAAAAGCGCACATCTGTCCGCATTAACCAGGTTTTTTGCATATATCTGAAACACAAAAAACAGGCATTTCCTTAATGACATTTCTCTACAACCAAATGCAATCAATCAATCAATCAATCAATCAATCAATCAATCAATCAATCAATCAATCAATCAATCAATCAATCAATCAATCAATCAATCAATCATTTATCGTTACTGTATGTCAATCATTTATCGTTACTGTATGTCAAAAAGTAAAAAGTGATATAAATTAAGTTTATGGAAAATGTCAATTCTTTATTTTACTTTTCATTTTTACACAGCCCCACGTGTCATGTCATTCGATACACAAATTATATATATCGTGGCCACAAATAAACAAATTCTACCCACAACTTACTATTATGTCAGCATGTTTTACTAATTCGTTTCCTTGTTTTAATTAAATTGTGTGCACAATATAATGAATTCTTTTGATTTACTATATATATATATATATATATATATATATATATATATATATATATATATATATATATATATATATATATATATATATATATATATATATATATATATATATATATATATTTATATATTTACTTATTTATATAATTAGTTTTATTAAATATTTTGTTAAATCAAAATAAATCACAACCCAATGTTATGAAAATGAATATGCACGAATTTTGATTTAACTTCATGTGTGTTAATCTTAAATGCACATCTGCTGTCATTTGCTGTCATTAAATTATATTATATTTGTGGAGTATATATATCTGCATTATGAAAAACTCAGTCGACCTCTATACATGTGTCTATGTGAGACTAGCAACTGAGGAACTTGTTCTTCCCTCTGGATTTCACAACTTGGTCACACATCTCATCCCCTCCAAGATAAACTTCTGCTTTATGAAACTGCTGACAAGTGAGAAATCTCTTGAAACTAAGAAAGACGTTTAACTACTCCAATATTTCCAAGCACATACTTCCAAAACCGGAGGTAATATTTGAATAAATCCCTGAGAGGGAAGCCAAGAGCTCAGAGACATGCTGGAGCGGTGTCAGACGGACTGCCTGTCCTCTCCCTGACCTACTTGAATCACTTCCTGTGCTTCTTTGGTCAACAGGAAGGAGGGGACAGAGACATGAAGGGGGCCAGTGGTCTGATACTTGGATTGTATGAATATTCTAATTTGTGTGTGTGTGTGTGTGTGTGTGTGTTTGCGTGTGCTAGTGAGACCTAAAGAACACAAACATGTGAGAAAATGAGTAAAATAACATTTAATAATAAGCCCAAGGCTGGTAGGGTGAACAGTAACTTGTGGGGGGGATACCACCAAACATGGCAAACAAATGAGAGAAGGTCTTTCATAACACAAATCTCTTTGGCGTTGATGGTGACACAGATGAGCGACAGAAGAACAGCATGTTTGTCCTCATGACTAAGCATGTGACCCTACTGAGAGAGGGAAAACCAACTCACCATGATATGTTCAAGTAGAGAATCTATTGCCACTATGTTGTCAAAGTATGTTCTGTTTGAAAGTGAAAAGGGGGAAACACGTCATTTATTAAAGGGATAAACGTATGACAAAGTATAAAACAAATGCATGTATTTTTTTATAACATTGGTTTCGAAATATTTCAACAGTATGGAGAAGAGAGGAAATAGAGGAATCTCAAGAAAACATATCACGGCATTTAATCAAAAAATCAAATGAAGATTAAGATATATATTTACTTTTTTTTATATACACACATTTAAATTGTGACATTATTTTCATGGTAATTAAACATATTTCCTAACCATTATTGTAATGCCTAATGTTAATGAAAATAATGCCACAGTGCAAAAAGTCTTAGTAGACTTTTTTTGGTGTGAGGACCAGTGTTTCCAGATTGGGTGGTTTTGAATTTGATTGTGAGGATAAAAATTGGTTTGGGTGGGCGGATCAAATTTAGGCTGGTTTAGGGTTAGTTTGGCGGTTTTCAAGCATTAAAATTTTATAGGCCAATTATTGGTTAACGAGCAAAACCCAATTGTGCATGTACTCCATCCAATCAGTCATCCTGATGTTACTAAACCAACACATAAGATTCCACAAATACACACTTTGAGGCATAAACTTACTTTGACACATCTAGGAGAAAGTCATTGAGTTCTGTCTGTTTGGCGAGACCTCTGCAGACCTATGAACAAAAAAGAACAAGAAGTTTAAAATGCCAATCACCACAAGTCGGTATCCGAACTGATATTTCTGTTTTATTCTCTAAATTAATTCCATGCGTAACTGATCATGTTGATCACCTTCCAATAATCTTTTTTAGAAAGTTTTGGTCTATAATATCAGTGTAAAAAGCTGATGTTACTTCACCGCTTCATTTTCCATCTACTTTTTTTTTTTTTAAAGGAAAATGAAAAATGCCTTTTGTCCTACATAGAAATAAAAAAAGCATACATAATTTGGCTAGAAGGCTAGATGATGACAACATAATCGCCAATTTTGGATGAGCACACCCTAAAGAAATAGTTCAACTAAAAATAAAAATTCTGTCATCATTTACTCACCATATGATGTTATTTTTTAAATGTAGAACACTAAAAGGAGAACCTTTTGGAGCATTACAGATAGTCACTAAGCACTGGAAATGTATAAAAAAAAAGAGCTGCGTACAATTCTTCAGAATTCGATTAAATAATGATTCAATTTAATTCATGAGTGAACCATTCCTTTAGGACCTTTTACTAAAATGTGTTACTTATGTTCTACTATACTCATCGGGACCATGTTCTGATGGTTCCTTAACTTCTGAGAAGGTTTGTGTCCCACAGAGAGAGTTACTCCCAAAGAACTGTGATGCACAGGGACATTAAAGCCCAGAGTGTTGTCATTCACGTCGTGCAGTCGTTTAAGTACAAACAAGACTGCATTGTCATTAATTGCACCTCCTGAGACGAGGGTGTGTTTAATGTGTGGTCTGGTTGCTTACACTGGGCCCACTTGATCCATGTACACAGTGGATTACAGAAAGCAAAACACGTGCGTACAACCAAATCATACAGCTTATGCAACAGAATCCCAAACTGTCAAAAGCTGTAACAAAAATCTCAAATGTACTCACCTGAACTTGGTGTATGGCTACAGATGCCCAGGCCAAATTTGCTGTTGCAACCTAAAAAAAACAGGGTACACTTAGCCAAAGATGCAATACCTGCAGCACTCCACGAACAGGCAGAACTTCATAGTTCATGGTACATCGTTTGACGGTTGAATGTCAAAAATTGTTAGCCAAAATTTTAATACAATTACACAATGTTAATATTTTCTGCATTTTACAGTAGGGTAGGATAACTCTGGTCCTGGAGGGCCACTGTCCTGCAAAGTTTATCTCAATCCCTAATCAAACACACCTGAAAAATCTAACATGGGGCTGTATTTGAAATCGCCCCTTATTACTGAATTAATTTAGCACAATGCTCACAGGGCATGGTAGGGGTGTCGAAATCAATAATTTCTTCAAAGCATTGTGATGCAGACGAGGTCTATTCAGTTTCGGTTCAGTAATAGACCATAAATGATTATAATGTACTGATGCTTTTCAGACTTTTTGCGTGGCCTACGTGATTTGTCGCGGTAACATACAATGGCAGAGGGAGGCGAGACATGAGAGTAATTAAATATTCTTCAACTACTTTAAAAGCTGACATCTGGGAACATTTTGGCTTTTATGAACAACCTGGTAAGCATGTGGTTTTCAAACCTAGAGCAGTGGTTTTCAAACCTGTCCTGGAGGACCACCAGGCCTGCACATTTTGTGTGTCTCCCTCATCTATCACACTTGATTCAACTCATCAGCTCATTACTAGAGACTGCAAGACCTGAAATGGGTGTGTCTGATATAGGGAGACATACAAAATGTGCAGGGCTGGTGGTCCTCCAGGACAGGTTTGAAAACCACTGACCATCTGATTTTTCAAAAAGATTTAATTTACAGGAAAATTAACTTGGGCACATAAAAGTATCTCCGCAAAACGGATATAAATCTGATCTTCAATTCCTGCACTATATGCAGATTTAATGGAGTTCACGTCAACGAAAACAACAGATATGAGCTGCATTTTATTTATCATCAGCTAATTTCAAATTCAAAGACCACAAAATGAGCAAACGCGGCAACAGCACTGGTAAGATCATTCAGTTTCTTTATTTTTAATGAAGATGATTGTGTTTAGAGCACCTACAACTTTACTTTCGGTTTAATTTGCGGTAGTTTGTGCGTTGGCTTAATGAAGAGATACTCTGTGGTGATGCACGCTGTCATGACTATAACGTCATATAGCCTATAATACGCTCTCATATGTTTATTTTTTTTAGCATTGTTGGGAGGAGTAAAATTTACATATGTGGTTTCCAACCGGATGCAATTAGACTTCAGTTTTGACTGTAAGGCGGCCCAGACCACAAGTGGCTTTTAGTATTTGCATTTTTTGTATTTATTCTAAATGCTCCTGTTGTCTTCTGTGCCCAGACTTGAGTTTTGATACATTTAAGAAGCTTGTTTTCTTTGAGCAGGTCAAATTAAAGGTTCAGTTCATATATCTGACTGCTTGTATTTATTGGCAAAATTGTATACTGTATATGAGGATGCAGTGCATCATCAATGCATTGTGATGCATCATGATATCGAATTGAACCGAATCGATGACATAATAAACGTAATCGAACCGAACCGTGAGACCAGTGTGGGTTCACACCCTTGGGGCATGGGTATTTTCTAGTGTTTAGCTGTTGAGTGTACATCAGTTGTACACTCTTAATTGAGGTGCATCATAGGATTGCATGAGTGCATTTGATAATGTCCACTATGTATAGCACACCAAATGGATGTCCCATAAAAAGTGGTATAGAGGCAATTTTAGGTTTACTTGAAAATTAGAGATAGGTGTGTTTAATTAGGGATGGCACTAAATTCTGCAGGACAGTGGAGGAAAGTTTCCCATCCCAACTATGAAATAACACAACAGAACTATCCAAAGGAACTAACAAAACCTTTTATAATGTACTGTGAATTCCTAGATGGCATAAGGTCTGGTCCATATCACAACTTCTACTGAGCAAGACAGGACCACCCATTTAAAATAAACAATCTGCATTGGGAAATCTATCTATCTGGGAAATGACTGGATTTCGCCTGTGAAAATTGGCCAACAACAGAAAATGTGACTGTACCTTTAAACAGGAAGAGACATGTGAAGCAACCAATTACAGTTTGTTTCGTTTTTACAGTATGTGCAATTAGTTTATCTGAAATAGAAAAGCAACCTGAAAAATTCCTTAAATAGTCTTGAGGTAAAATTGCAGCCTGGCTAAAAGAATTGTGAGCAGAGCCAGATGGGTATTAGACGTGTAAAATTCTATAATAAAATACTAGCAAAAATTCTCTCTTAGCGTACCTCCTGGTGGCTGAGGTTGAAGGGCTCTCTGCCTAGGTGGCGGTGCAGCTCCAGGATAGCGATGAGGTCTCCGATGGCGGTGAGGATGGGTAGACACAAAACAGAATGTACACGGATCCCTGAGTCCTGCCCTGTGCCATGAGGGAATCTCTCGTCCTATGGGAGGGGCGGCAGGGGGTTTAGGAGTAGACAGGGATCACACATGTAAAAGGGGGTGGGAGGATGTGTTCTTTAAATAGTTCTAAATCTAAGTCTTTAAAAAAAATCAATCAATCAATCAATCAATCAATCAATCAATCAATCAATCAATCAATCAATCAAGTCTATCTATAATTACAACAACTTAAAAATGTATATGATACATTTTTTACACTTTTTCTATATTGTCTGAAAAAACATTTGTGAGGTAGTATAGTAATCTGCTACGCTGGAAGCATTCAATTTGGCACATCATAACATCAGTTGACGAACATGCTTTTTTTTTTTTTACAAACTGTAGAGCTGCTGTGGCCACTTTATTTAGTCAATAATTACAATATTTAAATATTTTAATTAAAATATTTTTTCATAGATTTTCTTAATGTATTGAAATAACTACAAGCTTCCTTTAAATAACTGCAATTTAAAGCAATCTTGTACCATTTCTGGTCTCTGGCCTTTTTTAAAATCATCATTTATTTTTAATCATATGTATATAAAGCTGTAGGAGTATGAGCATTATGTGTCGAATGTATTTGATACTCTATAACAGTGGTTCTCAATGGTTCAAAAGTGGACCAGATTGGTTTGGTCATAGGACCCACATTTTCCCATGGTCATTAAGTCGTGACCCAAAGTTTTAGGAATTTGACATATGGACACTGTTCCTGATGAATGGAATGCACATAAAACTTGCATGCAAATCTATGTTTGTGTGTGTAATTTACGTTCTAGAACAAAACATCAAAGTATCCTCAAGTTATGTTTACCACAGGTTTTATTTTACTAATAATCAAAAAACCCCATAGGAAAATCTCAAAGAAACCATTGCAGAATAATTATTTCGGGTTGTGACGTCATCCCTGCAATATTCTATAGTGATACAAACATATAGCCCGACATCATCTCATAGAACAGCATACTGAATCAGGACAACACAAGACATAGGTTAGTGGAACGGAAAAAAACAAGGTCTAGAGACCGAAGTTTAACTTATTTTAACCTGAGTGCGGCATTTTAGGACACAGTGTCATGCAGTCTGTAGAAGAGTCAACAGGTACGAGGTACGGTCTTCAGCGGACTGTGCCTGGATTGCTATCCCCTACAGCACCCTACAGGTGAGTATGACATCTCTTATATTCAGCTAAACCTTGTTGGATTGAATGTTCACTGCCTCTCAAACTGGGCTGACCCCACGCAGATGCAGTGCTACATGAATTTGTCTACCCTCTAGAAAGCAAGCCCAAAGACTTGGGCAGACAAGTTGCAACAGCTCAGTTCCTGCGTTCTCCATCCTTCGGGTCAACTGGGAAAAGAGCAAACTCTCCCCTGTGCAGAGGATCTCTTTTCTCTGTATGGAGTTGGACTCGGTCAAACTGACAGCACGTCTCTCTAACGAACATGCTCAGTCAGTGCTGATCTGCCTGAATTCTTTCAAGGGCAGGAGAGCAGGTCCATTGAAACATTTTCAGAGGTTCCTGGGGCATATGGCATCCACAGCCACAGTCATGCCGGATTCCGTCATATGAGACTGCTTCAGCACTGGGTTCACAGCTGAGTCCTGAGATAGACATGGCAACGTGGCACACTCTGGGTGACAATGTCGCCAAACCTTCAGCCTGTGGTCAAACCTTGCTTTTGTTCTTGGGGAACTACCCATAGACGTGTCCAGGCATGTTGTTGTCTAAACAGATGCCTCCTCCACCGGCTGGGTGCCTTGTGCAACGGGTATGTAGCATCGGGCTCCTGGACAGGACCTCTACTGCAGTAGCACATCAACTGCCTCGAGTTGCTAACAGTACAACTTGCTCTGCACCACTCAAATCACTGTCACAAGGCAAGCAAGTACTGGTCTGGACAGACAACACTGCGGCATACATCAACCAACAGGGTGGTCTATGCTCCCGTTGCATGTCGCAACTCACCAGTTATCTTCTCCTCTGGAGTCAGAAGCATCTGAGGTCACTTCTCACCTGTAACATTCCGTCATTCCGCTCAGTCATGCAGCCGGCGAGCTCTCAAAACAGTCCACACTCATGGGAGAATGGCAACTCCAACCCCAGACAGTCCAGCTGTTAAAGGGTTACTTCAGCGATTAGCATTAAGCTTTGTATCAGTAGAAACCCGGGAGTATATTCAAATTATCATACTTTCCCCGCTCATATGACCCTGAGACAAGAGAATTAGGTATTTTATTTCTAGAAAAATTCCTCCGATGACGCAAATATCGTGATTTTGCGTCATCGGAGGAGTTTTTGGCCAGAGGCTGAAGACTACAGCCAGCAGGAGGTGCTGTTTCAACATGTTTTCAACATCACACTCACAGCACTCGGCTCGCAGAGCTGCGTAGATTCATGTAAACGGAGCGGTGGAGACCAAAGTGAGTGTTTTAACTTTTAAAATGAACTTCCTATGAAAGTTAAGCTTCCAAAGACATGAACTGAAGGCGCACCAGACTGATCACGCGCTGTGAATGCAGCCGCAGCCACCGCCACAAATCCCGCGATTACATGTGATGAATGTAATCCGATCCTTCTGCGTTTGTGCCATGACGCTCAATCGGCTCACTCGCATTATATCGAACAGACACGTTCAGTTTTTAATTGTAGTGTCTCTAACTGAACTGATTTTCTGAAAATGAATGCGGTGGGAAAGTGATCCAGTAATCCAGTAATCCAGTAGCCACGCCTAGAGTAGGGCAGTGAAGCAGTGCGTTCTGGGAATTGTTGTCTTTCATCCCCATGTGACAAAAATACATTTTCTGTGTTTTCTCAGTCTAGAAGGCAATTCAAAAATAATTTCACATTTCTACTACATTAATGACCCAGTTTAAATACAGATTCATCTTCCCAGCGCTGAATTACCACTTTAAGAGTGTAGGGGACCTGCAAGCATTTTCGGTCAACGAATCATGCCTGGAATTCAGACCGGCCAAGTCTAACGAAATCCTGAGATACATGTCCAAGGATCCCACTACGCCCTTTAGGTATCAGTTGGTAAACCTGGAAAAGTTGCCCCTGGAGGAGGCAGACCCAGCCTTTGCTCGGCTCTGTTGTTCTTTGCGCCTCTACGTGGACCGAACACAGAGCTTTAGGGCCTCAGAACAGCTCTATGTCTGTTCCTCTCGAAGTGCGCCTCACTTGCAGACATTTGTGGAGCTGCGGGCTGAGTGACACCCAACATATTTGCAAGGTTTTACAACCTCTGTGTAGAGCCTGAGTCCTCCTTTGTACTCGCCACAAGTAGCCAGTAGACACTGGGGACCATTCCCCTCCTAGGACCGGATACAAGCACATATTTGCTCCATAGGTGAGTTCCCCACATGTGGAACCCTGCATGGAGTTCCCCCAGCACCCTCGGTAGTCAGACGCCGCAGAGGCGTCCATCGCTAGGTGAATGCTTAGAAGGCCAGCCCTGGTGTTAGACTAGGTGCCCATGTGTTGTGATTCCCCAATGGGCGATCCCAAATGTGTATTCTTTCACGGTAGGCTTCCCTGTTGGCGAACCTGCTCTGCTGTCTCTACCGGTATTGACTTCAAGGGTGAGGCTGAACTTCAAGCGCGATCGCACTTGCGCTCCCTTATATACCTGTTTCATGGGGCGCATGATGCAAATGTGCATTGGATCATTTAGTTTCTCTCAGGCGAGATCCCAATTCATCAGTCATTCTGATGTAAAATCTTGTATCAAAAAAACATTTTGAAATGTAGGTTTTGTTGTTGTTGTTGTTTGTTTGACCACTCACTCTCACTCAAAATGTTCTTGCGACCCAACAGATGAGAAACATTGTTCTATCCTCCTGGGTCCTTGTACAATGATATTATATTTTAGTGAATTTATCTGACACCATACATGTCACACATTTTAAGTCTGGATGCCCTGTTAAGAGCACATTCAAGGCTTTACAGACATACCATTTGTTTTAAGGTTTCACAAGGAAAAAAACAACTCCTTGGTCTTTAAAAATGACTGAATTATCAAATGTAGCACTGTTATTGAAACATGATAATATTTAGTAAATATCATCTAAATCTGACTAATTTTCAGCAAACAGGGCATTGATTTAATACATGTCCTTAATAGAGGGCATCGGGACTTAAATAATGTTTATCAGGCATTTTGGGAGACACAACAAATGAATAGGAAAATAAATTACATATCAATGTTCCTATAAAATATTAATATATAATATACGTAGATATTATGAAAATGTTAATGTAAAGTAATGTAAATGACTCCATTATTAAACGTCTTTTTTCATTGCATGTTGCTCCAAAAACACATTAATATGCAAATTATATCCGGTGTATAGATACATTGCATTGAATGGGAAAACCCATGTATGGCCATTTTACCCACATTATAATTGCAAAATGGTATATCAATTCATTCTGTTATATCTTTCATAACATGGTTGAGAATCATCTTTAAACAAAGTTTGGTAAAAAAAAAAAAAACACGAAACCTAAAATGAAACCTGAAAATTGGTAAATGAAGAAAAAAAAACAATCCCATTGTTTTTGCCTATACATGTTATTTAATTGTTATCTTGCCAGGCAAAGTCAGTATTTTTACTAATTTCTGGTAAAAATAAAAAGTAAAGGATTTTTTACAACAAATTTTACTGTCATTTAACTGTTGATAAAGTTAAGCCACAAGCTCACAGCTGAATGGTCCATGTTAGTGAACATTCAAGATGGCGTGCAGTTTAATTGCTCCCAGTGTGTGACAAACTGGATGGGACATGACATTCAATATAGTGACAAATTTCACATCACTTTAGGTTATTTTATAAAATATATATTTGTTAAAATAGTAGAAATAGCAGAATTTACCATACTTTTTTAAAGGAATTATTAGTGCAAATAGTGTCAAATTGAGCTGCAGTAATATTATTTTGAGGATCTTGGAAATGAGTGAAAATAGCATGTGGCTCACCCCCATAATGTCCTCTACAAGTAGTGTCTTGCGTGTCTTTGCAACGTGAGCGGCGATGGTGGTCCCAAACGTGATGGGACCAGAGGGGATGAGCCCAGGAAGCCCCTCTTTTGCCCCCGTTGGAGTGAACAAACATAAACTCTGTGACAGGGAAAGCAACATCAACAAAACAGCACAATGTTAAGTAAAATGTCTTGGTTCGCACAAATATTAAACTATATTTGCCTGTACTTTAAAAATCTTATTATATATTCATATCCTGGCTAAAATACAACACTAAAACACTTAATAATACTTTAGACGCAAAATAATTACATTTAAACTTAAGACTAGCTGTACCCACTAAAGCTAACAGTTATATAATTATAAAAAGAAAATAGCAGACACATTATAAAAAATCAAATAGATTGGTGTATCTATGTATTACTTACCACAGAATAAGACTGATTAGACTAAAAAGAGCTTAGTTAAGAGAACCTTTCAAACTTAGTTATCTGATTGGTCACAATACTAGTCATCCAAGCAAAACTACTCATGTGTATAAAAAAGAGAGGAAATTAACATAGCAGGGGTCTCAAGTGTTTTAATGCTATAGAAATTCCAGGCCATTTTGAGACAAACAGAACTTGTACATGACCAATCAAAGGTTTGGACTCACTTGGCTAAGTTTATGTTTCTCATGATCCTAAGACCTCTAAAGCTTCATTGCCTAGAAATGAGTTTTGTTGACAAAATATAGATTATTCCTAGTTTAATTTAAGCATCTAGGTAAAAACTGGCTTCTTTGAAGATCTAAAATATAAACTAGTTTTTTAATGATCACTACAATATTTGCATTCTTCATCGTTCCTTAAATCAATGTTTGTATGACTTTACTTGAGTTTGAGTATGTTTCTCAACATCAACATATACTAAACTCTTTTCAACATGTATCAACTCGACCAGAACAGAAAATACTTACATTGTTGCATTCTCCAAGGAAGTAAAGTGCAAATCCATCAGCTTTTGTGGCTGTAAAAACAAACAAACATAAAAAACTCATAAAAGGATCACAGGATGATGACGCTCGTTCAAAACGATACAATCTTATAGAATTTAATTGGACAAAAATGGGCCCAGAGAATCAGAATGGCATTTCCAGGGGGAAAATGAACAGCAAAGGGCTAATACATATGGCTAATGTTTTTTTTTTTTTTACCAATATAATAATAATTTCTTTTGAAGAAGATCCAAAAGAAAGTAAAAAAGAAGGGTGTTTAAATCAACCTGTTTGAACCAGGGTCACACATTAGCAAGAACTTGGGGTAAAATAAATATTTTAATCTGAAAGCTATATCACTACGTTTCCACTCAAAATTTTTAAGAATTTATGTGGAAAATCCGAATATCGCATAAAACATTTGCAACTAAAGCAGCTTTCCATCCCATGTGTTCAAGAGAACAAAATCATCACTTCCTGGAAAATTGCCGCAAAATATCTGTAATAAAAATGGAAGTCGCTACAACCAGGGAAGGCACTGTGGCTCTTTTATTCTACATCATAAATGACTTGTGTCTCAGAGCGGCAGATGAAAAGCAATAAACACTGTCATGTTATCTTGCGTTTGGATGCCTGGTAAGTAAAAGTTTCCATTGTAGTTTATGTGCATGTCTTCTTATCAGATAAAACATTTATCCACCTCAATTTTTTATGTGCATTTTTTATTTATTTATGTGCATCTTGGCATTTCCATACAGCATTTTTTTATATACAATATCCCAAAATACACAGTAAATGGGTGGATGGAAAAATAGCTATTGAGAATCTATTTCTTTCTTAACTCGATTTAATTAAGTATTTGACATAAATGGACAGAACACTGTTATACAGTGCATCCGGAAGGGATTTTGTTATGTTACAGCCTTATTCCAAAATGGATTAAATACATTTTTCCCCCTCAATTCTACAAACAAATTTGTTTGAAATCTTAGCAAATTTATTAAAAATTAGATTTCTACAACTTGATTGGAGTCCACTTGTGGTAAATTCAGTTGATTGGACATGATTTGGAAAGGCACACACCTGTCTATATAAGGTCCCACAGTTAACAAAGCATGTCAGAGAACAAATCAAGTCATGAAGTCCAAGGAATTGTCTGTAGACCTCAAAGACAGAATTGTATCGAGCCACAGATCTGGGGAAGGTACAGAAAGATTTCTGCAGTATTGAAGACCTCAATGAGCACAGTGGCCTTCATCATCCGTAAATGGAAGAAGTTTGGAACCACCAGAACTATTTCTAGAGCTGGCCTCCCAGCCAAACTGAGTGATCAGGGGAGAAGGACCTTAGTCAGGGAGGTGACCAAGAACCCGATGGTCACTCTGACAGAGCTCCAGAAGGACCTGAAGGACTCTCAGACTATGAGAAACAAAATTCTCTCCTCTGATGAAACAATTATGTAACTCTTTGGCATGAATGGCAAGCATCATGTCTGGAGGAAACCAGGCACCGCTCATGACCTGGCCAATACCATCCCTACAGTGAAGCATGGTGGTGGCAGAATCATGCTGTGAGGATGTTTTTCAGAGGCAGGAACTGGTAGACTAGTCAGGATCGAGGGAAAGAAGAATGCAGAAATGTACAGAGACATACTTGATGACCACCTGCTCCAGAGCACTTTGGACCTCAGACTGGGGCGAAGGTTAATCTTCCAACAGGAAATGACCCTAAGGACACAGCCAAGATAACAAAGGAATGGCTAAAGGACAACTCTGTGAATGTCCTTGAGTGGCCCATCCAGAGGCCAGACTTGAACCTGATTGAACATCTCTGTAGAGATCTGAAAATGTCTGTGCACCGACGCTCCCCATCCAACCTGAGCTTGAGAGGTCTTTCAAAGAAGAATGGGAGAAACTGCACAAAAATAGGCGTGCCCAGCTGGTAGCATCATACTCAAAAAGACTTGAGGTTGTAATTCGTGCCAAAGGTGCTTCAACAAAGTATTGAGCAAAGGCTGTGAATACTTATGTACATGTGATTTTTTTTTCATTTTTTTATGGCACCACGTTGTCATTATGGGGTATTGTTTTGTAGAATTGAGGAAAACAATAATGAATTTAATCCATTTTGGAATAAGGCTGTAACATAACAAAATGTTGAAAAAAGTGAAGCACTGTGAATACCTTCCGGATGCACTGTATACGTCATAGAGCTGAACATACAAATATGGGACCTCATCAAGGAAAAAAATGCCGCTGAAAGGTTAATTTTTGAAACCGGTGCGCACACGCTTCAGTTTGGCGTGCAGTGTTAGTGTGTGTGAGACATGCAGGGGGCCAGACTGAATCCCAGCGCTCTGCAGTGCTGCAGCATGCAGATGAAGCGTGGGTGGATGGGAAGTGACAGGCCGAGTGCTGCTCGATCAGCGTGTGTGCAGAGGAGAGAGATGGGGAACACCCGTAATTAGACCTTTTAACCTGCATTCACTACACCTTCATCTGTAAGACTCTCTACTGGCAGCTACAAGCCTTCACGCTTCTGCTTCACAGCATTGCGTTGTTTATGAGGACCTTGTGAATGCTGTAACTTCTTATTATTGGTGCCTAAAAGCCTACTAATATTATGTTCATCTCGAAGTGTGCAGTTTGGTAAAAATGTTCAGTAACATTTTATAATAATGTTTTATAATAATAATGAGAACAGTTAAGAAATATTATGTGTTTTGAATGGCTGGACTACCCTTCACCTGAAGTGGGTCGTTTGGGCTCTGTGAGTGTTTGTGTGTGTGTGGGAGAGACAGAAAGTCTCTAACCTGTTTTGATGATGTTGCACAACTCATAGAGCAGTAGTTTGTTGTCTCCTCCAGTGTCCAGCCGCTGCTCCATGTAGCTGTTGAGCTCATATACGACGCTCTGCATATTCGTGTCCTGGTACTGCTGGACACAAGAAAGATACACATTCACATGCACATGCACTCTATACCACACAATATGGCCAAAAGTATACTAACCCTCACAAATGTGTTTGAAAGATGTCACCTATGCCCACTCAAGGCTGCATTTTTGACCAAAAATAAAGTAAAACAGTAATACTGTGAAACATTATTACAATTTAAAAGAA
Organism: Gobiocypris rarus; assembly: GCA_023029165.1. Lineage (NCBI taxonomy): Eukaryota > Metazoa > Chordata > Actinopteri > Cypriniformes > Gobionidae > Gobiocypris > Gobiocypris rarus. Next base: position 8,473,396 of record CM040927.1, read on the forward strand.
CTGGAATATTCATATGTGATTTATTCCTATATGCCAAAGCTGTCATTCAGAAATCATTCTAATATGCTGATTATGTGACACTGATGGCTGCTGAAAATTCAGCCTTGCCATCACATGAGTGAATTATATAATATATGTATTAAAGGAATTTGAATTTTTCAGTGTTTAAGTGCTATAATCGGGCCCCTGATGCATGTACCAATCCAGAAAAAGCTTTTCTCTGAAAGCACGAGAAAAAAAAAAAACGAGCTGCTCAGATTTATCTCTCCTTCTGACATAGAAAGGGGATCTAATTATAATATTACGGCCCTTTAAAGGTATAGTTCACTCAAAACTGAATATTAGCCCATGATTTACTCACCCTCAAGTCATCCTAGGATAATCTTCTTTCAGAGGTTAAAGGAACACGTTGACGTTTTGGGACTATTCACCGGATCCCCCAGAGTTAGATAAGTCCATACATACAATTTTTATCTCCGTGCATGCCATAACTCTGTCTGACGCACCCACCGCTAGCCGGCTAGGAACTAGGATCATGGAAATTTGCTGCCGTACCATGGGTGCAGCAGGCGCAATGATATTATGCAGGGCCTAAAAATAGTCCCCAGCACGTTCTCTGTGCAAGCAGGTTGTCACGTTGGTTTTGTTGACAGAGCTTAGCCTATTTTTTAGGCGCTGCGTAATATCTTTGTGCCGGCTGCACCTATGGGACGGCAGCAATGTTCCTTGATTATTACACAGGAATGAGAGTGTAGTTCCTAGTCATATTGGTCAAGAAAATTGCAACTTTTAATTTTCCATCGTCTTAGTACACAATGTATACACATAACAACATGTAAATAGGAAAATGTTGGTGTTATTTTGTCACTTGAGCAGTAGGCTAGATGGAGCCGTTTACCTCCAGTCTTTGTGCTAAGCTAGGCTAGCAGTGGGTGCGTCAGACAGAGTTATGGCACGCACGGAGATGAGAATGGTATGTATGGACTTATCTAACTCTGGGGGATACGGTGAATAAGCTAAAGTCCCAAAAAGTCAGCTTGTTCCTTTAATAAAGGACTTCGGAACAAAGTGATTGGTTTGTGTAAGAAAAATGTTGATATTTAAAACTTTACAAACTGTAATCTCTAACTTCCGCTAACTGTCGAACGCGCGTTTACAAGAGACTGGCGTTCCAGCGTATGATGTAGAACACAGGCGTAGCGTAAGTTCTTGTGACGAACACGGAAGCGCAGAGGACAGAGCAAAACAAAACGTGGTTCTCACGAGAACTAGCATATTCTCACCGGAGGAACTGTGGGGAGAGGGGGCGGCTCGCAGCAGCTTATTTGCATTTAAAGGCATTTGCACAAAAACAGCCTGTTCTTGACTGTAGTCAGAAATGGGTATTTACAACATGGATTTATAAATGATCTGTGAGGTATGTTAAGATGAAACTTTACAGACACAATTTGGGGACATCTGAGATTTAAATTACATTGTAAAAAATGGGCATAATTGAAAAATAGACAACATTTTAAATATTTTAAATAGGTAAATTGATGCAAAAACAGTACTATTGTGAAATATTATTAAAATTTTAAATAAGCATCATTACTATAGCCTTCAGTGTCACATCCATCAGAAATATTTTTTCTCCCAATGATATTTTTTTCCCCTCAAAAGAACAGCATTGAAATATAATTATTTTGTAACAATGTTAGAGTCTTTACTGTCACTTTAGATCAATTGAATGCATCCTTGCTGAATAAAAGTATTAATTTTTTGTAAAAATAAAAAAAAAATCTCAGATTTATCTGTCCACATAGGAGAGTCAATTCACCATTAAAACTAATTTTGCATTAGGTAACATTTGGGTGCATAAAAATATATAATATTTACATATATTTTTCTTGCTTTGTCCTCCATTCTGGGTGGAGTTTTTCATTGAACTCATAATGCATTATGGGACCACCTTTTGACAATTTTTATATTTTGATAATACTATTATTTATACTATAAATAATAGTATTGAGTATAATACAGAAATCAGTTCTAAATCCAATTTTAACATCCAAATCAGGAGGAGTGAACGGCAGGCCCAAACAAGAATGTCTATTTCTGTACTTGTGTGAAAGGTCAGAGTGGGCCGGTGGACGAGGGGTGTGTGAGGTGCTCCCCCACGGGAACGGCTCCCTACGCATCCTGTTTATGTAGACGAACATGTGACGCAGGCGACGTCCCTGCTGTCCTACTTCAAAAAGTCCTTGTTCTGCTGTTCCTGTCCCACATTTATTTTTCTTAATCTCTGTCCCCTAAATCAGCAGGCCTAAGTGCTCAGAGCATAGTGTGTGTGCTCCTAACCCTAACCCATTAAACCTGTTAATGAGATCATTGCCTCTGCTCATTTAAATCAGTCACAGGGTTTGCGTTCACCATGTCATTTGTCATAGAGCAGACACTTTTTTTTTTAGCAGCTGTATGCGGTGCTGCTTATTGATTATTAGCAGAAACTTTTCAATGAAGTGTTCCATGAGTGCTTCTCCCCTGATAACCATCCCCTTTTGGCATGAACGTTCACACTTTTGCTCTACACTTACTTAAATAAAGGGTCACATATTAATAATAAAAAATAAAAAAATATGTAAGAGATATATTTCTTTCTACAAAATTGAGTCCTCGTGAAAACCATATAAAGGCTACTGCATCATATTTGATAAGGCCTCTAAATTATAGACATGATCAAAATTGTGCTGAAAAACACGGTCAGATTGATAGTTTATTCTTTTTTAGTAAGTAAAAGGTCTTTTAGTATAATTGTAATTGTAAATGTCCACCTTTAGGTCATGATACATGTCTTTTCCCTTTGAAAATGTTAATAATTATTATAAAGTAAACATAAGAATAACTTTTATAAATGTAAGTAATATTTTAAGATTAACATTTACTGAAGCATCTAAGGGTTACTATCCATTTACTTTTTTATTAAAATATATTAAAATGTACAAAAGTACTATTGTTATTATCCATACATCATTTTCAGAAAAAAAAAAATGTGAGTGTCAAATATAATACATCAGGATTTCGAGGAACGTTTATTTGTACATCTCTCAATCATCATCAGTGTATCACATTACATTATATGTTTTACTCCCTACAATAAAAACGAAAAGCTTTGATCATAAAACTAAACATTTGAATATCATCTTAGAAAATATTTATATGAATTTTATGTAAGTAATCTGCTATATACTGTAATAAGATCTCATCGATTTCTATATTAAACTTTTTTTTTTTTTTACATTTTGGCCATATAAATATCACCAACTGAACTATCACCATCAATTTGCATATTTTAGGCCTCTGAATCTTTCTTGAGCATGAGCAGATCATACTATCTGAGCCATAAAAGCCTGATTTATGAAAAAAAAAATAATAAAGACTATTAATTTCTATGTCAGTATTGAGTCAATTTTTGCAAAGACATAAGTGTTGTCGCCTTGTCATATGAGCTTCACCTGTGACTAATAATGGATCAATTAGATCTCAGGTGTGTATAAAAAGAACCCCAGTGCACTAGACCTTCACATCAACTGCAACTAGACCTCTGCAAACATGCCTAAGATTCACCCTGAGACTAAAGTTTTGATTATCAAGAGGCTGAAGACCAGATCCACTGCTGATGTGGCAGACACCTTCAAAGTGTCTCAGCGTCAAGTACAGAGGATAAAAAAAAGATTTGAAGAGACTGGAGACATTTATGACAAACCCAGGTCAGGCAGACCCTGCAAGACAACTGCTCGAGAGGACCGTTTGTTGGCTCGAAAATCCAAGGCCAGCCCAATTTCCACTGCAGCAGAGCTTCACGAGACCTGGTCACCTGAAGTCCCTGTGTTAACCAGAACATTTTGTCAGATTCTGTCTCGAAATGGCCTCCATGGTCGAATCAGTGCCCAGAAGCAAGCACTAAACAAAAGACAATTGAAAAACCGTGTGGCATTTGCCAAAGCCCACAGCCTGCTAAAATGATGGACGCTGGAAAAGTGGCAGAAGGTGGATTTTTCAGATGAATCTTCTGTTGAATTACACCACAGTCTCCAAATATTGCAGGAGGCCTACTGAAGCCCGCATGGATCCGAGATTCACCCAGAAAACAGTGACGTTTGGTGGCAGAAAAATCATGGTCTTGGGTTACATGCAGTATGGGGGTGTGCGAGAGATCTGCAGGGTGAAGGGCAACTTCAATAGTCTAAAATACCAAGAAATCTTAGCTACCTCTTATATTCCCAACAATAAAAGAGGCCAAATTCTGCAGCAGGATGGTGCTCCATCGCATTCTTCCATCTCCACATCAAAGTTCCTCAAGGCGAAGAAGATCAAGATGCTCCAGGATTGGCCAGCCCAGTCACCAGACATGAACATCATTGAGCATATGTGGGGTAGGATGAAAGAGGAAGCATGGAAGACGAAACCAAAGAATATTGATGAACTCTGGGAGGCATGCAAGACTGCTTTCTTTGCTATTCCTGATGACTTCATCAATAAATTGTATGAGTCCTTGCCAAACCGCATGGATGCAGTCCTTCAAGCTCATGGAAGTCATACAAGATATTAAATTTGGATCTCACAGCACCACTACTTAATTTGCTGACATATTTTTGTATTTGCAGTAAATTTGTTCAATTTCTGTATAGGCAAAAAAATGTTTGTCTTGCCAAAATTTTACCTTTCTGTCTTGATTAAATAATAAATCTTTTTTTCAGTGAAATTTATTTATTTCAGTGCATCAAACGTCATTTGGGAGGGTTTTAGCTTTTCATATGAGCTATTTCTAACACCAATTGATGAATTAAAAATCAGGTTGATAGCAGGTGTTTCTACAAAATAGATAAGCGACACGACTTTTGTCAGGGACTGTATACTGTACAAACTGTATAGGCCTATTCTATTCCCTTATACTAAGCCTACCCCTAAACCTACCCATCACATACTTTTTATTAACATTCTGTAGGATTTAGAAGCTTGGTTCCTCATAGGGACCTCAATTTAGCTCCCCACAATTCCCCATGAGTCTGTGTGCATTCAGGTTGAAATCCATGAACATCCATGAAAAACATGAATGCACGCACGCACGCACGCACGCACACATGTTTGTTTTTGTGAAATGTGGGGACATTCCATAGGCGTAATGCATTTTATACTGTACAAACCGTATTTTCTATCCCCCTACACTGCCCCTGCCCCTAAACCTACCCATCACAGGAGACTGTGCAGTTTACTTTCTGTGAAAAAAAAACTCACCCTGTGTGATTTATAAGCATTTTGAAAAGTGAGGACATGGGGAACGTCCTCATATTTCACCCTCTTTTTGTAATACCTATGTCATACCCATGTCATTATACACATTTGTGTCCTGATATTTCACAAAAACATGCCCACACACACACACACACACACACACACACACACACACACACACACACACACACACACACACACACACACACACACACACACACACACACACACACACACACAAAGCAAAGCAAAGCAAAGCAAAGCAATGCCTCACTTACCCTGCTAACTTCTTTAGCTGAGGAGTCATCTGTTAAAATACAAAAGAAAACAAATGAAGACGAGCATAATACTGTAACACAAAATCACAGAATTTCTCTTTATTTGCACAAAACATGTTTTATTTAGATTTATTATTCGTCCCTTTTTTTACATTGCTTTTGGTGAGATAAAAAATCTAAACTCAAATCAATATTTTGCATACAGTTATTTCATCATGTCATCCATGTATCGTGGACTCAATTGCTGCCATTTTGCAGTGATTGATTTGAACAATATAATGGATTATAAGATAACAAACAGATTTAATCTCGAATCAATGTTTCGTATCCCTATAAGTGACATATCATGTAATAAGAGGTACCGTTTACCTTAAATGTCAGTCTAGTTTGAACTTGCCGCTTGTTAGGAACTGCTTGAATTCGCTGAAGTGTTGCATTTAAAGACCTAATAAAATATTTCAACTCAAGTCAATATTTTGGGTTTAATTATTTATTTATGTGACAAGTAGCCGTGTAGGCTAATAAGCAGGATAATGTACATAGACATCCAGAATTAACCCAGACAGAGTGATCAGGACCCCCACATTAAGCATTAACCCTTACTTGGCTTGTATATATATATATATATATATATATATATATATATATATATATATATATATATATATATATATATATACATATACTAATATTAATACAATTATACAAGTTAATTTAAAATGATGAATACATAATTTTTGCATTTTTGGTTATTGGTTATACAATATGCTCTGTGGAACAAAAATTTGGGCCAATGAGAGCCGAATGCAACAGAATAAGAAACCAAGCAACCAACATTCCTAATTGTCACATTTGCAGCTGATTAAGATAAAAACAGATTTTTTTCCCCCGTCTCGTTGGAACACGGTGTTTAGGGAACATTCAATGAGTAACTCATGTAGCCAAACTGACAATTTTCCACTGCATCGATGAATGTTCTTTCTCAGGCTATGCAAGCTTTAAAAAAATATATATAGTAAGCACAAGTCTAAGTTTTTATACACTGATACCCAAGCCAATTTTAATATTTGGTAAATATCAGACTGCAAAAGAATGCCTTGCAAAAGCTCCATCTACCTACAAACACATACCTTGCATGACATACAGGCCCTGTTTATACCTAATATTAAAGGTGCAATGTGTAGTTTTTATGAAGATCTATTGACAGAAATGCAGTATAATATACATAACTATGTTTTTAGTGGTGTATTACATAATGAACCGTTATGTTTTACCTTAGAATTAGCCATTTCGATCTTCATACATCGCGGGTCCACTTACAGTGAAATCGCCATTTTGTGCCGCCATGTTTCTACAGTGGCCCTAAATGGACAAACTGCTCTACAGAGCGCTAGTCACTCTCTGCTCTCTCCGACAATGACATTTTTGTCCTGTGTCGGCCACCGTAGCTTCTCTATATGCTTTGAAAGGGAGGGGGAGCGGTGTGTTATTGCAATTCACAACCTCACCACTAGACGCCGCAAAAATTCACACACTGCACCTTTAAGATGCATTTTGGTCAACATATCACAAATAGACGATGGAAACATAACCGTTTACACCTGGTGTTTTTTTTATCTGGTGTCTCTTTTGTCCACTTTCAACCACTTCTGTCCTGATTTCTATGAGGCGAAGGTCTATGGGCAATTAAATGTATGCCTCCTTTTGTTCTCCTGAGAAAACACCTGCATCTGAATTCAGTGAGTTTGTAAAAAACTGGAGACATTCAGCAAACTCTTGCTACTGGCTTCCCCGATTTAAACAGAAGCTCAGCCAGTGTGCAGAACACAGGGAGTGATGCATATAAACATTTTGTAAAATGTACCTCTGTGCAAGCATTACAACTCACTCGCAACAGCAAATAATGTGACATTTGTCAGACTGCTCACAGATACCAGTGTGGTCCCAAGTTTACATACAATTTTTATGATGCCTCTTATTTTTTAAATTATTAACATTTTGTAGATTCTGCAAGGGGTATGTAAACATATGACCAGAACTATACTTGAGTGGCTAAACCGTCTCTATGTCATTAAATTACTCTACAGAACAAACAGTAATTGATTAGCATACAATACAAATAAATACAAAATGTACATAACTAATTGTAACTGAGAATGTCTCAATATATTTTCAAAGCCTTAGGCCTAAAGTCCAAATGTTTGACATAAAATATTCACATGCACATGCACAATCATACAATTCCAAAGCATACTGCAATAACCAATCTTCACCATTCGGAATTCCAAAGGTTTTTCACAGGGAAAGTTTGGCATTGGACACACTTTGAAATGTTTAAGGTGTAAAAAAAAACATTGTATGCATGCATTATTATTATTATTATTATTTAAATTTAAACCTAAAACTCCAGTAATTCCCAGATTTTGAATCCCAGATTTTCCATGTGGTCTCAAGATTTTGGCTCCAAGGTCCTGACCCAAATGGCACACTATGTCCTCACAGTTCACACTTTAGTAATCGAGTGATCGGGGGTGCACAGTGGGCATTAAGGGGGACCTTGTTAGCACCCTTCTTAACCCATAAAATGACGAATTGGTCACTAGTGATTCTCAACCAGGGGGCATCAGCAAACTTCCAATGGGCCTCAAGATGATTAAATCAACTCAAAATAAAGATATTTATTTTAATATCATTTTAATTTATGATTTGAATTATTATTTTAATTAATCTGCTCAACTAGGGTTTCATGGTCTTGGAAAACCTGGATATTCCACCTGAACCTGGAAGCCTGATTTTAAAGTGTGATTTTATGACCAATATACATTTTTAGTTCTGCCAAGCAAAATATTTTAAAAAATCCTTGTTCTTAATATGTATCCAGTAAGTCACGAAGAACAGGAAGTGAGCAGCCAGAACTCATTAAAAGTTTTCTATTTTAGTTAAAAATGGTGTTGTGCAAGTGGCCCCAAAGTATAACTATTGAATCAATCAAAAAATTAATCAATCAAAAACTTTCTTTAGCTGGACTTTTTTCTAGAGCTGATGTACAACCAAAACAATACGTAGTAAAAATGCTATATAAATAAAGGTGACTTGACTTGACCTGACCTTTGGCTTGCTCAACTGGGGTTTAAAAACAATTAGTATTCAGTAATATTATTGATTTAACTGCACTGACTCAATTTGATGAGAACTACATTTGAACTGAATCGAAAAACAATAAGAAAAACCCCACCACTTTGTTGAGGCTTTATAAGGCATTTCGAATATTGTGAACTGTTCGCCACATCAGTTGTATCAGCTCACCTAAATATGGTTGATATATTACAGGCCCGTATGGATTGATATGGGGGAGGATAGAGCCACATGAACCAACAAGGGACTGGTTTAGAGCACTCCACATACAGTATAGGAAATCGCTCCTAAAGCAAAGCAAACGAGAGCCGTTACAACTGATTACAAAAGAGTTTGCAAAATCGAAGAGAGAACAAATATCGGTTAAATAGACCCAAACTTTTTAAACTGATGTTTTAGGGTACTGAAGTCATTAGTTGCCTTTTATATTTACACTTCATTCTCCATCTCGGAGGGATTTCTTCACTGAACTTGTCATCATGGCATTTTTCGGAATCTGTAATTTATCTAGCTTTTGAAAGCACACCTGTAATGCATTAAAATGCTGTCTACATGAGAACTACAGCAGATTCTGCTGGGCAGCTAAGGGAGGGCGATATTCCACTTTGCGCCACAGGCTACCTACGCTCACGTCATACTTGTTCCATTTCTGGTATTCCCAGATGGAAATCTTTGGTAATCAATGCAGGGACTAGCAGATGTGTTTCTGTCAAGCCCTCGGTGGGCAAATATCTGCTCCAGATTGTTTGTGTAAACTGAAATTAAATCTCTCAATTCAGCATTAAGTAAGGCAGATATAAGCAGTTTGATCTTATATCAATAACTAGGCTACCTTATTTTGGCAATCAAAAAACATGTATTGCTCTTACAATTAGGCAAGTCTTTACAACCTTTTTTTCTCTGTGGTAATCATCACCATACCACAGATGCTGTCAATAGAGCCTAACTTGAACTGAACACAGAACATTACTTTAAAATTTTTTTAAGTTATTCTAGCTTAATGCCAGACATACCTATGTAAGGGCCCGATCACACAGAACGTGTTTTTGCAGCGAGAGGCGCCTTTTGAATGGATTTCGGTTGGCAGAGAGCGTTATGCGCGCTGCTTATGCGCTCTGGGTGCCTCGCGTTTTAACCGCCTGCTGTGCTCTCTGCCAACCGAAATCCATTCAAAACAGGTGCCTCTCGCTACAAAAACGTGTTCTGTATGATATATTTTAAGTTAAAATCAGCCTATGAAAGACTTAGGGCCCCCTAAGTCTTTCATAGGCTGATTTTAACTCAAAATATGTTTTTGAGCCAAGGAGGTATATAACACCTTAAGAGAGTTGCTAACATTACAATTTATTTTAAAGAAAAATGCTTGGCTGATGCATTTACTACGCAACCTAGATCTACATAGAGTGTATGTGGCTTATTTAAGGGCAAAAAATTGTCCAGATATGGTTTTACAGGTCCATTTACAACCCTATAAATTGTCCCTAGAATGAAATGGTCTGATTTTGCCTTATTTGGAAGGGTCATGAATATTAAAGTAGAGCACTGCTCTGATTGGCTGTTTCACTTCACTCTGTCAGTTCCGACATGACAATGGAGAGTTTAGGCATTGATCTAACCTCATGTTTGAGGTAACTGTTTCTGTTAAAATGTACTTGTTTAAAGCTCAAATCTGTGGTTTGTTTATGAAGAGAGCGCCTGGTTGCATCAGAGTTGGTGTTATGTTGAGATTCGCCTGTTTTTTCCGTGGTGTTTTCAACGCACAAGATTTACATATGAAAGAGGACGCAATATTGTTCGAGACTCACAGTATGTGATTTCTGTGTACTGAAATCTTGTTATTCAGCTGTGCCAAGGTTAATTAAATTTTTTTATTCTAGGGCACCTTTAAAACACATTCCTGGTGTCTTGTAAACATTTTTTTTTAATCATAATCTTTACTTTTCAACTTGTCTTATACTGTCATCTACTTTCACAATTCAATCAATATCTGATGGATACAATCCTGTTTTTCCTTGTTGAATTTTACATTTCACTTGAAAATTCGTCAATATGGTATGGCTGTTTCATATCAAATAATGGATTAATGGTTTAATAAATATGAGTGCTGTGCAAAGTACCACACTCAACCAAGAAAACGACAAAATGGCAAATGCGATTATCACTAATTTGATGAATGAAGTGAATGTATTAATGAATTCTTAGAAATATGTCCAGACATTCGCTGTCTGGCGCCAAGCTGGACACAAACTACACATTCAAGCAGCCTTCTCTTCTGTTATTGAATTACAGCACATTTCAGGATTTTCTAGGCACTCTCCTGTATGGATAAGGTCATCAAGGCCACTAGGCAAAAGACAGACTGAATGACTAGGTCATGAATCACACTGTGCACATGTGTGTGTGTGTGACAAAGTGGCACAGGATCATTCCAGATGTAGCATTTCTCTGGAGGCAGAGCGGCGAAAGGTTTGGGATTTATCAATTACTCAAAGACTGCATATGTGTGAGAAGAAAACAGGGCCAGTGGGACGCTGTGGGAATGAGGTGCAGGGAGCTGACGTCACTGGGGCCTTGGGGGTCCTTGTTAGTCTCAACCAAAGCACAGACACATCATCTGCTGTACACACATACAGTGATGCATTATTAGTAGTGCTTGCTAATATGTATGCTTAGGGATTTGGAAAACAAACAAACAAACAAACAAAAAAACATTACCACTAAGTATTAAAGGACTATTTGACCCAAAAAGGAGAATTCTGTCATCATTTATTCACCCTCATGTCATGTTACGTCTTTCTTCCATGTAACACAAAATGAGAAATAAATTATAACATTTTGTGGTCACTCTTTTCCAACAATGAATGGGCACCAGAGCTTTCAAGCTTAAAAAAGAATACAAAAGTACCATAAAATATCCTAAAAGAAGTACATATAACTAGGCCTGTCACGATAACAAATTTTGCTGGACGATAAATTGGCCAAGAAATTATTGCGATAAACGATAATATTGTCGTTCTGAGACCATTTTCATCTAAAATAATGATAATGGCATAATAATGCAAACACCTTTTCAAAGATCAATAAACTTTTATTTCTAAAGACTATTTAACACTGAAAACGGAAAGCATTTTAAATATCCTCAATAAATGAACAAAACAACCTAAACAAAAAAAGCAATGGACTCTCAGACTGTTAGCAAAAAAATGCACTTGAATAAACAGCTGGGAAAACTGCAACGGATGATTGTGTTTTAGGTAGTGCTGGGAATCGATTAAAAAAATTAACTAATTCATCTTTTTTCTGTAATTAATCACGATAAATACATTTTTAATGTTTTGATATTGTAATCATTTCAATTACTCTCCAAATTAATGTAGAAACAATTTATTTACAGTATATGTTAAATATGTGTTGTATTGTCATGTTTTTTGAATGAAGGCCAGTATCACTAATGTCTCTATGAAACATCAATGACATCACATTACAGTATAACTGAAAGATACCAATTTCAACATTTATTAGGCTTTAAAAACATCTTTTAATTTAAGTGAACTTAAAACAATCTTTACATAAACCCATTATGATAAATGTTATATTTACCTGTGCCTTCCCTGTTAGACATATACAGAAATGTACTAATAGTTATCAACACCTTTCTTAACTGCTTAAATAATAAATGAAATTAATTAGATTAATAGATTAATTATCATTCAAGCTACAATTTTTTTCTGTTCCCGTTGTTCTTTGATGAACATTAATGACAGGCATCATCAGTGCTCCTGTCACTTTAAGAACAGCCGCTGCCGAACATAATGCGGATCTCACGCGCTGTCCCGCGCATCTCATTTCCTCACAACTCTTTAAGTTAATTTAAGACGTTATTTAACTCATTTAAGACTCCTAATTCAAAAATTCTCTGTTGTTGTTATTTTTTGTTCATGAGCAAAAGAGAACTCGATGTGAGCACGAGACTGACGCGAGTCTGTCTGTGCGTCGAGTGTATGTGTATGTGTGTGTGTGTGTGTGTGTGTGTCAGAGAGTGTCCCTCGATAAGCTGACATGAGACGCAGACACACACACAGGAGAGGACATTGACATACAGCGCATTCTCTTGTGTCTTGTCGCGCTTACAAACATTTACATAAGATCGTGATCATGTAATGTAACGCTCTGCAAAAATGGACGCTTGGAAATTATCACGGCCGGAAAAATTATATATATAAAATTATATATTAGAGGTGGTCATAGATTATTTTTTTTAATCTAGAATAATCTAGATTAATTTTGGAATTAATCTAGATTAATCTAGATTAAAATGGCTCATTTGAATTCTCCCGAAGTCATTCACAATATGTGTGCTACTCAAATAATGACATGTGCTTTCACACTTGGTTCGATTGCCTGACCGAACCCAAGTTCGATTGCTCCCCCCTGCTGGACCGTGTTCATTTTATATTATTTGGGTCTGAACCGGGGTGCGGTTGCGTCATCAGAGCAGCAGCTGTTTACCCCGTTGCTTGGCAACAAAAGCAAGCGAGAAGGTGGCAAAATGAATAGCGTTGTTCACCTAACTTTTCATATTTTTGTTTATGAACCGTTGGTTTTGTTACCAAAGCTTCATTATGTAATGACACTTGCGTCTATCTGCTGCGGATGTACTGCAAATGCTCTACAGAATGCTGACGACGAGAGCAGAAATTAGATTTACAGCTCTCTGCGTACAGTACGTCATTCACGCTCGTCAGGACTCGAGTTCGGATGCCAGCGTTCACGCTTGACGTGGTAATTTCACAGTGGGCATACACGCAGATTCGAAGACTCGTTCTCGCTCCCTACAGTGCCATTCGGCTAGGAATACATCCGCGCTAAAACATCACGGTGAAAGTCATCATGGCTTGAAGTATGAACCCAGCTCCCAAACCAATTTTGAGAATAGATTAACGGCGATATTTTTTTTTTATCGCCCGATAAGAGTCTCACGTTAACGCAGCACGTTAACGCCAATAACGGCCCACCACTAATATATAATATATATATATATAAAGCTCCTTCAGTACTATCAGCAGCTATAGCATTCTCCAGAGCTTATTTACCCTCTTTCACCCCCAGCTCCTCCTCTCGTCCAGTCAGGGTTTGATATTCTGATTCCCATTGAATCAGACTAAATTCCCAAATTATTTTGTACATTTAAAATTTGACATTAATGATATCTGCAAATATTATGCTGGTTTTGTTCTTCTTACCCTAAGGGGGGTTATTGCTGCTCTTGCTGCTCTTCCTGCTCTTATCCATGCTTGGCTGCATGGATGTGCTGGGAGTTCTTGCCCAGAAAAAAACATACTACCAATCCAAACTGTATGCTAATAGTCAATCATCTTTGATGAAAGAGGTCCAGATAGAAGCAGTGTTTTAACAATCTTTCACTCACTAGCTCTAGTCTTTTAATATTATAGATTCAATCTGGTTTTAGATTATTACATAGCACTGAGTCAGATCTGTTGAGGGTTGCAAATTATATCTTGCATTCCCTGGATTTAGGCTCTTGTATTGAGGTTTTGTTGGACCTGAGCACAGCATTTCATACCATTGACCATAACATTATTTTTGAACAACTCAAATGTTTGGTAGGCATGTCCTGCAAGGGCACTTAGATCCTCGAATAACTCACTCTTAACTGTCCCAGAGTGTCACTACAAATCAAAGGGTAATCAGGCCTTTTCTGTGGCTGAGCCTAAGCCTAAACCTAATGGTCTCCCAATATCATATCAAGACGTCTGTGTCACGGTGGGAGGCTGTGATGAAGCGCACAACGAGGAAGATAATCAAACAGAATCCAAGATTCAAAACAATAAACAGGAGAATAACCCGGAGGAAACACAACCACAGACACATTGATGTTAAACAATGCAAGGCCAGGAGCTAACTGAAACAGAGGGCTCATACACACAGAAAACAAAGGAGATAATAATACACACCTTAACTGAGGACTCTAATTAATATGCAACCATTGAAACAAATAGGCGGGGAAACTGAGGGGAAAAAACCAACTAACAAACTGGAACATGACAATGAAACTGAATCAAACATAAATATAAACCATACACATGACAAAAACAAACTCGAAACGTGACAGTATACCCCCCTCCCAGAAGGCGCATCCTCGCACCATATAAGTCCATGGGGGGGGGAAGGTGGGCACCCTGGATGCTGATGAGGGGTGGTTTAAAGGAAGCCTCCAGGGTGGTACCGGCAATACAGGGAGCTAGGGAGGTGCTAGTACCTAAGAGAGCCAGGGAGGTGCAGACAGCTCAGGGAGTCAGGGCGTCTCAGGGATGGCCTCTGTGGCCGTGTCTGGGAGAGCGGCTGGCTCTTGGGCGGCCTCCGTCGCCCTGTCTGGGAGAGCAGGCGACTCTGGGATGGGGATGGGTAGCCAATTTTCTTGGGAGGAACTTTGGGGGTGTGTGCCAACCACACACACAAGATGACCTTAGGGGCTGGAGCCGACACTGGACTGTGTTTAGAGGCTGGAGTGGGATGTGGAACTGCTTTCTCGGGAACGGGCTCTGGCGCAGCGTCTTTTGGAGTGGGCTCTGGGATTTTAGTCTCTGGAACGGATTCAGGGATTTCACTCACTGGAAGGGACTCTGGGATTACAGTCTTTGGATCAGTCTATGGAATTCCACCCTCATGAACGGACACAGGGATATCACTCACTGAAATGGACTCTGTGATGGCATTGTGCGCTTTCATTGTACATTTAAAAATCTAACTTTTGAATTGTATTTTTATTATTTAGCTTTTGGAAACCTGTAATTGTTGTTTTTCTTGTGTAGACCTGCTTTGTACACTGTACACTTTACTTTGGATCAATTTATATTGTGTTTATTTGTTGTTGTAATTGTTTAAAAGGCATTTAAAAGATGATTCATATTCAGTAATATTATCAATTTAACAGCACTGACACTAACGGATAGGAACAAAATTTTAACTGAATTGAGCTGGATGAATGACACTTATTAAACTGAACTAAACTGAATCAATACTGAACAGACATGAGCTGAACAATGACACTATTGTTTTCTGCAGAGCTACTTATAGATTGGAATTATTTTAAAATTGAACTTTGCAACGTCGACACAGTTATTGATCTGAATTGAAATAAACTAAACTGAATGAAACTACATTGAAACTAAATTGAGCTGAATAATGACACTTTTATCTTCTGCTTTACATCTTAAATTGAATTTGTTTCATACTTCATAATTCTTCTAAATTAAGGGTGGGTTGGACCAATAAGAAATTTTATTTGCATTGTTTATATCTAATCTGATAATTATAGCTAATCAAATAATTTGCTAAAAAAGTTTTATTTTATTTCAAGCTGTGTTGCATTACTTATTTTAAACACATACAAAAAAATAAGGATTATAATTCTAACCTGTGATTAAAACTTTCATGGTTAATATTGTCCATTATACACTCACCTAAAGGATTATTAGGAACACAATTATCTAATCAACCAATCACATGGCAGTTGCTTCAATGCATTTAGGGGTGTGGTCCTGGTCAAGACAATCTCCTGAACTCCAAACTGAATGTCACTCTGAATTTGAGCATTGCATTGTTGTTGGTGCCAGACGTGCCGGTCTGAGTATTTCACAATCTGCTCAGTTACTGGGATTTTCTCGCACAACCATTTCTAGGGTTTACAAAGAATGGTTTGAAAAGGGAAAAACATCCAGTATGCAGCAGTCCTGTGGGCGAAAATGCCTTGTTGATGCTAGAGGTCAGAGGAGAATGGGCCGACTGATTTAAGCTGATAGAAGAGCAACTTTGACTGAAATAACCACTCGTTTCAACCGAGGTATGCAGCAAAGCATTTGTGAAGCCACAACACGCACAACCTTGAGGCGGATGGGCTACAACAGCAGAAGACCCCACCGGGTACCACTCATCTCCACTACAATTAGGAAAAATAGACTACAATTTGCACGAGCTCACCAAAATTGGACAGTTGAAGACTGGAAAAATGTTGCCTGGTCTGATGTGTCTCGATTTCTGTTGAGACATTCAGATGGTAGAGTCAGAATTTGGCGTAAACAGAATGAGAACATGGATCCATCATGCCTTGTTACCACTGTGCAGGCTGGTGGTGGTGGTGTAATGGTGTGGGGGATGTTTTCTTGGCACATTTTAGGCCCCTTGGTGCCAATTGGGCATCGTTTAAATGCCACGGCCTACCTGAGCATTGTTTCTGACCATATCTATCTCTTTATGACCACCATGCACCCATCCTCTGATGGCTACTTCCAGCAGGATAATGCATGTCACAAAGCTCGAATAATTTCAAATTGGTTTCACTGTACTAAAATGGCCCCACAGTCACCAGATCTCAACCCAATAGAGCATCTTTGGGATGTGGTGGAACGGGAGCTTCGTGCCCTGGATGTACATCCCACAAATCTCCATCAACTGCAAGATGCTATCATTTCAATATGGGCCAACATTTCTTAAGAATGCTTTCAGCACCTTGTTGAATCAATGCCACGTAGAATTAAGGCAGTTCTGAAGGCGAAAGGGGGTCAAACACAGTATTAGTATGGTGTTCCTAATAATCCTTTAGAAGAGTGTAATGTAATGTAAATAAAAACAATGCCAATATTCCATTTCCTTTTTGATTGACTACCAGAAACTCTCTCTCTCCCTTTCTGACATATACTATATGGACAAAAGTATTGGGACACCTGCACAAACAGGGACTGTAATGACATTGCATTATAAACACATAGACATTAATATGGAGTGGGTCACTCCTTTACAGCTATGACAGCTTGCACTCTTCTGGGAAGGCTTTCCACAAGATTTTGTTTTTTGTAGGAATTTTTATTTATTCATCCATTAAAGCATCTGTGAGGTCAGGCACTGATTTTAGACGAGAAGGCCAAGCTCGCAATTAGCTTATCTCAAAGGTGTTCGATGGGGATGAGGTCAGAGCTCTGTGCCGGCCAGTCAAGTTCATCTACGTTCATCAAACCATGTTTCACCCAGGGCCGTAACCACCATAGACATTAAGGGGGACAAGTCCCCCTAATAATTAGAAATGTCCAAATTGTCACCCCCAATATTTGAAATTCTTGAACTGCTCTCCTGGACTTCATTAGCAGTGCTCTGAATGTTAGGTTTAAAAGTACAATTTTGACAGTTGAATTCTGGTCTGCCTCAGGTCTAATGGCACTCGTCAATGTAAAAATGATTGAGATGACCAATCAAATCAAAGTAGGTGGGGTTTACGTTCTCTTTTGGCTCGCTCACACAGTCAAGCACGTCACTCTATCGCTTAATGCCATTACAGGGACTCTATTCTTTCCCGCTGAAATCACAAAACAAAATGCACAAAAACATGTCCATGCTCTTAATATGCAATCATTGAACTTTGAACAACATTTTAATTAAGTAAAAATGGGAAGAATCTTGAGACTACTGATATATTTGTAAAATCATTGTAAAATGATTGTTTCCCAACTAGAATTAGACCTAGAAATTTGTTCACTGTTATGTTTCTTTGTGCTTTATAAAAATAAAAATAATGTTCAATGTTCAAGACATGGTTACGGCCTTCGTGTCACCAGTCCCGCTCCGAGCGGGATTCTAACGGGGTTCTCCGGCAAAGGTGGCGGCTGTGCTAACAAGGATGCTAAAGATTGCAGCATCTAGCGTCATCCGCTAGAGCATCAGCCGCAAGAGTTCCTTTTGAGATCAGGGGAGTAAGGTTTACGCGCAGAGTTCTTACTGGCCTACGTCCGTTAAACATGTCTGTATAGACCTGGCTTTGTATACTGGGGCACAGCCCTACTGGAATAGAAAAAGTGCCTTCCCCAAACTGTTAGAAGCATAGTGTTTTCCAAAATGTTCAGATTTTCCTTCACTGGAAGTAGGGGTCTAAACCAACCCCTGAAACAATCCCCTAACCATTATCTCTCATCAAAATGTATAGTTGGAAAAATTCATTCAAAAAGTGCATGCAGGATCAGAACAATTTGTGAATAAATCCTTGATTGAATAAATAATAAAAAATAAAAACGGGTATGAGGTATGAGGGTGAGTAAACAATAACAAAAACATTTTACACTTTGACACGTAACTCGTCCTGGACATTGTGCTAAAGACATGGATGTACAATGTACATTTTACATGTACCTTACTACTTTTGGACTTTGGCTTTTCGTCTTGCAGACAATAAAATATGCACAAAAAAACTATCGACTTACATTCAAGGAGGAACCTAAGTCATATTTACAGATAGAGAATAAATACACGTAAATACACACAAAAGATATAGCTTATTTGTCAAAAAGCTTGTTTGAATACATTTCACAGTCCACAAAGGGATAAAGGCTAGAGTGTTGGGAAATGTGTGCTTCCAGGGTAAAAATGGTCACAAGATATAAAAAAATATTACTGATCAGATTTCGCAGAGAAGCTGAACCTTCAACAGTAATGAGCTATTTCCTTCCTACATTTCAAACCATAGAATAAAAATAAAGGGTACGACCCAACAGTGTCTTAATGAACAGATGTTAACCTCTGAAGTGTATAGTAATTCTCTGTCACAAGCAAAACTATCTATCCTTGAAAATCCTTGATGAAGACAGATTTAGAAAGAGCTAGATGTCACATTGGGTCTTGTCCTTAGCTTATTGATTTGAAAAGTCATTCAATGTCACATTGTCAGAGTAGGATGACTGTAGTGTTTGGAACACCTTATTTGTAAACTAGAGGTACTCAACTTCAGAAGCCAAGAAGCACATTCAAAAGAATATACACTATTTATATGTACTGTATATGTATATTCATACATATACAGTATGCACAGTAAATGGGACAATGCTAAAACACAAAATAAAAGCTGATGGTACTTGGCCTTCATGAATTGAAAAAGGGCCTGACATGCTAGTGAAATTACAGGTCACAGTATTTGCAGAAGTTGGCACAGACAGATACGAAGAGCATCACATGGACTGAAGCCACTGGCCCAGCTAACGGTGTTGCCGTGAGGCCTGAAATGATGCTCTTGCATACACCACAGCAGTGGAATCATATGATGTCCGGGTATCTCCACAGCTCAAGACAGCTTGGAGCACACCAGATTAGTACAATCTATTATTAAACTAATCAGAGATCTCACAAGTACACTTGTGACCTATCAAAGGAAAAGTAAGATGTTCAGATTTGTATTTTGTTTTTCTCTCTTTAAGACTGAAGCCACGTGAATAACTCGCACCAATTGTCTCTTCTCTGAATTGTCTCTTCTCTGAGGGGGTTGATACAAAATCTTTAAAAAAAATCATAAACTATCCCTTTGGGGGAACTGTCAATGAATCAAAACTGTCAATAGGATTTTGTGAGACTGTGTTGGGTGGATCTCTGTCCGGGGTAAGGAAATTTCAATACTTTTGGCCTGTTTTCTACACTTTTGTCCTAATTTCGCAAGAGATAAACCCTTTGAGCTTATATTTTGCCTGAAACTGCAGTTGAGCTTTTATTTTGGCCATTTCTATGAAAACAGGCTTACTAATACGTCTCATTACAAATTTTGTGAATTTTCTGTAATCATCTTCCCACAAAAATGTTAGAAATTATGCAAATGTGAAAATTATGCATAACTGTGACAGCTCCATTCCCAAATGCACGCTAAACTCACAGCACATCCAGAGATGGAGTTCACATTCATTTACTGTGAACTGAACCGTTCTGAGACTCAGAAAACACCGGATCATGAGCTGAGCGCAGTTTGCTTTGAAACACGCAGCACAAACAAACTATATACTTACATTATTTAATTTAGCAATTTGGCATGGGAAAAATGCCATGTCATGCTTTCAGTTTTAGTTTGTTTGACAGATACTTTGCCAAAGCAATGGAGCATAAATCAGGAAAACTAATTTAAATATTTTCATTTCACTATAAAACTTGCAGCACAGATTAGACTATGGTCGGCCACCAGAGTCTAGGTGATCAAATGGAAACACTGTTATTTAAATTCTAGGTATTATATGTTTATGTTAATGTATTATATATACAAGATATAAATAAAAATTAACTATCATTCTCCCTTTTGGTTATTTAGTAAAAAAAAAAAAGTGGAAAACATGTTCACTGTATTTACTATTTGACAAAAAAAAAAAAAAAAAAAGTGACCCTATAAAAATGGGGTAGGTAAGAATTATCTAAAACACTTTTGTCCAAATTTGTTTAAACTTTCTTTATATGTCACTACATAATTAAAATGTAAGTAGTCTGAAAAAGAAAGTATAAAAATCGAGTTAATCTGCAATAAACACCACTCATTATCTTTGTTCGGGACGAAACAAGTGATTGGCTTGTGCGACTGTCACTCTCTCTCGCCACCATGGCTACCACCCCTTTTGCTACAGGATCTGCCCACATGTGCGCACCTCTACTTCCTCGGAAGTTGGAACCTAGTTCCCCGCGCTCTTGCAAGACCTCCTCTGCTTTGCCCTCGACCCCGGTTTGGTCCTTCGAGCCGACGATACGGTATTTGTCTCAGGAGTGTAGTCCTCATCAGAGTCAACAATACTTTCATCATGGAAACTCTTACATGCATAACACCGTATACCTATGTTATGAATCTTACACGAAATATATCTCCATCACAGTATAACTGATGTTATTGGAAAAACATGTATCAATGCTACCCGTTTTTAGCTTTGACTTATAAATATAACTAGCTCGTTACGGAATCAAACAAAAATATATTTTAAACTCTACCAGTAGGCCTATCGGTATTCTAGCTTGATAGTGAGTACTAAAAGACATCTTATTTGTTTATATTCATACTGATAAAGTTAGATATTTTTATTACATGTGATTCTGACATGATGTCACTACATGCACTCCGCTCGTCTCAGGTAAATAATGCGTCTTCCAGCTGAGCGGTCAGTGAAGCGCGTTCATGTGTTTTGGGGGCGTGGCTTTGGAAAGAGCCCAGAAGGGAGAAGGTGGAGCGAATGGAAATAATGAGCTGTCTTTAAAACAGTTGTGAGAGGTCTACAGACACTCAATTTTTATACTTTCTTTTTCAGAGTACTTACATTTTAATTATGTATTGATATATAAAGAAAGTTTAAACAAATTTGGAAAAAAAAGTTTTTTAACTTACCTACCCTACCTTTAAGACATTTCAGATTCATAAATATTTACACTGAATATTAATATGTTGGGATTTATTTGTTTTAATTTATGTAACCCAACCAGTGACAATAGAGTCCCAAAAGAAAATTATAAACAAGTTAAAAAAATCTGCGATTTGGCTTGCCTAAAATGAGTGGAAAAAATAATAAATATATAATCTTTCATTTGGAGTAAAATTTTAAAAATAAATTACCTAAATTTTAAACTATTGCTTACACTTTGAGATTAAGCAATCAAATAGTGAGTATGATATTTTTAAAAGGTAAATTCAGGGTGGTTTATGCAGCATGATTTTTCTATAGGCAAACACTATATTGCCAAAAGTATTGGGACGTCCAAATCATTGAATTCCGGTGTTCCAATCACTTTCATGTCCAAAGGTGTATAAAATCAAGCACCTAGGCATGCCATTTGTGAAAGAATGGTTCGCTCTCAGGAGCTCAGTGAATTCAAGCGTGGTACCATAATAGATACTGTGATAGTTTGCCACCTGTGCAATAAGTCCATTTGTGAAATTTCCTCACTACTATATATTCTACAGTCAACTGTTAGTGGTATTATAACAAAGTGGAAGCAATTGGGAACAACAGCAACTTGGCCACAAAGTAGTAGGCCGCGTAAAATCACAGAGCGGGGTCAGCGCATGCTGAGGTGCACAGTGCGAAGAAGTTGGCAACTTTCTACAGAGTCAATAGCTACAGACTTTCAAACTTCATGTGGCCTTCAGATTAGCTCAAGAACAGTGCGTAAAGAGCTTCATGGAATGGGTTTCCATGGCTGAGCAGCTGCATCCAAGCAATTATATCACCAAGTGCAATGCAAAGCTTTGGATACAGTGGTGCAAAGCACGCCACCACTGATCTCTAGAGCACTGGAATTGTCTTCTCTGGCGTGACCAATCATGCTTCTCTGTCTGGCAATCTGATGGACGAGTCTGGATTTGGTGGTTGCCAGGAGAACGGTACTTGCCTGACAGCATTGTGGCAAGTGTAACGTTTGTTGGAGGGAGATTATGTTGTGGGGTTGTTTTCCAGGGGTTGGGCGTGGCCCCTTAGTTCCAGTGAAAGGAACGCTTAATGCTTCAGCATACCAAGACATTTTGGACAATTTCATGCTCCCAACTTTGTAGGAACAGTTTGGGGATGGCCCCTTCTTGTCCAACATGACTGTGCACCAGTGCACAAAGCAAGGTCCATAAAGACATGGATGAGTGAGTCTGGTGTGGAGGAACTTGACTGGCCTGCACAGAGTCCTGACCGATAGAACACCTTTGGGATGAATTAGAGCGGAGACTGCGAGCCAGGCCTTCTCGTCCAACATCAGTGCCAGACCTCACAAATGTGCTTCTAGAAGAATGGTTAAAATTCCCATAAACACACTCCTAAACCTTGTGGAAAGCCTTCCCAAAAGAGCTGAAGCTTTTATAGCTGCAAAGGGTGGGCCAACTATATTTTAAACCCTACGGATTAAGAGTGGGATGTCATTAAAGTTAATGTGCATGTAAAGGCAGGCGTCCCAAAACTTTTGGCAATATAGTGTATATGAAATGTAAAATGTGTCTTAGTTGACCCACATCCTAAACCATGTGTTTTAATCGAAAGTCAGGGGGAAAAGAAAAGGCACTTTTTACACAAAGAATTTGAAAGCTAACATGCATACTAATTCAAAGCACTGCTTGATATGCATCACAGGCCAAGACAGAATCTGGCACATATGGTTTACAGAGAGACAGAGTTGAAACGGTGCCTGAGAAAAATCCCGCTGCCCAGCCTGCAGAGCAGAACCGAGGTTAACCATCAGCCGGCTGCCTGTGAGAGAGCACTGCTGCACTCATGCAGAAAACATTCCCAAAATGCGACACATTCACCCTCCTCCAGTCCCCCTCCCGACCGACTGCATGCCCCTGGAGGTTGGCTCTGACGTCAGTAGCTGAGCTGGGCCGGATGCCAACCCTGTGGGCCCTTGATGGATGTGATGGGTCGAGTGGAGTGGGCCGCAGCACGAAGCATGTTGTGCACAGAGAAGCCAGTCCCGCTTAAACAGCCCTAATGACCCGTAAGGACCCAGCAGGCCCCCTCTCCCATACTTTCACCAGTGCGCTAACCCTTTAGCCTTCTGCAGTCTTTGCTGCTCAGGTTACATAAACACAGACGCATGCACAGAAGAGGTGTATGAAGTGTACTGATGGTTTTTTTTCCTCTTCAGATTTTTTCCCCACATTATCATGACCCCACATTAAACCAACTAAATCAAAATAGATAATAAAAACAGAACCAAAAAATATGATTCAAGTCATCAGCTCATTAGTAGAGACAGCAAGACCTGAAGTGAATGTGGCAAAAGACATTCACTGTGCCATATAGGTCCTGTCTATATGGAAAGGATAAATGGCTATTAAATTAAGATATTAAAATGGAATTTATATAATATCTGTTTTGCCTCAGATGTATAAGGAATATTTATGATAATTAATGAATTTACAAAATGTCTTACATTTCTCATTGGTACAACCAGTATCCAAACAGAATTACAGAATATGAATGTGTTACGATAAGCAGTAAAATGTTCTCATGTGTTTTGCTTCAGGACCTGTGATATAGGCTTGTTTTTATTTTTTGCATTTTACGTTTACATTTTAATCTTTTTATTCTTTTTAATTTATTTTAAGTTTGAGTATTTTTTTGTTTTTTTATCATTTGTATTATTTTTTTCTTAAATATGTCATTATTATTATTATTATTTCGGTTTTGGTTATTTTAATACTTCAAGTTAAAATAAAATTAAATGAGGAATTATGCCTTTGCAACTAGCTGAAATTTTATTTCAGTTAACATGAATTATTATTATAATTTTTTTTTTATAATTTTTTTTTTTCATTTTACATTTCGAAATGTATTAAAATTACCATACACTGCAGAGGCTCAGCCTAGTACATGGAGCAAACACAGGGTCAGATACAGTAAAATAATAATAATAGCCATATTTCCAAGGTACAGAATTTGTGCCAAAATGCCATATTGAGTGGACACACAACCTTTGACATCAGCAACAAAATTATTATTTGGGAAGTATTTTTTATTTCTTTCGGGGGCTATTTATTTTGATATGTACAATTATATGGCTAGTTGCATTTTATCTTATCTTATAATTATTATTATTTTTTTTTTTTAAAGACCTCACCTTGGTGAGATATCCACTGTTATTGTATATAATTTTTCCAGAAGCATGGATTAACCAGGGAATAAGCACAGAAACAAAATGCAAAGTATACGTTCAAAATATCGATATGTTTACTTTTGTGTGAAATGTCTAAAAAGTCACTGTCTCAGACACTGTCGCATGATCGCATCAGTAAATGCATGACTATTTTCGGCAGCACCGGGCTGCTATTGCAAGATTCTAGCACACGGCCATGAATCCGTACCTGCAGGCTGACCGCTGTTCTTCCGTTTCAGCCATCTGTCTACCGTCTCCGCACTCACGCTTTCCAGCACAAACTCATCCAGCATCTGCGGGTGGAGGGAGAGATACGCCTTCACTTTCTCATCCGTCAGACCTGCAACAAAGTCATCAAGATTATTTTCTTCCACTAACATAAATTGACAAAAAAAAAAGAAAGAAAAAGAAACATCCACATTTTCTCACAATTCTACATGGTTCCAAATGATTGTCCATTGTTCCTACTTCTAAAGAAAGTCAATACTGACTAAAAAGTTTACTGTCCTTAACTCTGTAAAGCCTGACAAATAAAATACATTTATTTTCTTGACACAACAGTTTAAAAATATCACAAAAGGTTTGGATGTGTTTTTATATTTGAAGGCAAGTTTATGGCAATATAACATATTGAATATGAGAATTGAGAATATGGAGCTCATACTCGAGGAAGACAAAAACACCTCAATTTCCCAAACGAATTTGGTGCAGCTGCTGATATTTACATGGCCAAAAATTCTGATAGCTTGTAATGTAAATCAATGAGATCTTTATAACAGTATAGCAGACTACTTCCTTAAAATGCATATAAATATAAGCTGTCGCTTTACATCTCCCATTAATATGTCTTAGTAAGATGATATTTAAATGCTTCGTTTTATGATCAAAGCTCTGTATGTTTTATTGCAGGGGCAGTTTCATGGAATGTCAGGAGTAATAGACAGATATAATCTGCTATAAGATTTTACGTCTTTATTGAATTAAGAATTTTTATTTATTCATATAACTTTTTTGCCGTTGTATGAAAAACAGCAGCTCGGGCATTCTCCCTACTATCTCCTTTAGTGCTTAAAGTGCCCGTATTATGCTTTTTTTCCTGAATACAGGTCCTTCTCAATAAATTTGCATATTGTGATAAAAGTTCATTATTTTCCATAATGTAATGATAAAAATTAAAATGTCATATATTTTAGATTCACTGCACACCAACTGAAATATTTCAGGTCTTTTATTTTTTTAATACTGATGATTTTGGCAAACAGATCATGAAAACCCAAAATTCCTATGTCAAAAAAAACAGCATATTTCATCCGACCAATAAAAGAAAAGGGTTTTTAATACAAAAAAAGTAAACCTCAATACTTGGTCGGGAATCCTTTTGCAGAAATGACTGCTTCAATACGGCGTGGCATGGAGGCAATCAGCCTGTGGCACTGCTGAGGTGTTATGGAGGCCCAGGATGCTTCGATAGAGTGTTGGGTCTTGCATCTCTCAACTTTCTCTTAACAATATCCCACAGATTCTCTATGGGGTTCAGGTCAGGAGAGTTGGCAGGCCAATTGAGCACAGTAATACCATGGTCAGTAAACCATTTACCAGTGGTTTTGGCACTGTGAGCAGGTGCCAGGTTGTGCTGAAAAACGAAATCTTCATCTCCATGAAGCTTTTCAGCAGATGGAAGCATGAAGTGCTCAAAAATCTCCTGATAGCTAGCTGCATTGACCCTGCCCTTGATAAAACACAGTGGACCAACACCAGCAGCTGACATGGCACCCCAGACCATCACTGACTGTGGGTACTTGACACTGGACTTCAGGCATTTTGGCATTTCCTTCTCCCCAGTCTTCATCCAGACTCTGGCACCTTGATTTCCGAATGACATGCAAAATTTGAGCGACAGTCCAGTGCTACTTCTCTGTAGCCCAGGTCAGGCGCTTCTGCCGCTGTTTCTGGTTCAAAAGTGGCTTGACCTGGGGAATGCGGCACCTGTAGCCCATTTCCTGCACACGCCAGTGCACGGTGGCTCCAGATGTTTCTACTCCAGACTCAGTCCACTGCTTCCGCAGGTCCCCCAAGGTCTGGAATCGGTCCTTCTCCACAATCTTCCTCATGGTCCGGTCACCTCTTCTCTCGTTGTGCAGCGTTTTTGCCACACTTTTCCTTCCCACAGACTTCCCACTGAGGTGCCTTGATACAGCACTCTGGGAACAGCCTATTCGTTCAGAAATTTCTTTCTGTGTCTTACCCTCTCGCTTGAGGGTGTCAATGATGGCCTTCTGGACAGCAGTCAGGTCGGCAGTCTTAACCATGATTGCGGTTTTGAGTAATGAACCAGGCTGGGAGTTTTTAAAAGCCTCAGGAATCTTTTGCAGGTGTTTAGAGTTAATTAGTTGATTCAGATGATTAGGTTAATAGCTCGTTTAGAGAACCTTTTCATGATATGCTAATTTTTTGAGAAAGGAATTTGGGGTTTTCATGAGCTGTATGCCAAAATCATCAGTATTAAAACAATAAAAAACCTGAAATATTTCAGTTGGTGTGCAATGAATCTAAAATATTTGAAAGTTTAATTTTTATCATTACATTATGGAAAATAATGAACTTTTATCACAATATGCAATTTTTTGGAGAAGGACCTGTATTACCTTTAAGGCAGTGTGCAATGTAGCTATTGTGAATTTAAAAGGACTGCAAAGTTTTAAAGATCAAAGTGCACAACAAATAAAGTTTTTGTCTCCCAAAGCACGGGTTTTCAAACTTTATGATGCCAAGATCCCCCAAATATGATGAAGCTTTTATGAGGGACACCCTTTCTAAAATCCATATATATATAAAACAATTTTTATTTATTTATTTATTTATTATTATTATTTTTATTATTATTATTGTTATAAGAAGAACATTTTCAGTTAAAAATGATTTATATAAGCAACTTTCACAATAAATGTATGTAAGCAGCTTACGTACTGCGTTAAGAATACTGCCTTACAACCCCAGAGAGCAAAATAGAGGGGACTTAGTGAGGAAAACTCACATGAAAGATACAAAGCAAACATACAACTCTGCAAAGTCTTTCTGGCAAGAAAGGAAAGAAACATTTAGAAATGAAACAGTTAGAAATGTACTGTCAAAATGAACACTGAATTACAGCCATTTAAGTTTGGATAGTGCATTTTCACATCTATTCTCAAAAAAGGGGGTGACAGTTAAGTGGCTTAAGTGTTTTTTCACCTTCGATGCATGTAAACATATTTTTTTTATGAGATGTCCAAAAGTAAATTAGGAACCTTTAAATTAGCATAATAGGGACAATTTAAAGGAACAAATAATAATAATATGGGAAGTTCAAAATTAGCACTTTTGTGTGAACAAAAGCTATTTGTAGGCGTATGTAGGAGGTTTAGAGGATTCAGGCTAGATTGGAAAATGTAAAGCTTGAATTAACTGAATGAATGTAAACTAACACATGGTCTGTTCATGAGACAGATGCTGGTAAAACAACTTGTTCCTGCCCACATCACAACTCTTAATCAGCACTGATGTGCCGGGGTGCTGCAAGGCTCTATGCTGGGACCACTCTCATTATGCAGCTCAGTGTGTTTGTAATACATCTCCAGCAAAGGAGGAGGCCCTTTTGGAGGCACATGAAGAATAATGACAAGTTGAATGTGCTTAATAGGCAATTAAGTGTTTGAGAGCTTACTAAGTGCTGTTGTTTATTGTCTTTGTTGTCAGGCAAACAACAATTTACTGGGCCATTGCTGAAGCCAAGGCACATTTCGGTTAGATAAAACAAACCACACTTTTTTGTGGGTAGTTCTAGTAGAACGCAATTTTATTTTTAAAATGGTTGTTTTTATATTTACTTTTGCTATCATTTTCCTATGGTAAACTGTTGCAGGAAACCCATAAACAATATTAAAGTCCAGCAATAATTAATTGCAATTATTCATAGGCTTAAGACAAAAAAAAAAAAAATATTGATCACTGATCTTTATGTTTATGAACAAAGTTTGGCTGAAACATCCAGCAAAAACTACATTTTGTAAATATATTAGTCTTAAATTTCTTTCAATACCCACTTCAGTCTACTCCAGAGGTCACCAATTAGAGGACGGTGGCCCAGATCTAACAAAGATTGTTTCTACATAGATCATGAATCATTTTCTCAGTATGAAAAAAAAACCCACGCAAAAAAACCCACCAAAAACAAAATCCAGCAAACCGTCTTTATGCAATGGCGGACTTTTATAGAAAACTTATTTAAACAGAAATTATGTTTTTTCTTTTTTTTCCTGTTTAGGATTTATTAATTACTATTTTTTACTTAAAGTTACAGCTGCCATTATCAAAACAATTACCAGAAATGAAATGCAAAGTTCTTACAGCACTAAACCTGTGTAAGATACAATTGTTCAGAGCTTTGCGTCAATGGAAATTTAGAGACTGGACCTCCAGGAACTTTAATTAAATACCCCTGGTCTACACATTAATCTTTTTTTTTTTTTTTTTGCAAAATGCCACAATGGACTCAACTGAAACCAAACACTTTGAGCATATGTGCGTCTTGACTTAATGTGCAAACTCGGGGGAAACACAGCTGGGAGGCATGTGTTCCACACTACACTACACACACACACACACACACACACACACACACACACACACACACACACACACACACACACACACACACACACACACACACACACACACACACACACACACACACACGCATGCACGCACACACACACCCGCACACGTGCGTTAGCAGGAAGATATTGAGACCCAAAATGGCTCACAAGAGCTCCCACACGCAGAAAAAGGGTAGTGAGAGGCTACAGACTGTTTTGGTGCACAACAATAAAAGACAAAACAGATGAGAATGGCAGAGCCTCCACTCTTTGAACACTAAAAACAAACCAGATGTGTGAAAGATATTCATATTACATCCACACACACGCACGCACGCACGCACGCACGCACGCACGCACGCACACACACACACACACACACACAAACACACAAACAAACAAACAAACAGTTGTATAGCTAGGATAAGTTGCACTACAAATAACCATAATAGATCAGACTATAACCCTACCATTTTCTCACCTAATTCTACCATGGCTTAAGCAAGCAGAAGTAGCTAAATGCAAAATTTTGAATAATATCAGTCCACAAGTCTGACTTGTGATACAGCCTGGAATAAATCTGGCCCCTGACTGAGTATGGTTTCCCCCAAAGTTTTTTTTTCTTTCTTTACTACCGTCACCTGATGGGGTTGTGGGTCCATATGTCTTGGATGGACTGGGTTGTAAATTGTATGTTGTGCTTGATTTTAATACTTGCTATATTTAAATTAACGCTGTTGTGTTGTGGGAAGACCTACACCAGAGCTTAATTCTGTGCAGAAAGCCAAAGCTTTTTAAAGCATTTCAACTCCATCAATCATAAGTGATACCCCTGGATGACAGCATCATTCAATAAGCTGTTGGAATTGTTTGCTGTTTGGGTAAGTTATTAAAATCTAATAGGTTACTGTTTTAGATGTAAAGCTTTATTTGAGAAAACATTTATTTTTTGCATTACTACTGGTCAGTCTGTAAATTTACTAACTTAAAAATGGTTAAAGCGACCAAGCACATTTGCTGTAATTCTGCATAATAGTTAGACTTTTTCTGAATCATATGTGGTAATATGGTCTGTTACATACATTAAATTGGCTGCTGTGCCAGTCTAATGTTATGATTTATTACCAACATACGGATGTGTCTGACACTAATTTGCTGTCATGAGTTGACTTGCATTCAATTTTGTTAGTTTTGTTGCCAGTTGTCACCATATTCCGCTGAAATGCACACGTTTGATGATGCAATTATTTGTAATGATGATGTGCATTTTATTACTTTTTTTTTCATTTTGGTGATAACTCTCACGCTCACGCTGATGTTTGCTTGTGGCATTTCTTGTCAAAGGTAACATGCATTAGAAGAGGATGCAAGGCTGGTTTTAGGCTGAGTTTACTTTTCCCGACGAGGGAAGGGGGTGAGAGGGTCATGGGTTGAGGGTCATGGTTTGCTACTGGTATTAGCAATGTACACTATTTTGCCAAAAGTATTGGGACACCCCTCCAAATAATTTAATTCAGGTGTAACAATTAAAGAGCAGAGTCAGCGCATGCTGAGGCGCACAGTGTGCAGAAATTGCCAACTTTCTGCAGAGTCAATAGCTACAGACCTCCAAACTTTGTGTGGCCTTCAGATTAGCTCAAGAACAGTGCGTAGAGAGCTTCATGGTATGGGTTTCCATTACCAAGCAACTGCATCCAAGCCTTACATCACCAAGTGCAATGCAAAGCGTCGGATACAGTGGTGTAAAGCACGCCACCACTGGACGTGGAGACGTGTTCTCTGGAGTGACAAATCTCTGTCTGGCAATCCGATGGAGTCTGAGTGTGACAGTTGCCAGGAGAACAGATCTTGCCTGACTGCATTGTGACAAGTGTAAAGTTTGGTGGAGGGGGGATTATGGTGTGGGTGTGTTTTTCAGGGGTTGGGCGTGGCCACTTAGTTCCAGTGAAAGGAACTCTTAATGCTTCAGCATACCAAGACATTTGGGACAATATCATGCTCTTAACTTTGTGGGAACAGTTTGGGGATGGACCCTTCCTGTTTCAACATGACTGCGCATAATGCATAATGGGATGTCATTAAAGGTCATGTGCATGTAAAGGCAGGCGTCCCAAAACTTTTGGCAACATATTGTATTTGATTAAATATGTGATGTATTATTGGTTTGTTTTGCTGTCTGATTGGTTTGTTTCGATGTTAGTGTTTCTGTTTTATCCCGAGGTCTACTGCAGTCAGCCGGACCCAGGCTGTATCCAGATCAGACGGTGGACCTGCACCTAGATGTGACCAACACATGACCCTGAAGTGTCTGCAGAGACCGTGTCATTTAGACTCCCCCTTAAGCTGCCTCATTGACACGGCATCCTCAATAAACCTGTCTCCGGCGGGATGACTCCGATTGTTTGAATAGTCCTAGTTAACAATTCTTTAAATCGATATGTCATCCTCAAAACAACCCGTCTCCAGCGTTTTGCCGCCGATCTTTCGAATATTACATTTTAGTAATTGTTTAATCAATACGGCATCCTCAATAAAAACCTGTCTCCAGCGTAATGACTCAGATATTTCAAATTTTTTATTTTTTATTATTATTTAATCGATACATCATCCTCAATAAACCCGTCTCCGGCGTGTTGCCTCAGATCTTTCGAATATTCAGATCGATTATGACCTCTGACCTTTAAAATAATAACTTTAATAATAATAATACGCTGTTTGTTAAATGGCCAGAGGAGAACTGGCACCCCGACTGAGCCTGGTTTCTCCCAAGGTTTATTTTTCTCCATTAGGTCTCCTGATGGGGTTTTGGTTTCCTTGCCACTGTCGCCTCTGGCTTGGCTTGCTCAGTTGGGGAAAAAAAACTAGTTTTCAAATATATTTCAAAATAAATCTAATTATTAAACTAAATTAACCATATAGACCAAATTACTTATCTAATTACTGATCTAAAGCCCACATTGTTACTGTATGATAATCAAAATATATTATATATTATATATATATATATTATTTTTCTGTTTAACACTGTGAAGCTGCTTTGAAACAATCTGCATTGTTAAAAGCGCTATATAAATAAAGTTGACTTGACTTGACTTGACTTTTGCAATAAAACATTCTATGTTTAACTATATAAAATAAATGGTATAATCAAAAAGATTAATTTATGTAAGCTAATTTAAGGCTAACTTACTTTTGCATTTCCATCCTGTTTGTTTTCTTGACATTTTGTAACTAATCAAATTATAATAAATTCAGATAAGTTCACCCAGATTTAATAATTTTCTGACAAATGCTGTAAGCGGTAGTCCAATCACAACATATTGGGTCGTCTGACCAGCAGAGAAGAGTAGTCTCATGGAAAGGAGGGGTTTAGAGAGACTGAAGCTTTGAACAAACTGTTTTCAGGCACTTTGAGAAATGAGGAGACATCCAATATATATTATGAGAAAGTGTTTTTTGACCTTAGATGCATGACAATTTAAAGGAAGAAAGAAAATTGTATGGGAAATGGCATAAGAGTTCATGATGACAAAATTAGCACTTTTGTATGAATCATTCGATTTAAATAATGTCTTTGTAATCATGATCAAAAGCTATTCGTTGGAGTATGTAGAAGGTTTAGAGGATTTAAGCCAGGGTGAGAGGGCCAAGATTCGAGAGTCATGGTTCGCTTCTGGTATTAGCACTATATTTGTGATGTATATTAGTTTGTTTGTTTCGCTATAAAACAATTTATCCTGTTTGGGATAGAATTTCAAAAGATGTTAAAAATTTCAAAATGATTTTCCATCTTTGCTTGCTGAGTAATGACTAACTTACTTTTGCATTTCCATCCAGTTTGCTTTCTTTATATTTTGTAAATAATCAAATTATTAATCAAAAATAACAAGTTCAGATAAGTTTTAAATATTTTTTTTTCTGAAAGTCTGGTATTCCCTTTTATAGAAACACTTTCTTAAAAGTATAACACAGGCATGTTCGGTTTTAAACATTAAAGAGATCAAAAGGTAATGTCGAACAGGAATGGCCCATCCTATGAATTATTCCACTGGACTGGAATCTCTCGGTCCTTTCATTAAACTCTCACTCACATATTTTATCTGGTCTATTTTTGCAGGGCCACTTTAAAACATTATTTTCTAACCTTCATTTCTATTCCATATTAGAATCCTTTTACTGTTAGAATGTTTGTAAAATACAGAAACACTGTAGACTAGACACCTTATTTTATCTGTGAAAATGATGGAAAGCATTTTGAATTATCCCTCATGTTTTTGTTTTTTTGGCGTTTTTTTCCAGTAAATTATGGAACATTTTCAGCTAAAGCAACCTTTGATAGCTGGGTTTAGCTCAGAGGAAAAAAGCATGCTGATGTATGGAGGTACAGGTCTGTATACGCACAGAGAGAGACAACGAAAGAGAAAAAACAGGAGGGGAGGGGGGGGATGGCTGCTGCCGACTGATGCTGTCCAGACACGAGACACAGCTCTTCGGGAGCGCAACGCCTCACGAGACTCCCAGAGCCAGTGCTGACGCACATGGGCAGAGAACACTGCTTCATAAATCAGACACTGGAGGGGACGCAGACACACAGGCTGACTGTAAGAAGAGAGAAATGACACTAGCCGACCTTCTGTGAGCTTTCCTGCTGCATGAACTCAGTCAAATGTTACATATTTAGATAAACAGCACCAGATAATTGCTGTTTGTGTCTCTCTTCATATTAACTTGATAACTGTCACCCCCTTTTTTTGGAGCATGGATCTGAAATTAAATAGTTGTAAATCATGAATGCTTTTGAACACAGGCCTAGGGTTGCTCTCTTTAAAAAGACGACACACTGCAGATTATTGCAAAAGTGAAAGTAGCTTAAAAACAAACGTGTTTAATAGTTTACGTTTACTGTAAAGCAAATGCACTTTTTTATTTTATGAAAAAATTGGATATCAAAAATTGAGCCTGCTAAAGGGATTTAAAGTACCCTTTTTATTGTAACGTAATGTCCAATTTCAAAATAAATTATCACAGGATGAATTTGGAGTTTTTCTTTAAACATCTATGAGTTAGATTTGTTTCAAATGACTTCTGTTAAATACATGTAGCCTCTTTCCTACACTCACACACATCTCAAAAAATTTGCATATCATGAAAAGGTTCTCTAAACGAGCTATTAACCTAATCATCTGAATCAACTAATAAACTCTAAACACCTGCAAAAGATTCCTGAGGCTTTTAAAAACTCCCAGCCTGGTTCATTACTCAAAACCGCAATCATGGGTAAGACTGCCGCCGACCTGACTGCTGTCCAGAAGGCCATCATTGACACCCTCAAGCGAGAGGGTAAGACACAGAAAGAAATTTCTGAACGAATAGGCTGTTCCCAGAGTGCTGTATCAAGGCACCTCAGTGGGAAGTCTGTGGGAAGGAAAAAGTGTGGCAAAAAAACACTGCACAAGGAGAAGAGGTGACCGGACCCTGAGGAAGATTGTGGAGAAGGACCGATTCCAGACCTTGGGGGACCTGCGGAAGCAGTGGACTGAGTCTGGAGTAGAAACATCTAGAGCCACCGTGCACAGGCGTGTGCAGGAAATGGGCTACAGGTGCCGCATTCCCCAGGTCAAGCCACTTTTGAACAGCGGCAGAAGCGCCTGACCTGGGCTACAGAGAAGCAGCACTGGACTGTCACTCAGTGGTCCAAAGTACTTTTTTCGGATGAAAGTAAATTTTGCATGTCATTCGGAAATCAAGGTGCCAAAGTCTGGAGGAAGACTGGGGAGAAGGAAATGCCAAAATGCCTGAAGTCCAGTGTCAAGTACCCACAGTCAGTGATGGTCTGGGGTGCCATGTCAGCTGCTGGTGTTGGTCCACTGTGTTTTATCAAGGGCAGGGTCAATGCAGCTAGCTATCAGGAGATTTTGGAGCACTTCATGCTTCCATCTGCTGAAAAGCTTTGTGGAGATGAAGATTTCGTTTTTCAGCACGACCTGGCACCTGCTCACAGTGCCAAAACCACTGGTAAATGGTTTCCTGACCATGGTATTACTGTGCTCATTTGGCCTGCCAAATCTCCTGACCTGAACCCCATAGAGAATCTGTGGGATATTGTGAAGAGAAAGTTGAGAGACGCAAGACCCAACACTGAGTTTAAGGCCGCTATCGAAGCATCCTGGGCCTCCATAACACCTCAGCAGTGCCACAGGCTGATTGCCTCCATGCCACGCCGCATTGAAGCAGTCATTTCTGCAAAAGGATTCCCGACCAAGTATTGAGTGCATAACTGAACATAATTATTTGAAGGTTGACTTTTTTTGTATTAAAAACACTTTTCTTTTATTGGTCGGTTGAAATATGCTAATTTTTGAGAAAGGAATTTTGGGTTTTCATGAGCTGTATGCCAAAATCATCAGTATTAAAACAATAAAAGACCTGAAATATTTCAGTTGGTGTGCAATGAATCTAAAATATATGAAAGTTTAATTTTTATCATTACATTATGGAAAATAATGAACTTTTATCACAATATGCTAATTTATTGAGAAGGACCTGTATAAGAGTAACTATGTTATAAGAGTAAGTATGTTACAGAGTAACATTGATGTTGTTTTGTTAGAAAAAGAATAAAAATAAATAAATTTGAGCCGAGTTCATGAGTTATAAGTTCATAAGATTTAAATTAATTTAATTAAATCATTGAAGTCAATAGGGTTCATACTGTTAATCTTCTTATAAATTATTATATAATAACATTTCCCAGAAATATTGATAAAATATATATCTCTTGCATCAAACTGTTTATTTCTGCACTGTAGTTTATGGGGAAAAATTTAAATTTCAAATATTTTAATATTAACAAATATTGAGGGGATAATTGAAAATAATAGCAAGGTAAAACATAGTAACATTCAAAACTTTAAAACCTTTGTGCCTTCACTGACTGATGAGAAGTTACTGATTATATACAATGTGGTTTTAATTGAAAAATATGAAGCATTTTTATAAACTGATATTCCACCGGGTCCAAACAGACCCTGGAATGCAAAAGGTATACCATAAAAAAAAAAAAATGCATGGCACATCGCAAATATGGTGATTGAATCTGTGAAAAACTGTTTAATTGTTGCAAACAGATAGCCTCACCCCAAACTCACACTATTGGTTGAGCTAATGTTAATGTGTAGTGTTCAACAATATATATATATTTTTTTTATTTCGATGGCCAGTGCTGATATCTTAGAGAGCAGGGTGGTCTACGGTCGATGTATTTATAAATTATATTTCAATATTTAATAAATTAGAAATAAATTATTTGAAATTAATTAAAAAATAAATTGTAAAATAAACAGACTTATACGTGTTGATTACAGTATTTTCCACAAATAAATTATTTGTTATTATATTAAAAATATGAGTGTACAGCAAACACTGTAAACAACAGGGCACTAAGTAATCTGACAAGTTTGTGCGCACTGGGAATCAGATTTTGTTTTCAAGAAACACTAAGATAACATGGTGATGAGTGGAAGACCACTTATTGTCAGTTTGGTTGGGATGCTCAATCAAAACAGAGCAATATTTTAAAAGGGTCACATAGTCAGCGTTTTATAGTAAATTATTCTATTAATGGTGTCCTTATAGCTATATTTGCATATTCAACTTAGATAATAACAAATGTAATAAATATTTTAACAATTAAAACTAATTTTAAAGCTTTAAAACAAACGGTGCACATTCACAGCACTTAAGATATATTTATGTACAAATGGTTGCACATTTTAATGTAAAATCTTGATGTTGAAAACTCCACATGAGTCACCCCTACATATACTTCCTCTTTTTATCCTAGTCCCTTTTAAAGGCTGCATTCCAGAAAAAGTACCCCATTACAAAGTCCACCTTGCAGTGTTCCTGTACCATTTTATTCATTGTTTGTTGTGTTACGGGAAAATTAGCTGTAAAAAAATATTAGTGGTTTAATCACATGCAACATCATCTAAGCTTCTGCATGCATCACATGATGCCAGAGATCACAACACCAAACCAAAGCAACAGCCCAAAACCACAAAGCACTCAAGACTCACCACCCTTTCTATCCCTGCATAACACAGCCAATAGCGATCACTGGACCGCTGTGCCCTATGGGTTATTTTCTCTACAAAGACAAAAACAACCTTTTTCACTTCTCCAAACTGAACTGAACTTTAATGGATGTCATCGTAGCAAGTTAGAAAGGAAATCATCTTTAGTTTCTTTGTTCCACATGTGAAGCCACATTCAAAGTAATATTAAGTGTACCGTAGTGCATATTGATGATTTTACGATTCTAAGCAGTGTTTGCTAAGTCAAGTCAAGCTTCACTGTTGCTCACAATCAGAGTTTGGGATTTGACTAAACTTTAAGGCCACATCCACACGAAGCCAGAGCTTTCCCTATACAATCTTTTTTTCCCCTCGTCTCAAGAAATATCTGCGTGCACACGAAACCACTGTAACCGACTCGATACATGCCAGGCCAGTATGTGGCGCTGTAATTCTGCCACAGAAATATACTAAAAACGGAGAAGAAGCGTTGTGGCTTGAAGGGGTAAAGCAATGGTAGGAAGTGAGGCAAAATCTCACAATAAAATAACAATAAATAAATTAGCTATTTACCAGATAGTGTTTTGTGTTTTATTAATGCCTACACCGACATCTACCCCAAACCAAACCTACCCTTACAATAATGTAAATAGCACAATTAAATGATGCAGTATTAATGTGCGTATGCCCAGTGCCCGCAGCTTTATTCCTTCTTGTCACCACGCGCGGGACATGGTATGATGACATCACCGCTTCACAAAATGTACGGATTGGCTGTACATACGAAAAAGCAAGGGTGTTGGTTTCAGATTTATCCACTCTGGGACCCGGTTTAAAAAAAAATATCGGTTTCAGGCTCTTAAAACGCCAGATATGCCACATGTGCTGGTCTGAAAACAAGGTGTGTTCAGGGGCATTGTTGGCGCATTGCTATTTTGAGGCAACTGAAAACGACTGCGCTACTGACTTTAGATCAGGTTTTTGTTCAATGGCGCAGTCGTTTTCAGTTGCATCAAAATAGCAATGTGCCAGCAATTTTTGTACTTAAAGGGCGCATTAGTAACATGCCCCTATAGGCGGGTGCACAATGCATGTACACTCTGCTTATTACACACACAAGGGACGTGCAGCAGCACACAAACATTTTTAAATATGAAAAATAAAAAGATTCCTCTCTGGAGAAGCGTTGAGTCTTCCCGCTCGCAAATTCTGCCATGTAAATAGCAATAGTTAAAATAGGGCCCATAGACTTATATTAAAATGGGACATGAGGGATTTTCAAACTTGGGCCATTAAGAAACTACATTTAGAATACCATAGCAAGCACGCATTTTTGCACTATGTAGAAATTAATTGTAAATAACTTTTTCATTCAAATTAAATTTCTATTTGAGTGAGGCAAACAGGATGTAGAATTATAATTTGAATTTAAACTTAGAATATAGTTGCATACATACCATATACTGCAGATATCTGGAAATAATGTGACAAAACTGAAATCTTTTTAATGGCTATTAATTGTTCTGACAGTATTGAACTTCAGAGAAATAGGTCTTATCATTTAAGGAAAAAAATACATATCTGGAAACATGCATAATATGGTAATATAACAGGCATAATAATAACAATATATAATAGGAATAATTAATTAAATATAATTATGTTCTGTCAACACTTCACTTTCACTATTGTGCAACATAATATATAGTATAAACAAATAAACTTGCATTTAGTTGAATACAACAGGTATTATAATAATAATAATAATATAAAACAAAATAATTCATTACATTTAATCTAAATTTCCCTATTGTGTGCCAAATTCCAAATCAAATTCTAATTTAACATCCTGTTTGGCCATTTTAATTCAAATTTGTTCTACTGTAAACTCAAAGGGAGCCAATTCTTAAGTTCTGAACTTTGCCTAAACTCTCGGACACTGTGGCTGTGAGCAAACGTAATATCTAGCTTTAGAGTACTGTACTAATTTCTGCCACATGAAGCCACGGCACACAGCAACACTTCAGAAATGTTGCCATTATTTATTCATTTGCTAAGCAGATGCACTTATCCAGGGAGGCTGGCACTTTTCACACTCTCTTGTGTGGCATCTTCCAGACATGGGGAAGTGATCATGGCATAACTTGGACAAAGAATAGGTTCAAACAAAACAGCAGCCTTTGTTGCGTCCCCTGCCAGTGGTACTTGGAAAGTGCTGGCTGCACATCAGTACAAAACATTCCTCCTGGGTTGCAAAATCATTTACTTAACAGAGCACAAGAGAAGCTCTGGGTCTGTCCTTTTTTTCACAGTGGGCAACGACACAAAACAAAAAAAGGAGAACTATGATCAAATGATGAGAGTGGTGATATGTAGACGTAGGCGCTGATAATGTCTCTTAGAACAGCCCACGCTGTCCTTGAACACAAAGAGCATTTGTTCCTAATGAACATCTGAAACTCAAGCTAGCAACTATATATACTGTAGATGATGTTATGATATCAGTCATCGGACATCACAGCAATGTGATCATACAGACACTCCCTTTTTAGTTTGTTCTTTTAATAAATAGGAGTGATCTGTAACATCAACAAAGATTATATTTTGATAGCAATATTTTGAAATGACCAGATAATTTGTGGCCAACACAGATTTTCCCATTTGAAATTAGATTAGCATTTTCTGGAGCAGTAAATGAATAGTGTTACAGTTTTTAGGTTTCAGACATTGCTTCAATGTAAATCCTGCAGCTGTAGTTAAAAGTGTGGAGCATGGGGCCAAGAACATGATAAAAATGTATGTCTTGAATGCAATACAAGTGGCTTTGTATAAATGTGCCTGTCAATTTTTTTCTCTAAAGTGAATATATCAGTTGTGTACATCACAACATAAAGTTATCGCATTCACGTGTCAACTGTCATTCTGTCTGTCAGCAGTCAAGCAGAGTTCTGTTTCGGAGATATTTAACTGAGTGGATAGCCTGACTTCGGCATACTCAGATTCTAGTCAGAATATGAGTCTGATTCTGCTCCATTGGGCTGGGATTATGGGGCATGTTTCAACCGAAAAAGGAAAGAAAATGCCTTTGCACTGAATTGGATAGACCTACAACCAGTCAGAGCAATGGAGTAAGTGGAGTAAGCGACGCATAGTTGTCAACAGAACTCAACTGCAGCGCATGCACGCTGGAAGAAGTAGAAGAAGAAGATGAGTGTAAATGATTTTGGCCGGTGTTGTAAAAGGAATTTAAGTATACACGGAGTACTTACCAACACGATCATCATTTTTGAGAGAAATAGTAAAGGTGAATGTATATACGAACAAGCTCTCCGTTTAGGATTAGATCTAATTCAAACCAAGCGCTCTTTGCTGATGTGGATGATTACATTACAGTTGATCATCCGTCAGTCATCATATAGGGCCGCCCTGACAATTTGATTGGTCGGAACAGCTCTGGTTCAAGCATAGTTGCTCCACACTGGATCAAGTCCAGACCAAACTTTCCAACCTCAAATGTTGTGGGCGGGGCTAAATTTGGCTGGCATCCAGGCTACTGAGTACACAGATACTTTTTTGAGATTTCTAGGCATTGTGTTTTTATTATTCTTGATTTCTCACAACAAGAAAACGTTGGCGCTAATAGTCTCATAAACACAGTCGTGCACAGCCAGGTCAGGATTTTTGTTAAAGGGGTGGTCTAATGCTAATTCATGCATTCTGACTTATTTACACTGTTAAAGAGTTGGACTCACATGCTAAACATGTTAAATTCTGTGCCAAATACACTCCTTCAGGATTCAAATAAGTTTCAGAAAGTTGGCCCTGTATAATGTCAAAAAGGGCGGAATTCCTTGTATGGGCACTTCTCCCAGATGACACACACACACACACACACACACGCACGCACGCACGCACGCACGCACACACACACACACACACACACACGTTGTGTTTCCATGTTTTATGGGGACATTCCATAGGCGTAATACATTTTATACTGTACAAACCATATTTTCTATCCCCCTACACTGCCCCTGCCCCTAAACCTACCCATCACAGGAGACATGCTGCATTTTTACATTTTCAAAAAACATCACTTAGTGTGATTTATAAGATGTTTTCCTCATGGGGACCAAAAAATGTCCCCACACGGACAAGGATTTTGGATATTGCCATCTTTGTGGGGACATTTTGTCCCCATTCCGTAGGGATTACCAGTCACACACACACACACACACCAGAGTGAGAGCGAGAGCAAGAGAGCGCCCGTCAACGAGCTTCACACATTTCTAATTACTGGAGGGGACTCCATAGACTCCTTCAGTGTCTATAGTGGTTAAGACCCTGAATAATACATACACATTTTGCTTGTTTTTTTTACCAAACCCTATAGTAAACCCCCAGAACACAATATTTGACACTTGTTGCATGAGCATTCGGTGATACTTTTTTAAAGCTTGATCCTGGTTGTTATTTACTGCCATTACATGAATGAGCGCGAGTGGGAAATGTTTTCCATTTGTGGTCCGTGAAAGAAACAAACAGCATACTGCATTAATACAACACCAGGGTGAGTAAATGATGATTAATTTTAATTTTATGGTGAACAATCCTTTTAAGTGTCATAAACTATACTAACATTTAACTAATTATTGATACAATGTACTTACAGTGTACATGTTTTACACTGTACTTATATTTAAAAAAATACCAGCTTTTGTTTATGAAAGTATATAGTATTCAACAACACCTAATATAAAGTGTGACCATATTTTCAATATAGTCATAAATAAATAAATAAACACTTAGGACAAAATGTGTCTGAACACTGATTGGTTTGGTCTGAATTAATTGCAGAAGTTCAATCCTTTATTACACTGCATATACAGTATGTACATGGTATTGCATGATGTTTAGAACCAACTTTAAGTGGATTTTTTGGGACTATCAACACTGTGCTGCTTTGCAAACAATGGAATAAAAAAAAAGTTTTGATCAGGCTTGTGGGAAATCGTTTAAAAGGGATCTGGTTTCATCTGTAGCCTTAGTGACATTTGCTGTTTATTTCATCTTTCCGAGATTCCTCTGAGCAGCTC
This sequence comes from Gobiocypris rarus, assembly GCA_023029165.1. Taxonomy (NCBI): domain Eukaryota; kingdom Metazoa; phylum Chordata; class Actinopteri; order Cypriniformes; family Gobionidae; genus Gobiocypris; species Gobiocypris rarus. Next base: position 8,516,316 of record CM040927.1, read on the forward strand.
TTCATCTCTTTGCACATGCAACTAGAGTACATGTGACGTGAATGACCATCGAACCTCTGGGACCATGCTATCTCATGGGCTTAAAACAGATGCCTCTCGGCCCACGCGCTCCCAGCTGATGTGGCCCCCGCTGCTTGGATCAGAGATGGTATGCAGACAGTTGGCCCCTAATTAGGATACAGAGCCCTGCCTTTAATGCAGTAAGGTTTAATGTTCAACCTTTGTATTCGTTTAAAAATCACACAGTCAAAAGTGTTCCCTCTTGGGATAATGATATGCCTAAATGACGTCACCCTGACTCAGTGTGTTGCTGATGAATCAACCCATCCACAGCACAAAGTCATGTAATTAGACTGTGGCTGTGACCTAAGAGAGCTGGAACTAGTTACCATGTTTGGAGTGTACAGTAGAGTTAAGACACTGGATATTCCCAAACAACCGTCTTATTTCTTTGAATACAAACGTAATTTGTTTATTTTATTGGAAACCACCCTCCAATAGACGGAAACATAAATATTTAGTTTCATATTACATGGCTGATACAGGAAGAACGTGAAGTATATTGAAAATCTATATTTATAGTGACGGATGATGCTCTTTATTTTTACGGTTCAAAATTATGTACGTATTACAGTAATTTGAGATCTGGAGGGTCTTGGGAATTACAGGTCCTTCTCAAAAAAATAGTATATTGTGATACAAGTTCATTATTTTCCATAATGTAATGATACAATTAAAATTTCACATATTTTAAATTCATTGCACACCAACTGAAATATTTCAGGTCTTTTCTTGTTTTAATACTGATGATTTTGGCATACAGCTCATGAAAACCTCAAAAAATTTCCATATAAATTAGCAAGGAAAAAGTGTGGCAAAAAATGCTGAACAACGAGAAGAGGTGACCGGACCCTGAGGAAGATTGTGGAGAAGGACCGATTCCAGACCTTGGGGGACCTGTGGAAGCAGTGGACTGAGTCTGGAGTAGAAACATCCAGAGCCACCGTGCACAGGCGTGTGCAGGAAATGGGCTACAGGTGCCGCATTCCCCAGGTCAAGACACTTTTGAACCAGAAGCAGCGACAAAAGCGCCTGACCTGGGCTACAGAGAAGCAGCACTGGACTGTCGCTCAAATTTTGCATGTCATTTGGAAATCAAGTCCAGTGTCAAGTACCCACAGTCAGTGATGGTCTGGGGTGCCATGTCAGCTGCTGGTGTTGGTCCACTGTGTTTTATCAAGGACAGAGTCAATGCAGCTAGCTATCAGGAGATGTTGGAGCACTTCATGCTTCCATCTGCTGAAAAGCTTTGTGGAGATGAAGATTTCGTTTTTCAGCACGACCTGGCACCTGCTCACAGTGCCAAAACCACTGGTAAATGGTTTACTGACCATGGTATTACTGTGCTCAATTGGCCTGCCAACTCTCCTGACCTGAACCCCATAGAGAATCTGTGGGATATTGTGAAGAGAAAGTTGAGAGACGCAAGACCCAACACTCTGGATGAGCTTAAGGCCGCTATCGAAGCATCCTGGGCCTCCATAACACCTCAGCAGTGCCACAGGCTGATTGCCTCCATGCCACGCCGCATTGAAGCAGTCATTTCTGCAAAAGAATTCCCGACCAATTATTGAGTGCATAACTGAACATAATTATTTTAAGGTTGACTTTTTTTGTATTAAAAACACTTTTATTTTATTGGTCGGATGAAATATGCTATTTTTTTTGAGATTTGAGAATTTTGGGTTTTCATGAGCTGTATGCCAAAATCATCAGTATTAAAACAATAAAAGACCTGAAATATTTCAGTTTGTGTGCAATGAATCTAAAATATATGACATTTAAATTTTACCATTACTTTATGGAAAATAATGAACTTTTATCACAATATGCTAATTTTTGTAGAAGGACCTGTATACACTATATGACCATAATTATGTGGAGACCAAAACACCACACCCATATGTGCCTGTTTGATTTCAAAAACCATTGGCAGTAAGAAGGTGCTGGTCCTCCCTAACAGCTTTCACTCTTCTGGGAAGGCATCCTACTAGGGGTGTAACTGTTACACAAAACTGATGGTTCGGTACGGGTTCGAAAAAGCAGGGGAGAGAAAACTAATATATATATATATATATATATATATATATATATATATATATATATATATATATATATATATATATATATATATATATATATATATATATATATATATATATATATATATATATATATATATATATATATTAAACAGTGGTTTACTGAAAAAAATGTCATTAAATGAATTCAATTATTATTAAATGTTTCTTAAAGATAAAAATAATATATCTGCTAATAGTGTAAAGTGTAAACTATATAGGGAGCCCTTACTTTTGAAGGACCAGCACCAAATCCAGTTTGAAGAAATCATCTTTCAGAAGCTGGGTTTGATAGTTCATTTTAAATCTTCAAACAATGGTATGAGAGGATGTGGTGCTGGTCCTTCAAGAGTCAGTCTTTATGTATTTTACAACACTTCAGCTTGTGAATCTTATGAAGTGTTTTTTTTTTTTTTGCATTCTTTAATAACTTAAACCTCTGGTATCCTGACACCTTGCACTTCTGGAGACTCCAGGTCGGTTGCAGTTCTGGAAAATGGTGGCACTGGAGACTAAAAGGTTCCTGATGGTTTCACATTCTTCACCTTAATTCTTTTGCAGTCAACATGTCTTTTCTTCACCACTTGTTTTTGTCTGACCCTGCTGACCCAATGAGCATTTCACTGTCCAATGGTCATGCTTAACTGCAGTTTCTAGTATTGCATTAGTATTGTATCCTTCTCATGGGCATTTCATAATATTTGACTTTTCAGTTTGAGTTAAATTTGTCATGAACTGGCTTTTTATTTATTTTTTTACTGTTGTCTAAAGTCAACTTATGGCGTTTGCGTGGTTTTTATATTCAAACCCATCACAATGAATAAGTACAATCTAAAAAATGCTGGGTTGTTTTAACCCAGCGATTGGGTACGTTTATTGCTTAGAAGTTCATGTGGGCCATGTCATGTCAGTGGCAAAAGTTGGTGGGCGGGGTTACAGAATCAGGCGTTGTTCATCTTATGTTGAGACGGTGTTTCACCATACGATGACGTAAAGGTGTGGCATATTCTGAGATTGATCGTTTGCTGGGCCTGTCAATAAAAGCTTTTCTTTGACTAACAAGAAGTTTTCAGCTCTGAAACCTACAGGATATTCTTATATTACCATGAAGATCATATTTGAAAATTGCCGCCATAACATCAGCTTTGTCAGCATTGGCTGTCGTATGTCTCGTGACCAATTGCGTCATTACGTTAGCTTTGATTGTAAAATGCCAGTACAGGCTCTTGTGTGTTTGATTGTACAGGCTCTTGTGTGTCTCGTGACCGACCGCGTCACGCTCAAGAGTTTTATTTGAATGAAATATGAACGAGTGGAGAGTGTTCACACGGAGCGGCGGATTGGATCATCATTTCAGCGATTAAAACATTAAGATCAACTCTGTTCTTCACATGAAGATATGGTATGACTTCAGAAGACTTGGAATGCAACATGAGTTAATACTTTTACACTCTTTTGGTCAGTTTTTGCAATAAATACCTGTGACTGTACTTTTATTTGTCTGTTATGTGTTTTATTGTTGAGAAGTGGGTAGGTTTAGGGTAGGGGTGGGGTGAGTTGCTCCAGAATATAAAAGTTGCCTTTAAATATTCATAAAATCATGTCTACTTTTACAAATGCAAAGAATTAAATGTATTTCAATAGGAATTAAAATCCATGCTTACACCACGTTTTTCTTGAATTGTGCAGGGAAACGTACCTGGAGGTACATATTTCAGGGTTTGCAAAAATGTAGGCAGAGTCAGGTATTTCCAATGAGCCTGGGTTGGTATTTGAATCCATTTTAGTCTGGGACTAGACTTAATCCTCGTCTGTGAAACCGGGCAATAATACTGCAGCCTGCACTGCAAACTGTGCCCATGTTACGCATCATCAAAAGTTGGGCAACACAAACTATCACCCATTAGATCACATTTTATGAGTAATCAATGCAGAAATCCAGATATCCCGAACTTATTCATGCCAGTGTATGAGATGAAAACATACTGCAGTCATGTCAAAAATGAAAGCACACTTTAAGAGACCTGAGAGAGAATCCAGGAGAACGGTTAGTCTCAATGACCGGCTTGAAATGCCTGTGGATTACACTATATTCTATCTTGAGGAGCCCTAATTTCCTTTCTGCGTATGTCCTTATTCTATAATGCTGCTCCTTTTTTTCTTTTTTTTTTTAGATTAGTTCTGCACAGTCTCAGATCCCCCCAGACATTTTAATTGCGTCATCCAAGTTTTTTTCCTCCTTTTTTAGTTCTGCTTTGAGTAAAAGAGTAATGCTTCTTGAGAGGGGTCACGAACGTCAGTTATTCATTGCGACATCTGATCTTAAGTGTCATACTGTTTAATTGTGGTGTACATTTGAGAATAGACAACAGATACATGGCCCTCTCCAAAGTTAAGAGACTACTGAATAATCTACCAAGATTTCTAGTATAGTTGTGACTCAGTGTTACACCCGTATAGTGTGAAATTCGTAATATGAAAGTATTTAATTTAACAACTTAATTTTTTTTTTAAGGAATAATCTCTTAGATAATTTGTAGCTGAAGCAGTAGCAAAAAAAGCAGCAGTAGACAAACTGTTTGTAGGCAAACTTTATGTTGGCTTGAGAAAGCCTAGCCTAAATGTTTGGAGTATCTTAAAAAGCTTGAAGTTTTAAAATTTTAAGTAGATTGAAAATTTTGACGTTTGAAAGTTAAGGCCATGCAGTCTATGATGCAAACAGATTCTATCATCGATTAGCACATTGCTAGCATGATTTAGCACTTTCCTAGCATATGTTTAAAATGCCTTAACAAGCTGTTAGCACAATTTACCAAATTACTAGCATGTTTAGCATGTTGCTAGCATGTTTTTAACATGAATTGGCACAAAAAAATGTTTAGCATACTGTTAAAAATTTAACAATTTAATTTGATCAAGCACATAGCTAGCATGGTTAAGAATTCTCATCTAATAATTACTTTTTATGTAAACAGCAAGTAATGAAACCTTCCCTGACCATGACTTCCTAGGTTGTCTATGAAAGCATGTAGACTGATTTTTATGTGAAGGACTCAGGACATTTTTGCCCAGTAAAATAAAAGGATATGACATGTATGCGCGCTCCCGGGAGCCTCTCTTCCGTTCTACACATGAACCGAATGCTTATACAGTGTTCAGGATATGCCAAAAGAGCCATTCTGTACTGTAATGTCAATGTGTTATGCAAAGAAAAGGGATTAATTCAAACTATAGTCTCACATAGCCAGATCTATAGCCTACAGTCTCAAATATACTTTGTAATCAATCTATCTCATATGTAATTTTAATTATCTATCATGATGCCAGTGAATTGCAGACCTTGTGCAAACACATCCACATCACTACGCTCAGATGCTTTCTTAACTGCTGCTTTCTCAACGCTGTCATTTTTGTTGTGTTTATTTTGTTATTGAGAGGAAAGCGCACAGCACATATTTACATATCCATTTAAACGTTGCTATTTAGCAGTTTGGATGCCGTCTGGATGTTTGTTAACAGTATATCACTGCAAACTTCTTTTTTCTTCTAAGCAAACAATAAAAAAGACCTTCATCATGAGTATACTTAGGCCACTTAATGGCCACCGGTGTTACTAACATGTGCATGTGACAAATAGATTTTACAAGAAATCTGAGGTATATCTTTACAGACTGCCAAAAGCTACAGAAAAGAGAAGCAAATGGATCACTCCAATTCACAGAAACAACTGGACTATAGACAGCGAAACATGGATTTGCAATTATCATTTTGTGTCAATATGTTGAATTTTGAGGTAAAGTCATACACTATATATTGTATTGAGAACTTATCAATTAAATATTTACCATTGTATATTCTGCATAATTGGACATTTAAAAAAAAAACTATACATGTTTAAGGGCTGGACTATGTGATGATATAACATTGATATAAGTGATCACCTGGATTTAGACCTACCTATATTGTATTTATATAAAATGCTCACAGGCAAATTTGCTTCTTGTATTTCCCTGTTGTTTTGTTTTACACATGTTTTCAGCTTCCTTCATTAAAGGATTAGTTCACTTTAAAATGAAAATAAAATTTTTAAGTGAACTGATCCTTTAAATCCAGTCATGCAGCAGCTCTTTTGCCACTCAGTCCAGCTGAGGGGGCGTGTTCCGGTGGGAAAGTAACGTTAATGCATACCCTCTATAACAAGGATTTCTGAACTATTTATAAAGCACCTTTAAAGCTGCACTGTGTAACTTTTTTAGTTTATTCTTAGCTAAAAACACTTAGTTCTTTCAAAAATATATGTGCTCATTAATGTATATTTACTTCTTTCAAGTAATAAATTATTCTCGTAAGTGTATAATATGCCATTGAAATACATACGGGTGAGGGGTTCGAATGCGCGTCACCATGCTGCCCCTCCATCTTGAAAGTACATTAGCCAAAGAGGGACATACCCGTAAATTCAAGCTTCGCCTTTCACGTTTTAACACTCAAAGGCACCGTGTCGAATGTGAAGAGGGGGATTGCTTGAGACGGATATAGCCTACAATGTAAACTTTGCCTTACGCTAGTGATGTCGTACAATATACAGAATAACGATAGCACCGATAAAAGTTACTTTACTAAGATTAGCTTGCATTCGTCTGGGAACCTGATCGCTGATGTTAGCAATGAAATGGTAAAAATAACGAAAAGGTAAAACTATTATTCATTTTACATAGATGTCATAACCTATATGTTAACTGACAAATTAAATAACTGCAAATTATAATAGTTTTATTAAAAAAAACCTCATCACTTGATCGAATTGGAAGCCATATTAATCTTGGACTAAATCAGCCACCGTAGGACTTAAAACGAAATCGGAATTGAGAGGAACAGAAACTAATATTCACTGGATGGTCATATACCTTTTCACCGCTAGATGGGGGAAAATATCCCACAGTGTAGCTTTAAAGAGTCTCGGCTCATTTGAACATTCTGTCAATGTAAGTCTATGTGATTTTTCAGTTTTAATTGAGTGTACATTTTAGAGATTTATTAGAGATGATAATTAATTACATGAAATAGTTTTTAGCAATGAAAAATGTTTTTTATACAATATGTAAATATAAAATATATAAATATATGGTTTAATTATATATTACATTTTACAAACCATAAAAATATAAACAACATTTAAAAATAATTTGTACACTTGTGTTATAAAAAAGAGAAAAGTGTACAAAAATGTGCTTTTAATAATACATTTTTTATATATTAAATTATTATTAAACAACTTCAAAATAAATGAATTTATTCACATAATTTCTGTATTAAGGAATTACTCTCAGAACAATTCAAACCTGAAATCGCATCTAAATGCAAAGTATGTTCATGTGAATTCACAGTCAGTGCAGCACCAACTACTACTCCAAACCACGTGCCTTAGCAAACCACTACTCAGGGCAGACAGTACAGAATGAACAAAGAGCTGTTTTGCTTAAAAAAAAAGGCTACACAAAGCACAACAGAAGGTATCAGAATGCAAGGGTTTTAAGATGCATTTTAAAGCCATTTTTAGAGGCGTTAAAATAGCCGTAGTCTTAAAAACAAAATGTTCATGATAACAAAACACAAAAAAAAAAACCCCAGCAAGATGTGGTGAAAGTACCTGGCGCATTTCTTCATAGATCATAAATTGAACAAATATAATTGACAGACTGACAGTCTTTTGTGAAACTTCCTCAAGTTAGAGTCTCAAATGATTTTTTCCTGAATTTAGGTGGCTGCTCAAGGTTAATGTTTAACCAAAGATCATGGCACATTCAGACTCTGCTGGAGGACTTGCAGAAAAAGCACATGACTTCTTACGCACGCTATACAGAAACTCTCTTATCGCTGAAGAATCCAGATGTTTGCTTGCAGCATGATAACACGTTTTGCCAAACAATAAATAAATGCGTAAAACCATAAAAGATTACAGTTAAATGACAGATAGCCTAATCCTTTAGCGCTGTGCGACTGCTGGCCGACTGAGCGGCTCTATTCCCCCCACACGACTCGAGAGATGTAAAAATAAAACACTTGGTACAGCAAATCCTGCCAGAAAAAGTATCTTTCTCTATCCGTTCCCCACATAATTCTAACTAACCTGGCAGACCTGTTTATTATTTGGGAAATGATGTGTGGAAAAACAGGAGTAAAAAGAAGGAACTACTTCAATGGAGTCATATTATCTTCCTTTTTACAGGGTGAGGAGGAGGTTACAGTAGGGTGACAAGCCATGTACCACGTACAGACAGAGTTACTGTTGGGACATAGTTTGTCAAGAAGATAGGTTTTAGCTCTGGCTTGATTAAAGAGCTCAATATCAAAACGGTATTCTAAAAATTTGATGATTCCAAACTATTTTCTACTTTCTATTCTTTACAGATCATTGGGAAACAAATAACTTAAATCACACCAGCCCAGGGGCCGTATTCACAAAACATCTTAAGGCTAAAAGTAGCTCCTAACTTGCCGATTTAGGAGAAACTCTGAAAAATAATGGGCGTGTCAGTCCTAATTTTAGGATTTCTAAATGTTTGCTCTAAGAGTGTTTCACAAAGCATTCTAGCTTTAAAACTAGCTCCTAAATCTATGAAATGCTAGGAGTAGTCAAGAGGAATCCTAAGTCACTAAGACCAAGTCACTAAACAATCCTACTGGCTGTTGCCGCAGTGCGCCCAAATACACTATACAACGTTGATGCAATAGTGATAATAAATGTATCTTTAAAGTCCCTGTAAAGTCAAATTTAAATATGTGTTCTGAGTTTCTCACACCACAGATACATGTGTAATTAACCACCCAGCCAAATTTAAATCATAAAAAAATCTGCTAAGTACATAAAATAGCTTATCGAAATCTTGAAAAAATAAGCAGCATTCTCTGCTCTCAAACGCTGGGGTGTGTCCATGAAACCACGCACACTCGCTGGAAAGCTCAGCTGCCGTAAGCACACAAGGCGTGTTGTTACATACAGCTCACGAGTCAGGACGGCACCAGATGTCAGTGGGACGGGAAGAAGAAGATCGGGGCGGGAGATAGTCAGTTCGACCCCATTCTGCAGCGGATTGTCATGAATCGCCGATGAAAGTTTGTAAAACTATCCGGTGTAAAGACACTGCAGAGGCAGGTGTTGGTGGAAATCTTGAGCTCTCCATTAAGGTAGCTGTTCACAAAATTAATCCAGCTCTTCTTGAGATCGTCTTTTTTTGTTTTGTAGGCTGTTTTGTAAGTTGTAGGCTGTAGTAACTAACGGTACTGACAGTAACTCGCAATCTAATGGGGGAACTGATGCGAAATTGCGAATGTGCTCTAGTTATGGGGAGGGCCAAATGCCAAGCGGCTCCAGTGCGTCATCGAGCCACCGTTTTAACCCGCCCAAAATCCTTAACACAGCAATGGTGAAAAACTGTTTAATGGTCTAACTTCTGAATTCAGTTCTACACAGTTCACAGTCTTTGTAATGTGTTTCAACAATATATTTCTAGCATTTATAATGTGTTTAGAAAGAAATCTCAGGATTGCCTTTACAGGGTCTTTAATAAAAAATTATGTCAGATTACCTGTGGCAGTTGTTTTTACGAGTTTACACGTACAAATGATCGAATAGAGTAAAAAAAAAAAAAAGCACACTGAGGGGATCGAGGGCCCCGAGCTTGGAATTTAGCGCAAACCCAGAGTTCTACCTCGCACTGCAGACCGTGAGTGAGGAACGGGGTGGCGGAGGGATGCAAAAAAATGTCGAGGTAACTTGGTGAGTCGGCTCTTGTGTATATACCTCCTCTCACGCCGTTTAGATAGACCAATTGAACGTGCTCCTCACAAACCTTGTTTATAAAACACAATTTTCGCTTGAATTCTGCAATCTCTTGAGACGCAGACATTTACGAGGCTGAATATATACTAGTTTAATTAGTGACACTTGGCCTACTTTTTAAAATCTTTATTTGAATATAGCAACATTTTTATTTTAAAATCTTTATTTGAATACGGCAAAATTCTAATTTTAAAAATGTTTTTTGAATATGGCAACATGAAACAAAATATTTATATAATTAAATCACGGACAGAGACCCCTCCCCTATCAGCCAATCACTGTGATCATAGTTAGTAAGCATGCTGACATCATCCATAGCAACTCTCTTAGCTTAAGACTTCTCTCTATTCCTTAGTAAAAGTCGCTCTCAGCAGCTTTGTGAATAGATTTTAAGAGAAAACTCGTAACTAAGAACTTTTACTGCCATTTAGGAGAACTCTTAGTGGTAAGATAAAATGTTTTGTGAATACAGACCCAGATTCGCACTCTGGTCGCCCGCATATCTAAGATCTGTTCCAATTTTTTTTCACCTAGTCAACCTAAATTTGAGAGGCCTATGTGTGGGGTCAGCCTCTTGCCACTGGTTTCCAAAGAGTCGGGGGGCTCTCAAAATTGTACAGTGACCAAAAACAGCAGAGAGCAAAACTGAAGGAACGGTTTGGAGAGAAGAGCTGGTTTATTGTGAACTGCTCTCTTCATGGAGTGATGTCAAGGGCAGACTGCCAAGGTTCTACTTTTCACTTGCCTGACAATGATTGAGTCGGGTGGGTGTGTGGCAAAGGTGTGTGTGTGTGTGGTGGGGTTGGCCGCCTGCACCAGTGGTCCACCTGGGACTGTCAGAGGTGGGAAGAGCATATATTTTTTATCTAAGGAAGAGTTTAAGTGTGGCTGAGATTGGATGGATGGATGGACGGATGGATAAATGTTTTCACACTGGGTTTTTTTAAGTTTCCGTAGACATACCCATCACAGAAAACCTGTTGCATTTTACATTTTCAAAAAACATGACTTAAGCCCTGTTTCCACCGAAATTACCCGGAACAATTTGTCCCAGGAACCTCATGGGGACCAGAAAATGACCCCACAAGGGGCACAAGGATATTGCCATCTTTGTGGAGACATTTTGTCCCAATAACATAGGGTTTACCAGGACCACACACACACAGGCACACTCAAGGAAACAAATGCATATAGTAGATTTACAGTAACACGACACACACACACAGTGATTTTCATGGAAAAGTAATTTGCATTATTTCCACTCTTGTGGCTGTGGTCATTAGGAGGAAAGGGTACCGGCAATAAATGACCAGCTGAAACTGAGATAAGCCGCCGCTGTATCTGTGTGCTCCCCAACTCCCAGTCCTTAACATGTTCATAAGGCCTTGCCCTTTATAAAACCACAGCCAAGTTATTCCTTCTGATATGTTGTCACTGTAAATCGACCTCTAATCTCTGTGCGGTTAGCGTCCAAACTCTTGCGATTATGAAGCTCTGAGAGGTACAGAGGAGAAAGATTTCCATCACATACAGAGTGAGAAATTAACTTTTTGCCCTCAGGCCTTAATGGCAGTGAATACGATAATTCACCATGACTTCACAACAATAATAGACGTTCTTCCGGGTGGCAAAAGCCGAAGCGTTCTGTAGATGTAGTGCTAGTTTTTAAGTGAGCCTCAGCCTACCACTGAGTAGTTATTTTAGTTACTGTTGCTGTTTGACTTACAATATGTTAGGCTATGGTAGATGGTCTATTTCCCTGTTATCTAACTAAAAAGGCTATGATCGTTTTATGTAGTTTTTGATGGTGAAAAGGATTGCGCGCTGTAGACTAGCGCTACTCAGCTAACGTTAGGCATTCACTCAAACTAAACTCACGGTGATGATGAAACCAATGTGGTACACCCATCAATCATCCAACAGCAGTAGCCTACAACTTTGTTTTGCTTTTCCTATTTCTTCCATTGACTTTTGATCAGTAGCCTGCATGACACTAGAAAATATGTCTCTTGCTTATAATACTTTTACTTTAGGCATAATACTTACTACTTTTGACAACGTCCACTCGCTTTAACCTCCTTGCCCACAGGTTCCGCTGATATATTAACTTTTTTCTCAAGGAAATCGAGATGCTTAACATGAAAAACGCTTAACGTGTCTTAATGTACTAAGACACTGTTATTAACAGACCAAACTCAGTAAACATAATATTAATAAAGTATGTACAAAAACTATTGCGAAATGTTTATCGATAAAAAACTATTGCGAAATGATGGCGTTTCCATTAACCGATGTTATGCAACTAAAACTTAAATTTTTTCCTCTCTTGAGAAGTCATTCCAAAAGTATGCCACGTATTTATGTATATCCCAGATTGCACTAACCATTATTATTAATGGAAGGAGACATAGGCGCGTTATTCAGCATTAGCCTAATTAAAATGAAAAGAGCAAAATGTCTGAATTTACGTGGTGGTAACCAAGTTTTTTTTTTTTTTTTTTTTACAAAGTATACTTTATTATTATTATGTTTACTGAGTTTGGCCTGTCAGTAACAGTGTCTTATACATTAAGCCACGTTAAGCGTTTTCCTATAATGGTTTTCTATGGGAGGAAAATGCTTAACGTGTAATTAAATGTGTTGCGTTCATTATCCCTCAAACGCTATGCTCACACGTCCCGGGTCATTGGTAAAAATAGCGATTTTCTCACAATTTACAAATAGTTGGAAACATTTGGGATATTGTAAGAACTCAACAGAACAAAATATATAACACTGGCCTGGTGGTTTTTGGATATTTGACTGCAAAAATCCTACATACATCCACAATGTCCCGGAATGGATAAAATCCTACACCTTTTGCTGTATATCTGCCAGCGCAAGCGCAAACACAACACGTTTTCGTCATAGTTTCAACTTTGATCAACAACAATGTTTTTAACTAAGCAACTGTTTACAGTAAATCTCTTCAGTTGGTCAGTAGAAGCCGCTCGCATTCTGCCACCCGGAAATGTTTTGGTGCCTGTTGTTTACATACATTCTGAAATGCCGTATGCTGAATCTTTTTCCAGTCAATTCAAATATATACAATTATCACAATGTATGAGAAATCAAATGCACAAATAATCTGGATGAATGCGTTCACACTTCCTTCTAATTGAATTATTTTTGACTGGTGCTAGCATTCCAGAAAACACCCCACTCTGAGTACAATGCATAAACGAGAACAAAATACCTAAGTGTCGAAAACATGACCTTTAAACGTCTGTCACCACAGAATGAAACGGGTCAATATTTTAGATTCACTGTGATTGATGTGTAGATAAAACTACAAGACATGTGATGCCTGACACATTATTGGTCATTCAGTGCATATTAATTAAATAATAATACTAATAATAATACTAATTCCATTGGTAGTAATAATCTAATATGTGCTAAGGTCTGGGCTCATGAATATTAATTACGTTGCATTCATTCAAACTGATTTTCTGAAATCAAACCAAGGACAATAAAAAGTGAGCATCATATGCACAACTACCATAGCCTATTTGTGTAAATGACAATAGTTTTTAAAGTGTTCTGAGTACATGGTTTTTAGCTTGTTGCTGTGTGGTTGCTACAGTATAGGGTGTTGTTTACGGAGTAGTTGTTTACTGGCCCAAGAAAAAAAAGAGCCCACCCACAAGTCTGGTCTCAAGACATGGCTCAGGTCGCTCCTTCAATGTAGGTCCATGGATTTGACCTATTACTTGACCATCAGCCAGGCAAAAAGACAACCAAACATTGGCTTGATTTTCTTAGTAATATCACCCTTCTCAACAAGCCATATTATTTGAGCAATCACTCATGTCTGTAGCACAAATAGTGCAGGATAAGTTATGCGCCAGGTTATGCTTTCTCGAATATTACCTTTCATGTAGTGTGCAATATAGCTGTTTGTAAATGTAAAAGGTCTGCAAAGTTTTAAAGATCAAAATGCATGAAAAATAAAGTTATTGTCTCCTAAAAGAAATAATTGATTCTGAACTGCCTGAATTTTGTAGCCACTGTAGCCACTTAAGGATGCAGTGAAACGAGTTGTCAGCAATTACAGTCTCACTTCCTGATGCATACCTATGTAACAATGTAAGAAATTAGCATTGGCTGTCCGTGAACAACATCTACTTTGACCCACCCTCAAACACTGTAGCTGAGACTGTAAGAGTTTGGTTTGTGTTGGTTTGGTGTTGTCGACATGTTGCGTAAACGCTGATTTCCACACTGCAAATTCACTTTGCATACACTTCAAAAGGATGTGGACTCGTGCTAGAATTTATATCTTTCGTATCACTGTGTATCCAAGCACTGAGGAAGATCCGGAGCTGAAATTCAGATATGGTAATAGGCGTTTCGTATCCAACACTCACTATAAGACCAATCACAACAGACTGGGCCATCTGACCAATCATATGACCAAGAGAAGAGTAGTATTGCGGAAAGGAGGGGTTAAAGGGAGTGTAACTACGTGTAAATAGCAACTAGATGCTATTTACTAAGTGAAAATAGTGATATATTCTATTTACACCATATAATACTACCAGTTCTTTGCAATATATATAGTACTTACATGTAATTTATACTTTATTTTGACAGATACATACTATTTGCACCTCAGTATTGTTGTACATTAATAGGATGCAATAATAATATTAGAGTGTAAATGATTATATTTATTTAAATTATTAAATGGATTCCGCCGTAAAGGGACAATAAAAGCCCTCCCTACACCTACCCCTAACCCTACCCAATAAATGCTTTTATTATTATTAAACATGTCATACTTTATTTCCACATTTAGAACCTTTTCTTAATTTTTATTGAAAGTAAATGCCTTTCTGATGTGATATGTGATGAGAAAAGAAAGAAGAGAAAACTCTGCAAAAGGCGGATTTGAACCTGTGTTGATCGCATCAAAACATTGAACATACGCTACTGATTGCACCACTGAAGACATTGAACTAGGAGTGTTTTTTATTTTTATTTGTTTGGCATAGCCAGGCATTGTTAGGCATAGATAGTGCGAATAGCACTTGCCAACAAGGCACGCTATCTGCACTTGGTGTGAATAGACACTCCGTTGTTTTAATGTATGTACACTGTACAGCATGAGAAAGTCATAGGATGTAGTGGATAGGTACACAATGGATAGTCATCTAATCTGTATATGGCTGTGAATCGAGATTCTAAACAACCCACAGCAACAATTTAAAAGCAGCCCATTCTATTTCAAATATCAACAGTGCTTCTCAGAAATAGCTTATTGCATCTTTAAGTGGAATCACAACCAGAATTTTTAAATTTCTCACGATTCTCATCTGTACTTCCTGTATGTCTCTGTTCAAGCGATGGAGAAGGAGTGTTTGATCTGACAGCGCTGCTCTCGCAGGAGGCCAAAGATGCAGATATTTACCCGCCACATCTGGAGAATTCCTGTTTCCAACAGAGCAAAGGGACCAAAGGAAAGCTCTGATGAGAACAGCAGACATTCAATCTGCTTTTGGAGATCCCTAACACAAGGCCATAAAGGTGCTCTGGAGCTCAGTGTCAACTAGCATCCTCAGAAGACAGGGTGCTGAGTAACAGAATGAGTGTGCTCATCCCATGGAAAGTTTATATGATGACCCATGAGTCTATCAAACTAGATTTCATCTTAGTTTTCCACATTTCAAATGTTTTTCTACTGTCATAATGTAGCTGAAATATTCAGGATTCAGCAGGGCTCAGAGAGGTTGAGAGGTGAGACACACTTTTTAAAAGTTAACTTTTTTTAACTCGACACACAAAAAAGCTACATGTTGACAGTTTAATGAACTTTAAATTTATTAAACTTAAAAAAATTCTTCAAGCTGTTGCTCTGCTATGACTGTATCTGACCTAGAAGAGAGGAACTAACCATAGAGGAAGATAGTTAAAGATTTAGTTCACTTAAAAATGAAAATTACCCCATGAATTACTCATCCTCAAGCCATCCTAGGTGTATCTGACATTCTTCTTTCTGATGATCACAATCATGAACACAGTTATATTAATACATATCCTAGCTCTTCCAAGGTTTATAATGGCAGTGAATGGGGCCTACGAGTTTGAAGCTCAAAAAAGTGCATCCATCCATCATAAATGTACTTCCGCCAGACCACCTTCCGTATTCAACTTAAGAAGAAAGTGTAACGCCTCTTGCAGTTAAAAACGCTTACGCTAAACACGACATCATCATCGCACCAGTTACGCTTTTTCCTAAGTTGAATATGGAAGGTGGTCTGGTAGAAGCTAGATATTGTCTTACAAAAACCCATCGATTCACTTCGGAAGGCCTTTATTAGCCGCTGTGGAGTACATTTATGATGGATGGATGCACTTTTTTGAGCTTCAAACTCAATGGACCCCGTCACTGCCATTATAAAGCTTGGAAGTGTCAAAATATTTATTAATATAACTCTGATTATGTTAATCAGAAAGAAGAAGTCATTTACACCTAGGACGGCTTGAGTAAATCATGGGCTAATTTTCATTTTGAAGTGAACTAATCCTTCAACACCAGGGATGTTTCTAGAGTATGATCCTCACTAAACTTGACCAAAGTACATCAAAATTTGTAGTGGGGCATGCTCACCTGGAAATCCAAAAACAGCACCAAAACATTCCATTTCTGGTGACTTAGGAAGATCATTTCAGCTTAATTTACTGTAAAAGGCTTTGCTAAAATTTAGGTATCAAAACTGGTCACTGTTTGGGTAATGACAATGAAAAAGCTTTCACAGATGATGCCTTAATCAAGCCATAAACAATCCCAAATTAGAAGAGATAAGCAAGCATTCTTTTAGCAGTTAACGTTATCGATCAAATCTGTGCCATGTAAATTAGATCTGCAAAACGGGAAGTCCTCATTCAACTAAATAATACTAATTCACATACTACTCATTATCGGCCTGGTAGTTACCTCTCCTCGGCTACAGTGTCGTATTATGAATAATCGTCTGACTGACTGCAAGTCAAGGATTCCACAGGGAAAAGTGAAGGAGGAGGAGCTCAGCGAGGGGAGGGGCAGAGACGTATGATTGATTGAAGAGGACATGCAGGATACTTTTGCTTCAACTGACATTAGAATCAGTCTTCAAGTTTTAAATAATTAAAGTTACATATATGATAACGTTCAATGAATAAGAAAGCCTTTTAGCAGACATACAGTATTGATTTAGTGTAACCTACCTCATCAGACAATGATTTTCAGGAAAACTTAAACAAAGGGTCTAGTGATGCCCCTGGTAAACACTAATGATCACTTAGTGGCCCTTGTGGCACTAAGGAAAAGAATGCAACTCTTACTTGCATTGCATTATGAATTGCAGAGTGACATTTCAGAACGCAACAACTTACACAATCAAGCTTGCGTAGCTAGAGGCATTTGCGTTCATGAACTTGCATTCCCTTGTGAAAAAGAAATACTCTTTAGAAAATAGTATTTATTACAGTAATATAAAAGAACATGCTTAGGTGCAGACTGAATGAAGTGGGTTTTGTTTTTGGACAATTATTACGTTATTTACAATTAAATGAAAATTGCTTTGTTTAATTAAATGCATATTAAAAGCAATTATTTGAATTTAAGAGTTCTTTTTAAAATCCTTTTAAGGGGACCTATTATGCAAAATTCACTTTTATTAGGCATTTTAACCACAGTGTGTAAAAAAATCATCCAATAATGGTAAAAACCCACCCAATACTTTTTTTATAATCTCCATCAATAATTATCAATCTCTCATAACACGCTGTTTCACATTTCCCCCTACTCCTACATAAGAGTAGGAAAATCCCGTCCATGACTGTTGATGATCTGCCCTATTAGCATAGACACACCCCTAAGTGAAAAGCACAGGGACAGCAATTTCTGTTTACTCGCTGTATCAGTGCTAGAGTATTATAATGTCTGTGCCAAAAAACATTACAAATGTTCTGTAATTGGTCGTACCAACGGGCATACAATATAGACTCCAGGACACCACTGAGAAAACTGTGTCTGTAAAATTTTATATATTTGCGCAAATAATTTTACGCATGACTGCTTCCACAACGAGGGTCAGTACAACACTGGAGTTGTTTCTGAAGTATGGGTCAATACATATGCTTTGTGCTCTACCTTCATAACCAGAACAAGTAAGGATGGCACTTCATATTTTGTGAATGCTGTACGGCTAATATGACTAAATTTACCATAATCTCTGACTGTATTCACAGAGACTAGAGCTATGTTGTTAGTTTTATCCCGAAAACACTCACTGTATAGTCAGGTGATGGATGTTAGCCTACATAAATGTACCCACTAACCATTCAGAAACGTGCAGGTGCAGCCTAAAAGTTGCAACCTCTTCCTGAGTCTCTCTATCGATGTCCGACTCTGGTTCAAACATACAAAGCTGCAGTCCACGACTGGTTATTTCTGACATTTGGCTGAGTGAGATTAGCCTGTTGTGTTATTGACAGAGTATCTGAAGCTGGTGTAAAGGATCCGCCCTCTTCTGGAAGTGGAAGAGGGAGCAGCAGCTCATTTGCATTTAAAGGGACACAAAAACAGTGTGTTTTTGCTCACGCTCAAATAGAGGCAAATTTGACAAGCTATAATAAATTATTTGTGGGGTATTTTGAGCTGAAACTTCACAGACACATTCTGGGGATTGTCATCTTGTGAAAAGGGGCATAATATGTCCCCTTTAAAGCTGCAGTAAGGAGTTTTTAGAAAACGTTAACTTAGCCTGAAAATGTGAACAAGCACAACTCACAGGTCACCCCTTGCTCTCTGCTGCGCTACAGCCCTCCCTCCACAGCCCCTCCCTCCTCACAATGGAGCCTGCCGTGAATGCGCAGGCTAGTAAGCAAGCAGGGCCACCGATGACGGCGGATAAACAGTTATGGCACATTCACTGGAATGGACGAAGCATCAACAATATGATTTACATTGACTATGGCCTGCCCATACTTTGACTACGGCCTGCCCATACTTTGACTACAAACTTGGTCCTCAAAACATTACGTATTTTGCCATTTAATATGACGTTGCACTATTTCTACAAGTAATAAATAGCTAGAAAGATAATATAATGGTAACTAACGTTACAGTATGCAAGTAATTAGTTGCTTTGCACTGTGCATGACATTTTATCTGTATGTTATGCGGCTAGAGTTTCGACAATGGGCTCCAACGAGGAATTCACACCCACAGCGACTTCGGGGAGTCAATGGGCGGGGAGAAGATGAAGCCGTGGTGTGCGCAGTTTGGATTGTTTGTCCACCATAAGCAAAGCTGCGGCACACCGATAATCTTGAATTTGAACGCCTGTACACGCTTTGCATGAGAGGGGTGTGATCAGCACACACACACACAAGCTTGATTGACACTGCTAAGACACTCCTCCTGGCTCTGATTGGTTGTTTCCTACCGGGAGCGGTGTATTTCTGCAAATTGCAATAGGGCCACTGGGAGGAGTCAGAGGAGCTTGATATTTTCACAGATTATCTGTCTCATATCTATTATCAGGACATAATGACAGGTTTAACAAATATGTAAAAAATATTTTTTTTTACAAAAGTTACTGCAGCTTTAAGTAATTTCATAACTTATTTTGTCTTTGGAATATTGTTAATGTGCACTATGAATGCGCTGACAAACATTTATGAAATATACTGTATGTCAAAATGTAATTTGCACTGAAACTTGTATATCCTTGTGCAGTATTACATTTTGTATATCCTGTGTTACAGTTAAAACCAAGTGCTTTACATGTATTTTAGTATTTAAGTCAACACATCAAAATGTACTTTAAGTAATTTTAGTATTTTAAAGTGCACTTTTTAAATGTGTACTTAAAGGCAGGGTAGGTGATTTGTTAATGCGTTTCAATGGCAACACGATCAACACTGAAATGAATCTGCAGCAGTCAGGTGGTACAGGTCAGTACTCTTTAAGTTAATTATATTCGTTATTATTGTAATGTTATGTGCTTTGAGACATGAGGTAGTTTAACATTGTCTCTTGTGACGCTTTTGTTTGCTCCCTACATGGTCATGTGTTTTGAAGGTGTGGCTCTGGAGATGCTCTGAAGTGAACCTATGAAGCGAACTCGATGCTAGCCTCTCTGAAAATTGCCCACCCTACTTTATGTGTAAGTGTTATTATTATTTTTATTTTTTATATACTTTTAAGATTTGAAATACACTACAAGTGCACAGGCCAGACACAAACTTACAGCACCTGCATGCCAATATATGCCATGGCTAATGGGCTTTTGAATGTGCCAAAGTCAGTGGCAGTGTTAGTGAATGAAGGCACGTCCTGGAAACTTCCAATTCCACATCGAATGATCTAATGTTTTATTCTAATGATAAAACCAATTCAAGTGAGCTATATACATAGCCTGACAAATATGTAGTGATTCCAATGTTTATTTCTCGGTAGAAGTGGAAGTAAAAAGTAAAAAGGCATTCGAACATTCAAACATGTGAACAGCATGAACAAGTTTATGGAGGTTTGTGGAATATCATAGGCAGCAAGAACACATTTGTACTGCTTTCAAAAATGATTGATGAAGTCCTGTATACACTCACCTAAAGGATTATTAGGAACATCATACTTATACTGTGTTTGACCCCCTTTTGCCTTTATAACTGCCTTAATTCTACATGGCACTGATTCAACAAGGTGCTGAAAGCATTCTTTAGAAATGTTGGCCCATATTGATAGGATAGCATCTTGCAGTTGGAGATTTTTGGGATGCACATCCAGGACACGAAGTTCCCGTTCCACCACATCCCAAAGATGCTCTATTGGGTCAAGATCATGTTCAAGAAACCAATTTGAAATGATTCAAGCTTTGTGACATGGTGCATTATCCTGCTGGAAGTAGCCATCAGAGGATGGGTACATGGTGGTCATAAAGGGATGGACATGGTCCAATGCTCAGGTAGGCCGTGGTATTTAAACGATGCCCAATTGGCACTAAGGGGCCAAGAAAACATCCCCCACACCATTACACCACCACCACCAGCCTGCACAGAGGTAACAAGGCATGATGGATCCACGTTCTCATTCTGTTAACGCCAAATTCTGACTCTACCATCTAAATGTCCCAACAGAAATCAAGACTCATCAGACCAGGCTACATTTTTCCAGTCTTCAACGGTCCAATTTTCGTGAGCTCGTGCAAATTGTAGCCTCTTTTTCCTAATTGTAGTGGAGATGAGTGGTACCCGGTGGGGTCCTCTGATGTTGTATAGCCCATCCGCCTCAAGGTTGTGCATGTTGTGGCTTCACAAATGCTTTGCTGCATACCTCGGTTGTAACGAGAGGTTATTTCAGTCAAAGTTGCTCTTCTAACAGCATGAATCAGTCAGCCCATTCTCCTCTGACCTCTAGCATCAACAAGGCATTTTCGCCCACAGGACTGCCCAACCCGATCTCACGGCAATTTGTACATATTTTACGAGGTGGCTAATTAAATGCAATTTATGCGACCTCACTCGTCGCAATTCATACGATTTTTACTAAATCGTGCGTATTTGACGAGTTGGCAAATTCGTATGAATTCGTATGAATGACCTACCTCAACCCGCCCTAAACCTACCCATCACTGGGGTTTAGGCAAAGCGTCTGGTCATACGAGTGAGGTCGTACAAATTTGTACGAAATAGCCACCTCGTAAAATATGTACGAATTGGTTGTGAGATAGCGTTGGACTGCCGCATACTGGATGTTTTTCCCTTTTCACACCATTCTTTGTAAACCCTAGAAATGGTTGTGTGTGATTGGTTGATTAGATAATTGCATTAATGAGAAATTGAACAGGTGTTCCTAATAATCCTTTAGGTGAGTGTATATGACAGTATACAGGACATTTTGCAAACATTGGATTATATCATGTTATTGCCTTGCTACCTCCATACAGTAAATCAAGACAGAAAAGATACATTTGAAAACTTTGTAATTGTCCAGTTGTCTAATGGTCTTTTTAATGAGATTTTCAAAAGTGCGCCTTGGCATTTTGTACGTCTGGCAGAGTGCTGAATGTATTTCACGTGAGGCAGTTTCATTGACTCGTATTTAGTGAAAGGCCATTTGAGGAGGGAATTCACCGGGATGATTAAATGACATCCAGCTGGGGGAGGAAGTGTCTTCGATGAGCGTTTCCTGCATGACAATGCAGCGTTCTTCATTGAGTTAAGCACTCTGTAGATGGCCTGTCAGATCATATTAGTGTTGACCTAGAGTGGCCTCAAAAACGGCCTCTGTGGAGAGGTCCATCACACACACTAGGGCAGAAATGATATAAAACAACACCACACCACCGGTAGCATGACTTGTCCCATTCTGATATAAAAGCCTTTTTCCACATCTAATCTGTGAGATAACATCTTACTACATACTTTCAAATGAAATTTGAGTCCAAATTAAATAACATGCTTTGTGTTTGTTTGGCTTTTTTCATTCCATTATTTAAAGGGTCATGAAACCTAAAACACATTTTTGAGCTGTTTATAGATATATACAGGTTGCACATCAATGAAAACAATAGCACTTAGTTTTTCAGCGCTATTTCATTCTTCTGGTTTAAAAAGCATATGTATATGGGTTAATCCAAAGTCATGATTGGCTGCATCTACGTCATCAGTTTCTGAGCTTTTCTCTGCATTTATTCATGAGAATGAACCGTTTTAATCCAATCACTGTGCTGTATTATGCATGAGATCGCATCACAGCAGAGAATTCAAATGTCACAAAAGACTGTTTTAGCGCTGTTCACTCACCTTTGCATTTGTATATATGTGTCATAAGTGTGTACCTTCCGTACAGAAGCAGTGTGGTTCACAATTTTCCAGTGATGCAGTCAGAGCTGGAGTTTGACTACCAATGGCTGTAACCATATTTAATGTTACTATACAGTACATTAGGTAATAAAATGTTTTCCGATGTAATGCAGGCATCCCATTAAAAAAAATTATCACAAAATTCCAACCTCCAAAGTCACCCTTAGACTGTTTTCTAAGACTTTAACTGGCTCATTCTATCATTCAGATTCATTGGTAAAACTTCACAATAATGTATTTGTTAATGTTAGTTCAAGGATTAGATCACCCAAAAATGTTGGGCTGTCTTTGTATGTACAAAAAAAAAAAAAAAAAACAACAGGCTGCACAGACTTAAAAAAAAAAAAAAAAAAAACTGGTTGAAATTGTATATAAACAAACTCTCAAGATTCTAGATAAAAAGCCAATTAGTTTTCACCATTTTAGTATTTTAACTACGTTTTCCATTTTAACTTGGGAACATTTGATACAATTTGCTGACTTAGTACTTGTTTTTAAATTTTTTTAATGGTTTTGCTCCACTTATTTTATAGACATGAGCCTGTATTAGGGGCGATTGTACCATTTAGAAGTACTACTTTTGCTCAGTTATCTTTTGCTTTCAGAGGAACGCATGAGTGGAATAGACTTCCAACGGAGCTGAAAGAATTAAAACACATAACATGTAATTGTGGTTTCTCAAAAATGCTTAAAAAATGGTCACTGTTAAATCTAAACTGTAATCTTTTCTAGAGATTTTGGTATAGTATTTTTGTTTTGTCTTGCCCCTGTCCTTAAAGTGATAGTTCACCCAAAAATGAAAATTCTGTCATTTACTCACCCTCACGTTGTTCCAAACCTGTATGAGTTTCTTTGTTCCGTTGAACACAAACGGAGATATTTGGAAGAATGTTTGTAACAAAGGAGATAGAGCAACCACTGACTACCATAGAATTTTTTCCCCCTACTATGGTACTCAAAAGTTGCTCTATCTGTTACAAACATTCTTCAACATATCTCCATTTGTATTCAACAAAACAAAGAAACTCATACAAGTTTGGAACAACGTGAGGGTGAGTAAATGACAGAATTTTCATTTTTGGGTGAACTATCCCTTTAAGGACAGGGGCAAGACAAAACAAAAATACTATACCAAAATCTCTAGAAAAGATTACAGATAAGATTTAACAGTAACCATTTTTTAAGCAAAGAAACTCATACAGGTTTGGAACAACTGAGGGTGAGTAATGACAGAATTTTTGGGGTGAATTATCCCTTTAACATCTACCTGCCATGGGACTATTAATGAAAATTTGCAAATGTTGGCTAAATCTGGTGCAAAATACATATTTTTTATGTATTATTAATGTGTATTGTCTCTGATTAAAAGAATACATAAATAAATAAAAGTGTCATTACTTACCCTCATGTCATTCCAAACCCATAAGACCTTCGTTTATCTTCGGAACACAAATTAAGATATTATTTATGAAATCTGAGAGCTCTTTGACCGACAGCAACATAATTGCAACTTTTAAGGCCCAAAGTAGGAAATACTTAATTAAAATAATCCATGTGACTCTAGTGGTTCAACCTTAATATTAAGAAAAGATGAGAATACTTTTTGTGCACAAACCCCCCCCAAATAACAACTTTATTCAACAATCTCTTCTCGCCTGTGTCAGTCTCTTACGCTTTTTACGTAGTAAATACAGTGCATCGCTTCGGAATCGCTACATCAGAATGCCAGCTTACTATTGGCCGATGCTGTTCACACGAGCACCACGATGCATGCGTGTAATGCTGGCCAATGGTGAGCCGTAACTCAGGAGCGCTGCACTGTATTTACTACATCAACAGCATATGAGACTGACACAAACAAGAAGAAATTGTTGAATAAAGTTGTTATTTTTGTTTGCTTTTTGTGCAAAAAAAGTATTCTCGTCATAAATAGGTCTTACGGGTTTGGAACGACATGGGTAATTAATGACAGAATTTTCATTTTTGGGTGAACTAACCCTTTAACTACATTAGTTAATGTGAACAAACAGTGAACAGTTGTATTCGTATTAACTAAAATTAATAAAGATTAATAAATAATGTTGCAAATATAGTGTTCATTCTTAGTTAATGTTTTAAATTGTGAATCAGACAACTCTAGCAACTATAGCTACAGTCAATTTAAATATCTGTTTATGTGCTTTCATGATTAACCCTAACCCACAAATTCTAAATATCAATAAAAAATATTAAGTAAAAATCAATGCTGAGTTTCCATTGTTTACATGTGGTGATCTGCTGATATCAGCAGCCTTACAGACAGCAGCAGGAAGCCCAGACTCAGCACTGTCTCTGAGAGACGCAATGACACACCAAACATCTTCACCACCACACTGTGTTACTCCTGACATATATTGCAATAACACTAATGTAAAATAATAATAGCTTTTATATTCCAATATTTCTGATTGATACTGATTTGGAATGTTTTAAGATTAAATCATGCGGCCTGTGTCATGTCCCAGTGTCTAGAAACAGAAGTGATCATAAAGATATGCAGATAAACTGATAAAAAAAACTAAATTGAGTTAGCATAGCAAAATAAATGGGATTTCCGTATCTTTTGTTGCTTGTGTCAAAGGCCACGCGTCCAATCAAAATCAAGGCCATATTTTGATGCAAATTAATCCCTCACTTGCAAACTAGTCAAATTAGGCAGACACATGCATGACAACCAGGAACAAAACGTCAAAGTAAAGGAAAATAGGACCCAGACTACATTAAATACTGCTTCACTTAGTGGATAAACATGGTTTGTGCAGACCACAATGTGCTATGTGCTGCGAATTATCATCTCCCGACAGCACAAAATCATGAGACATAATTTTTATGACAAAAAAACAAACAAAACTAAAATATCAGGGTTCCTATTAAGCCTTTGCCTTGTTAATACTTCTGCATATTGATAAGCCTGGACAGTTTGAGGTAGCATTAAGTTCAATGTGCTTTTGTATTTACTTTTAGATCCTAGATCCTAGGCTAGATCCTGAAGCAACCCAGTTAGGACTGTTATACTGAGTATTTCATATAGAAAAGTCTTAGTTTAATAACTATTTTCAGTAACAATAAAATTCTAATAGTGAAAAATATGCTATAACTTTCACCTTTTAAAAAAACATTTACATCTTAATGGATGGAATGTACATAATGTATCAATCTCCATTAATAATGGATACATTTCCTTGGCCAAGAGAAACACCTCTTCACAATTAATAATAATAATAATAATAAATAACATGAATGATAAATAAATATATTTTTTAAGTAAGTTGCATAGTAAATTAGTTATTATTCTGGCCTTTTATGTCTGCTGTTATTTGCAGGAACACGCTCTAAAGTACGAATGGTATGAATTTTGTATGTTTGTATGTAATGTATACATGTACGTATATAAAATAAGCATTGCCTATGAGAAAACATCATAAGCAGGCTTTTCAAGGCAGTGTAACGTCAGTAAAGCCTGTGACATTCTTGCTTACCTGTCTGTCATAAGTAGCACGGCATGCAGCTTATGCTGTGCTCTCATGTCAATTGGTTCAATACTAATGTCATGATATTCATCAGAGGATGTCACCACAACAACACTGTTGTCCTACAGCATACTTTGAGCTGCTATGCACTGAGGAAAATAATTCCAATAATGTATCTGCATGTGAAACTAATCAAAGACTAAATTAATCACTACAGGTAATACTTCTTAAAAACAGGTCCACTGTTTAGTCTGCATTTCTTGGCTTGTACTGCATTAGATTGCTCCAGAAAAGAAAAAAGAAAAAATACACAGGCTAATTAACATTCCAGAAGACAACAGTTGACTTGTGTCTTATGTATCCTCTCTGCGCATTTTAAATGAAAGAGGAAATCACAAAAACAAGTTTACGGCCACGCTTATTAAATTTAAAGGATGAGCACATGTATGTTCCCACCCAGCTACTGCACTAAAAACTTAATATAACCACACATAACAGGTGATGGCAGACAATTATCTAAACGACTTAACTGTAATGGACATAATCATTCACACTTTCTTGCAGCCGTTGCGCAAATATTGGCACCCAAACTTCACGTTGGAAAATAAAGCAAACCAAAAGTTTCCCAAGAGCGCAACAAAAACGTTATATTTTGCAACACCCTTAGTTACTAGTACGAAAGGAAAACAATAAGTATACCTACTTGAGCCAAGGAAACAGTCCGTAAATCTTCGGAAACAGCTTGTGGAAGGCGGACCATCTTCCATGTCTGACCTCAAGCGAGTAATGATAACTCTTGATATGATATGCGTCTAGTTTAATGTCGACCCGCTGCTATAAATGAAACGATCCGACCCTGAAACGCCAGATGACATCAAAGCGCGTCAAATCTAAAAGACGCTACAGAACGCCGTGTTTTACGCGCCCCGTACGCGCACTGATGTATCTGTGTCCAGTATGTAGACGCGCCCCGACCTCTCCTCCTAGTAAAATGTTGAACAATAAAGCAAAGAGTCGAAGAGAGCTCGTCTCGAGTGGAGCCGGAGAATGGCACTGAGAGCGGCGGCGTTCGCGTATCTCCTCCCCGGCTGCGCCGCACTCTGGCGCAGCTGCTCTGCTCCGGACTGCTGTAGTGTGTTTTCCCACTGCTAAGGGGGGAATGGGGGCGTCATTTCTCAGGGTTGGACATCCTCTTATGTTATAGTGTCGAGGCAGGACGTTGGGGAATTAATATGAAAGCAGCGTGTAAGGACAAATGGGTGTTTATAAGTGTTTCCACTAGAGGCCATTATAAAGACATGTTGGTGCATTTCGGGTCCTTCTGAGTACATACAGTTTGGATTTGTTTCTTTGACTTGTAGATCTCACAGTCACAGAGAGTATTTTAACACTCGCAATATCGTTTGTGCGTAAAAGCACGCTGTCAGGAGCCATAATCGACTGCATATTGTGACGGGGAGGCAGCAGAACTGGAGAAATCAACTGCTTGCTGCTGTGGGACTGACGCGCTCTGACGTCAGCACGCGTCAATGATTCTGTGTGTGTGTGTGTGTGTGTGTGTGTGTGTGTGGTGTGTGTGTGTGTGTGTGAGAGAGAGAGAGAGAGAGAGAGAGAGAGAGAGAGAGAGAGAGAGAGAGAGTGTGTCTTGAATTGACGACAAATCCGTTTTTCGTTTTGGTACAGCTTATAATGACAAACGACTCTTGCAGGTCTTTCTACTCCAAAAAATGTATGTCTATATACATGTGTATAAACTACGAACTTACTACTGTGCCGTTATATATAGTAGGCTATTATGTCTGTGCAAAACCTTCAACTGCAATTTTAGTATGTTGAAAATGAGATTAAAAACACATATCCTTGAATAATAATGATAGCATAGGCCTACAACGTTTTTTAATATCTCAAGTGCACTATGTTGTATTGCTCCCACATGAAAAAAATACTATAGTATATTATAGTAAAATTACAGTAAAATTACTCTAGTAAACACTGTAGTGTTTTTGAACCATACTATAGTAAAGATACTACAGTAAATTGTATATTGTAGTATATTATAGTATTTACTACACTTTGTTAATTTACTGTAGTATATTTACTATAGTACGGTTCAAAAACACTATAGTATATAGTGTAATTTTACTATAATATACTATAGTATTTTTTAAATCTTGAAAACTATATTCACAAGTTCACAATTACAAATAATTAGAGTAAAGTATTATGAGTATTTGGCATGCTGTCGGAGGAGAGGGAGTACGTACTACCCCCTATCTCTGGTTAGGATAGCAGTCGAGTGTGAGGAGACACTGAAAACTGTCGAGGGACATATGTGAGTGGGCATCCTCTCATATCATTAAAAACGAATGCAATAAGCTTGTACTATGGATCTGAAAAAGCCCCCAAAATATTGTTGAAATTTACAAACAATTCTTGAGTGAAAATTGTTATAAAGAAAATCCAGATTTTCAACCAGCTTTTTTTCCCCAATGTAGGCTTAATCATAATTATAAGTGTGTCTATACAGTATTCGTCCATTACTAAAAGTCATTTTATATTTTGCCATTATGAATGTGCAATTCCTAACGTCTCGGTTACGTATGTAACCCTTGTTCCCTGAGGAGGGAATGGAGACGTCACGTCAGTGACTGACGAATGGGGGTTTCGCTTAGAAGCCTATCAACTTCGAGATCTAGAAAGCAACCAATGGCAGTGCCAATGCCATGAGCATGCAGATTTTGCATAGCGGACTCCACCCCACTGTGTGGGTATATCAGGAAGAACGCTGGCATGATCGCATTGTGTTACCTGCTGAGGAGCCAAGACTGAACTCCCGGCCGTTTCATCGGTACAGCGGATGTGGCAGAGGGACGTTACGTCTCCGTTACCTCCTCAGGGAACGAGGGTTACATACGTAACCGAGACGTTCCCTTTCGTTCAGTCACTCCGAGTAATGTCAGTGACTGACGAATGGGGGTCCCAATATAATCACGCCACTCTGCTGTCTTCCAGTGCCCTGCGTAAGTACGAGTTCCCTGTCGTAAGACTAGTACGGACGAAGGACTCCCACTTAACACAGGAATACCAAAGTACACTGGGAAGCATATTCCAGGTGGAAGTATGCGCCTAGCTTCCTACCCGTAGGGAGGACTTAGGAATACACATATGACCCACTAAGGGCTGCATATGGAAGAACTCTGGGGTACTAGCCGAATGTGGACTTTTAACCCACGGCTTGCCAAGCCCGCCAAGGAAAGACCCCGCTCAGGGAGGCTTACCGGTGGAATTACACATGTGGGGGTCGCCCAGAGGGGGAACCATGCACACCTGGCCTGACACGAGGGTCTGGGCTTAAGGGCAGACTTACTGGTGTCGGCGTCGACAGTGCTGGGGGAGCTCAGGGCTTCCGGGAAGCTCACCTGAGAAAATATTGCACGTATCCAGTCCGTGGAGTGGAATGGCGAGCAAGCGAAGACACCTGAGCCTAGTCCATTACCGGCCACTTGTAGAGGCGAGAACATAGTCGGACACAGGCTCCACTCTGAGATTGTAGAATCTGGCGAATGTGTTCGGTGTCACCCAGCCTGCAGCTCTGCAGATGTCTGTTAGCGGAGCGCCATGCGCTAGAGCCCAAGAGGAGGCCACACTCCGGGTTGAGTGTGCCCTGACCCCAAGGGGGCATGGGCGGCCCTGCTGCTGGTACGCCAAAACAATGGTGTCCACTATCCAGTGAGACAGCCTTTGTTTTGAGAGAGCCTTTCCCTTCAGCTTCCCACCATAACAGACAAAGAGCTGATCTGAGGTCCAGAAACACTGCATTCTGTCTACGTAAGCACGGAGGGCGCGTACTGGAAGGGTACTGCCCTCCAGTACTGCGTACTCCAGTACTGCGTACTGCCTCCTCCAAGGGCAGAGCTTGCAGGTTCACCACCTGGTCCCTGAATGGAGTGGTGGGAACCTTGGGCACATATCCAGGCCGGGGTCTCAGGATCACTTAAGAGTAAGCCGGCCCGAATTCCAGGCACGCTTCATCAACCGAAAATTCCTTCAGGTCCCCTACCCTCTTGATGGAGGCCAGATCGATAAGGAGCGTCATCTTCATAGACAGGAACTTAAGGTCCACTGACCGCAATGGCTCAAAGAGAGCCCTCTGCAGAGCATCTAACACTACTGCGAGGTCCCAAGAGGGCACGAGGGAAGCGCGAGGAGGATTTAGTCTCCTTGCTCCCCTCAGGAACCTGATGACCAGGTCGTGCTGACATACCTTTTTGTTGTCCAGGAGGTCGTGGTGGGCAGATATAGCGGCCACGTATACTTTAAGGGTGGAAGGAGACTGCTTTGATCCAACCCTTCTTGTAGAAATGAGAGCACAGACCCGATCAGGCATTTCCAGGGGTCTTCTTGACGAGAAGAGCACCAGGTGACGAAGAGGTTCCACTTCAACGCATAGGCATGGCTGGTAGACTCTGCCCTAGTGGAAGTGATGCTAGCCACCACCACAGGTGGCAGCGTACTAAAACCTGCCACGTCCCATCCAGGAGCCACACATGGAGGTTCCACAGATCGGGACGTGGGTGCCAAAGGGTGCCCTGTCTCTGAGATAGGAGGTCCTTCCTCAGAGGAATTGGCCAGGGAGGGGCTGTCGCAAGGAGGAAGAGTTCCAGGAACCAGGTCCGGCCGATGTCATATCCCAGGTTCAGCTCTCCTGGGATATGGACAGCACGAAGGGACCTCAGATGCTTCTGACTCCATAGGACGAGATGGCGGGCGAGTTGAGACATCCGGCGGGAGCGTAGGCCCCCCTGGTGGTTGATGTACGCTGCTGTGGCCGTGTAGTCCATCCTGACTAGCACATGTTGACCCTTGAACAACGCTTGGAAGCAGTGCAGGGCGAACCGTACTGCCAGCAACTTGAGGCAATTGACACGCAGGGCACGCTGGGGCCCTGTCCAGTATGCACATGGCCCCCCAGCCCTTGGCGGATGCATCTGTTGACACAACCACATGTCTGGAAACTCATTCTAAGGGCACTCCGGCCCATAGAAAACTGAGGTTCGACCACGGGGTGAAGGTTTGAAGGCAGGCCCGAGTCACTTGAACCCGGAGTGTGCCTGTCTGCCATGCCCATCTCGGGACTCAATCACGACGCCAATGCTGAAGCGGTCTCATATGAAGCAATCCGAGCATTGTTACCGTGGCTGCAGATGCCATATGCCCCAGGAGCCTCTGAAATAGTTTCAGTGGATCCGCGCTCTTGCACTCGATTTGATGGAAGCAAGTCAGCAGTGAAAGCGTGCGCGCTCGCAAGCTGCGCGTACATGGCGACCGAGTCCATACCGAGAAAAGAGATCCTCTGCGCGGGGCAGAGTTTGCTCTTCTCCCAGTTGACCCGAAGGCCCAGACGAGCTAGATGCTGGAGAACAAGATCTGCTCGCACACCTGCTCTCGAGAGTGGCCCAGTATGAGCCAGTCATCGAGGTAGTTCAAGATGCGAACCCTGTGCTGCCTGAGTGGCGCAAGGGCTGCCTCGACGACCTTTGTGCAGACGCGAGGGGACAGAGATAGCCTGAATGGGAGAACTGCGTACTGATATGCCCGCCCCTCGAAGGCAAACCGATCCATAAGTCCTTCAGGTCGAACGCTGCAAACCAATCGGCTGTACGAACGCATTCGAAAAGGCCTTTCGCTGTCAACATCCTGAACGGCAGCCTGTGAAGGGAACGGTTCAGGACATGCAGGTCCAGGATTGGCCGTAACCCGCCCGTTTCCTTGGGTACAATGAAGTAGGGGCTGTAGAAGCCGGACTCCATCTCGGCTGGAGGGACAGGCTCGATCGCACCCTTCGCCAGCAGGGTGGCAACCTCCGCTCGCATGACTGGGGCATTGGACCCCAGCATGGTATAGTTGACTCCCTGGAAGCGGGGAGGAGCCGCGCGAACTGAATCGCGTAGCCGAACCTGATGGTCCTCGCGACCCAGCGGGACAGACCCAGAAGCTGAAGCCAGGCTCCCAGGTACTGCACCAGGCTGCTCAGGGATCAGTTCTTTCTTTAACCACTGAACAAAAGATTCTCCCCCGGCCCTCCACCCGGGGAAGGAGTGGCCCTGCCGCCATCTCCCTGATAGAACTGCCCATCCCTGAGCTGTCCGCGTCAAGAGCGCCGCTTAGCCTGGCGTTTATTCGCGGGCTGCGGGGCTGGAGCGGACTGGGGCGCCTTCCTGCGGCTTCCTCGGCGGAGGGTGGAGGCTGCTGCTGGGGTGGCGCACGA
Organism: Gobiocypris rarus; assembly: GCA_023029165.1. Taxonomy (NCBI): domain Eukaryota; kingdom Metazoa; phylum Chordata; class Actinopteri; order Cypriniformes; family Gobionidae; genus Gobiocypris; species Gobiocypris rarus. The sequence continues at coordinate 8,548,971 of CM040927.1, forward strand.
GGGGTGGGAGCCGCTGGAGGGCGCCCTCGGTGGCGAGCAGACTGAGACTGCTTGGGCGGCTGGGTGGAGGCAGCAGCTGGCCGCCGAGGCAGTATGTGCTTAATAGCCTCAGTCTGCTCTCAACCGCGCCGCCGAATAACCCAGCCTGCGATATGGGTGTGTGGAGGAAACGGGTCCGCTCGCCGTCACCGATATCGGCCAGGTTGAGCCAGAGGTGTCGCTCCTGGACCACAGCTGTGGACATCACCTGATCCAGGGAGCACGCAGTCACCTTCATCGCCTGGAAGGCGAGGTCGGCGGCGGCACGCAGCTCATCTCTGAGCCCTGGGTCAGCATCACCCTCTTGCATGTCGCATAGCAACTTGGCCTGGTAAGCCTGGAGGGTTGCCATGGCATGCAAAGAGGCGGCGGCCTGCCCCGCAGCTCTGTAGGATTTCGCCACCAACCTACAGTCTTTGGAGGGGTGCCTAGGATCGCTCTGCGGACACAGTTGCATCGCAACAGAGCGTTCGACCGGGGGAATCCCGGTGTACCCTTTGGCCTTGGGCGCTTTCTAGATCTCGAAGTTGATCGGCTTCTAAGCGAAACCCCCATTCGTCAGTCACTGACGTTACTCAGAGTGACTGAACGAAAGGGAACTCTATAGTTCAGTCTAGAATAATAAGACAATGCTTTAAATAAGCTTTTAAGATATCATATGTTTTCTTTTTTTCTATTTTGTAAGCTGACCCATTCACTATAATATTAGCCATACATTTCTAAATTCAATGAAGGGGAACAAAGATAGTAAAGGGGAATAGGCCTGGACAATACGTTTTATAATACGTTTAAAATATTTTAAAAAATACCCTGGAAATACATAAAAAAAAAAAAATACAATTACATGTTATTAAAAAATGTGTTTCTCTCTTGGCCTGTAATCATACTACATTATATTTTATTCGTTATTTCTCTTTGTTTATACATTTTTTGTACGGAGTCTTTTCCCCCAAGACCTGTTGCTGTCTGTGTTTCGTTTGCGGTCTAAAGTGCCATGAAATTTAGTCCGGTGACGGAGCATGACTTAACAGTTCCCGCTGGATTTTGTCCTCTGCATATAAACTTAATAAAGCCTGAACCTCATTGTTGGTCCATCGGTTATATTTTTTAAACTTCATTGTTGATTCGAATAGCAAACAACTCTTACTGTATGCACTGCAACAGACTTTTAAAAATGGTGGTTAACTTTTAAATAAAAGTCCCGCCCCCAAAAGTTCCTGAACTTTGAAAAAGTACTACCTTGTGAGCAGACTTTTTGCAACTTCATTTAGACCCTGGTTGCTGCAGTCGAAACACACCGAGTACCACCCTAAAGTCCTTAGTTCCTAGGGAAAGTTCCTGCGGTGGAAATGGCTTATATAGTTAAATAATCTATAACTTTCTTAAATGCTGTTTTGTTTTTGTAGCCTGAAACACCTAAAGGTGTATAGCTTTAAGTGCTTCAGACTATCAAAAGAAAAAACATCAACAAGATGACTATGCTACAATATGACAACAACCAATATACACTGGAATAAAACTGATTTCCATTTGCCAAGATCATGTCAAAATTAAATAATGACACAAAATCTCTGTTTTCACTGGTATTGTTTATATCATTTTGAGTCAATAATTCACTTTCACCTTTTTTTTTCAATTTGTTGCTTCAGTATGGCGTGCACAAGTTTGCAGCTCAGTTCGTTGTAATTATTACAGGAGTTGGGTTTCTTTTCCAGAATCCTTTTTACCCTGAGGTTTATTCAAAGGATTTCCTGTATCATTTTGACGTCCCATTGACGTCTGTTGGGCCCCACACTTTCCAAAACTTAGAAATATTTCTTCATCTGGTGACTGAGCATTCAGACTTTTGAGTCAGTGGAGAAAATAAGAGCTTGCGTCTGGTAAGAATACATCTGGTAACAGCTGTGCATGGTCAGACATGGTTAATCTATACAATTTGAATTAATTTAAAACAGTAGCGAAACTAATTGTAACACATGAGTATTTTTGTAATGTGACTCCTTTTTAAACAACTAACACAATCATTGCTTTTTGGTTGCTTTCTGGATTGTATATCAGTGTGAACTTTACTGGAAAAGTTTCTCATGGAATTCATAACAAGTCTGCAAGAACTGAATGTATTTTTGATGTCACTGTGGGATGAAATACAGTAACATGCTCATTTGCAATGTGATGATTGATCTGTGATGGACTGGCCAACCATCCAGGGGTGAGTTTCCCAATCATTAGCCAACTGTGGTCACAAGTTCTGTCATTACCAACATAAATCAAAGATTCTGTGTTTCTCAAAACCCTAGTTCCAAACGAAAATTCGCAAACAGCATCGCAATTACAGCTCTCATCCTGTGGTTAGAAATGACATAAGCAAGCTAGCATGCAGTACATTCCATATCTTTTATTACATTTAAAGGGGCTATATGTATAATTCAGAAACCCTTGTTATTAGCAACACCGGTAGTCATTAACTAAACTGGAGCCAGCAACTTATTTGGGCCCCACTAAACATTGGACGTCGGATAGACATGCAAATCATGTCTATATTGGGTCCATCGGTCCATAACCAATTCTGGACATCTATTCAACGTCCAAACTAGTTCCTCTATTTTGACGTCCAACCATGACCCAACTTGGACGTCAATTTGACGTTCAACTTTTGACCTTGAACTGGGTAATTTTTGAGGGCGTCATTTGGATGTCTATGACAGGTGCAAGAACATTTACATGATATATAATGTTTTATTTACAAATATCAACATTGTTGTTATCAACATGATTAATACATATATGAATACATATTATTTATAAAACATTTTTTTTTGCATTTTTTTAGTTCAACCCGCACCGGTTCGTGGACGGGGAGGTTGACGCAAGTGGGCGTATCTCTACTTTTAATTAGTAGGAAATGCATTACACCTATGTATGTGTCTCAATTTATCACCTGCTGCTTAGACAATCAAATGGAGTTTTTTGAAAAATAATCTAGTCCCATTTCAGAAGGTGGCATTTGTTCCAGATAATTTCCCCAAAACTCAGTATGATTGTCTCAGCAACACCTGGAGACGCATAAAAAGATGCAATGCATTTACTGTTGAAACTAGCTACTGAAACAAAGCTACAGGAAATGTAATACATGGTACAGATAACATGTCATCCACCCTCTTGAAACATGCTACTACAGTTATAGAAGTTGCATAAAAACGACGTCTAAATATGATGTTGAAAAGACGTCCACAAACGACCACATTTGGACCAAAAATAGCCTATATACGGAGGTCCCACAGACGTCAACATTTGACGTACCGGAGACGTCGAAAAAAGACGTCGCCTGCCGTTACAAAACAACCCCTTCAGTGGACCAAAATTGGACGTCCAAAAATTACTTAGAAAGGACGTCACTACGACGTCACATTGCGCAGTGGGGCGGTTTAGAATTTGATTGTATTGTTCAAACTTTATTTGGGCGAGTGGACAAAAAATTGGGCTGGTTTGGGATCACTTCAGCCAATCAAGAGCGATAGCAGGCAGACGTGATGAATGAGTTACCAGTTTTTAGCGTGATAAGGGATCTGGGGCTGTATTCACAAAACATCTGAAGGCTAAAAGTAGCTCCTAACTTGCCGATTTAGGAGAAAATCTTAAAAATAACGGGCGTGTCAGTCCTAATTTTAGGACTCCTAAAATGTTGCTCTAAGAGTATTTCACAAAGCATTTTAGCACTAAAACTAGCTCCTAAATCCATGCAACGCTAGGAGTAGTCAAGAGGACTCCTAAGTCACTAAGACCAAATCACTAAACAATCGCAATCCACCCAAAGACACTATACAACATTGAGGCAATAGTGATAATAAATGTATCTTTAATAAAAAGAAATTAATCAGATTACCTGTGGCCGTTGTTTTTACGAGTTCACACTTACAAATGATCGAATAGAGTAAAAAAAACACATAAGCATATTAGACACACTGTCCAAGGCGATCGAGGACCCCAAGCTTGGAATTTAGCCCAAACCAAGAGTTCTTCCCCGCATTGCAGACTGTGAGTGAGGAACGGGGTGGTGGAGGGATGCAGAAAACTTTCGAGGTAACTTGGTGGCTCTCGGCTGTATAGCCTATATTCCTCCTCTCGCGCTGATTAGATAGACCAATTGAACGTCCTCCTCACGAACTTTGTTTATAAAACTTAATTTTGCAATCTCTCGAGATGCAGATATGTAAGAGGCTGACAGTTAGCTGAACATATACTAGTTTAATTAGTGACACTTGGCCTACTTTTTAAAATCTTTATTTGAATGTGGCAACATTTTTATTTTAAAATATTTATTTGAATATGGCAACATTCTTATTTTAAACATTTTATTTAAATATAGCAACATGAAACCTCATTTAACAAAATATTTCTATAATAAAAACTCACTGACAGAGACCCCTCCCCTATCAGCCAATCACTGTGGTCATAGTTAGTAAGTGTGATGACATCATCCATAGCACCGAGGTCAACCCCGCCCTTACTCTTAGCTTAAGACTTCTCTCTATTCCTTAGTAAAAGTTGCTCTCAGCAGCTTTGTGAATAGGTTTTAAGAGAAAACTCGTAACTAAGAACTTTTACTGCTATATAAGAGAACTCTTAGAGGTAAGATAAAATGTTTTGTTAATACGGCCCCAGATTTTGAACAAATCTCAGAGAAAATACGTTATGGAGAAAGCTGCTGCCTGAATGAACCATGGGAGCAAAGTGTATGTCAATTACTCCATGTCAATGTCAAATACTCAATTCTTGTTTTTTATGGAATATTGCAGCTTTTATTGTAAATTATTTATCCGTGCACCATTATTTCCTTAAAATTAATGTCTTTGTAATCCTTAATCAAAATAACTTCCCCGAAAGAGCATAAAGTTAACAGTCTTTTAATGAGAAAACTCAGGAGAATATTGAGATATCAAAACTACACACAACATAACACAAACGAGAATGACAAGGAATGTAGGATAACACAGGATATATACATACGTGATGAACCATGGTGGAGGCTGGGAGGGATAACAGAAGATTCAGTGCAGGACAGAACCAGTGGGGAAACTGGAGAGTCAGGGCAGAACGGAACCAGCGGGGTCAGGAGAAACCGTGGAATATCCTCAAACCCCTCTAACAGTTCCAAAAAATGTCCAGCAACTATAGCGAACACATCCACCACGGGGGGTTGTGGACAGGGCTTTCCTCCCAGTCCTAAAACTCCACTAATGCTCCCTCAACAGCACACAATGCTGCGGTCTTACACACCTGGTCAGATTCACCTTGTGGTTTAGGCTCCGGGGCAAGACTCCTTCAGTCTTCTTTTCAGGTTCGGGCTCGTCATTCACAGCAGGCTGAAGACGGTCCATTGGGCCGTCCACTAGAAGGCATGCCTTGGACCGCTTGCTAGAATAGGTCTTGTTGGAAAATGAAATCTGCATCTCCATAAAGTTCATGCAGCAGGAAGCATGAAGTGCTCAAAAACTTCCTGGTATACAGCTGCGTTGACCTTGGACCTCAGAAAACACAGTGGATGACATGACACCCCAAACCATCACTGTGTGGAAACTTTACACTGTACCTCAAGCAACGTGGATTGTGTGCCTCTCCTCTCTTCCTCCAGCCTCTGGGACCCTGATTTCCAAGGGAAATGCAAAATTTACTTTCATCAGAGAACAACTTTGGACCACTCAGCAGCAGTCCAGTCCTTTTTGTCTTTAGCCCAGGCGAGATGCTCCTGATGCTGTCTGTTGTTCAAGAGTGGCTTAAAACAAGCAATGTGACAGCTGAAACCCATGTCTTGCGTCTGTGTGTAGTGGTTCTTGAAGCACTGACTCCAGCTGCAGTCCACTCTATGTAAATCCCCCACATTTTTGAACGGGTTTTGTTTCACAATCCTCTCCAGGGTGCGGTTATCCCTATTGCTTGCACACTTTGTTCTACTACATCTTTTCCTTCCCTTTTCATCTCTATTAAAGGGTTAGTTCACCCAAAAATGAAATTTATGTAATTAATGACTCACCCTAATGCCATTCCACACCATCGATTCAGAATTCGGATCGCCAATGTCACGTGATTTCAACAGTTTGGCAGACTGAATTCTGAATCAATATGCTGATTCATAACTGTTCAAATCTTTGTTCGTGGATTGAAAACAAACAATGTTTGAAAAAGATAATGCTGAATAAAGTTGTAGTTTTTGTTATTTTTGGACCAAAATGTATTTTCGATGCTTCAAGAGATTCTAACTTACCAACTGATGTCACATATGGACTACTTTGATGATGTTTTTATTACCTTTCTGGAAAAGGACAGTATACCGTGCATACATTCAATGGAGGACCAGAAAGCTCTCGGACTAAATCTAAAATATCTTAAACTGTGTTCCGAAGATGAACGGACGTCTGTGTGTAGAACGACATTAGGGTGAGTCATTAATGACATACATTTCATTTTTTGGGTGAACTAACCCTTTAATGTGCTTGGACACAGAGCTCTGTGAACAGCCAGTCTCTTTTGCAATAACCTTTTGTGTCTTGCCCTCCTTGTGCAAGGTGTCAATGGTCGTCTTTTGGACAAGTTAACAGTCTTCCCCATGTTTTTGTAGCCTACAGAACTAGAATGAGAGACCATTTAAAGGCCTTTGCAGATGTTTTGAGTTAATTAGCTGATTAGAGTGTGGCACCAGGTGTCTTCAATATTGAACCTTTTCACAATATTCTAATTTTCTGAGATACTGAATTTAGGATTTTCCTTAGTTATCAGTTATAATCACCAAAATTAAAATAAATAAACATTTGAAATATATCGGTCTGTGTGTAATGAATGAATATAATATACAAGTTTCACTTTTTGAATGGAATTAGTGAAATGAATCAACTTTTTGACGATATTCTGATTATATGACCAGCACCTGTATATACAAAGGGACAGTCCCTGAGGGACTAATAAGATAACTAATGAGATAACAGGTGAACTAAAATGCTAATCAAACTCACAGGAAAACTAGGTCACAGGGGAAACACAATGGGCCTCATTTATCAATCTGACGTAGAAAGGAACGCAGATCCGAGTGCAGAAATCATCTTACGTCAGGGTTCACGTCTGATTCATGAAACATTCGTATGCCACCAATCCCATCGTACGAATAATCGTACCTTGATAAATTTGGCAGCTGAAAACAATCGTCATTTAAATATCACAACGTTAAAAATTCACAGTTGTTGTGTGTGTATGTGTGAGAGAGGCACAAGCATGTGCAATCAGTTGGATTTAATAAAATCAATTGTCAAAGAAGTCCTGATGCCAGCAGTGGTGTCAGGACTCTGAGGGTAGTCCCCTCCGAAGGAAGGCGGTGTTCACCTCAATATACAGTGTCCGTCTCCCTTCGGTGCCTTCAGAGGGCCATTGTGCCAACCCTTCTGCAATGCTGGGGGACAGGTGGTCATCGCGAGCCAACTGAGGGTGGCTCACCTACTCCTCCTCGGGTCTCAGAGCAGTCAGGCCAGTTGTTCCCTGCCAGTTCGCTGTTTCAGGGCACTGCGCTTGCTGCTTGCAGTACACCAGAGGCCAGTCTTGAGAGACTGGTACCCTTAGTAGATTTTCTGGCAGAGTGGAAATGTCTTCCAAATATATCTCAGTCGGTCCTGCAGACAGTAGAAAAGGGGTACGTGATTCAATTCAGTACACGTCCACCTCCTTTCAGTGGGGTCCTAACCACCGTGGTAGGCCCTAAGTAGGCTCTGGTCATGACACAGAAAGTAAAAACTCCCTCGGTGGGTCGCGAGAATTAAAAAAGGGGTCGCCAGGACGATTTAAGGAAAACGGAGTAATACACTAAAAATTTAAAATAAATATTTTTCATAAAATCAGTCTATAGGCCTATATAATAAAAATAAATATGCGAAATATAATTGACTTAAATAATTAACAGATCAAACAAAAGAAATAAAGAAATCTCTGACGGTTGCTGCTGAGTTTGGTTTATTGTTTGTGAGGCGTGGTGCTCCTTGAACCCAGACGACAGACAGCACATCTTGCTTTCTTTATTTTATAATAGCACAATGTAAGTAAACACTTTGCAATTTTGAACGATGTCCTTATCTTATTATTTGTATGACCGGAGTATTTTATTTATGTTTCCTCTGCTCGTTCGTGCCAGCGCCTCGTGCAAACAAACATATTCCAGCATTGCAAACTTGACATAGCAGTCAGTCAGTTCATTATCAAAATAAAATAGTCAACCTAATATATAAAAAGTTACACAGCTCAGTTCAAATAGTCAGTAATAGCCAACAATTCGTGCGATTCAGCGTGAGCACTGCTCCACTGTGCTGTTCCCAAATATAGAGACCTGCACGGGACGGATGTTACCTTCTCCCGCTCCCGCCCGCAATATTCATGTTTTGTACTGCTCCCGTCCGCATATAAAACGTTTTTTACACTATTTCAAGTAATTTAATGTAAAAGCGTGTGCGTGCATGGTTTGGCGTGGCAGAGTGCGCGCAAAGTGCGCTCCCTTCATAATTTAAAAGAAGCTGACATCTCAGTTGATCGCGATCTCACAAAGCTCTGTTATCAATAAAAATGACTGCGCAATGAATCTTCCATAGTGTACACATTTTATTTGTTATAATCAGAGGATTTGCCAGCATTCAGGATTCAGAACTGCGCAAATACTCAGACGTTTATTAGCGGTGAGTGGATTCTATCTTAAATGCATCTGTTTGGCTATTGCGTTCTAGAAATAAACACGAATTCGTTACATTGCACAGCGCAGCAAAACAATTTATAAACAGAAACTCTGCCTATGCGTGCGCCTGTTAATCGTTTTTATTTTGTTTTAGTTGTTCTTGTTGATTTGTGCAATAGATGCATAACAATTGAATTTATTTGTTTCTAGATGTTTAATTTTTAGATATTTCTATTTTGCGGGAGTCCCGCGAATAGTTTTATTCTCCCGCAAACCGCACACACACGAATACCTTGCCCACACCCGCATTCAGCCATCAAATCTAGTCCCGCGCTGCACTCTATATGCGTTGGGTCCCACGAGTCCCGCGGGAGTGCAGGTCTCTATTCCCAAGCACATTTTTGCGCAAGTGAAGAGGATGATTTTTTTCCATCAATATTGGGACGCGAGTGAAGTAGAAGCCTATTATAAATAATGGTTACGCATCCAAATAGGCTAGGCCTACATTGCGAATATGGAAACATTTGGATTCGAATGAGGGAGTCCGGCTATGCGAGACCAAAGCTGGTTACTTTCAGTTTCTCATTAAATGATTTCGTTTTGGCTTTATAGTTATAGCCTAATTGTAGGCTATTTTTTAATTCTTGATCCGTTCTGAATACTGTTCACTTTGAAGGATTTGTTGTGGAGTGATGGGAACTAAAATAGCTATGTTTGTTGTGTTTATAATGTTTGTAGCTACATTATTTCGCTTTATTTACCGGTATTTTCTGAATGCAATCAAATGCGACTTGTACGTGACTTAGGCCTACCTGATTTTTTCTCTCTCAAAAACATATATATATATTTGTAGTGTATTTTGAAGCATGCAGCAAACGATGAATTGGTTAAAATTCTTGTTGGTTAACGGTTAACCAGTTAATTAGCGTCCCATATACAGGCCTAAATCAAATTAGTGCAGAATCAACTTTACTTTGCGAACGCGTCAATAATCAAAAGTGGTTGTGTGGAAAAGTGCTGAGCTGAACTTTTGTGCCATCTAGTGGTTTAATGGAGAATACAGTCAATTGGACCATTGTATATAAGTATTATGCCTATATATGGGTCGCGACAACAACAACAACAAAAAAGAGAGTCGCTCTTAAAAAGTTTGAAAACCACTGGCCTATTGTATCGCTCTGTAGGGAAGCTCAAGTACAAGTTCCAAGTTCAAGATGCTTACACCAGACATATTGTGTCACAGATTAGGTCAGAGGACTGGTTTGTCACCATAGATCTCAAGGATGCATACTTCCATGTATCCATCTTTCCACAACACAGGAGGTTCCTGAGGTTCGCTTTTGGGGGAGAAGCATACCAATATTGGGTACTTCCCTTCGGCCTAGCTCTGTCACCCTGCACTTTCACGAAGTGTGTGAATGCTGCACTGGCCCCACTGCATCTGCAGGGCATCCGCATACTCAATTACATTGACGATTGGTTGATTTTAGCTCAGTCAGAGCAGATGGTGGTTCAACATCAAGATGTTTTATGTCATATGAAAAAAGTTGGGGTTGAGACTGAACGCAAACAAAAAGTGTGCTTTCTCCAGTCCAGAGATCCACTTATCTGGGCTTGGTCTGGGATTCGGTGGAGATGCAGGCTCGTCTGTCGCCTGCACGTATAGCATTGATTCTCTCAGCAGTAAAAAAAACAAAGCTAGGCTAAACAATCACTGTCACGCAGTTTCAGAAACTGTTAGGTCTTATGGCAGCTGCTTCCAACCTGATACCTTTTGGCCTGCTGAACATGAGATCACTGCAGTGGTGGCTCAGAACCAAGGGGTTCTCCCTGAGGTGAAATCTGCTCTGCATGATCAAAGTCACGCAGCGATGTCTTAGAGATTTAGTCATGTGGAAAGATCCTTTGTTTCTGTACCAAGGGCCTGTGTTGAAGCCTCTGAAGCACTTATTGCCAGACCTCAGGGGCCACCATGTGCTTGATAGTTCAGACAACACATTGGTGGTCGCTTACATAAATCATCAGGTGGGTCTGGGGTCACACCCCTTATACAAGCTGGCACACCAGATCCTCCTATGGGCCCAAGGGAAACTGCTATACATCAGGGCAGTTTACATCCAGGGTTTCTGAACCAGGAAGTGGACATCCTGTCGTGGCAGGGGCCGAGGCCCTGGGAATGGAGACTCCACCCTGAGGTGGCAGAGCTCCTGTGGAAAAGGTTTGGCAAAACAGAAGTAGATCTGTTTGCATCAAAAGAGAACTCTCACTGCCCTCTGTGATTTTCTCTGACGCATCATCAGTTGGACCCAGTTAACTGCCTGGTGGGTGCAGTGCTGGAGTACCTGCAGGAAAGATACTCAGCAGGGTTATCCCCCTCCACAATAAAGGTGAACGTTGCGGCCTTAGCTGCTTTCCACACTCCTTTGGGTGGTGTTTCATTGGGGAGACACCCACTAGTTACTTGTTTCATTTGTGGTACTTTGAGGCTTAGGCCTTTAGTCCAAATGAGGGTTCCGGCCTGGGACTTGGCCATTGTGTTACAGGGCCTTTCTGTGGCTCCATGTAAGCCTATCGAAGAAGTGTCTGATAGGTTTCTCACACTTAAAACTATCTTCCTTATTACTATTTCTTCTCTCAAGAGAATTGGAGACCTTCAGTCCCTCTCAATGGTTCCCTCATGTTTGGAATTATTACTAGTACCCTAAGACCTTTTTTAAGACAAATTGTGCTTCATGCCTTCTGTCCTCAGACCAAGAGAAACTAAACCTGCTGTGCCCGGTTATGGCGCTGGATGCCTATGTCCACAGAGCTGCCTTGTGGAGTAAAGCTGAACAGTTGTTTGTGTTTCATGTCACCTAGAAAAGGGTACCCTGCATCTAAGCACAGGATGAGCAAGTGGGTGGCCATCTCATTTGCTTATGAGGCCAGCCGTCACCTTTGGTTGTACGGGCTCACTCTACTGAGGGTATGGCTGCTTCTAAAGCTTTATTATGAGAATCTTCCCTTCAAGATGTGTGTGATGCAGGTTCTATGAGCTAGAATTAGCACTCCTGGGGCGCAGGTGCTATCGTAGTAATGTGTTCTTCGGTTTCACACATATGGTCACTTGTTCTTATGGCGATGTGGGTATTGCGTTCTCACAGCGTTTTGACACAGCGCTAGTAACCTTGAGATGGAACGTCTCGTTAACGTATGTCACCTTAGTTCCCTTTCAAGGGAACTCCCGTTTTATCGAATGACGCTATGGGGAACGCTTGCGTGATGAAGTCATGAAGCACATGTGAAATCAGTCCAATAGTGTGAGGGAACGTCAGAGGCGGATGACGTCATGAACCAGTAAGTATAAAGCCTGCCAAAACAAAGCCGCGCTAGCTTCAGAAGCGCTTTGTGTGATCAGTGATTCAGTGTTTTTCTAGTTCAGTAAAGTAACTTTAAACAACACTATGGCGGATAAACAAGTGTTCACCCTTGCCCTCGTTTCATTACGGGTGGGGACACACACATTCTTTGTGTTGCTTGTTTGGGAGAGGAGCATGCACGGTCAGCGCTCGAGGGCGCTGGCTGTGAGCACTGCGAGGTGCTTCCTTTACGGACACTCCGATCCCGCCTGCCGTTCTTTCGCGAGGACGTTCAGGCTCGCGTTTCTCAGGGCTCTGGTCCCGCTGCTGCTGAGGCACACCGGCGATCACAGTCCTGGGGTTCGCAAATGGATGTATCAGCGAGGATAGAGACGGGCCCAGCCTTATCTCTTCCTTCACCTGATAGATCCAGTGCCTTCTCTCTGGGGTTGGAAGCACGCGCTGCGGTTTCTTCCGCCCCGGTTGAGGCACCTCTGATGCAGCTGTCCAGTTCTGAGGATCTGGAAAGTGTTAGTGTCAGAGAAATAGAGGATTCGCCACCTCAGTCAAAAGCATTTGAAGAGCTAGTTGAGGTTGTGACTCGGGCTGTAGAGCGATTAAACATTGACTGGCCCGCTGACAAGCAGGACATTCGTTCAAAGAGCAAGTTAGACGAACGTTATCTGCCGACTCGATCACAACCTCAACGCCGGGGTCTGCCGTTTTTTCCCTGGTCTCCACACTGAGGTGTCGAGATCATGGGAGAAACTAGTTTCATATAGGGTGTATTGTACACAAACATCAAACTATTCCACTATATTAAACTATAAAGAGCACGGTTATGGGGAGATGCCCAAAATAGAAGATAATTTAGCAAGCTATTTATCCCCTGATTCGGCATCTTCCCTAAAGGCCCCGGCATTACCCACTAAGCCTGTTTGCACATCATCTGCTCTAGTGGGTAAGGCTTATTCAGCTTCTGGTCAGGCTGCAGCATGCTTACACACCATGTCGCTGTTGCAGGCCTACCAGGCTGAATTATTAAGTGATATTGATGATATTGGGCCCGAAGTAGTGTGTGAGCTACGTCGGGTCACAGATTTGTCTCTTAGGGCTACCAAGGAGACGGCTAAATCGATCGGTCGCTCTATGGCAGCCTTGGTGGCTACTGAGAGACATCTCTGGTTGAATCTCAGTTCAATTAAGGAGAAAGATAAGAACTTTCTGATGGACGCGCCTGTGTCTCCTTCGGGCCTCTTCGGCAACACAGTTAATACTGTTGTTGAGAGGTTCCAGGAGGCATCCAAACAGACGGTCGCATTCCAGAAGCTCCTCCCCCGCCGCTCACATTTCACTGGGGCTGCCGATCACAGAGAGCAGCCCCAAACATCAAAAGCCAGCTCTTCACACCGTGCCACTCAGAAACAGAGTGTGGCTTTCCATGCTCCCCTCAGAAAGATTGGGGACACGGGAAGCGCAATCTGCCGCAGCCTTCGAGAGGTAAGACGGATCTGCGGACCGTCATTACTTCCAATAAGGCTGCGGGGAAAAGGTCCTGACGCCCGAGGGGTCAGGAGTATGGGAGCATTCCTCCCCGAAGGGAAGCAGTGTACACCTCATTATACAGTGCTTGTCTCCCTTCGGCGCTCTCTGGAGGTCGGTCTGCCAACCCTGCCACCTCTGGTGTTACAGGGCGCAGCGGTCTCCCACGAGTGTGTATCCCAGGGTCCACCCAGAAATGTAGTGGTCCTGGGCTACATGCCCCCTCCAAGGAGGGTCCTAGAGCAGTCAGTTCAGGTGTTCCCTGCCGGTTCGCCGTTACTTTGCACCGTTCTGAGAGTACAACAAAAACCAGAAGCCATTCTCGAGAGGATGGTACCTCTAGAGAACTTCTTGGCAGCGTCGAAGCTACTGCCAAATGTTTCTCGTTGGGTCCTGCACACTATAGGAAAAGGGTATCAAATACAGTTCGGGTCTCGCCCGCCCAGGTTTATGGGGGTCCTACCCTCAGTGGTGGGCGCCGAGCAGGTTCTGGTAATGGAAAAAGAAGTAAAAGCCCTGTTAGAGAAAGGGGCCATAGAATATGTACCTCACTCGGACAGGGAAGGCGGGTTTTACAGCCGGTACTTCATAGTTCCAAAGAAGGATGGGGGTCTGCATCCCATCTTAGATCTTCAGGTGCTGAACGAGGCGGTCATGCAACTCAAGTTCAACATGTTAACCTTGAGACAAATCGTGCCACAGATCAGGTCCGGTTTGTCACGATAGATATCAAGGACGCATATTTCCACATTTCCATCCTTCCATATCACAGGAGGTTCCTGAGGTTTGCTTTCGGGGGGAAGGCATACCAATACAGAGTTCTTCCATTCGGTCTAGCACTCTCACCCCGCACTTTCACGCGACTGCAGGGGATTCGTATTATGAATTACATCGACGATTGGTTGATTCTAGCTCATTCGCATCAGGTAGCGGTTCGGCATCGAGATGTCGTTCTCGCTCACATGAAGGAGTTGGGGTTACGGCTGAACGCCAAAAAGAGTGTGCTTTCTCCACTTCAGAGGACCACTTTTCTAGGCGTGGTATGGGATTCAGTGTCGATGCAGGCGCGCCTGTCACCGGCACGGATAGAGTCTATCCTGTCAGCAGTAAAGAGAGTAAAACTAGGCCAGTCACTCACTATAAAACAGTTTCAAAGAATTCTGGGTCTGATGGCAGCAGCATCCAACGTGATACCTTTTGGACTGCTGTACATGAGACCCCTACAGTGGTGGCTCAGAACCAAAGGGTTTTCCCAGAGGGGCAACCCCTTTCGCATGATCAGGGTCACGCGGCGCTGCTTACGTGCCCTGGTTATGTGGAAGAAACCTTGGTTCCTGTCCCAGGGTCCTGTATTGGGAGCTTCTGGTCGTCGCAAGATGCTAACGACGGATGCTTCTCTCACAGGCTGGGGAGCGGTCCTGGAGGGTCGCTCATCTCAGGGTCTGTGGGGAGACCACCATCTCTCGTGGAACATCAATCGCCTGGAGATGTTGGTGGTGTTTCTTGCCCTCAAGAATTTCCTCACAGACCTCAAGGGTTCGTACGGACAACACATCGGTGGTCGCCTATATAAATCACCAGGGGGGTCTGCGTTCACGTCCGCTATGCAAGTTGGCACACCAGATCCTCCTGTGGTCTCAGGGGAAGTTTCTCTCCCTCAGAGCGGCTTATATCCCTGGGGCCCAGAATATAGGAGCAGACGTCCTGTCGAGGCAGGGGCTGAGGCCCGGGGAATGGAGGCTCCACCCCAGGGGGTGGAACGGATTTGGAGGGTGTTCGGCCGGGCTCAAGTGGATCTGTTTGCGTCTCGAGAGACGTCTCACTGTCCACTCTGGTTCTCCCTCACGCATCCAGCTCCGCTGGGGCTGGATGCTATGGTACAGGCGTACCGAGGCTGCGCTGTATGCTTTTTCCCGATCGCTCTGCTCCCGGAAGTTCTGGAGATAGTTCGCAGGGACCAAGTGCGCCTTTATTCTGATAGCCCCGCTGGCCGGGCAGGGTATGGTTTCAATGTAGTGTCGCTCCTCGACGGGCATCCACTCCAGTTGCCGGTCAGGAGGGACCTTCTGTCCCAAGCAGAGGGGTCAATATTCCACCCCCGTCCAGAACTATGGAATCTATGGGCGTGGCCTCTGAGGGGGCCCAGACCATAAGGTCGGGTCTTTCATCCGAGGTTGTAGATACCATTCCTCACTCCAGAGCTCCATCCACGAGGAAGCTTAATGCTCTGAAATGGACAGTGTTCACTTCTTGGTGTAGTAGCCGTCACCAGGACCCAGTTAACTGCCCGGTTGGTACAGTGCTGGAGTTCCTGCAGGAATGGTTTAATGCAGGTCTATCCCCCTCCACATTGAAAGTGTATGTGGCGGCCATTGGTGCTTACCACACTCTTCTGGGTGGGTTATCTGTGGGTAAAGATCCGTTGGTGTCTCGTTTCCTTCGTGGTACTTTGAGGCTGAGGCCTGTAGTTCGCACCAGGGTGCCGGCGTGGGACCTAGCTACGGTTCTCCAGGGCCTGTCCCAGGCTCCCTTTGAGCCGCTGGAGGAGGTTCAGGCTAAGTTTCTGACTTTAAAAACTCTGTTCCTCCTTGCTATTTCATCTCTTAAGAGGATAGGAGATCTTCAGGCTCTTTCTGTTGCACCCTCGTGCTTGGAGTTTGCACCTGGCATGGTCAAGGCTTTCCTTCATCCTAGGGCAGGTTATATTCCTAAGGTCCCTAATAACGTAGCTAGATCGATTATTCTTCAGGCCTTCTGTCCTCCACCTTTCCTCAATCCGGACCAGGAGAAAAATAATTTTCTTTGCCCTGTGAGGGCTTTAGATGCGTATGTCCACAGAGCTGCCCTGTTGCGTAAAACAGAACAACTGTTCGTGTGCTTCGGGCCCCCCAACAAGGGGTCCCCAGCATCTAAGCAAAGAATGAGCAAGTGGGTGGTTGAGACTATCTCACTGGCTTATGAGTCGTTCGGATGGCCTTCTCCCTTGGCCGTCCGGTCCCACTCTACTAGGTGTATGACGGCCTCTAAGGCCCTTATTTCAGGAGTGGCTGTGCAGGACGTTTGTGATGCGGCGGGTTGGTCCTCACCGCATACATTTGTCAGGTTCTACTCTTTGGACTTGGACTCTACACCAGGGTCTGGGGTTTTGTCATCCTAGTGCTGCTTTTTCACACTGGACAGGCACGTCTCGTTATGGTGGCGTTGGTATTAACGTTCCCCATAGCGTCATTCGATGCAACGGGAGTTCCCTTGAAAGGGAACGCCTCGGTTACAACTGTAACCTCGGTTCCCTGAAGTGGGAACGAGCGTTGCATCGTCCTGCCATATCTCCTACATGCCTGTCAAAGCGACTACTTCAGACTTTCGAAGCTAGCGCGGCTTTGTTTTGGCAGGCTTTATACTTCCTGGTTCATGACGTCATCCGCCTCTGACGTTCCCTCACACTATTGGACTGATTTAACATGTGCTTCATGACTTCATCACGCAAGCGTTCCCCATAGCGTCATTCGATGCAACGCTCGTTCCCTCTTCAGGGAACCGAGGTTACAGTCGTAGCCGAGGTGTTCCCTGAAGAGAGAATGAGACGCCACGTCGCCCTTTCATACTCCCTGCATGCCTGTGATTGACTTACTTCAAGCCTATCAGAAGCTAGCACTGTTTGTGTTCACGGGTGCTTTATAGTTTCCGGTCTATGATGTCACCCACCTATGACGTTACGTCTTTCCATTGGACTGATTCCACACGTGCTTTCATGATGCAATCACACAGAGGCATTCTCAGCGTTTCCACGCAGCGTCTCGTTCCCTCTACAGGAAACTAAGATTACATACGTAATCGAGACGTCCTGTTGTTTATGCTGCTATTTGTGCAAGTAAAGCCAATTTAATTTGACATTCTAATCGTAACGGTTAATGGTCGACTAATGAGCTTTGGTTGTCATAAAATAATAAAAATTATTAAAATGCTAAATTCTCCACCAGATTTTCTATGCTGCACGCAAGTTCACGCTAACTCAAAACACCAGCTGAGACCTGACGTGAGATTTGATCGTAGCCACCGCTCACGTCCATATTGATAAATGCCAAGTTTTGAGTGGAAATGGCCGTTTCATGAACGAGGTCCAATGAAACATAACATGTCATAAGTATGACAATGGAAGCTTGTTTCCGCCACTGAATCCCACAAGTTTACATCTCACAATTCAGATTGTTTTTCCTATTGCAAGTTTATATCTTACACTTCTGACAAAATAAGTCAGAAGTTTTTTTTTCTTCTTGCAACTGCAAGTTTACATCTCGCAATTCTGACTTATTTTCTCAGAATTGGGAGATGTAAACTCACAATTACTAGTTATAAAGTCCAATTCTGTGGAAAAAAATACATTATACTTGATTTTTTTCTCAGAATTGTGTCTCACAATCAATTTAAACTTGCATAGGTATTTCAAGTCAGCGATCATGTGCCTGTTTGATTTGACATACAGCAGCTCTCTAGTTCACCACTTCATCGCTTTTACCATGCAACCACACTGTAAATAGTTGTGTATACCCTGGCAGAGCGAATTACAGGGTAATAACCATATGAAGGAACCTGCTCCGTAACACAGTAAGACGCCACATCATAGAAGACCAACAGTGACGTGGGTGGGGAGCTCAGTGCTGATGAATGCTGATCCATTAAGAAAATGTAAAGCAGAAATGTCAGTCGGGACTTTGTGGACAAGACATAAAAAGAGTAATTTTACAGCTACCTCTTTTTTCCCATTCTAACCACCCAGTGTTTAGAGCCTGAAGGCAGAAGAAATATTCACAGACCAGACTGTGGTTATTATGTCATGCGGCTTTTAGGGATTTCCTAAGCTCTGTATGTTCAAGTGGTATTACTCTCAACATCAGTGCGCTTAGAGGTGCTGGAAATGAAGATTTGTATGTCAGATTTTTATTGGGATCCTGAAACAAAATAATTTTGTCTCAAATGTAAAATTTAGGATAGTATAGTTTCTTGCTGAAGTATTAAATATTTCTTTATTCAAAAGTATTTTGTCATTGAAATACAGTGTTATGCTTTGATTCTGGTAACATGCCAAAAAGATTATTTGAGCACTAATTTTATTTTGCAAATGGGTCAATGTGGTTGTGATGATGTGACGTGGTAAAAGCTTAGCTTGTGAATATTATTTAACCACAGAGTTGCCTACCTTACACAATTTTTTTTTTTTACGTTGATAAATAAATAATCTATGTGACGTACTAATCCAGAGATCAGGCCATTTTCAAGCTCTGCATTCATCTGTATTTTTTTTGTGTGTGTCAGATTTTCTAGAAGAGACTTGACTATTGTAGATGTGTATATTTTCACAAAATGTGTTGATTTGCATTAGTAAGATACATTCATCTGAGTAGTTTAGCACTGTTTATTACCTTCTGGATAAAACTTTGTCTAGTTTTGGTCATTAAATTCTTAAGCCTACTGCTTATTGCACAATGCATAGAATGTACTGTATTGACAAAAAAAAAAAAAAAAAACAAGTATGTGAAACTGTATGCAGTATGCAATGATAAATCTTTTTAAACATTTACAACACTGACACCATATCCTCACAGCATTCAGCTAGTTATAAATGTAATATTTATTTTGCATTTTTAATTTAGTTGAACCATATCATCTTTGGCAGTTAAATCATGAGTAACAAAAGATGTAAAAAAAATTGTGCCTGACTTCTAGTTCATCCGTTATTGCAAATGGAAGGTAAAATCAAGCACATTGCATTAGTTGCACTGACACAC
Source organism: Gobiocypris rarus (assembly GCA_023029165.1). Lineage (NCBI taxonomy): Eukaryota > Metazoa > Chordata > Actinopteri > Cypriniformes > Gobionidae > Gobiocypris > Gobiocypris rarus. The sequence goes on from CM040927.1 coordinate 8,568,377, forward strand.
ACACACACACACACACACACACACACACACACACACACACACACACACACACACACACACACACACACACACACACACATTTCTGGTTTACTATCTTTGTGGGGACTCTCCATAGGCGTAATGCATTTTATACTACAAACCGTATTTTCTATCCCCCTACACTGCCCCTGCCCCTAAACCTACCCATCACAGGAGACATGCTGCATTATTACATTTTCAAAAAAAAAATCATTTTGTATGATTTATAAGCTTGTTTCCTCATGGGGACCTCAATTTATGTCCCCACGGTGACACGAGTCCCCATGAGTCTGTGTGCAGTCAGGTTGAAGTCCCCAACAGGATAGAAAAACATGAACACACACACACATGTTGTGTTTCCATGTTTTATGGGGACATTCCATAGGCGTAATGCATTTTATACTGTACAAACCGTATTTTCTATCCCCCTACACTGCCCCTGCCCCTAAACCTACCCATCACAGGAGACATGCTGCATTTTTACATTTTCAAAAAACATCACTTAGTGTGATTTATGACCTGTTTTCCTCATGGGGACCAAAAAATGTCCCCACAAGGACAAGGATTTTGGATGTTGCCATCTTTGTGGGGACATTTTGTCCCCATACCGTAGGGATTACCAGTCCACACACACACACACTATTGAACTATTAAAAACACATACTACTGAAATTCAGGTAGACTTTTCACTCAAATTGCTTGCTTTTTTAATGATTGTTTTTTTTTTTTTATTCCTGTGTTTCCTTCTGTTTAGTTCCTGTTCATTGTGTTTCTGTTGATTATTAATTGCTATGGTTACTCATTGATTAGTTCATTAAGTTCACCCGTTTGTCATCTAGTGTGTGTTTTAGTTACCCTTGTTGTTTAGCTTTTTTCGTTTTTTGTTTTGATAAAGATTTCATATTTTATTTAGAATTTGCCTTTTGTCTTCATCATTATGCTTGTCTGCACAGCGATTGTGACCTCATTATGAAAAAATAATAATCAGGTGTCATTTTTATTGCGTTGATAACTGTACCATTTTCTCTAATTTAAACCCATTATCAAGAAACAAAACTAAAGGAAACAAGGCTTTTTAAATGTATTGTTAAAATGCATAACTAAATAGGCCTCCTCATGCATCACAGGACACATTAAACTGGGCATCTCTTATGCTTTCCTAGCAAGAAATAGCCATCATTTCACCACCTCGGTTAACTATAGACCCAGTATATAGTCTTATAGTCTGGCTATGAGTAACTCACTTCTATTCAAAATAACCTTGAATTTGGTTACATGTAATTTTTGCCAAAATAACTTGTGAGATGTATGGTATTCCATCATGTAAGCAAAATCAACAATGATTAAAAGTGTTAGGTTTCATTTCTTTGACATTTGACTTTGTTCATGCTCTAGATGACTAGTCTATTCTTGGGCTATGGTTAAATATTCACTGCAGCCCAAATTTTGCCTTGTTTTAGCCTAGACATCTGGGCTGTGTTTGGACAGCTATTAGACGTTTTTAAATGCAAAATTACTTGCTGGGTTATAAGAAACACACACACACGCACGCGCACGTACGCACGCACGCACGCATGCACACACACACACACACGGAGATCTGGCACTAAATGTTAAGATCATGGTTAGTGGTGCTGTATTCGATTCTCTCAGGTTGCCAAGAAAGGAAGTTCTTGCTTGCTTGTAATTTAAATTATAATGTATTTCACTTTTCTTTTCTTTTTTTATTGCAATTCAGAATACAGAAATGAAATTTAAAGAAATGGCAGTAAATGTATCTATAATTCTTTTACTTAAGAACTACACAAAAAACAAACAAACATGTAAACGCTATTATTCACACAAGTATTTCAAAAACCTTATGTTTGAAATGCCATCGGAAATGCATTTAAGATATTTCAACTTTATTGATGCAATGACAAACATTTAAGGACTGAACTGTACAACACTGATCATCCTTTCATTCAAATTTAAATTCCAATTCAACATGCTGTTGACAATTTAATTCAAATGCACACTCAGAATATTGCCCAAGTCTTCTTTACAGATACACCCACATGCACATGTACTTAAAACCCACAAACACAACACGATTTTGAACTCTACTCTACGTACTGCTGTGCAAGGTCACAGGCTTCTACTGCAATCTTTAAACACCCTCTCTCTTTTCTCTCTCCCTCTCTCTCTCTTTATTTAAACGTCTGCTGTGACAATCCACAGGACAGCCGGGCCATTGACGTCAGAGGCCCATGAAAGAAAATGAGTCCCTAGAGGCTTGAGGGAACTTATACTCATCTTCACCGTTAGTAACTATTTCAACAACGATGATAAGAGGCAAGCATTTAGCCCCTATTTACACAGCGCCTGAAAAGAAAACCCCAGAATGCATCTAGACTATAATGACATGCATGACAGTGCTTTCATACACACACATATGTGTGGTTTTCATATTATTATGGTCTAAAATAATAGATCTGTAATTTTTCCCTGGACATTTTTGTCTTTTTTAAATAAGCTCCACATTGCTGCCTGTGTCGTTTGTGTAACAGAGGAAGAGTAATAATCAGCAAATACAGATAAAAAAAAAATGTTTTTTAAATGTTAATAGCTGATACTGTTATTCTGAAACAACTGTAATTCGGTCTCAGTGATCACTGGTTAAACGAGATTCACTGACGTATCGCTGATGCATATTGAGATTAGAGTGACGTTAGGGCAGCGTTATAGTGTTGCGTGAGCAGTGCTGTAAAGAGAATATGAGCGGAAGGTGCCACAGTAGCAGAGCACAGGGGGAGACGCCACATTCATCTCTGTCAGCCCACTGTCATTAAACTGATTTAGGACAGGACCAGCTTCAGCATTTGCACAGTATGAAATCTTCCATTCCTGAACAAAAAATTAATTGATTTTAAATATTCGTCACAATTAATATGATTGGATATTATTTTTGGGATTGGGTTCTGCTGACTAGGGCCAGTAAGCATCTGCCTACAGTGCCTAGCAACCAGCAAGAATACCCTAGCACCTGCAATGAGCTTTGGAAACAGTGACGGTGTGAAACTTTGCATGAAATTAACACTGTTACAGAACTAAACTGAATCAACATTGACTTATATTGAGCTGAATAATGACACTATTGTCTTCAGTAGAGCTGCTTTACAGCTGAAATTGAATTAGTTATAGTAATAATTATAATAATTTTGTAATGTTAATTGTTATTAACTGTTATTTTCGGGTTTATTACCGTGAAGCTGCTTTGAAATAATCTGTATTGTATGAAGTGTTATATGTCTTTGATCACCATAAGTAGCCCTCCTTTTTTAGTCACTATGAAATCAAAATTGACAATTCCTTTTTTATGGAATATTGCAGTATTTACTTTAAATTATTTATCCGTTCACATATTTTTTATTGATGTGCCCTCATAAACTTTAATGTAATGAAATACACTTCAAAATATAGCATATAGCAAAACCAAGAAAAACAAAACCAGGGACCATATAATACGATTATTGATTACAAATTTGGGACACAAGACATATTTAAGTAGCATTACACATTTGGTTTGTTATGCATCATGTGCTTTACTGCTTTGTTAAGAAAACATATTTTTAGGTTTTAATATATTTACAATAAAGAATTTTATAGTTTTTAAAACTTACTTTACTACGTATTTACATACAAATCCACAGAATATTTTGTCCAAATATTTTTGGTCGATTTGAGAACATTTCTATGCAGCTGAGCATTTGGTCTGTGCAGCATAGATGGACAACAAACAGAATCCACATACAGACCTCATGTAGCTCCGTCCCTTTTCAGCCCTGTGCTCATTGTCTTATCTCTTCCGGTTTATATTTCCACAGTATGAAGGTAAGAGCTTACAGATTTATGAATGAACTGCTTATTTCAAAATATTCCTGGCCTACTGAATTTTGTTACGACATCCACTTCAAACATTACAATTATACTTATGATGAACTTTAGTAAATCTACAGTAAGTAAATCCACTTCACCAGCCTATTACTCTTCAACAGCAATGCCATAAAAAATAAAAAAAATTACATAGATATTTATATAGAGCTACCACAGAACCGAAGTTTCTAGAGATAGCTGCGCACTTGTTTCTCTGGCGCATTATAATAATTATTTTTAACAATCATTGAAGTTCATTTATAATGTTAATGTTTTTTATGGTTTTTTTTTTAATTATAAATAGCCAGTAGCGTTTAGTTTATAGATGTCACGCTGTTGTTGCAGGCCGGAAGACGAAGACAGGCAGATACAATATCAAAGGAAGTTAAATGACGATGGTTCTCAGGTGAGCAAATACAGGCAGGAAGCACTTACAATAACAGAGATCAGACACAGACTGGGAGAAAGGGGAGAACTAAATAGGGAATACAAACGAGATAATTAACAGGACACAGCTGGAAGGAAGGTGGAGGATGAGTAGGAGAAGGGTGGACTTCAGGGGGCCGACTGATGGAGGTGGAGCTGGTGCCAGTGAAGGCCAGGGTGTAGCCGCAGAGCCGACGTTTCATGGTGACACCGAAGATCCAGCGGGGCCTGGCAATGACCTTGGCTCTGGCGACTGAAGTGATGGCGGGGCCACAGCAGGCCACAGTCGATCTGGAGTGACCAAAACCCAAGACGGAGTTGGCAGTGTGGAGCCCAACTGAGCCCAAGGGATGGAGGTAGGAGGCGCAGCTGGACGAGTAGAGAGTCCATAAGCAAGGGAAGGTCGGAGCATCAGAGGGGTGAGGGAGACTGGCGGAACTGGTGGACTGGTGGTCCATGGCGGAGCAGAGGGAAGTAAGAGCCAGGGGAACATCAACAAAAAAAAAATCGATGGGCTGAGGTGGAGTCCTGGTTATGTAGGCTGGAGGCGGAAACTATGGATCCATCAGCCTAGATGTAGATGCGGGGATGGAAGGTGAGTGGAGGGGCTGACAGAGATGGAAGAAGGGCTGGAAGGACAAAGATGAGCGGAGACGGGAGAGGGAGGCTGGGTGGGACTTCAGGATACCCGGGCTGAACTAGGGCTTTCACTGGACCTTGGACGGGGCATGAAGTCCTCTCTGGATTCTGGGGCACGGAAGAAGACCACTCTGGACTTTGGGGAATAGCAGACATCCTCTCTGGACTCTGCGAAACTGAAGAAGTCCCCTCTGGACTCTGGAGGGGAGGCGGAATCCACTCTAGACTGGAGACAGGAGACAGAGTCCTCTCTGGACTCTGAACTAAGGAAGAAGTCCTCTCTGGACTCTGGAAGGAGGAAGAAGTTCTCTCTCGACTCTGGAAGGAGGAAGAAGTCCTCTCTCAACTCTGGAAGGAGGAAGAGGTCCTCTCTTGACTCTGGAAGGAGGAAGAAGTCCTCTCTGGACTTTGGAAAGAGGAAGAAGTTCTCTCTGGACCCTGGTCGTGGGCTGAAGCCTTCACAGGGCTCTCATCATGGGCAAAAGCCTTTCCTGGGCATTCATCACGGGCTGGACCTTACTCTGGACATTCGTTGCGGGCTAAAGTCTTAATGGGACTTTTGTTGCAGACTGGACCCTTTTTGGGACGTCCGTCGTGTGCTAGAGCCTCTCTTTGATCCTCTTCAGGGTTTTCATCGGACAATGGGTTCTCACTGGGCTTTGGGAAAAGGGACATCACGGGGCTCTGGGAGGAAACAGGGGTTGTCTCAGGGCTCTTGACAGGGGATTTCTCTGGGCTTTGGACGGAGATTGGTGACGTCACCGGGCTCTGGGAGGAAACAGGGGATTCGGTGCGACGCTCTCCAAACATCGGATTACTGCTTCTCTCCAGCTCAGTCCCGCGCTGTCTGGGAGGTCCACGGGATGATCCTGAACAGCATCTTCAGTGTCTGGTCCTCAAGAACACTGGTTAGGGCAATGGGAACAAAGCCAGGGTGAAGGCAAGGAGATCCTGGCTCTCCTGGGCCAGAACGATTATTTTTTCCCTATCGTCCATTTTGGGCGGTCTGATCTTCTGTCACGGTGTTGTTGCAGGCAGGAAGGCAAAGACAGGTAAATACAATTCTCAAATTGAGTTTAATGTAGAAGGATACTCCGGTGAGTCATACAGGTAGGTAGCAACTAGGGGTGGGAATCACAGGTCAACACACGATACGATAATATCACGATATTTTGCCCACGATAACGATAATATCACGATACCAGCGATTCTGTGACAGTTGATATATTGCAAGAAAATCTCTCACGATATATCACGATATCATTTTGTAAATGGAAATTGCGTCAAAAAAGTCATATGATCATGTATTTCATTATTAAAATTAAATAATTTTATCTTTTTTGAAATAGCATTAAAGTTTAGTAAGTGCATATAAAGCCATCAAACAGACATGAGAGAACAGTTTTCTGTGACTAAATGATTTATAATAAAGAAAGGTCACTATCTCTGACTTATTCATAGCAGCAACATTTCATATTTGGAAATTGCAAAATAGACACATTACTAAAAATGTGAAAAAACACCCAATATAAAACCTTATATAATAAAGTATGGTCACATCTGAGTACCAAGCGCGTTAACCAATCAGGAGCCTGATTGCTGCTGTCACGTGGTCAAGTGACGTGAGGAGAAACCCTGCATAACTAAAGATACTGATATTTGGTCACTAAATGTAGTTGTAATGCTTTTCAGTTAATAACGTAGTTGCTTAAAGCGAAATTATGTGGTTTATTTGTAAAGACAGCGCCTATTTATAATATATTGTATTTATAATAATCTTGCGTTTTCGGAGTTGTGAGCTCCAGGCGATCAGCGGGCGCTCAGCGCTCGTTAACCCTGGCGAGAGCTGCCTCTCCTCGGCCAGTCCTTCTAGCGTTTGCCGCTGGCTCAAATGTCTCTGTAGTGGTCAAACATGACATATAATTCGTCTTGTGTAAATCTAATGGGCGATCTTTGGTCTAATGAATCTATTGTTGTCTACCAAATCATTTTGACTGAGGGCAAAGTAAAGTTTCATAACTTTAAATGTATTTTTTTGCAGTGAATATAATCCAGGTAGTGCGTTGGCTGAACCACATTTGTGTGTCTGTTAATGCTTAATTTTTTTTTTATGAAAATGAAAAGAGGCAGAGTGGTGTTTTATGACATTTTTCTCCTGGAGCGCCTTGAACGCGCGTCTATTTAGCTTCAAATGCTCGATTTCTACGCGTCCAATTCGCTGCGCGGACGTGCGAATGGATTCAAAATGTTCACGCGTCAAACTAGACGCGATTTTGACGCTGTATTCGTGCTCGGTGAAGCGCCACCACATGAAGTCTGGAGGTACTGCCACTCCGGGAAGCCAAAGCGGTAAACAACCACAATGTAGATATGAATTTAAATATTCTGATAAAATATCGATACTTGGAGACAGCGTATCGATAACGTCTCGCGGCCGGAAATATCGCGATAAATCGGCATATCGATTTTTTGGCCCACCCCTAGTAGCAACACAATTACTATAACAGAGGTCAGACACAGACTGGGAGGAAGGGGAGAACTAAATAAGGAATACAAACGATATAATTAACAGGACACAGCTGGAAGGAGCTTAACTAAAGAGGGTTACCATGGGTACAGACGAATGGTGGGGAAACTGAACAAGAGACATGTTACAGAAAGAAAACACACAGGAAGTCCATGGAACAAAACAGAACATAACTGTGACAATAGTACAGCTCGGCCAGAGTCATTGAGCTGTCATTGTCATTGTCCATATAAAACGGTCACTTACAGACAGCATTATGAAATCGTTTATTTACGATTTGTCAACAAGTTTCTTTGCAAAATCTCTATTATGCTTAGCCTCGTTTACAAAAAAGATGGCCGCAAAGTGAAATGACTTGTCTTAAAGGCACTGTACTGTACTTACTGTATCCAGTGTAGACAGCTTCAGTGATTTTAATGGGTTCTATTTTCATTTGACGCAATGCTTGTGTATCTGGTGTATCCCGCTTAAGACAGGCAGTTCGAACCGGAGGGGCTACCGGATGGGAATGGGAGTGAGGTTTGACTATCAGATTGTTCTTCCCCACAGATTTACCATCAATGATCATGATCATGATGTGCTGCAATGGCGGCAACATACACTTTGAGGGTGGAGGGAGACAGCCTTCACTCCAACCCATCTTGCAGGAAGGAATGCGGGGAACTGATCAAACATCTTAGGGGGTCTTTTTGCTCCAAACTTGCCAATTTAGGAGAAACTCTTAAAAATAAAGGGCGTGTCAGTCCTAACTTTAAGACTCCTGAATTTTTGCTGTAAGAGTATTTCAAAAGCATTTTAGCACTAAAACTAGCTCCTAAATCCATGAAACGCTAGGAGTAGTCAAGAGGACTCCAAAGTCACTAAGACCAAATCACTATCCACAATCCACCCAAAGACACTATACAACATTGAGGCAATAGTGATAATAAATTTATCTTTAATAATAAAAAAATGTCAGATTACCTGTGGCAGTTGTTTTTACGAGTTCACACTTACAAATTATCTAATAGAGTTGGGGTGGCGGAGGTGTGTTGTCATGTGATATTTGATTAAAGATGCGCTGGCTAGAGGTGGGCAGATCGATACTAATATCGATAATATCGATACCAACGTTGGTATCGGTATTGATCGATACCAACGTGAAAATATCGATACTTAAGTTTCTGTTTCTCTCTGGCTGTGTTTGTCAAAATGCTGCTGCTGTCACAGAGCAGAGGAAGCTCAAGAGTGCTTCTCGTGCTCAACACTGCTCTCCTCCCCTTCTCCTGTTTTGTATCGTCATGTGACTCACCACTAGCGCTACCACCAGCAGTCAGGCACGCGTGCCGCTCAGCCGCGCATTTCTAACAGCAGTCAGTCAGAGGCGGAGAATGGCAGCAGAGAGAAAGAGGAGCGTTGTATGGCTGTATTTTCAGGCCGAAAATGAGACAACAGCGACTTGTACCATTTGTAGAAAGTCTTTAAAATACAGTGGCAATACAACTAATTTGTACAAACATATGAAAAATCCCTGACCAGAAAATGCAGAGCTGCAGAAACGGAGAGAGGAGGAGAAAAATCCCCCTACCAAAAGTTATTTCTGAACAAAAGCTTTTGTAGTACTGATTAATAACCCAAAATGCAAATCACAAAAACAAATTAAAAGTCATGACAATTTATTTAGATTTAGGTTGAAGACGCATCCACCTTAATTATTAAAAAGTATCGGTATTGGTATCGATACTGGCCCTGTATTTACTTGGTATCGGATCGATACCAAATCTAGCGGTATCGCACACCTCTAGCGCTGGCTCCTTTAAGAGCAGCAGCGGGTAGATGATGTCATCAATGTTAGACAAGTTACAATCTGCTGCATGGAAGATATCTGTCCTTTATTGTGATATCATTTTAAGCAATCTGCTACATTTCTTGTCTTTTGGGAGTTATTGTTGGTATGTACATTTATGTTAAGACATGATTCAACTATATTTCATTGTATTTTGTGTTTAGTGTGAGTTTTCATTAGTATCATTTCACATACTGATTTCTGTACTGTGCATTTACCATTCGTTAACTATTACGCACATGTATGTTGTCTATGTTAAAACTACTTCTGGTTCATCACTCATTTTGATATAATTTGAAGAGATCCAGTATTCAGTTGAGATGTCAGTCCATTTCACATCTTGTATACTTAAATTCATTTGTTTATGTATCATTTATTCTCCTTTCAGTTTTACCCTACTTCCAGTCATCATTAAACAAAGTGACTTGGGTAACGGCTTCAGTGTGGTGATTGGCAGAGGAGTTATCTGTCTGTTAACATTTGCAAGGCGCATTGGGTGACAGAAAAGGAGGGATACAGAAAACTGTCGAGAAAACTGCTCTTGTGTATATACCTCCTCTAACGCCGTTTAGATAGACCATTTGAACGTGCTCCTCACAAACCTTGTTTATAAAACATAATTTGTCGCTTGAATTCTGCAATCTCTTGAGATGCAGACATGTAAAAGGCTGACAATTAGCTGAACATATACTAGTTTAATTAGTGACACTTGGCCTACTTTTTAAAATCTTTATTTGAATATGGCAACATTCTTATTTTAAAAATTTTGTTTGAATATAGCAACATGAAACCTCGTTCAACAAAATATTTCTATAATGAAATCACTGACACAGACCCCTCCCCTATCAGCCAATCACTGTGATCATAGTTAGTAAGCATGTTGACATTATCCATAGCAACGAGGTCAACCCCGCCCTTTCTCTTAGCTTAAAACTTCTCTCTATTCCTTAGTAAAAGTTGCTCTCAACAGCTTTGTGAATAGGATTTAAGAGAAACCATTTGAACGCAAAGCATAGGAATTGTCTGTGTCAAGTGAGGATCGAGACATGAAATTACGCTTCCTTCAGCACGATCGCTGCAACCCAATCTTGGGGACGGATGCACCCGAAGATGTGTTTCTGTGTTAGCATCTTGAACGGCAGCCTGTGTAGGGAACCGATTCAAGAACCGCAGGTTCAAGATTGGCTGTAATCCACCGACTTTCTTGGGTACAATGAAGTACAGGCTGCAGAAGCTTGTCTTCATATTGGCTGGAGGGACCGGCTCTATAACGTCCTTCGCCAGTAGGGCTGGGATCTCTGTCCGTAGAACAGGAGCACTCTCCTTCAACACGGAGATGAAGTGGATACCCCTGAATTTGGGGGTCCGCCGGGCGAACTGAATCGCATAGCCGAGTCTAATAGTACGGATGAGCCAGCGAGACGGGCTGGGGAGAGCTAGCCAGGCTCCCAGCGACCTAGCAAGTGGGGCAGCAAGGCGGCATTCAGGGATCCAACTCGGGCAGCATAGCGGGCCGAAGTGGGGTTTGAGTGCGCAATGCAGACCGGACACAGTTGCATCGTGACGGCCTGTTCCACCTGCGGTATCTTCACCTACCCCTTGGCTGGCCAGCCATCGAGGGTAGTGAGGAGTGAAGAGCCACTCTGCCAGTTTCTGGTAGAGAAATGTACCATCCACAACATCATGAGCTCTTCATGCACTTCCAGGAAGAAAGCCAACAGAAAGAAAGCCAGAAGACTCGGAACACGGTGGAGGGTTCCAGGGAAAGCATAGGCGTCAACTCGGGGTCCATCTTGGACAATGCTACTTTCCCAGAGAGAAGCAACACAGCCGAGTCTTCATCCCCCGAAGACTGAAGCTCCCTCTCCAATGCAGCAATTGCGTTGAATCCACTTCCTGTTTATACCTGCACTGCGGGACGGAGTGCGAGATGCAAATCTCGTACGCCAATGGCCATTGGCCCATTCTCTATACACTCAAAGCTGATAGAGGCTCCCAGAAGTGATCCCAATTCATGTTAGTCTATTTTTGCTAATAAAATATATTCTAAAATTTTATTAATGAACCCTCTGGTTTCTCCAGGCTTCAGTCAAGCCGGCAGCATTATTAAATTATATATTGGGATACATATCAATATCGATCAATATGGAAAGAAAAAATATTGTGATCATATTTTTAGACATATCGTCATATCGCGTCCTGTAGTTAGAAAATATATATTTATTTCTAATTTATATTTTTTCCTGTGCTGTTAGAAAGCACAAAGCCTAAGTGATCTTTGCTCACTAACTTAAAGCCAAAGAAAATAAGAAAGAGCTTTGTGCCACATTGACTTCATTAGACAAGTCTAGTCTGAGCGTCATAGACAAAGGAGGGGGGCCTTGCCTCACCCATTTTAAAGAGCTTCTGTGCATCTTTGTACCGACTCTCCCAGAATATTGTATCAGTGGTTTGGAGGGCAAAAACCAAAGGCTGATTTCTTGGATTTCACCTCAATAATTATAATTTAGTCACACCAATAAAGCCACTGGACAGCAGACTGGACCCACAAATGCCCGTTATGGCTGAATGTCAGACGATTCTCATGATCAATCAGCCCAGAACACCTGACACAGTTTTCCCTAAACATTGCCTTTCCACGTCACTGTGACTCTCTAAAGACAATATGGAGGACGACACACACACTCTCTCACATGTAACATCCATTGAGAACAGTGACCTGGAATTTCAGAGAGGCCGTTCTGAACCTGAATCATTGCCCTCATTAACTCCAAGAGCTGATTATGATGATAAATATGACACACGCCACTATCTCCTGGGCTCTCGTGAAGAGGAAAAAAACAAATGAAAAAAAAAAAACCTAGCACAGATTTGGGCACTATATATTCCACACTGTCTGCTGACGTCAGTGAGGGACGTCTAAAAGAGCTTGCTGTGCTGTAACATCAAAGCGCGCGCAATTACAGCTCCACACATTCTCTTTCTTCCAAATTGTTTGTGACATTAAACCAAGCATACGTAACACACCACAAGCATACATAACACAGTATGCACTATTTATGTCTTCCAATCCTCTTAAGAATTCATTAACAGCACATATAGCTTTGGATTATTTGACAGTCACAGTACCGCACACTTAGATTTAATTTGATTAAACTGATATTTGTATCATATTTATAAATAAAATACATTTATATTACTGATAAATAAAAATACTAATGTGAAAACATTATATATAAAGAGCAGTCTAAATGTAATTTTCTAATATAATTGTATTTATTTATTTAATTTTATTCTTTTTTTCACATCCCCATATTCACACATATTTTATTGCTGCAGCCCTTCACTTACAATAAAACTGTTGTTGTGGCAGATCACTTGGAGTACCCTTAGTTTTTGTGCATTTTGTCAACCCGTTACAACTTACCCCAGTATGTGTTATAACCTACCCCAGTAGTAGGGTAGGTTGTAACAAAGTACCAATTTGTATTTGTCATCATCTCACAAAGTCTGTAATATAGCTGAAGAACTTTAAATTGTTGCCATCTGTAATAGACAAATGTGGATACTTTGCCTATAAGTTTCAGATGTGTAGCTAAAAAAAAAAGGGTTGTTTTAAGGTCCTGAAGAAAAAAGTGTTCCAACTATACCCGGTCTCCCCTACAAACAATTATCTGAAAATAAATAGCAGTTGAATATAATAGTTTGGTCTCTGTTGTTTTAACCTCAAATATTATGTACTGTGCCAGATCAGAGGGTTCCTATGTAGGTTATGGCATTAGTTAGGATCATTTTTTTTTCCTTAAAGGGTTTAGTTCACCCAAAAATTAATGTTTAATGTTTAAAACATTAATTTAATTTAAAACCTGTTTGACCTTCGTTCATTTCCGGAACACAAATTAAGATATTTTTGTTATAATTGTTAAATAAAGTCCTAATTTTTGTTTGCTTTTTGCACACAAAAAGTATTCTTGTCGCTTCATAAAATTAAGGTTGAACCACTGGAGTCACATGGACTATTTTAAAGATGACTTTACTACCTTTCTGGGCCTTGAAAGTGTTAATTAAGTAGCTGTCTCTGGAAGGGTCAGAGAGCTTGGATTTCATAAAAAAAATATCTTAATTTGTGTTCCAAAGATGATGATGGTCTTACGAATTGGGAACGGCTTGATGTTGAGTAATTAATGACAGAATTTTCAGGTGAACTAACCCTTTAAACAAAGTCTAACTATCCATAACGGCAGATATTATTCTTAATCTGTGCTCTACACTAAACCATTAATTAATTATTTTAATTATTTACATAATAGCTTACTTAATAAATAATCTTGATTATGTAAATGTCTTTTAAATCTTTGTCTTTAATGCAAGCTTTATTATTCTACATTTTTGTTGTTTTGGCACAAAAAAAATAGTTGTTAATTTACTTTAACTTACTGAAGTCGGAACATTCTTTAATGTGAAGTTACTGAAATCAGCTTGATATGTAGGTATACACCTCATACACTACCATTTTTTTAAAGAAGTCTCTTATACTCAGCAAGGCTGCATTTATTTGTCAAAAGCACAGTAAAAACAGTAATATTGTGAAATATTATTACAATAAATTTATTTGTTTTAAATACATTTTAAACTAATTTATTCTTTATTCCTATGATGGAAAACTGTATTTTCAGCATCATTACTCCAATCTGCAGTGTCATGATCCTCCAGAAAAGCATATATGCTGATATAGTGCTCCAGAATTATTATTTTTTGTATTGTTATCAGTGTTGAAAACGCTGCTTAATATTTTCTGTAATACAGTCATGACAGCATTTATTTGAAATAAATAAACATTAACATTAAAATCTTTTATTACCCCAAACTTTTGAAAGGTATGTATGAATGTGTAAAGTTTATACTGCTGATTCCTATTTCATTGATTTGTGTGGTATGAGTGTGTCCATGTGTGCTTCATGTACTCAGTGATTTCATTACATAAACTGTCAGAGGCTTCAAAAGATGCATGCTAGCATAACCTCTGTTCTCTTAATTATACTTTATCAACTCTCTTTTTTCTTAATTTGAAAAATAGAAAAAAAACTGCTTGTGTACTCGCTACAAATCTTCAAGAGGAAGAGTTTAAGGCTGTCAGCACTCAGCACTGTACGTACTGCACAAAAGCATCCATTTCAACCCCCACCTAACGTCTGCAGCACCACTTTACACACGAGTGATGTCATTCTGCCTGTCAGGGTCCTTTCTGCCTGATACAGAATATTTTGTTTATGCATAAGGGCTCCGAACAAAGAAGTTATACGGCCTCCTGTGTCTTTCTAATGCTGGCTCACAAATCCCTGGAAAGTACATGGCATTCTCGTGGAAGTGTGCCGTGTCCTGTGCTTAAAACAAACTTGGGTCGCAGAGCAATCTCAGAATAACGCATTTATTCTGCAATGGTGAATAGTCTCATTTGAATTCCTCATAAAAGTACACCAGCACAATAATTGCAAGGAAAATACACACTGATAATGATTTTCCTGTTAATGCCATTAGGTGTTTCTTCAACTACGGGCACTTTTATGTTCCATGGGGTCATCTTGGAAACTTTTTTACCATGCCTACTTTTTTAAATTTCTTTTCATATGCAGATTTTATTATTTTACCACAGACCAATACATTTCATCTTAACATATAAAGAAATAAATTATTACATTATGGAAGCTATGATAATCTAAACAAAAGGAGGACTACTTATAAAGGATTGAAACAAACTGTCCCAAACTGTGAAACATGGCATGTTATGAGTAAAGAAATCTCAAGCAAAATCAAGTTCAACAGATTTTTTTAAATTTTTTAAATAATTTAATTTAGTAATTTCCAGTAAACTGTAATTTTGTCAAATGATGTAAAACTTGAGAAAATATATTTTAAATGTATTTAGGATATTTTAAATGCTGATTATGAAATGAGCCTTATAGCAAGACGAAGGCCATTTTATTCCAAAAAATTTTTGGAGTCATTTCCACCACTTGCTATTGAACAGAATACACACAAAAGATATTGTGGTGAAAATGTTCATTAAATAAATGAGAGAAGAGTTGTTTTTTGATGAAACACAGGAAAAAATGATGATTTGCCTATGCCCATGAAACATATTACATGACTTATTTATCATCCATAATAACCATAAAAAGGTACTTCTCATGAACACATTGTGTTTTGTACAATCATGTTTTACTCTTGAACTCCAGTATTGTGTTACTTGTAAAACTGGTACAAATGATGCCAAATGTAAATGCAATTATGAATAATTCAAAATAATCAGAGTCATAATTTAATGGTAAACCATTAGCAAAACAATTCAGACTAAACATCTGCGTGGAAATATCTTGAATTATTTCCATGCTGGATTTGAATGATCAGAGATTTGTGTTAAAAATCAGTTATAAGAAATATAATTTCTGCTATTTCAAGAATATCAGGTACAAGAAGCCTTAAATAATGAATCAAATTACAGTACAAATATACAACAGGCCAATTAGTAAAATAAATGAGTTTCTGATGGGATTCAACATACAGGATGGATATTGGTATCAGAGGGCAAAATATTACTCTTCCTTGAAAATATAGGATGGGTCAGATATTATTTTTAGGCTTGCTTCAATACAGTCTGCCCATGTATTGTCATAATAAGATATACTCATGTTTAAATAGAGAACAGAATATGAGAAATGTATATTAATATGGGGACAGCTGGTTTAGACTAATGTTTTATTTTTCGTACAAATCCATCAGTAAGACATTTAAAAAACATTTCATTTACACCAGATATGGCCATTTTAACTGATATTGTATAGGATATAATATAGTACTGTTACTAATATTATTAAAATGGCCATTATTAAAATGACTTTTGAACTAAAAACATTCAGTATTGTGGCAGAGTTTCCTCTCCCTTTAATAAGACAACTGAGCCTGTCTATCGCACGCTTTGACTGTATCTGACATTATACTGCTGTAATGAAGAGATTACACAAGATTCATTATTTAATCTTTTGACAGCTCTGAAATATAATTTCTGTTTAAAAGGGTTATAACAAAATTTTAATCTTTCCTTCGCAGATGCCTTATTCTCTTCTATTTATTCACATGATAGGAGAGACACATTTTGTTTGAGCTAGTGTAGGAGGAAATATTCAAGTAGAATATTAAAATCAAAACTATTGAAATATTACAACTAGTTTTTGTATTGCAGTAGGCCTAATCAAAATTATTTGATCAAAATAAGTATTTGGCTATACGCCTGATCACTATACCACACCATATTTTCAATTCATACATTTAATTTCAACATATAACACGTACCAGTTTTATGAAAAAGGAAACAAATACAGAAATGAGAAACATGTTTACAAATCAAAATATAAAACAGACATGAAATTGTTACTTTCCTCAATTTTTTCACACTCTTACAATTACAAGAGGGTGGTTATGAGGAAATGTTGTCTCCATATAGAATAGGGTTTACCAAGGAGACACACACACACATTTTTTGTATGGGGACTTTTCACAGACGTGATGATTTTTATACTGTGCAAACTGTATTATACAGGCCTGAGAAATATTAGAAAAATAAATGTTGCATGTTCTATGTGTGTGTGTGTGTGTGTGTGTGTGTGTGTGTGTGTGTGTGTGTGTGTGTGTGTGTGTGTGTGTGTGTGTGTGTGTGTGTGTGTGTGTGTGTGTGTGTGTGTGTGTGTGTGTGTGTGTGTGTGGTCCTGGTAAACCCTATGTTATGTGGACAAACAAAGATGGCAATATCCAAAATCCTTGTCCTTGTGGTGACATGTTTTGTTCCCCGTGAGGAAAACAGCTTAAGTGATGTATTTTAAAAATGTAAAAATGCATAAAGATTTGGGGATAGAAAATGTCATGTCAATTCTAGTATGACCCTCAATACATGACTTGGGTGTTTTACTAGTATTTATTCTATATTTATCTAAATTGTATCCTATATAACAGATCAGCATGTGACATTATTTTTTTTCTTAGTGACTTTTGCATGATAATAAGTGTGATGATGAATTGTAATTGCTGCTTCAGTGCCTGAAAAGTAACTCAAACCTTTAATGCCATCTAGTGGTTAAGAGTTTCAGCTATGCCTTCATTTTTTTCTTGGTAACAATAATATATTTTATTAATAATAACATTAACACACATTATTGCTATAAATGACTAGTTTATCAGTTAACTAGCCTAAATGTAATCCTTCTCCACGTCTTTGGTTTACTGCACCACTGTACTGCCTGACAGAGAGACTTACATTTGTCTCATAATGGTTATGGAATGTATAATCAAGAGATACTCAACAATTCATATTTTATTTTTCATTCTTTTATTCAGCAAGGATGCACTAAATTTACATTTATTATGTCACCATTTTTTTTAGATTTTCTATACCTAAACTGAAAACTTTGCCAGGATTTAATTACATTTAAATTAAGATATAAAATGGTTATTTTAAATATATTATAACATTTCTCAACAAATAACAAATATACAGTAGTGGCCAAAAATTATGTCTGGAGGGGATTGGTTTGGGGATTTGTTTTTAACGACCCCACAAATTCCATTAAACCTTAAAAATATGAGGAGCATATTATGTATAATTATATTATATATAATTATATTATATGTAATATTATATATATATAATATATATAAATATAATACTTGGTAATGGTATTAATCTGACAAAATTAGTTGGCTATAAAGGAGCAAGCTACAGCTGCAGGTTTTATTTTACTGTGCAATTTTTTTTTTATAATAAAAAAAAAGCTCACAGGAAAAAACATACACTGACTACAACATAATCAGTTATTTATATTTGTTGGTTCTCTGTTGTTTTTGCATGTGTTCATAATTTCTTTGTATGACAGTCTTCTGGCCAATAAATTATGTCTACAAAATGTGGTATGTTTCATTGCGTTATTGCAAATTAAACAATTGACTCCAAACACAACTGCAATATTCTACAAAATCTTTAATATGTTTTAATATTTTGAATAAAGGGTGAAGATCTCAATTTTGACTTTTGGCCAATACTGTATACAATTTTTTTGGTCACACTTTAGATTATGGTTCAATTCTAACAATTAACTAATTATTAACTGCTACTTTTGCATAAATAAACTCCTAATTACTGCTTATTAATAAGGTAAGGTAACTACCTTAGTAAAGTATGTTGTTAAATTTAGGTATTATTTAGGATTAAGGGATGGAGAATAAGGCATTAAAGGATAGTTAATCCAAAAATGAAAATTCTGTCATCAATTACTCACCCATCAATTACTTAAAAGATATTTTGAAGAATATTAGTAACTGTAATGAAGTTCGTAGAATAAGAAGGTAGGAGGCGGGAACCGGCGAACATTAAAAAAACATTAATCAAATAAATACAAAACGAAAGTAAACCGCGCTAGCCGTCCGTCCACACACACATAACAAAACGTAAGTATAACACAACGTAAAGTCCAGGCCTGCTCCTCTCTCATCCTTCACTCTTGTCACTCGTCCTTATATGCCTCCAAGCTCCCTCATGAGAGGACTCAAGACCGGTGTGCCTCGCAGGTGATGCTCATTTTCAGTCAAGCACTGGTCTCACTCGCTCCTCCCATGTCTCTCGTTCGTCCACCTCGCCACAGTAATCAAGCAGTTGTGGGGCACCATTGACGTCCATAGTATTTTCCCCCCCCATAAGTCAATGGTGCCTTACAACAGTTTGGTTACCCATATTGTTTACCCACAACTTGAGGGTGGGTAAATAATGGCAAGAAGTTTCATTTTTGGGTGAACTATCCCTGTAATATGTGCTTTATAAGTACTAATAAACAGCCAATATCCTAAATGCATGCTAATAAGTCACTAGTTAATAGAATTGGACCCTAAAATAAAGTGTTACCTGGTATTTAGACATAGAGTTATTGACATTGTTAATGGTTTGTTTGTGAGATCATGATGGACATGGAGCACTGTGTACAAGCCTGCACAGTTACCCAGATGCCACGCTCCACAGGCTAAAGGAAGTACCCGCTTCCCCATTCGCGTTAACCAAGGGAAACTCGCATTCTGGCTCACGCTCACAGAATGCAGCCAACAAACCTGCTGCTGGGTCACACAATGTGTGTAAACAACATGACAGTGTTCCCCCAGTCACCTCGAGAGAGGCCTGACCTTCACATGGATTTCACATAGCAACACAGAGCCATGCTAGTAGCAAAGCTGTGCTCGTGTGTTTGCTTATTTTGGATTTAGGATTTATATCAAAGAAGCTTATGGCGAATTTGGTAAGATACATGCAGCAAACAAACTTTTGACATGCTAAATGGATAATGAATATGGATTGAAAATGTGTATGTAAGTACATTATGAACATACGCATAGACTAGCTACTATGCTATTATGATCCATTATAAATGCAATATGTTGTCATGATACTCTGAAAGAGTCCAGTGTTTATAATTTGTTTCGTGCTTGACAGCATATTTAATTCAGACTGTGCATGGGAGCTGATGGACACTCTTATATGCGCTATCTTGTAGGGGAGAGCAGGGCACAACCAAACACTTTTTTGACTTTTTGTTAATGTACTTGGGGTTCAGAGTATTATTTTTTCCCTACATTCATTTCCCACATGTCTAGTACAATTATGTGTTTTTTTTCTCATTAATACAGTATATACTTATTTCTGGATTTACCCCTGAAAGAATGGAAGTGAAATGCGACAACATGCCCCATAGGTGGGGTACATTGTATCATGCGAGAGGCACATTGTAACATGACCATATGACCGCTATCTTGTAGGGGAGAGCAGGGCACAACCTAACACTTTTTTGACTTTCTCAGTTTGTGTAAATCCACTTGGGGTTCAGAGTATTTATTTTTTCCCACATTATGTCTAGTACAATTATGTGGTATTGTTTCATTTATACAGTGTATCCTTTTTTTCTTGATTTCCCGAAAGAATGGAAGTGAAATATGACAACATGTCCCATAGGTGGGGTACATTGTAACATGTGAGGGGCACATTGTGACTCTTTATTCACCTTTTCCTCATGGTTTCTCAATAGAATTAATAAAAGTATAGAATATAATAGAACAGTTCTAATAGGGGCTCATTATAACAGCGTGACAACATGCCTCACCTGCACAACTGGGATTTAACTTGTGTCTTCTGCTGTAACCATCTTAACTGTTTAATAACATATATAAGATTAAAATAATATCAGATTTGTCTAGTTTTCAATAAACACACACACACACACACACACACACAAAAAAACAGAGATAAGAAAAAAGAACTTAAAGGTGCACTATGTACGATTTTTTCAGTAAAATATCCAACAACCACTAGGCCAGTGTTATATATTTTGTTCAATTGTGTACTTACAGTATTCATTTGTAAATCGTGAGAAAATTGAACCGGGACGTGTGAGGGAGTCGCATGTCAATTGCATCATATCTACGTTACCCTCAGTTTCCGGTTTTATTTTTTAATTTATTTTATAATACTTTACTCTCACTGCAGTGTGCAAGTACAAGTTCCACAGCAGACGCCAAGTGAACACAGAGTAACGTCATAACATAATTTTCAACACACTCAAATGCATCTAATGATTCTAATATGAAAAACTGAGCTGCGTTACCTTATACTCTTGAACGGAAAAGCAGAAATGGGGCCGGCGACTGTGGCATAATAAAAGTTCTGATGTTCGTGCAGCGTGTGTTGCATTCACCTTAATAACAATCCATCATATAACTGCTCCACATGGCTTGGGGTTGGGGTTGGGGGCTGTTAGTAAAATAGCTGTTAGTTATTTTAGTCTATAAATATTTAGACTATAGGATATACTATACGATAGACTATAGGCCTTTATTAACCTCCCGGAGCTATGTGGAGCAGTTATATGATGGATAAAATCACTTTTATGGGACATTTTTTTATATAACTCTGATTGTATTAGTCTGAAAGAAGAATGTCATATATACCTAGAGTGACTTGAGGGTGAGTAAATCATGGGCTAAGTTTCATTTTTGGATGAACTATCCCATTAAGTAATAAATTTACTTATGGTTAAATAAATGTTAAGTGATATCTTCCAAAGATTTTTGAATGTTGGCACAATTTTTTTTTCTCTCGATAGGGGGACACCGGGGATGGTTGTAACACGGGTCAGTTGTAACAAATCCAATCTGTCCAACCAGGAACTAGTTACAAATGACCTAATTCACTTCGCACATGCTAATTTTAGTCCTTATTCCACATGTGATAAAGTAGAGTTCTGTGGTAGACATAGCAGATGTTAGAGTGAAAAAAACAATTTTGAGGTAAGAAAGTATTTTTTTTTTACTTTTTGTTTATTTTTGTTATGGGAATTTCTGCTTTGTAGTTAAACGCACCAAATTTAAATTATGTTTTTTTGTGTGTCTGTGTAGACATTTTTCATGCAAGTTGTTAGTGCTAATGTTTTAATTGTTAGCTGTAAGGTGAGCTAGTTCATGGCTACATGACTCTGGGTTAGTTGTAACAATAATGAAATGTTAGTTATACAATGTTTGTATTCAAGTTCAATTTATTATGGTCAATTACTATGACTGCGATGACTGACAGTTATATTGCCAGTCAGTGTTGAATAAAAAGCTTTCAAAATATTTTTTGTCATAATCCTTATTTCATTACCTCGTATATCACCCCAGTGGATATCATAATGTTACATCTCACCCCAGGGTATGTTACAACTGACCAAGACTATGGGGTAAATTGTAACATGTCACTCCTCGTGTTTGAAACTAAACCATGCATTTTCTGTTTGTGTTGCAAAGATAATAGCCATCTCATTTAATGGCAGACACTTGTGAATAGTTTAAAACACATTTTGAACACACGGGCTTAAAAGGAAGATATAGACACACTGGCTTAAAAGGAAGATATAGACAGAAAGGTCAAAAATGTTACAACCATCCCCGGTCTCCCCCTATAATGTTGACAAGGCAACTAGTAAATACACTAAGTTTCGTCATCCTGTCATGTGTGGAAAGTTTTAAACCATGTGTGTTACAACACCCCTTCTCCACCTCCATGTATATCTTTCTTTCAAAGTTCTTATCTTTCCCATGAGTTTGGCCGTAAAATACAGTGGCTCACTCATAAGAGTTTGTTCTCTAACAGAATGTTGAAGCTGAAATATATTTCAGCGCAAAATCAAAACAGACCTAAACTTTCCAAATACTATAGGACAGCTACATTACCCGGAGAGAGAGAAGAGTTTTGGATTTCTCTTGCGAGTGGAAGAGTTGTGTTTTTTTTCTTTTAAGTCAGAGCATCTGTGTTTTTTCTCTCTCTCTCTCTCTCTCTCTCTCTCTCTCTCTCTCTCTCTCTCTCTCTCTCTCTCTCTCTCTCTCTCTCTCTCTCTCTCTCTCTCTCTGAGCGGGTTTCTCTGACTAGTGAAATTGAAAACATGGAGTGGAGCTGGAGCTGAGTAATTGCCGAACACTGTATACAGATCCACTCCTGTTTGCTGTTCCGATCCAAGCTTTCAGTTTGTGTATTGCTCCGTGACACAAAGTTAGATGCCTATCTATCTATCTATCTATCTATCTATCTATCTATCTATCTATCTATCTATCTATCTATCTATCTATCTATCTATCTATCTTCTATCTATCTGTCCTATTCTATGGGTTAATACAACAGGGGGTTACAGCCTACTTGCTGCCTACTAGATTTAAACCAAGTTAGAGGAACATTTTCAGAGATTCTGAGGGAAAATAAGATTATAAAATTATAAAATACTGTTATATTTTTGCATGTACATTCTTGGGGTCTCTGAGACCCCGATTGTGACATTGGCCTTGAAATACTGCGTAAGCTGCATATGCTGATGCCAACATTTTTTCTGGAATGACCCCACCACGAGAATCCAGTCTAAGTATGGAGGAATTAGCTCATACCTTGCTGAAGGGAATCCTCAGTACCTGCAAGCTCCCCACCGCCGCCACCACCGTCGTCTGGAGTTTTGCGTTTCTTCGACATTGGCGGTCTGGTATGACGCGATCTCTGTTGTCTATTTGTTCTTGGCTCAAAGGGGGTATACGAATGAGGACGATAAACACTCAATTGTCTGGACAAGCACATAAAATTAGCAGGAGGTTGACAGTTGAAATCTTCACAAAGCACGATCCCCATTCACCCAGGCATCCACAGTTTCCAATTCTCTCCACTACGAAACAAACGCAACGGGAGGAAAAGTTGGCATGGTGCGCGGGTGATGATGCTGGTAAAGCAATGTGTGAATTAAAAAAAGAAAACGAAGAAGAAAAAAGAGAGGACAAAAACGAAAATATGTTAAGCTTCGGGCTTAAAGCATAAGAAACACGCACGGATTTGGATTTTCCCCTGACAAATGAGATGTTGCTACAAAAGTGATTTGCGCATCACGTGTGCCCGGGATTATACTGAAGCAGAAAAGTATGCATCCACGACATTTTGCAACTCAAATCGCGCTCGTCTCTTCGCAGAAGCACGAACGCCCACAATGTTGACCATGTTGTTGTGATACACAGCAGTACTAACATTTTCAGGTATGTTAGATGTCTCACTAACACTGTGTCCACCTGTCAGTCAGCCGAGATCGCCTTACAGCCAGTGAACTTCTAGTAAACGAGCCGATTTGAAAAGTCACCGTTGTCTGTTAGCCTACTCAAGTCAACACAGAAACAAGAGTCATCAAGAGAGATGTTCTCTTTCTCTCTTGCTCTGGGTCCAGTTTAGAGCGCTAGCAGAGCGCCAATCGATACCACCAGTTACTGGACGGACAGAACACAACACTGTACCTTTGCTCTAACACAGAAATCTGTCCAGCGATGCATGAATGATGTTCGCCTTGTGTTGAGAACGCTCTTCTCAAAACTTCTTAGTCCGGTTGCTAGGAAACCACCTCGGATTCATGATTGTAGCGCTCTCTTGATTTTAAGTGACTTCAACTGTGCGCAGAGATAGTTTTCGTAGTTTTTTTTAGCGTAAACGCTCTGTGTGTGTTTGGTGGCACGAATCAGTTTAAGAATTCTGTATTAAATAAAGGCTCCATCATCACCAGCATCATCATCATCAAGGCTTTAGCGTTTCCAGAGAGAGGATGACGTCAGTAGCCTCCTCCGCAAGTGGTGCCAAGGCTGCAGTTTAGATTGACTCAAAAGATAATCTCGCGCATTTTACGCAGTAGCATTCAAAATGACCCGTTTGTCTGCAAACCTCACGTGCTGGCTCCAAAAGCTTGATGGAATTTTTGTCCACGTTTAAAATAAAAGAGCCAAGTAAAGCAAAGAAAGTTCAGGTCAGTCACTTTGTTTGCACACTGCGAAAAAAAAAGAAAAGATTTTCCTACTTAGTATTTTTGTCTTGTTTTAAGTCCAAAATAAGTACATTAAGAAGCATTTACTAGACAAGTAAAAGTTTTTATGTTTTGGGGGAAAATAACCTAAAATTAAATGAGTTTTAAGTAAGGAAAATAATCTTGTTTTCTGTTTGAATTAAGATTATTTCACTTAACCCACTGGCAGATTATTTTTCTTATTTTAAGCAAAAACACACTCATTTTGAGTTATTTTCCCCCAAAACAACACAAAAACGTTTGCTTGTCTAGTAAATGCTTCTTGTTTAAAAAATAAGTTTTAAACAAAACAAAAATAAGTAAGATTTTTTTTTTTCAGTGCAGTAATCACACTGCAGAGCTCAAACATGTTTTAGGTGATGTGCTCATGTGAGGGATTGTTCTGTGTTGGCTGGTTTAAACTGTTTCCCCATGTTATCTATCTTTAACCAAATGTTTAAAAATATTGGATCATATTTATATATATATATAAAATATTTTTTTTAATAATAAAGTCAAGAACATGTTAACATGAAATTTGAAACCGAAAACAGACATGCACGCTACAAATTCACACTGAAAATGGCACAATGGGCAAAATCGTGTGTCAGCCGTACTAAATTAAACCACAACACAACGAAATCGCCACAACACAATAAAATTGAATGACAACACAAAGAAATTGCCACAACACAATGGAAATTAACCACAACACAAAGAATCGCCACAACACAACGGAAACAAGCCACAACACAACAAAATCGCCACAACACAATGGAAACGAGCCACAACACAACGAAATCGCCACAACACAACGGAAACAAGCCACAACACAACGGAAACAAGCCACAACACAACAGAAATGTTCCTGACCACGAGGGGGCTCTCGGAGTGCAATAAAGTTAGTTTTTCTTGCCATTGTTCTATAGATGGCATATTCTTACAAAGATATAAACACTACGATCAGTTTTAAGTGTGTAACCATTATATATTGACATTAAATATCAATTCTGCTCAGACCGCAAGCACTGTGATTGGTCTGCCAGAACCTCTCCCTCACCAGAACTGCATGTCGATGTGGACAAGGACGCAGAAGTATAAATGAAAATTAACTTGTAGCCAACGTCGTAGATGCTACGGCACAGGTCTGACGCAGAAGTATAAGCCTTAAGGCTGATTTATACTTATGCGTCAGACCTGCGCCGTAGCTTCTACGCCATGGGATACGCATTGATTTTCATTTATCTGCATCGTTGTCCGTGGCAACGCGCAGTTACAAATGCAGAGGTAGCATGATACCCTTGAGGTAGGGGTTCTGGCAGACCAATCACAGCGCTTGTGGCCCGCGTCGGATCGACGCATTGTTAAATTTTTGGAGAGGTGCGCGTCAGGGTACGTCGTAGTCTACGCGTGCTACATACAGCCTACGACATAGCTACGGCATATACACTCGACGCAGAAGTATAAATTGGGCTTTAAAGGTGGCATGAAACGGAAGTTGAGATTGTCTTTTTCTCCTCATTGTGACGTATATCCGAGTGAAACGGCCTCTGAAATTAGAAAAAAATGTGGGGCAGAGCTTGATTTCATCCTTTGGGAATTGATTGGATCGTTGGAAGTTGGGTGTTGCTGCGATCAGTGACCCATGTCAGCGACAGGTGTCTGAGAGGTGGCGCAGAATTTGAAACGAGACAGAGCGTGATAGCCCCGCCCTCGCGCCATAGCACATGACCGGGAGAGAAGAGAAGTCGTTTCGAGGGGGGAGGGGAGGTTAATCTATTTGATTAAAGATTATGAGGGTAAATTAATTTTTAAAAGTTAATGAAGTGCACAGATAAATCATTTATAGTAAACACTACAATATTAGATATAAAAATATGAATTGTAAAATTTGATTTCATGCCTGATTATTTTTATCAGTTACAGCCATACACCGTAAAAAAAATATCGAAAAGTGAAGCCGCCAACGTCCGAATATGGCACTGACATCTTGCACAGATTTTGGACTGAGTCTGCACAGTAGTGACCTTGGGACCGAAGTCTGCATGTTACAAACAGAGGTGACACGGATAACAGAGGCTGGTGAAAGCAGAGTTTATTTACTGAACCAGGAAGTGAGCAGAAGTGAGATGGGGCGGCAGTGGCTCAGCGGTTCATGTAGATTGTCTACAAACCAGAAGGTTGGTGGTTAGATCCCGGTTCCACCTGTCCAAGTGTCGAGGTGTCCATGAGCAAGACACCTAACCCCAGCTGCTCCCGACGAGCTGGATGGTGCCTTGCATGGCTGACACACGCCCGTCGGTGTATGAGTGAGTGTGTGAATGGGTGAATGTGAGGCAAGATGTAAAGCGCTTTGGATGGCCACAGTCAGAATGGTTGTTCAGGTGAATGCTGGATATGGAGGTGATACGATACGTCTTCTTGACTTTGGAACAACGGGACACTGGATCGAAGGAGACAAGGACCAGGAGACAGGACGAGACGAGGAGACACTCAGGAGACGAAGGAGATCAGGTAAGTAGGTAGGTGAGTCCAAGGAAGCAAGCATGAGTAGTAGCATGTGCAAACGATACCGGACAGTGACTGAGTGAGAGTGTGGGGCTTAAGTGCAGGAGGTGATTGCTGTGATGATGACGTGCAGGTGTGTGTGCTCAGTACTCCAGTGATTGGGATCGTTGTGGTTGTGAGAGGGTGGAGCCTGGAGGGCCAACAATATAACATCTCTGCCATTGGTTCCTCGGGAAGAGCAGTTTCCTATGTCCCTGGGCCCCAAGAAAGCCAGAATCGTTGTGCGCGACGCCCCCGGGCCTTGCCACTCCAGTCTTCCCCTCTTTGGCCATCCGAGTAAGGTCTGAACATTCCACCTCTCTGCCTCACCCTGGGTACGTATGTTGGTCCCGCTTGCTCAATTTCTGGGAGCCTGGCTAGAGCTCCCGGGCTGTCTCGCTGGCTCATCCGTACCATCAGACTTGGTTCTGTGATTCAGTTCGTGCACCGGCCTCCCAAATACAGGGGCATCCTGTTCACCTCAGTGCGGAGCAGCGATGCCCATGTATTACGGGCGGAGATCGATGTCCTACTGGCGAAGGCGGGGTCAAGCCGGTTCCTCCAGCCGATATGAGGTCGGGGTTCTACAGCCCCTACTTCATTGTACCCAAGAAAGGGGGTGGGTTACGGCCAATCTTAGATCTGCGCATTTTGAACCGGGCCCTGCACAGACTTCTGTTTAAAATGTTAACGCAGAAACGCATCTTCGAATGCATCCGTCCCCAAGATTGGTTTGCAGCGATCGACCTGAAGGACGCGTACTTTCATGTCTCTATCCTTCCTCGACACAGACTGTTCCTACGTTTTGTGTTCAAGGGGAAGGCATATCAGTACAAAGTCTTGCCCTTCGGCTGTCCCTGTCGCCCGGCGTCTTCACAAAAGTCGCGGAGGCAGCCATTGTTCCACTCCGAGAACGCGGCGTTCGCTTTCTCAACTATCTCGACGACTGGCTTATACTCGCCCAGGCTCGGGAGCAGTTGTGCGAACACAGGGACCTGGTGTTCCTTCACCTCAGCCTGTTGGGCCTTCGGGTCAACCGAGAGAAGAGCAAACCATGTCCCACGCAGAGGATCTCTTATCTCAGCATGGAGCTGGATTCGGTCACCCGGACTGCGCGCCTTACAGAGGAACGAGTCCAGTCAGTGTTGAACTGCTTGAATACATTCAAGAGCAGGACGGCGGTCCCACTGAAGTTCTTTCAGAGGCTCCTGGGGCATATGGCATCTGCAGTCGCGGTAACGCCGCTCGGATTGCTTCATATGAGACCGCTTCAGCGCTGGCTACACGACCGAGTCCCGAGTGGGCGTGGCAGAGCGGCCAGTATCTGATCCAAGTTACCCCGTACTGTTGCCAAACCTTCAACCCTTGGTCCGACCCCTCGTTCTTACGGGCGGAGTGCACAGCACTGCGGCCGTTGCGTACATCAACCGTCAGGGTGGTCTGCGCTCCTGTCGCATGCTCCAATTCGCCCGCCACCTCCTCCTGTGGAGTCAGAAGCATCTGAGGTCGCTTCGTGCCATTCACATCCCTGGTGTGCTGAACCAGACAGCTGACAAGCTCTCTCATCAGTGTCCACTTCCGGGAGAGTGGCGACTCCACCCCCGGAGCGTCCAACTGATATGGGACCTTTTCAGAGCCGCACAGGTAGACCTTTTTGCCACTCCGGACTCGTCCCATTGCCAGTGGTACTATTCCCTGAACAGGGGTACCCTCGGCACAGATGCACTGGCACACAGCTGGCCCCGGGACCTACGCAAATATGCGTTTCCCCCAGTGAGCCTTCTAGCACAGACTCTGTGCAAGGTCAGGGAGGACGAGGAGCAGGTCTTGCTAGTTGGTTTGCCGAACTCTTCTCGCGACAGCCCCACCCTGGCCGATTCCCCTGAGGAAGGACCTTCTTTCTCAGGAAGGGGGCACTCTATGGCACCCGCGTCCTGTCCTCTGGAAACTCCATGTCTGGTCCCTGGACGGGACGCGGAGGTTCTAGGTGGTCTGCCACAGGCAGTGGTAGACACCATCACTTCAGCTAGAGGCGCCTCTATGCTCTGAAGTGGAACCTGTTCGTTGAGTTTTGTTCTTCTCGCCGCAAAGATCCCAGGAAGTGTTCAATTAATGTTGTGCTTTCTTTCCTACAAGATGGGTTGGAGCGAAGGCTGTCTCCCTCCACCCTGAAAGTGTAAGTCGCAGCAATAGCGGCGTATCACCATGTAGTTGAAGGTAAATCCTTAGGGAAGCACGACTTAATCGTCAGGTTCCTCAGTTGTGCAAGGAGACTAAATCCTCCTCGTTCTATCTCGCTACCCTCTTGGGACTTAACCCTGGTGCTCAGAGCACTTCGGGGCCCTCCTTTTGAACCTTTGCAGTCCGTTGAGTTAAAAATCCTGTCTATGAAGACAGTACTCCTGACTGCATTGGCCTCAATCAAGAGGTCAGGCGCTTTCGGTCAGCGAATCGTGCCTAGAATTCAGGCCCGGTAATTCTCACATCATACTGAGACCCCGGCCCGGATACGTGCCCAAGGTTCCTACCACCCCCTTTCGGGACCAGGCGGTGAACCTGCAAGCGCTGCCCTCGGAAGAGGCAGACCCAGCCCTGGCTTTGTTATGTCCTGTCCGCGCTCTTCGCGCTAACATAGACCGGACTCAAAGCTTTAGGACCTCAGAGCAGCTCTTTGTCTGTTACGGAGGCCAGCAGAAGGGAAAGGCTGTCTCCAAGCAGAGGTTAGCCCACTGGATAGTGGATGCTATCGTCTTAGCGTACCAATCGCAAGACGTGCCTTGCCGGTTTGGGTTGTGAGCGCACTACACAAGAAGTGTAGCTTCCTCCTGGGCGCTGGCTCAAGGCGCCTCGCTGACAGACATCTGTAGAGCTGCGGGCTGGGCGACACCTAACACGTTCGCTAGATTCTATAGCCTCCGTGTGGAGCCGGTTTCTTCCCGTGTACTCGCCTCCAACGGCCGGTAAACGTGAAGTGCCTGTTCCTGTGTCGGCTTGCTACACCACTCCCGCCTATGGCCGGATACGTGAGTTATTTTTTCTCCAGTTGTGTTCCCCAGTATGGTGAACCCTTTCAAGCTCCTCCGTCACCCCTTGTGTCTGGCCAGGCCTGCTCCCGTATGCTTGTGGAACGTGTGGGTTAGGCTGGGTCCATATGTATTGGTACCCTCACGGCGACCCAATATGTGTATTCCACGGTACCTGCTACCCTACTCGGCTAGCCCCGTGTCTTTCCCTTGACAGAGCCCGCTCTGTCGTCTCTGGCGGTGTTCTCCCCCCCCACTGGAACCAGGTTGGAAGCACCCCAGAGACTGCCATATGTTGTTACTACCCAGATAGGTTAGTCCCTATGAGTATTCCACCCTTCTCCTCTGGAGGATGTGGCTCCGCAGCGTGCCATCTCTCGAGACGGGCACGCTTTCCCAGCGTTATCCAATAGTCACGCTGAGTGGGTCTTGCAGAAACAGCAGTGTCGGACCTCCCTGTTTGTGTTTTATACCCGCGCTGCGGGGCGGTGCGTGAACCACATGCCAATGTTTATTGGCTCGTTTCTATACACTCGAAGTAGATTGGTCTCCGAAAATAGATCCCAAATCGTCGGTCAGTCCGATGTACGTCTCCGTTCAGGGAACGAGGGTTACATACATAACCGAGACGTTACAGCTCGTTAGATCCAGCATTCGGCCCACTTTGAATCAGACACAGAAATAAAGTAGTGTGTAAGATTACATTTATTTGAATAAACAAATTAAAGCATTTATTTGAATTAATTAGAGAGAGAGAGAGAGAGAGAGAGAGAGAGAGAGAGAGAGATTTATCTGTTTAGCGTCTGTCTTCATCAACAATGAAGCTGCATGAATTTAATTACTTCAAAATAACAATGTAACCACCTCGCAGGGCAGTGCTAATAAATTTCTCTGCTCCTGAATGTTTTTGTGTGTAAGCAGCATGATCTCCGCTCTGTGTGCGGATGACGTAGGCCTATGTGTATGCACTTGAATGAATGAAATGAAAACAGCACATTAATATAGAACAGTGATTCAACTGACTTAGAACTACCTGTGTTTTAAACAATTTTATTGCACACCTTCCAGTCAGAATCACGTTTTCAGACAGACCATGATATAATTGGTTTATAATTTATATCAATGTCACTTTACTCAGTCAGTAGCCTATGTAAAAGTATAATTTCACTGCAACTAATGTTACCAAATGAAACAATATTGTAAATTGTTACCAAAAAAATTATTAATTGATTTGCATGGCCAGTTCGGTTAAAGCACCACTCTGATCCAGGTTTTACTTGCATGATCTGGCAACACTTTTATCAGGATTTCAGTGACATGACAGCTGTCACTTGACCATCACTTGCCTCCTGAGTTGCTGCCAAATTTTCTCAGGTCAAAAATTGTCTTGCTTTAAACAAATCGTCAATATTGCACACTTCAGAATAATACTTGAGACAGTTAACCACAAGTTCAGTCCGTGAACACATTTGAGGCACAAGGCAGCATGTTTGTAGATGATAACATGTTTTGTTTGGGAATAAATCGTAGACAAAATGGCATAGAGTACGTTTTCACAGAACTGGCTTATGGTATGCAACTGTTGGGCAAATAATTTCAGATTTTAAGCAACAGTCTAGTTGGAGAAAACAAAGAGAAAATCCATGTGTGATGTAACATGGGTGATGTAACATGGGTTACTTCGTAATCCTGGACATAAATAATACACATTTATAACTCTGTATTTTGTATTTAACCGGTGCATTGTCACTATCTCAGATCACCCTAGCACTACGAGAGTGACGTTCGCCTTAAGTGTTTTCTGTGGGCAAACAGGCTGCAAGCGCTCCCCCACCCCCCATTCACTGCAGCTCTGTTGACGTCAGAGCTGCTTGCGTCAATGCTCTCTCTTTGACAGAAAGAGTTTTTTTTTTTCTTGGATCCTAATAGGATTATTATAGAAAAATGCCCACAGGCCTTTTCAATGCTGGTAATACAGCATTTTCAGCCACACGTGTGATGCATTATATTAAAATGTGAAATAGAGCTAATGTATAACTTATAAGTGTGGCTACTCTCTACACATCCATGTAGCGTATAGGCTTTATGTGCTTGAAATCTAGACCTGCTATTCACAACATTACAAATCAGGCACATATTTTTGCAATACCCAGATTAAAATAAATAAAAAAAGTGTCAATGCCTTATGTGTTTTCTAGTAGGGGCTTAGATTATTACTGCCACCCCCCTCTGAGATCACATTAGAATACATAATTAATCCTTTCCATAGAGCAATATGAAGCTATGACGTCAATGGGTTTTATTTTTTTTTAAGGCTTGACTACTCTACTAGTGCAGCATCAAACATGTTTGGCTCTTGCGTGGTATGGTGTGAGCAGTTAAGGAGTGATTTGCAAACGAGAAAAAGCTCCTTTTTTAATTTAAGTGCATTTTCTGATCGTAGATACTTGTTCGGTTCATAGTGTTCCAGCAGTGCGCATTTTGCATTGGCTACTACAACACATCATAATATATTCTGGTCGTCAAATTTGTCTGGCTGACCACTGTTATTCAGTCCAACATCACTGGAACAATTTCACAGATTTTCAAGACAGAATTTCAGCCTATCATTTTATAATTCAGTTTTTACAGTAACGTTTTAGTCTATGCATAGCCTCTCAAAGGTGATGTTTTCTCATCTTACTGCTGCTCCCCATGCCATACAATACTGCTTTGTCAACCTGGAGACCCAAATTCCAGGGTGTTGTTTCCAAGCTGGAAAGCTTAAAAATCGCAGTCCATTTGAGATACGATTTCCACGTCGGTCGTGAGTACGGTTATGACAGTTAATTGCATAGCAAGTTTCAATGTGTTTTAACTGTATAATACAAACTTTAATATCTACTTACAACTAGGGGTTGAATTGGTTGAACTCCTGGCCGTAAAGTTAGGTAGGGCAGATTCTGATTTTGTAAGCTTTAGATTCTAATCGCTGAACACACTTTTTCACACTTTTTCAGACACACTTTTGGCAGAATTCTAATGTCCTTGCGTTATTAAAGGGGTACTTCAGCGCTGGGAAGATGAATCTGTGTTTAAACTCGGTCATTAATATAATAGAAATGTGAAATTATTTTTGAATTTGATGCCTTCTAGACTGAGAAAACACAGAAATTGTATTTTTGTCTCATGGGGATGAAAGACAACAATTCCCAGAATGCACTTCGCTGCCCTACGAGAGCACTCTAGGCACAGCTACTGGTTTACTTGCCCACCGCGTTCATTTTCATAAAATCAGTTCAGTTAGAGACGCTACAATTAAAAACTGAACGTGTCTGTTCAATATATTATGCCTGAAAGACTTTAGTTCACAGGACAAATGCATAGAGTGCCATTTTAGAACCGCCTTAATGTAGTATTTATTAATGTAGTATTTATTGGGCTGGGTGATATGGCAAAAAAAAAAATCATATCTCAGTATTTTTTGGTTGAATGGCGATACACGGTATATATCCCAGTATTTATTTATTTATTTTTCTAAAAAGGTTTTTCAACTGGACTGCGATTTTTCAGCTTTCCAGCTTGGAAACAACACCCTGGAACTTGGGTCTCTTAGTTAACAAAGCAGTTTAATGTTAGGATATGCAAACTTCAACTAGTCGTATACATTTAGCTATTTCATTTCGTTGTTCTTTTCCTTTTTCTCTTACTTTTGAGATACTGTCTTTTATCAGTTGATGAACTGCCCATAACAACTGAAATAAACCTGTATTTTATTGTATCTGTGGACATAATATTTTTTGTAATATATACTGTGAAGATGATGTGTTAACTTTCCCTTTTTATGAGCCAAACAAGTGAACATTCTCCATGTTCTCTGATGAACTGTCTGCTGTGCGGTTGTAAAAGTCACAGTGCTGAAAAATGTTGCTGAAATTTTATTGTTTTTCATGTTGCCAATAATAATAAAAAAATTAATTGTTTTACAAACAAATATAAATTTACAAATAAAAACTGTCACATGGTTTAAGGTTCCACTTACACTGTGAAACCAAATATTTCAGAACACCTGAATTATTACACTAATTATTACACTCTAATAGAAGAACAGATTATCATTGTATTTATTGTTATGCACTTCTGTTACCTTACCTTATTGACCTTTAAAACTGTGTTATCCCTCTGGGAATGACTGAAATAACATCCGCAACCATGTCAGTGACCTAATGAACAATTTGCAAACTACACTGATATTAATCTCTGTCATCTGCTCTTTCTTTGACCTTGTGTTGCACTGCCTGGATGATACACATTGATGATCATTTTTATCTGATCTATTTTGATGCACAACAAACACTAATGAGTCATAAAGGCCTGGTTTCACAGACAGGGTTTAGATTAAGCCAGCATTAGGCCTTAGTTAAATTAGTACATTTAGCTTTAATATTAAACATGTCTTAGAAAAAAAACCGTCTCTGGTTACTACTGTAACCCATGTTCCCTAAGAAGGGAACGAGACGCTGCGGCGTCGTCGTGACGACACGACGGGGAACGCCCACAGCGTTGCGCGTCTGAAGCATGAATGAAATCAGTCCATAGCTGATTGGTGCTACGTCATGACTAGGGTTGGGTATTGTTTGTTTGTTTTTCGATACCGGTGCCAAACCGATACTTTTAAAACGGTACCGGTGCCTAAAAGAGCCACAACATGAGGTGGATGAGATTAAAGAATGGCTTTTTATTTAATTTTTATTTAATTATTTAAATTGAACAATTTATTACAAGTTTAAAGCATACTTAAATATATAAATATATAATTAAATACAAAACAAATTCACAGTAAAACTAAAGTCACCTAACCCAACTACAACAGGCCTAATTTAACTCTAAATAACAGTTACAGTAATAATAGCAGTAGTCTGTATTCTTGGTCTGCTACAAACCAGCTTCAAGCTTCAGCTTTATTTTGCAGAAAAATGACCATATTCTCTGGCTAAATATTTTAGAACGCATGGCCTTATTGTTTCCATGGAGACGCGTCATGCTTCTCACATGACACACAGCAGCCACACCACCGCTGTATGACAGCTCAGCTGTATCGGGTTTATTTCGTTTTTTATTTTTTATTCTAAATATTCACAAACTTACTAACTATGTCATGAACTATCTGATATTCTGATTTTCAAATATGTGTGAGTAAATGTGTGTTAGTTGATCTATACTGTGCAATGGGTGGCGCCACGTTAGTTTGCGCCTCAGAGAATCGGATCTCGGATTTAACTTACATCACATAAATGTATCTTCATCTCACGAAATACATGAAAGTAAGTGACCTCTGCTGAACTGGGAGAAGAATAGAGTAAACTATACAGTCACTATATAATGTGTATCTGATGTGAATAAAACACATAGTCAAGTTATCTTAACTGTCTGAATGGATTGTTTTTGCCGCTTTCATAGACATCAGTGTGTATTTTTTGCTAGTAACAGTTACTTTTTACAGCATTTACTTGTCTGAAACTTAAAATAAACATGATGTGGTTGAAAACACGGAATAGTTGTGATATGTGACACAACTGAGCGCGTCTGTCTCTGGCTCGGCACCAGCCATAGCGCAAAAGCACGGTTGAATTTAAGTGGCATGAAATGAAGTATCAAAATCTTTGTTCTGATTCGGTCCAGTACATACATATTGGCACTGGGTTTCGGTACCCAACCCTAGTCATGACGTAGTAGATGACGGCATACCCGGAAGCTACAAATGGACGCTGGCACCCAGCAAACACAGCTCTTTCGCGATGCAGCTGGCGCTCTG
The DNA here is from genome assembly GCA_023029165.1 of Gobiocypris rarus. Classification (NCBI taxonomy): domain Eukaryota; kingdom Metazoa; phylum Chordata; class Actinopteri; order Cypriniformes; family Gobionidae; genus Gobiocypris; species Gobiocypris rarus. The sequence continues at coordinate 8,604,504 of CM040927.1, forward strand.
GCATGTCGAGGTGTGACGACGAGATGCAGTGTCTCATTCCATTCTTAGGGAACATGGGTTATTGTCGTAACCCGAGACGTTCCCTTTCGAGGGAACTCGCACTGCTTCGTCATCGTGATGAAACTCAATTACTGAAGCCACTGGGCAGTTAACTGGGTCCACCTCACGCTCTCTACACCAAGTGGAGAACACATTCCACTTCAGGTTGTACAGTCTCCTCGTAGAGGGAGCCCTGGAGCTGAGTAAGGTCTTGACAACATCTGCTGACAGGCCCTCTCCTAGGTACTGAGCGCCCTCAGGGGCCAGACCCAGAGGTTCCACAGCTCTAGCCGGGGGTGAAATATCGTGCCCCCTGCCTGAGACAGCAGATCCCTCGTCAGAGGGACCTGCCACGGGAGGCCGTCTAGCAGTGCTACAATGTCCGAGAACCATACCCGGTTCGGCCAGCAGGGTGGTACTAGAAGTAGACTGATCCTTTCTCGGCGGACCCGCTCCAGGACCCCTGGAAGCAGAGCGATCGGGGGAAATCTCGGCCACGTCTGAACCATGCCATCCAACCCCAGCGGAGCTGGATGCCTGAGGGAAAACCACAGTGGGCAGTGGGACGTCTCTCGAGACGCGAACAGATCCACTTCCACTGGGCCGAACCTCTTGCAAATGGCCTCCACATGTTGTCTGTGCGTATCAGGACCTGGTGGCTGCGGAGACCGCTTGTAGACCGCCAGCATTTCCAGGCAGTTTATGTGCCAGGAGGAATGCCGGGTCTCCCACAGACCTCTCGCAAAGCGGCCATCCATGACCGCGCCCCAACCAGTGAGGGAGGCATCTGTTGAAACGGTATTCCAGCAACATGATGCCCGTATAGATTCCCGGTTGAGTCCCCAGTCTCAGCCCCAAGCACCTTATGCGAGACAGGACAAGTTCTCAATTCCGTAACACCATCTCTCACGACTGGGCTAATCATAGCCAGTTGTCCATATAATTCAGTACACGGATGCCCTAGAGCCTACTGGGTGCCAGTGCTGCATCCATGCACCTGGTAAAGGTGCGAGGTGAAAGATCTAGGCCACAGGGAAGAAACCGATACTGGTATGCTTTACTCCAGAAAGCGAACCTCAGGAACTTCCTGTGGTCAGGAAGGATGGAGATGTGGAAGTTATGCGTCCTTTAGATCTATCGTGATGAACCAGTCCTCGAACTGGATCTGACTCACGATGGCTGAGCTAGTGAGCATCTCGAACCTGAATCTCTTCAGAGAACGGTTCAAGTACCTCAGAACTATTATGGGACGCAACCCCCATCCTTTTTGGGAACAACAAAGTAGTGGCTATAAAAGCTGGACTCCCTGTCTGGCGGAGGGAACGTTCTATGGGCTCCTTTACCAACAGGGAGCGCACTTCCTGTTCCATAAGTGGTGGGCTGGGGACACCACTGAACACTGAACTGCAGTCTGTACCCTTTGCCCACGGTATGCAAGGCCCAAGCAGATATATTTGGGAGGCATAACAATGCACTGAGATATTCTACTAGGGGAACCAGTCTCTCAAGGCTGGTCTCTGGTACCCACGAGCCTCTTTCCCGATCCCCTGAAGCAGAGAACCGGCAGGGATTAGTCAAGAACGATTCTCTGTGTGCAAACGTGTTCGCTGCCCAGCTGCAGGTCTTTCTAAAGGCGGCTGGAGCAGCATGCGTTTGCTGGAAATTGCTGTGGCCCGAGCGTCATAGACGGCGGATCACAACATCGACTTCCAGAAATCTCTGAGGAGGAGGCGACCTCGATCGCTCCATCCCGGGACAGGGGGCTGGCCAGCAGGGGCCTCATTTAAGGGAGCAACTCGACAGGGCTGCAATGATTTCGGGTGGATACTGCGAATTGTTGGAAACCGATGTGTCCCACAGCGCACGATGCAACGAGAACAACATCGATTTCCTGAGGGCTCCATGGAGGAGGAACCCCGAAAAGCACGAAAGCAGCTCCCTCGGGGAATTGCTCATGCATATTATCTCCCCCCTTAGATGAATATAGACGAGTGAAACACGGTTTGGATGATAGGCTGATAATATCTAACTCCTCAAAGTCAGATAATATCCCATTTAATTCCTCAGAATTAAATGCCACCATAATCACCCATCCAGTAAACATAGTCTGAATGATAGGCTGAATAAAATATCTAACTTCTCAAGAGCTCCCCGAGCGTCCTTATTTTATGAATTAAGCGGCGTGTCTGTTGACTTCAACATCACCCAGCTCGCCTGCTCCCCACTTCCTTTACTTGCAACAAACAGACTTCTTCACACTGAACAGAGCGCTAAGGCTGAAGAGCGAAAAAGCTGTGTTTGCTGGGTGCCAGCGTCCATTTTTTTTAGCTTCCGGGTATGCCGTCATCTCAACCGTCATGACGTAGCACTAATCAGGTATGGACAGATTTCATTCATGCTTCAGATGCGCAAAGCTGTTGGCATTCCCCGTCGTATCGTCACGACGACGACACAGAGGAGTGTTCACCAATAATGCTTACAAACACAGCGGAAGATAATGCCTTTTGATTGGTTACTACGTCCATCAATCAAACCTTTGCTGGCAAGGCATTGGCTAGGCATTGATTGCCTTTATCCAACGAAAACCATGGGTGACTTGACTGACAGCTGGTGGAGCGAGTAATGCGGTTCCTGTGTATTATGAGTCATCGAAAAGCCTGTGATTGAAGTAGAGAGACGTGGGAGGGTTTACCTTGACAGGAAGAGTCCAAAGTCCAATGTAGATCGTCAGAATAATGTTATTCATTGAAAATGGACACAATTAATTACTCTAACTCAAAATGCTCATGCAAAAGGTGGATTTTTTGTTTTTTTCCTTATTTTTTCGTTGTTTTGCATTAAAAAGTGGGATGCAATTTGAAGAGTGGATCTGATCTGCACAATAGGAGATGAAAGATGAGTAAGCTACTGCGTTTATTTTGCTGATGTTTAAATAGCTAGTGCTTCAGCATTTAATTTAACCCTTTCCTCTCTGGTGTATTTATTGCAAAAACGAGTTCAGAACATGAATCTCGAGTGTTTTATCTTTCAAATAATGCATAGTTTGTGATGGTTGATTGAATAGTTTGTAAAAAACAAAAGAGAATAAAAGTAGAGACACGCTCACTTACGTCGTCGCAACCCCCCTCATTTCTATCACCAAAGATGCTTACTCCTTGTTTATTTGAGGGAAACGGTGGAGAAAGAAAAAAACGGCGCATAAGGCAAGAGAAGCTGTTATACCTTTTATTATTTGTATATTTGGAAATGTATTTTGGGATTAACGTAATTTTCCATTATTTGTGAGAAAAAATTGGAATTTCAAACATGGAATTTTGCGGGTTTCCGTGTTTTCATTGTTAGACGCTAGGGGGCGCTATCACGCATCTTCTGAATGAGTACTGAATCTCCAGATCCAAACACACGTGAGGACCAGTAAAACAAGCATTCGTAAGTAAGCAGTCTAGCAAATGCATATGTTAAGTAACGTGATTGTCAACATTAAACATTATCAAAACTATCTAATGTTATTGAATGAAATGTGGACCCAGGACGAGCTGTAGGACTGCAAGCATTAGGGGTATTGATGGACTCGATCTACACTATCTGTGTTTGATCATCATTCTGAATCTGATCTGGATGTAGTCTTTCACAAAATAGTGATTTTCTCAGCTTTTTGTATGAAACTTACCCATATTCAAGTGTTGATAAAAAATTAATGTATGAAGAAACTTCCTTTTTTTTCAAAAGAAGAGAGTCAGCTCTTTCTTTTGATATATTGGATGCTCAGATATTCATAAAACAAAATATTCTATGGGCTATTAAATTTTGGTGAAAATTGTCAAAAACCCTGGCTGTGGCTGGCAACATTTTTTTTAAAACGCTGGCGGGAAAGAGTTAATGTATTCTTGCACTCAATGGAGTGAAAACTAGCTAACTAGAAAAGCTGCTGATAATGCATAACATTTTCTGATAGTTAGAGCAAAACCTTATTTTAATAAACGATTCAGTTTTTAATGCATGACTTCCATAAACACCCCATCCGTAGGGGGTGCCATTGTTGTTTTGCGGGCTATGTGACGTCAGAACTCATAACTGGGAGTACATCTCTCTAGTACGAATTCACGGGTGGGAAGTCACGGGTTTAACAGCCGTTCCAGTGCACTTTCACGGGTAGAAGGTTGGAATAACACGGGTTACGGGTTGCCTGGAACACAGCATTCTCAGTTTCATGCGCATGTCCGGGAAACTCATGAATATTCATGTGAGCTTCACCCACTGAAACCGAAAAACTCAGTAACCAAACATCTCATAATAGCAGCGCTCATTCACGGAAACTTGAATTTGAGCGAGATTCACTTGCAGAAGGCTCGTCCTCTCCGGACAGCAATATGTACATATTTGCATGGCTTTCAGTTATGCACTGACGCATTAAACAGCGCAAGTATTTATCTGTTAGTCAACAGTAGACTTTCTCTCAGCGCATCTGACAGGACAAGCTACTATATGTAGGCCTATATCTTACCATCACACAAATGCTCATCAATGCGGTTATCACTTGTTGTTGCATTCTCTCATAGTTTGTTGCATTTATTCAGAAACAAATCACAGATACCCCTTTTCCACCAGAATGTTTCGTTTTCTGGAGCCAGAGCCTATTCAAGCCATCCAGACAAACTTTCCACAGCCTTGTGGAACGAACGGTGATGTAACGCATGTTGTTTACCTGACTATAACCAGTTTAAAATCAAACAGTGTATGTCCCGGAGTTTGTGCAGGCAGTACCTTTTTTTGCTCACAGTACTGGAAATAATTCCACCGTCTTGAATATCTCTGTCTTTTTCTGAAACATGTTGAAACTGAAACTGTTGATTCTGAAAGCGGTGCACAGTGATTAAGGAGCACCAGGAAGGCCCAGAACCCGCACCAGAAACATGTCAGTGGAAAAACGGTATGATGGTGCTCCTAAAATTATTGAGGGTTGTACAAAAGGCCCTGTAATGAAGTTCTTTGTTGAGGGCAGGAAGAAGACACCGGGTCGGCCTGACTGGGACTTACACACTTTTATTTTCTCACGCACACACAGACGCTCTCTGGCGTATACACTCAAAATCCACGATATGGGTCGCCCCGTTTCACACCGGCACACCGTAGTGGCTCGTACACTCAAGTTCCACGATATGGGTCGCCTGCTCAGTTCTCAGCAATAGCAGTTTCTCTTGTTCACTCTCAGCAGCGCGTGTAGTCCCAGTCCAATTCTCTCTCCGGTCCTCATCTCCTGCGTGGCTTATAACCTGTCTCTCCACCAATTACTGAAACAAGAGACAGGTGTTCATCGTTTGCATCTGATTCACTTACGTGCCGCTCGGCCTCTGACTCTCTCTCCCGTCACAGACCTCGCTAAACCACGCCCTCCCCGCCACATACCCCCACCGCCCGACTCAGGCCGGGAGCCATCCGGCCTGCAGCCTCCCCATTTCTGGAATGGAAGTCAGCCACAACCATCTGCGCCCCCGGCCTGTGGACCACCTTGAACTTAAATGGCTGTAAAGCTAGGTACCAACGGGTGATCCGCGCATTGGTATCCTTCATGCGGTGGAGCCACTGCAGAGGCGTGGTCGAACAGAGGGTGAACTCCCTCCCAGGAGATAGTAACGGAGGGTAAGAACGGCCCACCGGATTGCCAAACACTCCTTTTCGATGGTGCTGTACATCGTCTCTCTCTTTGAGAGCTTGCGACTGATGTACAGCACCGGCCGCTCCTCCCCCCTCTCCTGGGTCAGGACTGCCCCAGCCCCTGTCCAACGCGTCAGTCTGCAACATAAAGCGGGAGAGAAAAATCAGGCGATTGTAGGCGGCCCGCCACATAGAGCAGCCTTCACCTGGGTAAAAGCCTGCTGGCACAGCTCTGACCACTGGATCGGATCTGGCGCTTCCTTTTTAGTGAGGTCAGTCAGTGGGCTAGTGAGTTCCGAATAATTAGGCACAAACCTTCTATAGTATCCCGCTAGCCCAAGGAACTGCCTCGCCTCCTTTTTGGTCTTGGGTCTCGGGCAGGCTGCAACTGCTGCTGTTTTATCAATTTGAGGACGCACCTGCCCATGCCCCAAGTGGAAACCCAGATACCTGACCTCCACGCGCCCAATCGCACACTTCTTCGGGTTGGCTGTCAGCCCGGCCAGTCTCAGCGATCCCAGGACAGCCCGCACATGCTCCATATGCCGCTGCCAATCATTACTATAGATGACAATATCATCCAAGTAGGCAGCGGCATATGCAGCATGCGTCAAGAATTCTATCCATGAGACGCTGAAAGCGTGGCGGGCCCCAAACAACCCGAAGGAAGGGTGACAAATTGGTGTAATCCAAGCGGCGTCGTAAAGGCTGTTTTCTCTTTAGATAAAGGCGTTAAGGATCTGCCAATATCCCTTTGTTAAATCCAGCGTCGAGTAAAACCGAGCCGTGCCCAGCCGATCGAGCAACTCATCAACCCTTGGCATTGGATAAGCGTCGAATTTCGACACAGCATTCACCTTGCGATAATCCACAGAACCGGATTGAGCCGTCCGTTTTAGGGACTAAAACTATCGGGCTGGCCCAGTCACTGTAGGATTCTTCTATCACTCCCATATCCAGCATTGCCTCTAACTCATCCTGAACCACTTTTTTCTTGTGTTCTGGTAATCTGTACGCCGGCTGCGAACTACCACACCCGGCTCCGTCTCGATATGGTGCTGAATGAGATTCGTTCCACCGGGTAGGGCGAACACATCCGAAAAAACTTCCTGCAACTGTGCTATGTCAGTGAGCTGCAACGGCGAGAGGTGATCTCCCCCTGGTGCCAGAGCGAGGGATGTACCTTTTGTGCTCACCTCTGGCCCGAGATCCTCCTCCCCACTCACTGCCGTTGCCAACATCACCGACTCCTCACTCCATTTTTAAGGAGGTTAAGGTGGTATATTTGATGTGCTCCGCTCCTATCCGACCGAACTACCTCATAATCGAGATTTCCTATTCGTCGTGTGACCACAAAGGGCCCTTGCCACTTGGCGAGCAATTTTGAGCTGGAAGTTGGGAGTAATACAAGCACTTTATCTCCCAGTGCAAATTCACGCAGTTTCGTTTCCCCTATTGTAGAGCCGGCTTTGTTTGTCTTGAGCCTGTAGCAAATTCTCCATGGATAGCCGCCCCAAAGTGTGGAGTTTTGCTCTCAGGTCCATTACATATTGAATTTCGTTTTTGCCTTGCGAAGGTCCGTCCTCCCAAGCCTCCTGAGGACGTCCAACACCCCCAGGGCTGGCGTCCATAGAGAAGCTCGAGCAGGGAAAACCCTGTGGAGGCTTGTGGGACCTCGCGTACAGCGAACAATAGGGGTTCCAACCATCTATCCCAATTTTTGGCGTCTTCTTGTACGAACTTTGGATCATTGTCTTCAATGTGCGATTAAATCGTTCCACCAAACCATCCGTCTGTGGGTGATAGGCGCTGGTGCGGACCGATTTAATGCCCAATAATTCGTAAAGTTCGCGTAACGTCCGTGACATAAACGCCGTGCCCTGATCAGTGAGGATCTCCTTCGATCCCCACTCGAGATTACACGAAACAACGCTTCCGCAACACTCTTTGCCGAAATGCTACGGAGGGCAATTGCTTCGGGGTATCGGGTTGCATAATCCACCAAGACCAATGCAAACCGATGCCCTCGTGCGGATCGCTCTAATGGTCCGATGAGGTCCATGCCAATTCTCTCGAAGGGGACCTGTATAAGCGGTAGAGGGCGCAATGGCGCTTTTGGGCAGGCCGGTGGATTTACCAGTTGACATTCACGACACGACGCGCACCATCTGCGCGCGTTCTGCGTGAATGCCCGGCCAAAAGAACCGGACCATTAAGCGATTTAGTGTCGCCGCTTGCCCCAAATGACCGGCCATTGGATTAGAATGAGCCGCCCGGAAAAGCATTTCCCGACGGCTTTTTGGGACTAACAACTGGGTTGTATCCTGTTTTGACTGAGTGTCTTGGGTCACTCGATACAACCTGTCTTTTAATATGGCAAAATAAGGATACGAGCGTCTGATCAGGGTGGAGAAGCTGTCCGTCGATTGATCGGACCTGCGCGCATTTTGAGCGACTCATCCCGGGACTGTTCTAGAGGAAAATCATCGCGGTCAGTGAGGTCCAGCCTCTTTACCCCGCTCCGTTCCTCTGAACCCGTACCCGGTGGTCCCGGCTCAGCCTCTCCCACCTGCACAACCGCTCTCTCTCCCCGCCTTTTCTTCCCCCAAGAGACATCCGCACATAAACATGCCAATAGACTACCAAATGCTGGCCAATTTGTCCCCAAAATTAGCGGATGTCGGAGGTGCGGACTAACTGCCACCTCCACTCTATGGTTTTGACCCCGAAATTGAATTATAACCGTCACCAGCGGATAGTTCACCACATCCCCGTGCACACACCGAACCTTAACCAGGCGGCTATTATCCAGTGCCAACGATTGTATCAGGCTTTGATGGATAGAGGTCTGGTTACATCCCGAATCCACCAAAGCCGGATAGGTACCCCCCTGAATACTCACTGGTATTTGGTACAGCCCGGCTCGATCGGGGGCAGCCTGAGGCGCGTCGGGGCCCGGATCTACGTCCCCACCTCCATCACGGGACACCTATCTATAAAGTGCCCCGGGTCCCCGCACCGCCAACAGGCCGGCCCAGACTTCCCCGCCGCCCCAGTGGCAGGAAGTGAACCAGGGTCGGCCTGACTGGGACTTACACTTTTATTTTCTCACGCACACACAGACGCTCTCTGGCGTATACACTCAAAATCCACGATATGGGTCGCCCGTTTCACACCGGCACACCGTAGTGGCTCGTACACTCAAGTTCCACGATATGGGTCGCCCCGTTCAGTTCTCAGCAATAGCAGTTTCTCTTGTTCACTCTCAGCAGCGTGCGTGTAGTCCCAGTCCAATTATCTCTCTCCGGTCCTCATCTCCTGCGTGGCTTATAACCTGTCTCTCCACGCCAATTACTGAAACAAGAGACAGGTGTTCATCGTTTGCATCTGATTCACTTACGTGCCGCTCGGCCTCTGACTCTCTCTCCGTCACAGACCTCGCTAAACCACGCCCTCCCGCCACAGCCCCAATGATGTCAAGCATGTATACAGTTAATTTGGAAGTGTTACTTATTATTTCCAGTAGGTGCGCTGTTTATTATTAATGTTACTTTGAGATTGCTTCTAGTCACTGTTTAATATGCTAAGCTAATCATGACTGTTAGTGAAAGATGCCATTTGTGTAATAGTCTAGTGTTAAGTGACTATTTACGCTGACTATTCACACTGTAGTCATGTAATTGCTGCAGTTGATTACTACAGTAAATTACTTTATTATTCTATTTCTACAATATATTATCATAATATTATTCTAATAATATTGTTCTAATGTCCTAGCTTATGAGCATGCTGCTGTACTATTTTGTGATGGTGAGATTTTTCAGTCACTAATTATTCCTTCTCTCTGTTTATAGAACCCCACATAGCCTACACACAAACACATATTGTTTACATTCCAAAGAAAGCAGCCTTTGTATGCCATACCATGCTGATTGCTGATTCCTAACCATTCAAGTTAACCTATATCAACCTTATTCTGTCTTTCATGACTTTTCATGACTGACATCATGTAGCGAATGTACCATATAACCACCTGACAGTCTTTTCTACCCTATTCTCAGCCTCAGACTTCGCCAATGGACCATTGGCTGAATGTCTGATGCATATGGCACACTTATCTGGAAACACTTCAGGAGTTTCAAAGTCATCATCTGATGTTTACAACTGTGACAACGAGTGTTTACCAGGATCAACTAAAAGCTGGATTTTCAAAAGTATGTGAAGTTTGCGGCTTCATTGTTGGAGTAAACTTGCAAAAGGTTCTTGAATGAATAATTTATAGATACACACCGGTCTGTTATTGCAGGGACATCAACTTTACATTTTCACGCTGCTAAACATCACAGGGAACAAAACTAACTGATTGGTTGCATTACGTGTCAGTCAAACGTCCTTTTGGGCTGTCTTTGACCAATGAAAGCTGCAATAGAGTCCAGACCTTCTGCCGTCAGTCTGAAAGTCCGGCTATGCGAGACCTTTTTACCCGTTCATAACATAGTGGTCCTTCAATGTGAGTTGCTACTGTGACAGTATGCTTGATGTGCATCAGAGAGGATGCTTTTCCAGAGTCTGTATGGCCAAAACGCCAGACATGTCATCCTGGCTACTTTGATGATTTTTGGACTATGGAGGTTATCAGCCAAGTAATGAACATCCTCAGCAATTAAGCACAGCACAGTATTAGCACAGACAAGAAAAGGGATCCAGTGAGTGCAAAGGAGACATCATGTCCCTACCTTCCAGATTTAAGAGTATAATTCTTTGCAGCCTCCCAGTATTGGACTGCTACTGTTGATCAACATGAGGCTTCTAGTCCTTTCCATGAGCAGACAGCACTATGTCTGCCTCACACAGCACACTCTAAGGTCGACTATGTCCAAGTGCTCCGCCTACCTAGTATGAACACTTTATCCCAGAAACTTTTACCCCAGAACTGTTGCTGTCTGCATTTCCATCGTGGTCTAAAGTACCGTGAAGGTTAAGCAAATTAACGAGTTAACCCGCACCGGTTACGTGGGCGGGGTTGGCGTAAGTGGGCGTGTCTCTACTTTTATTCACTTTTGCTTTATACAAACTATTTAATCAACCATCACAAAATATGCATCATTTGAAAGCTAAAACACTCGAGATTCATGTTCTGAACTCGTTTTTGCAATAAATACACCAGAGAGGAAAAGGTTAAATGGAATGCTGTAGCAGTAGCTATTTAAACATTAGCATAATGAACGCAGTACTCATCTTTCATCTGCTATCGTGCAGATCAGATCGGACCAATCCAAAAACAACCGCATACATGTCCGTGTAAGAGTCCACTCTTCCAAATGCATCCCACTTTTTAATCCAAAACAACGAAAAATAAGGAAAAAACTAAAAATACTCCTTTGTTTGCTTGGCGTTTTGAGTTAGAGTAATCAATCGTGTCCATTTTCAATGAAATAGTGATTCAAATCCGTTTCTGACGATCTCCCTGTGCTGTGGACTCTTCCTGTCACGTTAAACCCTCCCAGGTCTCTCTGCTTCAATCACAGGCTTTCTGACGAGTCATTACACAGAGTTGCCGCATTACTCGCTCCGCCAGCTGTCAATCAAAGCGCCGCATGGTTTTCGTTGGATGAAGGCAATCAATGCCTAGCCAATGCCTTGCCAGCAAAGGTTTGATTGACGGACGTAGTAACTAATCACAAGGCATTATCTTACGTTGTGTTTGTAAGCATTATTGGTGAATATGCCTCTAGTCACAATCTCCATAGCAGCCAAGCGCCTGCCAGTCAGATTGCGCAACACTGCAGTGGAGCGCGCAGGCTCTATGACAGACTGTTTTTATCAACTAAATGAGTTTTTACACTTTAAAAATTCTGTAAATAGTTCATTTAGTTTTTCAGTAACTGTAAATTAATCATAATCAGCAGTTTATTGCAGATTTATTTGAATAAAAAAACTACTCTTTGCAATTACAAATGTTCTAAAATAAAAGCCCTTTTGGAAAGGACGCCTAGTTTTTTTCTTGATATAAAAGCTTACAGAAGCTACATTTTTGACAGAATCATCCTCAAATTTGAATCAAAACATGATCAGACATTCAGTTTTATATTATGCTTATTTTCAGGACCTTAACATTAAAATCTCATAATTTTTCCCTAAGTGAATAATAAAAAATAAAAACGAGTCACTTACATGTATATTTACATGTATATTACTCTGTTCATATACAACTTTGAGCTATTATGACTCTTGGGTAACACTATTTTAAGTGTCTAGTTTAAAATAAGACCAGATTTATGAATATAGACCATAGGGTTTAAGAGCTGCAGACATTTTCATTTGGGAATGTCGTTTTCAGAAAATTTCAAAAATTGGGGCGCTGGTTAACAGGTTAACCTGGTAAAAATGCGTAAAATGTAAAATGCTATGTGGAGCCAACCCAATCAGCATGTTCAGCGCCCAAGTCCCACCTCTAAAGTTCCTAAACTTTAAAAAAGTACTACATCGCGAGCAGGGACTTTCTGAGGGGGCAATTTTTCAAAGTCCCTAGTTCCTGGAGCAAGTTCCTGTGGTGGAGACCAAAGCCTTACTGGTCAGATAATCCTTCCATTCAGCTGATAGAGTCAGCAGCAGAATACAGAGGTCTTATGCCCAGTATGCCTTTCCCTTGTGCATAAACATTTAAGCGAGTTTGCATGTCTGAAGCTTGCTCTACACAATCTACTATCTGAAGACGGTTCAGAGCTGTTTAAGCATCACATCTTTGTAAATCATCTGCAGCTGGAAGAGAAACTAGGTCAGGAACCTATGGCATGAGAGCCACACATGGCTTTTTAACAGAAATCATGTGGTTTGCCAGGTTTCTCACCCTTCACCAGCATATGGTAATTAAAAACAGATCACTAGAGATCACCTGCAGAAAATGCAAAGTCTCTTACAATTCCTTTGTTGTAAAGCCTATGGAAGTTAATGAAAGTCAATTTACAATAATATTTCAAGTTTGCATATTCATTGCTGTATGCAACATCAATGGCAAACAACTTACACCCCATTACAGCTGATACCACTCCGCTGGGCTTTGATTATGGGGCATGTTTCAACCGAACCTCAATTGGATAGACCGACAACCAATCAGAGCAATGGAGTGACATGTAACGTGTCAAATGTCAACAGAACTCAACTGCATTGTGTTGCCAAGTCCGTGTTTTTCCCGCGGGTTGTTCTCCATGTCTGCGGGTTGAAGCGACCCCAATTATGTGATATATAGACCCAGGAATGCGAATTTTAGCAGGCAACCGTGCCAAAATAACATATTTTGCCAACCAAACAGCGTTTTTTTCCGGAGAACCCCCCGGAAAGCTATTGTTTTGGGCTATATTTTTTAGTAGCAATTGCGCGACATTGCAAAAAAACTTGGCAACCCTGTCTGCACTCGCGCTGGATTAAAGTAATGTTAGAAGAAAAAGATAAGTGTAAACAATCTTTGCCAGTGTTGTAAAAAAGAATTTAAGGATACACCAAGTACTTACCAACACGATCATCATTTCTAAATTATGAAATAGTGAAATAGTGAAGGTGAATGCATATACGAACAAGTTCTCAGTTTAGGGTAAGAACAAATCTAACCCAAAGCGCCTTTGATGACATGGATAAATACGTTACGTTAAAGCCCGCCCTGACAATTTCATTGGTCCGAACAGTTTCTGTTCGGGCATAATAACTCCTCTATAGATCGAGTCCAGACCGAATTCCCCGAGCAAAAATGTTGTGGGTGGGGCTAAATTCAGCTGGCATCCAGGCTAACAATATGCAGCTCTGATGGAAGAGACTGAATCTCAAAACCTTTACTAGAAAGACACAACTATATCTGTATCTCTGTAAGATGCCAAAACAAAGAAAAAAACATGCCACACACGAGACACACTTGTGTTCAGCTCTTACAAAAACAAGTATACTTCAAGTTAATTTTATTAAGTATACATTTTATAAAATATATTTTTAAGTATACTTTATGTACTGTAGTAAGTATACTAATATCAATGTACAAGTAGTATACTTGTAATACTACTTGTGACTACATTTGCCCACTTTTTAGTGTATAAAAAGTATACTATACTTTAAGTATAACACAAGTAAACTTTGAGTGCACACCTAGTTTACAACCAGTGGCGGCTTGTCAATAGGTAAGCCCTTGCTGGGGCGCTGCCCCGCCCCCATACAAAATTTCAAAAATATACATGTATACAAAATGATATAAAAATGAAATAAAAATAAAATTGTTTACTCATATGAGCCGGCTGGTAGTAAGAGCCTCAGCATTTAATAACAACTGGCTTTAATCGGGTAACTATTTTATATGTTTTTCAATGTTTCATGCGCGAGGGACGCCGGACAAATGGAAGTCCGTAAATCTTCGGGCAGCATGTGACCTGAAGCTGGCCTCTGGTTTCTTGAAGATTCTCCTCCGGACGCAGGTCGCTGCGTCCCTGGCGAATCAGAATTGGATACATGTTATTTTAGCAAATCTGATTGGCTCTCGTCGCTTGTCATTTAACTACGCTCTTGGCCACTACTGCGAGAGTGCGTGGGCGACACCATCAGTCTGACTCCGCCAAAACCTTGCTAGGCTGATCACTTTAGTAGAGATGGCAGAAGTTAAACCAAATTCTGTAATTGATTTGCAACAAAATCCTTTCACAAGGCGTTCGCTGGAAGAAAAAAAAAAGGATAAAGGATCTCAGACACGACCAACCCGATTTACAAATCCAGCAGCAGGCCAGTGACAGAGGACGAAGTTACACTCAGAGCTTCACCCACGCTTGTTATGAGAAACTGAGGTGGCTGGCTGGATGTGATGTTAGAAATGCCCTTTTTTGCTTTCCTTGTCTTTTATTTCAAAGTGTCGGTACTGAAGTTTTGTGGACAACAACGGGGGTAAGAGACTTCAAACATCTAACTGAAAAGGGCAAACATCTTGACAGTGTCCGCAGCCATCTTGATAATAGCATGAAACTAATGTTTTTGTGCAGAGTTAGCATTGCTGAAAAACTAGACGATGGCTACAGGATTGGCATTAGAAGGCACAACGAAGAGGTGACACAAAATCGACACATACTGTCCAGGATAATAGACTGTGTAAAATTTTGTGGAGCCTTTAAGTTGGCGTTACGTGGCCATGATGAGAACAAGAGCTCAGATAACCCCTGTATATTTCGTGGGTTAGTGTATTTTGTTGCCTCTCTTAATGGAGCATTGAAAGAGCACCTTGACAGTGCTACTGTATTTAAGGAACTTCAAAACTATATAGAACGAGCTACTTGACTGTATGTTTTCTGTAACCAGAGAAATAATAATCAAAGAAGTAAAGACAATTGATTTTTATAAATCCAGGCAGATGAAACAACAGATATTGCCACACAGTCCCAACTTGTGCTTATGCTGCGCTACACCGACGACAAAAATAACATGCAGGAAAGATTTTTTGAGTTATACAGTCCCTCCAAAAGTATTGGAACAGTGAGGACTATTCCTTTATTTTTCTGTAGACTGAAAACATTTGGGTTTGACATCCAAAAATGTATTTGAGACAAAAGATCAATCTTTCAGCTTTTATTTCCAGGCATTTACATCTGGATCTGATACACAACTTAGAAGATATAACCTTTTGTTTGAACCAACCCATTTCTCATGTGACCAAAAGTATTGGAACAGATTAACTTAAAATATATTAAAGTGAATAAGACTTAATATTTAGTTGAAAATCCTTTGCTTGCAATAACTGCATCGAGCCTATGACCCATTGACATCACCAAACTTTTGCATTCTTCTTTTGTAATGCTTTTCCAGGCGTCCACTGCAGCCTCTTTCAGTTGTTGTTTGTTTTGGGGGTTACTCCTTCAGTCTCTTTTTAGCAGGTAAAATGCATTCTCTATAGGGTTTAAGTCTGGAGACTGACTTGGCCAGTCTAAAACCTTCCACTTTTGCCCTGATGAACTCCTTTGTTGCTTTGGCACTGTGTTTTGGGTCATTATCTTGCTGCATGATGAAGGATCTCCCAATCAGATTGGTTGCATTTTTCTGTAAATTGGCAGACAAAAATTTTCTGTACACTTCAGAGTTCATTTTGCTGCTGCCATCATGTGTTACATCATCAATGAAGATCAATGAGCACGTCCCAGAAGAAGCCATGCAAGCCCAAGCCATGACATTACCTCCACCGTGTTTCACAGATGAGCTTGTATGTTTGGGGTCATGAGCAGTGTTGGGTGTAACGCGTTACAAAGTAACGCGTTACTGTAATAATATTACTTTTTTTAGTAACTGGTAGTGTAAGGCATTACTCGTCTGAAAATGGTAATATTATTACAGTTTTCCCGAGCTAGTTACTTGCGTTACATTTGCCAGTAGCACCTTCATCGCACACAACACAGAGAACAGAAGGGAAGGGGAGGAGGGCGTGAATGGAACAGTGATTGGTCTGGGTTTGTACACGGTATCATTTACCATCACCGATTGGTCGACAACCGCAGCCTGCAGCAGAGCGGCACCCTCAAAGACAGATGGGGAAATGGAAGCGTAAACAACGGCAAGCTCTTTTTCAGATGAAGGTTCCCAGCAACAGAAAGCTAGTTTCGACGGGTGGAGATTCAGTAATTATTTTGAATATGTTCAACGGAAGGAAAATAACTGACGGTGAAGTGCACACTCTGCCCGGGGACATAGCTGCTCTCCACCGCTTGTAATCAAATTGATTTTTTGCACTAACGTTAGATGGTTTTTGTTTAACATTGAGGAAGTTAATATATCTTTGGACTTGTTATAAATTGACAATCAAATATATTGATTGTTTGCACCAGAGGTGTTTGTTAAACATTGAGGAAGTTAATACTTGTTTGTACTTGATTGCACAAGTACAGTTGTTTGTAGTTATGGTAACACTTTACAATAAGGTTGTATTAGTTAATATTAGTTAACGCATTAGTTAACATAAACTAACCATGAACAACACCTCTGTTCATCATTAGTTAATCTTTGTTAACACTTGTTAATAAAAATACAGCTGTTCATGTTAGTTCACAGTGCATTAACTAATGTCAACAAGATTTTATTAATGCATTAGTAAATGTTGAAATTAACAAAGATAAATAAATGCTTTATAAGTGCAGTTCATCATTAGTTAATGTTAACTAATGCATTAACTAATACAACCTTATTGTAAAGTGTTACCGTAGTTATTTGTGCTAGACAGTGCCAGTCTGTTGTTGGCGTAATAAAGACCCTAAAGAACACTCCTCCTTTGTATGTTCTCCTCCATCTGATGCATATCAGGCCATTATAGAGTAATTAAGAAAAAAAATGTAACTAGTAATATAACTTGTAATATAACTAGTTACTTTCTCCAGGGAGTAATAAAGTAAAGTAAGGCATTACTATTTTTGAGAGTAATATGTAATATGTAATATATTACTTTTTGAGTAACTAGCCCCAACACTGGTCATGAGCAGATCCTTTTTCTCCAATCTTTAGCCTTTCCATCACTTTGGTAGAGGTTAATCTTTGTCTCATCAGTCCATAAAACTTTGCCCCAGAATGTTTGAGGCTTGTCTCTGTAGTTTTTGGCAAATTCCAGCCTGGCCTTCTTATTCTTCTTGCTAATGAGAGGTTTGCATCTTCTGGTGTAGCCTCTGTACTTTTGTTCATGAAGTCTTCTGGACAGTAGACTGTGATACCTTCACTCCTGCCCTCTTGAGGTTGTTGCTGATGTCACTTGCAGTTGTTTTAGGGTCTTTCTTTACAGCTCTCACAATGTTTCTGTCGTCAACAGCTGATGTTTTTCTTGGTCTACCCATTCGAGGTCTGTTACTTAGTACACCAGTGGTTTCTTTCTTCTTCAGGACATTCCAAATGGTTTTACTTGCTATGGTCAATGTTTGTGCAATGGCTCTGATTGATTTTCCATCTTCTCAGCTTCACAATTGCTTGTTTTTCACCCATAGACAGCTCTCTGGTTTTCATGTTGGTTACACGTCTAACTATAAATGCAGTCTGCACAGGCAAAACCCAAATCTGAAACTGAGTGCAGACATTTAGTGCTATTTATTGTTTGAATAATCAATGTAATAGGACACACCAGGCAACATGTTCCAATACTTTTGGTCACATGAGAAATGGGTGGGTTCAAACAAAAGGTTATATCTTCTAAGTTGTGTATCAGATCCAGATGTAAATGCCTGAAAATAAAAGCTGAAAGATTGATCTTTTGTCTCATATAAACTGTTGGATGTCAACCCCAAATGTTTTCAGTCTATAGAAAAAATAAAGGAATAGTCCTCACTGTTCCAATACTTTTGAGGGACTGTACCTCTGCAGTCAGCTACAGCTGAGTCCATTGCTACGGCACTAAAAGAGCATCTTGCTTCTATCCTTCCTGAGGATCAGAAAAGTAAGCTCATCTGCCAGGCATATGATGGGGCCAGCGTGATGAGGGTGCCACTGCAGGTGTGCAGAGGAAAATACAAGATGTGTACCCAAATGCCCAATACATCCACTGTTACGTACATCAGCTCAACCTGATAATGCAACAGGCCACCTCTCACATATCCAAGGCAATATATATATATATATATATATATATATATATATATATATATATATATATATATATATTTTCTAACATTGGTGGATTTGCCAGATTTTTTTCCAAGTCACCCAAGCGGACATGTTTTCTGGATAAAGTGGTTGCCCATAGACTGCCAAGATCCAGCAACATCACATGGAAATTTCATAGCCGTGCCATCACAAGACACAGGTGACTTTGACCCCAAAACTGTCAGAGAAGCAGGAGCCCTGGCCATGCTACTAGAGGATGAGGATTGTAAGTTCTTTCTGGAACTTTATCACCACATTATGCCAGATGTAGACTTCTTCAATGCAAAGCTCCAGAAGAAGAACATTGATTCGGTCAATATCAAAGTGAGCATCCAACAGTTCCAACAGGAAATACAAAAGATCAGGTAACTATTCCTGTTATGATCATTATTTGCTTTCTCATTCATTATTAACCCTCTTTCTCTTTTGCCAATATTATAATAATCTTTGTCCTTTGCAGAAACTCTGTCCATTCCATTGGTGAGCAAAGCAGTGGTCCTCGGCCAACAAAGAGGTGCCGGGCGGTGAATGGATTGCAGCAGAGGTGAGTTTGTCAGAAATCAGTCAAAATACCATTTTAAATTATTGTTGTGCTGTAGATATGTCCTGCTCACATATCATTCTACAGACTCAAGAAAACATTTTTTTTGTTTGGTATAAATCCTTACAAAAATCATAATTTTTATATTATACAACAGCATCCCAAAAATAATAAATTGGCAACATAAAAAAAATTATCAAAATCCACCAAAAACTACTGTCTTGTATAGGACAAATACTCGAATGGCCCTTTTTGTCTTTTGAAAAGTCATTGCAACAGTGTGACAATTAGTCGCCTACTCCAGGCTATTTACTTACATTTAAATTGGTTTAATTATCTCTAAAGCTCTGTGACACCATCCTGGGACACAGTGGGGAGCGTTTCTCCTTCACAGACCACTTTGTCAGTGCCACCTTGTTGCAGGGGGACAGGTTTGATGAGTACAAGGATACCATATAACCACCTGACAGTCTTTTCTACCCTATTCTCAGCCTCAGACTTCACGCCAATGGACCATTGGCTGAATGTCTGATGCATATGGCACACTTATCTGGAAACACTTCAGGAGTTTCAAAGTCATTATCTGATGTTTACAACTGTGACAACGAGTGTTTACCAGGATCAACTAAAAGCTGGATTTTCAAAAGTATGTGAAGTTTGCGGCTTCATTGTTGCAGTAAACTTGCAAAAAGTTCTTGAATGAATAATTTATAGATACACGCCAATCTGTTATTGCAGGGACATCAACTTTACATTTTCACGCCCCTAAACATGACAGGGAACAAAACTAACTGATTGGTTGCATTACGTGTCAGTCAAACGTCCTCTTGGGCTGTCCTTGACCAATGAAAGCTGCAATAGAGTCCAGACCTTCTGCCCTTTTACCCCTTCATAACATAGTGGTCCTTCAATGTGAGTTGCTACTGTGACAGTATGCTTGATGTGCATCAGAGAGGATGCTTTTCCAGAGTCTGTACGGCCAAAACGCCAGACATGTCATCCTGGCTACTTTGATGATTTTTTGGACTATGGAGGCTAACAGCCAAGTAGTGAACATCCTCAGCAATTAAGCACTGCACAGTATGAGCACAGACAAGAAAAGGGATCCAGTGAGTGCAAAGGAGACATCATGTCCCTACCTTCCAGATTTAAGAGTATAATTCTTTGCAGCCTTGTTGCAGGGGGACAGGTTTGATGAGTACAAGGATACCTTTCCTGAAGATGCATTGAGCAGCACCATGAAAGCGTACCCGGTGCTCAATGGAAGCAAGCTGAAGACAGAGCTCAGTCTCATCTACAGCAAGGAAGAGTTAAAAGCCTGCCGTGGTGCTGTGGACCTATTCCAGCTGTGTATGGAGAATAATCTCGAAGAAGACTTTTCCGAAACTGTGACTCTCCTAAAAATTTGTGTAACCCTTTCCACCATAGGCTCGTGTCGAGGTAAGTACGTTATACAGCAGCGTATAAAGTCTTGGACCTTCTTAACCCTATTGCTTGGTAATATGGGGAAAGAGACATTCCATTGTATACTAATACTGTCTAGGAACACTATGATTCTCACTCTCTCTTTGCTTATCAATGGGTACCTGAAAGAATATTCTTGGTTTTAAAACAGAATATTACCACAGAAAACACTGAGCTACACAAATACAATGGCTGGTGAAAGAATAAATAACAAGAACGCCATAGCTCAATTAGGCTGTATGTTTTGTCAAGGCCTAAATGACCACAGTCATCATGCAGAGATGTTGTTACCATCTTCCTATACTTTTCTGGCAAAACTAGCTGAGAGCGAGGGGGTCTTCCAGGAGGACTTGTGACTCGATATATGACTCCTTTCCGTATCTTTAACCGATCCCATTCTCTCATCAACAGAGAACAGGTTGGATGCTTGGTCTTGTCAACTCATGTTAAATCTCCTTTGTTGAGAGCTGACCATATCTCGCTAATGCAAGGGCATTCTTGCTGAGCATTTGACAGCTGAGTAGAACTCAGAATGGGCATCTCCTTTACACTCAAGGTAGACACATTACAGTAAGCTTGCAGGATAGCATATGAAGAGGGTCCCAATTGATCAATTGCCCTACTAGGACATGGATTTCGACGTTTTTTCACTTCAGCCATCTGACACATGGCTCTCACACCGGCTGCAGGTATGTCTTTCTGTTCCAGTACTTCAGTGAGCGTAGGATGTGGCCGACGAGACAGAGCATCTGCATCAATGTTTTGAACTCCTGACCTGCACTTGAGACTGAAGTCATACGTGGAATATGCCGCAAGCCAACGGTGACCTGTGGCATCCAGCTTGGCCGAAGTCAGCACATAGGTCAGCGGGTTGTTGTCTGTTCTCACCTCAAACTTCGTCCCACACAGGTAATCGTGCAGTTTGTCAACTACCGCCCACTTCAAAGCCAGAAACTCTAATTTATGAGCAGGGTAATGTGGCTCAGATGGGGTTAGGCTTCTGCTGACAAGAGCAACGGGTCTTAACCCTTCACCTTGATCCTGGTATAACACGCCACCTAGCCCTTCTTGGCTGGCGTCCACATGTAACAGATAAGGAAACTGAGGGTTTGTAAAAGCTAACACCGGGGCTTGAGTAAGTCTCTGCTTCAACTCTACAAAGGCTGCCTCACACACACTACTACCAAAAGGCTCTGATGGGTTCAAGTAGAGGTTATCCTTTTTTCCCTTGGATTTCTTGGCAACTGGTGGGTAGCCGGACAACAGTTGGTTCAACGGATAGGCAACTTTGGGGTAATCTTTCATAAAGCGCCTATAGTATCCACAGAAGCCAAGAAATGATCGCAAATCAGTCACAGTATTTGGTCAGGGCCTTGTGGTTACTGCTTCAGTCGTCTCTGGATCGGTAGACACTCCGTCTTGAGATATAATATGCCCCACGTAAGTCACTGATGGTTTAAAAATTTGGCATTTATCCAGTGACAACTTGAGACCCTCATCCTAATAAATAAACTCCAGCTGGTCCAAAACGCAGCAGCTCGAATTCTTACTAGAACCAGGAAGTACGATCATATTAGTCCAGTTCTGTCAACACTGCACTGGCTCCCTATTAAACATTGCATACATTTTAAAATCTTGCTTATTACTTATAAAGCAATAAATGGTTTAGCTCCCCAGTACTTAAGCGAGCTCTTAACGCAGTATACTCCATCACGTCTATTGCGGTCTCTAAACTCTGGCCAGTTGAAAATACCTAGAATATCTAAATCAACTGCAGGCGGTCGATCCTTTTCCTATTTAGCACCTAAACTCTGGAACAGTCTTCCTAGCATTGTTCGGGAAGCAGACACACTCTGTCAGTTTAAATCTAGACTAAAAACGCATCTCTTTACTATGGCATACACATAGAACATTTTTAACTTTCTTTATTCAAATCAAATGACTGATTGTTAGGCTGCATTAACTAGGTCAGCCGGAACCGAACACTTCCCATAACACCTGATGTACTCGTTACATCAGAAAAAGTGGCATCCACACTAATGTTAGTCTCTCTGTTTATCCCGAGGTTTACTGCAGTCGGCGGATCCAGGCCGTGTCCGGATCGGATGGTGGACCTGCATCTGGACATGACCAGCTCATCCTGGAGTGTCTGCTGAGACCGTGTCCATTGGTGTCTCCTCTGAATTTGCCTCACCGGCACGTCATCCTCAATTAACCCGTCTCGGCGCAATAACTCCGATCTTTCAAGTATTCATATTCTTGTGTAATCGACACGCCATCCTAAATGAACCCGTCTCTTGCGTGATACCCAAAATTTTGAATATTCCTATCTAATATGATTTTTGGTTCCTTGCCACTGTCTTTGGCTTGGCTTGGTCAGTTGGGGACACTCAAATTATGATCCAAGTTACTCAACTAAATATACAAATAGAATTTATTAATTTGGTCATATATAATTCTATAAACTATCCAAATTAAACTAGCCAAATCAAATTTTGTTGCAATGTTGTCCTGTTTAACACTGTGAAGCTGCTTTGAAACAATCGTCATTGTAAAAGCGCTATATAAATAAAGTTGATTGATTGATCCTTCAAGCAGTCCACATATTTCAGAAATAAACAAAATAACAAAAGGACTGATATTGATCAGGTCATTACATTCGCATTACCACACCCATGACCACGGCTGAAGCTGAGAGGTGCTTCTCAACCTTGAAAAGAATAAAACTTTTCTCAGAAACACCATGACCCAGGAGAGGCTGAATGCACTGGCATTGCTGTCCATGGAAAAGAGACTTGTTACTAAGATGACTGACTTTAAAGGTACACTATGTAGTATTTTTGCAGTCAAATATCCAAAACCACCAGGCCAGTGTTATATATTTTGTTCTGTTGAGTTCTTACAATATCTCAAATGTTTCCAACTATTTGTAAATTGTGAGAAAATCGCTATTTTACCAATGAACCGGGACGTGTGAGCATAGCGTGTGAGAGTCGCCTGTCAATTGCGTCATTTCTGCGTTACCCTCGTTTGCAGAAAAGCTTTACTCTCACTAGAGTGTGAACAAGTGTCACAGCAGCCGCGAGCGAACACACAGAGTTACGTCATAACATCCTTTTAAACACACTTAAATGTATCTAATATAATAAACAGAGCTGCGTTACCTCATACTCATGACCGGAAAAGCGGAGATTGCGCCGGCGGCTGTGTCCCGTCATAATAAAAGTCCCGCTGCTCGCAAGCAACGTGTTTTGTGTAACAATCGCTCCGCGGCCTTTCTCAGCTCCACAGCACTCGCCTGCTCTGCTTCATATACAGTAACATTAATAATTGCATCCATGAACATGATTTCTGCCCGAGTCCTGTCCCGATTCTTTTCCACCAGCTGTGAGGTGAAGATCACATGTCCCAAGATTCTGCGCTCAAAATTGACGTCATCAAACTACGCCTTTGTTTTGAATAGGCGACCTCTAACGGACAGAAAAGTTACATAGTGCCCCTTTAATCAGAGAGTCATTGAGAAATTTGCTGGCCAGAAAGAAAGGAGTGCAAAATGTATGTTCAAGTAGTCAATATGCTAGTTTTATGTTGCTGTTTTCTTTTGTTTTTCCTTTCCTCGCTCAATTATATATGGGAAATGAATGTGTAAAAAGATGAGTGCAGACACTGATTTCTCTTTAATGCCTGAATTTAGTCAACATGCTTCCTGGATGATAATTCAAACATATATAATTGAGTGTTAAATGCCATGAACAGAGATGTGGTCTGAAAAAGGCTGAATCATATTACACAGAAATAATTAAACCTATACATAAATTTAACTAAAATCTTTGTGTTTATTTGATTTTTGCTAAATAATTATCACCAGCCGCCACTGTTTACAACACAGCCAATGGTGGCTGAGTAGAACTATGTCAGCAGATCCTGTGGCAGGTTGAACTTCCTCAGCTGAGAAGAAGTACAACCTCTGCTGTGCTTTTTTTTACAATGGAGTCAAGGGCTGTGTCCCAATTCAAAGACTGCATCCTGCATCCAGGACTTAAAAGGCCACACCCTTCAAAGGCCATGAAGATCGGATTGCGCCATGTTAAATGGGGACGGTCTGGCCTACGGAGGACTGATCTTGTTGCCTAGTAACTGTGACAGCTGCAAGTAGCTGTAACATTTGCACTGGACTTTAAAAAAAAAAAATGAAACTGTCTAAAAACAAAACAGTGTTTGCAAGCTGTCTAAATATGTTTACCACTGTCCATTTCTGTATATAATAAATAGTATAAACTATATAATTGCATCTTAGTAAGATATGTCAATATTTGAACCGCTTTAATGTTTTTAATTTTTTTTTAACATTTGTATCATTAGATATTTGACTAAGCTGAAATGACTGGCGCAAAATTAATTCTGGGATAGGCAAGGCCATGATGGATCCATCTGTTGTATACTTAATTTCACGGGAAACAAAGACTGCATTTGGAGGAACATTCGAATTGGGACAGCCTTTGTCATGCAGTGGTGACGCAATCAGCCTTCTAATGCGATTGTCCCACTTCAGGTCCTGAGAGATGAAGGTGCCCAGGAATTTGAATGATTCCACTGCTTCCACGGTGCTGTTCATGATGGTGAGTGGGGGAAGTGCTGGGGTGTTCCCCCGGAAGTCAACTATCACCTCCACTATTTTGAGCATGTTAAGCTCCAGGTTGTTATGACTGCACCAAACAGACAGTTGTACTTCTTGTCTGTATGCAGACTCGCCATCATCCTGGATGAGGCCAATGACTGTGGTAACGTCTGCAAACTTCAGAAGCTTTTCTGAGGGGTCTTTAGATGTGCAGTTATTTGTGTACAGTGAGTAGAGCAGTGGGAAGAGGATGGAACCCTGAGAAGCACCATTGCTGATAGTGAGAGTCCTGGATGTGATTGTCCCCTAGTCTCACTATCTGCTGCCTATCTGTCAGAAAGCTGGTGATCCACTGATAGATTGTGGGTGGGCACAAAAATCTCGGTCGGTTTGTTTGATAGAAGATCTGGTCTGATAGTGTTGAAAGTCGAACTGAAGTCCCAGACCTGTTGAGATGTTGCAGGATGTAATGCAATCCGATGTTGACTGCATCATCTACAGAACTTTTTGATCTGTAGGCGAACTGAAAAGGATCCAGCAAGGCTCCAGTAATGTTCGTCAGGTAGGCCAACACCAGTCTCTCAAATTACATCATGACCACAGATGTGAGAGTGACAGGGCTGTAGTCATTAAGTCCAGTGATTTTTTTATTTATTTAAATAAAATTATAGTAGCAGCAGGGAACTTCACAGTTTAGTGATCTGTTCAAGATCTGTGTGAAGATTGGGGCCAGACTTTTAAACAGGCAGGTAAAACACTGTCTGTGCCTGAAGCTTTCCTGGTCTTTAGTTTTTTGAAAACTCAAACCAAAAGAGAGGCTGAGCTCGGCTATAATGGAGAGATAGTCGTTTAGCTCTTCCGAAAGACGGCACATATGATTCTTCAAAGAGAATCGCTGATGAGTCGCTGACGCCCGTGAGATATTTGGCATGCTTTAGACCGCATTCGAAAGAACGATGGGATTCTTTGGTAGGAACTGATGTAAGGAGAGAAGAAAGATCTACATTATATTGCCAAAAGTTTTGGGACACCTACATGCACACAAACTTTAATGACATCCCATTCTTAATTCGTAGGGTTTAATAGTAATTGGCTCACCCTTTGCAGCTATAACAGCTTCAACTCTTCTGGGAAAGCTTTCCACAAGGTTTAGGAGTGTGTTTATGAGAATTTTTGACCATTCTTTTAGAAGCGCATTTGTAAGGTCAGGCACTGATGTTGGATGAGAAGGCCTGGCTCGCAGTCTCCGCTCTGATTCATCCCAAAGGTGTTCTATCAAGTTGAGGTCAGGACTCTGTGCAGGCCAGTCAAGTTCCTCCAGAAACTCGCTCATCCATGTCTTTATGGACCTTGCTTTGTGCACTGGTGCGCAGCCATGTTCGAACAGAAAGGGGCCATCCCCAAACTATTCCCACAAAGTTGGGAGCATGACATTTTCCAAAATGTCTTGGTATGCTAAAACATTAAGCGTTCCTTTCACTGGAACTAAGGGGCCAAGCCCAACCCCTGAAAAACAACCCCATCCACCAGACTTTACACTTGGCACAATGCAGTCAGGCAAGTACTTCAGCGATTAGCATTAAGCTTTGTATCAGTAGAAACCCGGGAGTATATTCAAATTTTCGTACTTTCCCCCCTCATTCAGAATTATGTATTTTATTTCTGGAAAAATTCCTCAGATGACGCAAATATCGTCATTTTGCGTCATCGGAGGAGTTTTTGTCCAGAGGCTAAAGACTACAGCCAGCAGGAGGCGCTATTTCCAAAGACATGAACTGAAAATGCGGCAGACTGATCACGCTGTGAATGTATGCGGCTGCAAATCCCGCGATTACCTCAGCCAATGTGATGAATGTAATCTGACTCTCCTGCTGCGCTTGTGCCGTGATGGCCGTGACACTCAGGCTCACTCACATTATGTTGAACAGACAAGTTCAGTTTTTTAATTGTAGTGTCTCTAACTGAACTGATTTTAAGAAAACGAACGCGGTGGGCAAGTGATCCAGCCAGTAGCCATGCCTAGAGTAGGAGGGCAGCGAAGTGTATTCTGGGAATTGTTGTCTTTCATCCCCATGAGACAAAAATTTTCTGTGTTTTCTCAGTCTAAAAGGCACCAAATTCAAAAATAATTTCACATTTCTACTACGTTAATGACCGAGTTAAAATACAGATTCATCTTCCCAGCGCTGAAGTACCCCTTTAAGTGTCCCCAACTGAGCAAGTCAAAAGCCAATTAAAGGCAACGGTGGCACGCAACCAAAACTCCGCCAGAATGGAGAAAAAAACCTTGGGAGAAACCAGGCTCAGTCCAGTTTTGTGCTTTTAAATTATTTTTGCTTTTCTGCCATCTTGTGGTCAATGTGGATAATTAGGATTAGAAGCACAACGGTTCATGTTTAACAGTAACATAGCTTATATCGTATTAATCATATTGCATTGATTTAGTAGTCATTACAATAATTTTATTTAACTGAAAAACACATTAGTAAGTATTATTATTAATACTATGCTTATTAAGTGTATCTCTGTCTGTACAAATGTATTGTATTTAGTTTAGACATGTGCCAACCAATAAAAAAACAAAAAAAATTATACATTAAAAGATGTTACTTTCTTTGTCTTAATACAATTCTGGTTATAATATAATTTGTTTTGTCAGAAAGACAGCTAGGGAGATATGATGAGCATTCAAATTTGAACGAGAATAAAAAATAAAACAGCAGTGAGAAAACAGAATAATCAACAGGATTTAATCATTCCGTTCTCATGGATGTGTAAATTAATTAATTATATATTTCTTAGAGACCTCAGTATTTTTTCTGTGTTGACACTGGAAAGTTTTGGCAATCACTCATGCTTCCCTCTGGCCCCACTGTTAAAGTGTCTGAAGATGGATGCAATTCCTCACCTAAGTGAGTGGAATGTTCACATGAGGGGGGACAACACAGCTTTGACCTACTGGGTGCAGACGCACATATAAAAGTCCTGGAAAAAGGGTGCAATGACGTCTGAATATCCAGACTTGTTGGAATATCCATGAGGTGCAAGCAATCTCTTAAAAGGGATCTAGACCCATTTAAAACTTCAACACTTAGTTTAATGCTGAAAGTAAGCAAAATACACAAGTATGACTAGGGACAAGATGTCTTTAAAAAAAAATAAAATGGATTGTGGTAACACTTTACAATAAGGTTGTATTAGTTAACATTAGTTTATGCATTAGTTAACATGAACTAACCATGAGCAACACCTCTTTTCAGCATTAGTTAATCTTTGTTAATGTTAGTTAATAAAAATACAGCTGTTCATGGTTTGATCATGTTAGTTCACAGTGCATAATGTTGACAAGATTTTAACAATGCATTAGTAAATGGTAAAATTAACATTAACAAAGATGTTGGTGTCTGTCTTTAAAAGCATTCATGTTTCTTTTATCTCATGATAATGTAACTCGTACAGACTCTCTATTTGGTTGTTCATTTTTTTTTTTTTCCAGTATCAATTTTCTGTAACTCTGTTACACTAAGTCAATCTTTAAACCACATTTCCGCAGTTTCACAGACAAGGCTTAAGCCTAGTCGCAGACTAAAATGCATGTTTGAGCTGTTTTATCTGAAAGCAACTTGCACTGACATACACTATATTGACAAAAGTTTTGGGACGTCTGCCTTTGTATACACATAAACTTTAATGACATCCCATTCTTAATCATTAGGGTTTAATATGGTGTTGGTCCACCCTTTGCAGCTATAACAGCTTCAACTGTTCTGGGAAGGCTTTCCACAAGGTTTAGGAGTGTGTTTATGGGAATTTTTGACCATTCTTCTAGAAGCGCATTTGTGAGGTCAGGCACTGATGTTGGATGAGAAGGCCTGGCTCGCAGTCTCAGCTCTAATTCATCCCAAAGGTTTTCTATCGGGTTGAGGTCAGGACTCTGTGCAGGCCAGTCAAGTTCCTCCACACCAAACTCGCTCATCCATGTCTTTATGGACCTTGCTTTGTGCACTGTTGTGCAGTCATGTTGGAACAGAAAGGGGCCATCCCCAAACTGTTCCCACAAAGTTGGGAGCATGAAATTGTCCCAAATGTCTTGGTATGCTGAAGCATTAGGAGTTCATGTTACTGGAACTAAGGGGCCGAGCCCAACCCCTGAAAAACAACCACACACCATAATCCTCCCCTCCACCAAACTTGGCACAATGCAGTCAGGCAAGTACCATTCTCCTGGCAACCGCCAATCCCAGACTCATCCATCGGATTGCCAGATAGAGAAGAGTGATTCATCGTTTTAGAGAACAAGTCTCCACTGCTCCAGTGGTGGCCTGCTTTACACCACTGCATCCAACGTTTTGAATCGCACTTGATGATGTTAGGCTTGGATGCAGCTGCTCGGCCATGGAAACCCATTCCATGAAGCTCTCTACGCTTTGTTCTTGAGATAATTTGAAGGCCACACAAAGTTTTGAGGTCTGTAGCTATTGCCTGCAGAAAGTTGGTGACTTCAGCATGCGCTTACCCCGCTCTGTGATTTTAAGTGGCCTACCACTTCGAGGCTGAGTTGCTGTTGTACCTAATTGCTTCCACTTTGTTATAAAACCACAATAACAGTTAATCGTGGAATATTTAGTAGTAAGGAAATTTCATGAATAGACTTACTACACAGATGGCAGCCTATCACGGTACCATGCTTGAATTCACTGAGCTCCACAGAGCGACCCATTCTTTCACAGATGTTTGTAGAAAAAGTCTGCATGCCTAGGTGCTTGATTTTATACACATGTGGCCATGGAAGTTATTGGAACACCTGCATTCATTTGGAGGGATGTCCCAATACGTTTGGCAATATAGTGTATGTCAGTGCCATTACTTTGTATCAAGATGCATATCTGTAATTTTTTTTCCAAAAGATTCAAATATCCTAATTGAACAAATGTCTAATCCTGGCTTAATCTGAGCCCTGTCTGTGAAACCAGGCCATTAACTCTCTAAACATGCAGCAAGAAAAAAAAATCAAGTTTTAAATAAATGTAGAAAAATGGTGTTAAATAAACCAATTTGAAGAGCGTTTACATTGTTTTTAATGCTAAATTAAAATCTAAAATATAAACATTTATTATTTTTACAAAAGTATTTCTTCACATTTGTGCACATATTCCTTATTCCTTCATAATAAGACAAAATAAATAAGCCTTATGTACAATATGCCTTAAATGTTTGACTTGCATATTTAAAACCCCACATGGCTTCCACTGGCAGAATTAGTAGTACTCAATGACAAAATCACATAACACCTGTTTAAAGAGTTTTAGAGTTTTGAAGGAAGATTTCAGTATGGTCATAATATTTTTGATTGTAAAGCATACAAATAACGCTAACTTGAGTCACTTCCACTGCAAAAACAGAGAACCCAGATGATCTAATATATCGGTGTCAAAGCTATTGCATAAAAGCAATGATAGTTCAGCTTTAATTTAGTCCATTGGGTCAACTTCCTATAAGGAGGGCGGTGTGACTTGGGTCCAGGCTGCAGGAATGCGTACATGGGCTGAACTGTCATATTGTGAGGCCTCATGTCCTTCAGGCACAGACGTGGAGTCATATAAAGAAGAGCCAGAAGAGGGCGCTGTGACTGGGTGAGACAGGCTGCTGTAGTGACTGGCACAGCCACGGAGAAATTGGGAGCCCAGACTGCTGGTCATACTTCCAGCCTGAGACACTGGGGTCAAAGGTGAGTTCCCTACAGACCACAAGCTGGTGTACTGACTGTGGACAGGATATAAAACAATAATGAGCTTTCAGTGCTATATACAACATCATGTCAATAGGAATTTAACAAACAAGTAAAATATTACTGGTCAAAGTAGCAGTTTACAAACTGGGAACGAGGGAGTGCATTTATGATTTTACTTTCTTATGAGGATGTTTAAGAGCTCAAGAAAGAAACAAGGGAAAGTATGTAGTGTGTTGTTAGTTACTTCATAAATAAAAACAACTTGGTTGCAATTACATTGTTGTGGAAGTGTGTGATTCATTAGCTGTGATATGTTAAAAGAGCCTCACCTAGAGTTTGAGTTTGGGGGAGAGCTGTGGCCCATTGGGAGAACACTGGAGTGGGAGGACATCTGCAGACTGGACCAGTTATCATGAGACGGCAACATGGAAAGACAGGTTGAGCTTTCAGAGTAACCAGCTGCAATATAAACAACACAGAGGATATAGTCACATGATCGGTTTCAAACCTGCTCGGTCAAGAGCTTTAGAATTCTCTCTCTACAAAACCCCAGTATGGGTTAGCATTCCACCACCAAAGTTCCCCTGTTTATGAGCGTGAACTCAAACACAAAAGCAGGAATGTCAGACACTCTGTGGTCAGTAGAACTTGTTTGAGTGGCTTATTAAAGGAACAGTTCGGGCAAAGAAGAAAACTCATTGAACGAGCTTTAAGGCCAAACCTTCAGCAGAATCTCCAACATCTTGTTTCCATTCAGTCAAGTAATAGGAACAGGTGTTGTCAGGTCCAAAAATATTTTATACAGGTCCTTCTAAAAAAATTGCATATTGTGATAAAAGTTAATTATTTTCCATAATGTAATGATAAAAATTAAACTTTCATATATTTTAGATTCATTGCACACCAACTGAAATATTTCAGGTCTTTTATTGTTTTAATACTGATGATTTTGGCATACAGCTCATGAAAACCCCAAATTCCTATCTCAAAAAATTAGCATATCATGAGAAGGTTCTCTAAACAAGCTATTAATCTAATAATCTGAATCAACTAATTAACTTTAAACACCTGCAAAAGATTCCTGAGGCTTTTAAAAACTCCCAGCCTGGTTCATTACTCAAAACCGCAATCATGG
This sequence comes from Gobiocypris rarus, assembly GCA_023029165.1. Classification (NCBI taxonomy): domain Eukaryota; kingdom Metazoa; phylum Chordata; class Actinopteri; order Cypriniformes; family Gobionidae; genus Gobiocypris; species Gobiocypris rarus. The sequence continues at coordinate 8,636,317 of CM040927.1, forward strand.
GTAAGACTCCCGACCTGACTGCTGTCCAGAAGGCCATCATTGACACCCTCAAGCGAGAGGGTAAGACACAGAAAGAAATTTCTGAACGAAAAGGCTGTTCCCAGAGTGTTGTATCAAGGCACCTCAGTGGGAAGTCTGAGGGTAGGAAAAAGTGTGGCAAAAAACGCTGCACAACGAGAAGAGGTGACCGGACCCTGAGGAAGATTGTGGAGAAGGACCGATTCCAGACCTTGGGGGAGCTGTGGAAGCAGTGGACTGAGTCTGGAGTAGAAACATCCAGAGCCACCGTGCACAGGCGTGTGCAGGAAATGGGCTACAGGTGCCGCATTCCCCAGGTCAAGCCACTTTTGAACCAGAAACAGCGGCAGAAGCGCCTGACCTGGGCTACAGAGAAGCAGCACTGGACTGTCGCTCAAATTTTGCATGTCATTCGAAAATCAAGGTGCCAGAGTCTGGAGGAAGACTGGGGAGAAGGAAATGCCAAAATGCATGAAGTCCAGTGTCATGTACCCACAGTCAGTGATGGTCTGGGGTGCCATGTCAGCTGCTGGTGTTGGTCCACTGTGTTTTATCAAGGGCAGGGTCAATGCAGCTAGCTATCAGGAGATTTTGGAGCACTTCATGCCTCAATCTGCTGAAAAGCTTTATGGAGATGATTTCGTTTTTCAGCACGACCTGGCACCTGCTCACAGTGCCAAAACCACTGGTAAATGGTTTACTGACCATGGTATTACTGTGCTCAATTGGCCTGCCAACTCTCCTGACCTGAATCCCATAGAGAATCTGTGGGATATTGTGAAGAGAAAGTTGAGAGACGCAAGACCCAACACTCTGAATGAGCTTAAGGCCGCTATCGAAGCATCCTGGGCCTCCATAACCTCAGCAGTGCCACAGGCTGATTTGCCTCCATGCCACTCCGATTGAAGCAGTCATTTCTGCAAAAGGATTCCCGACCAAGTATTGAGTGCATAACTGAACATAATTATTTGAAGTTTGGACTTTTTGGTGTCTTTTTTTGTATTAAAAACACTTTTCTTTTATTGGTCGGATGAAATATGCTAATATTTTTAGAGTTTTTGAGAGTTTTCATGAGCTGTATGCCAAAATCATTATTAAAACAATAAAAGACATGAAATATTTCAGTTGGTGTGCAATGAATCTAAAATATATGAAAGTTAAATTTTTATCATTACATTATGAAAATAATGAACTTTTATCACAATATGCTAATTTTTTTAGAAGGACCTGTAAATAGTACAGTACAAAAATCATACATATGGCTGTATTAAGGTTTATAAAGCCCACTGTGAGGTGCAGACTGATATCCATTAATTGCTGAAAAATAACAGTTCTCATATCTCCTGCATGTTCATATTTGCTGAAAGACTCACAATTAGTTGTTGTGTGTCATATAGGGTTTCTCAAATGAGGCTTTTTTTGTGACGGAGCTGCGGGAGTTGACGAAATAAAAAAAATAAATGTGGATTCACAAGTAATCAAAATAAAGGTTAAATCGCAATATAGTTTAGTTCAATTATCAAATTAAAAGCTGCGATCCTTTTCAGTGTTGGGTGTAACTAGTTACTAAGTGATACTGTTACTGTAAATACTTTTCCCTTGAAAAAGTAAAGTATGAAATTACTCTTATTTTTCTGTAATTTAATTACAGTTACTTCTGATGAAATTGAACTAAATATTGTGTATAAACTGTAGAACAATTATACATATAAAATACAATAGTAGAATTAACATCAACATTTAGAGTCTAACTTTAAAATGCATGTTTTTATCACATTTGTAATGGTCAGTTAATAAGAATAATTATTTAGTTTTACATTATTTATTTGAATGAATTAAAAAAGCCATTTCATGTCCATCCTTGAATCACATAGGTTGATATAGTATTTAGAAAGTAATTATAAATAAGTAATTCAATACTTTTTTGAGAGAGTAATTTGTTTAGTAATCTAATTACACTATTGAATATGTAATTAGTAACTAGTAATTAATTACTTTTTTAAAGTAACTTACTCAACACAGCTCCTTTTCTGTTTATGAGCAGAGAGTTTAATTTTGGAAACACAATTACTAAATTGACTTTATTTACATTCTTATGTACATTCTCATAATTTCCAACCATTCCAATAAGATTAAATATTTAATCTGGGAACCCCTGTCATTACAGATAGCAATGCAATATTCATTGTTGGGGTTAACACATTACAAGTAACGCAAGTTACATAATCAGATGACTTTTTTCAAGCAACTAGTAAAATAATAAAATTCTTTACTGCATAATTTAAGTTACATTTTCAAATAAGTAATGCAGGTTACTTTGTTTTCCCATTTACTCACGGACACCTCTCCTGTCCCCATGTGGAGAGAAATTGTGAGTAAGAGCAGAGGTGTTGTGTGCGCTGTAACATGATGGTTATTGTAGTTCTAGACTAAATGTGAACAAGCATGTACTCATCTTATTTGCACAAAAACAGATTCAGTATTCCTAAAAACTAATAAAAACAGTGAAATGCAAACTCAGAATATGCAAACCTATTGCAAACCTTCAATAATTAAATGTTAAATTTTACAAATATACACATCTTATCTCACTTTATGAGCCAATGTCTTTCCTGCTGACCTTTGATGATCTAATTCAACCATACTAAGCAAAATTTCCTTTAGTTAAACATCACGTCACATTTGTTTCTTTCTTTTTTTTCTATTGTTGCTGAATTAAGAGTGTTGAACTTTCCCCAACATTGTGTATATTTTACAGAGATATGACACACAATTTAGTCCGTATTGCCTAGAAAGTATGTTTATGTGAGGTTTTAAAGTTTAGAAGTGACTGGGAACTTTGCATAAGATGGACAATATGGCAGGGAGTAACTTACTGGGAGAGGCCGTCCGGTGGGCATATGGGCTGGGGTATGGCGTGGACCGGTGACTTCTCAGAGTTGAGTAACGTTCACATCCATGGGGTGAGGATAGAGAGAGTGGGCTGGCAAACTGTGCGTGAGGGTTTGCAGAAGGACAGAGAGACCCTGTGGCTGGCAGAAACCAGCTACTTACTAGACCAACAGGAAAATGAGAGTCAATATTATTATAAATAAATACATAACTGCTGCAAAACATAAGCTGGACAGGATCAGTCCGCATGTAATAAAGAATAACTTACATTTATTATTATTGAAATGATTAATAAAATAATTGTTGCTCTTACATTGAGAATAGCCAGACTGTTGACTTCCACTGACATCCTCTATTATGTCCTTATGATCACTTCTGGGGAAAAAAAGAAAATCATTTATCATCTTAGTAATTTAAAAAACTAGTGTCTTGGTTTACAATAGAAGTCTTCAACCACATGCATGGCTAGTTGGTACATGGGAGATTTGTCCATGGTCCAATTATACAAATGCTTGTAAAATCAATCAGTGGATTTGTAAGTTGGTTTAAAACTCATACCCCTGGTTTCACAGACAAAGCTTAAGATAGTCCCAGACTAAAATGCATGTTGGAGCTGTTTTTAACTGAAAGCAACTTGCATTGACATATCTTAAAATATGTCAAAGCTATTGTTTTTTCTCAAAATGCACAGCAGTAATGTTTTTATTTTCTTTATTTTTTAAGCATATTTATTAAAGCTAATTAAATATCCTAATCCTGGCTCAGTCTAAACCCTCTTTGTGAAACCAGGCCCTAGTTGTAAACCCTTGTAGGTTAGGACATTTTTAATTGGATTTTATCATCCAAAGTGAAATTACAATACATTTCCATACATTTGTTACAATTATATCAGGGCAAATATGTGTTTTATATACTTTTATTTTATACAGTTTATCAAAACAACTAGCCACGCATGTATTTACAAGACCCATGTATTACTTTTTAAAAAATAAAAATAAAATCCAATTCAAAAAAAAAACAACTTACCTTTCCTTGGCATCCAGGAAAGCTTTGGCAAATGGATTGTATTTAATTTTGAGAGCAGTAATCTATAAAAGTAAATTACAGATGTCATCCAGTGTCATTATGCACAATATAATTGTTCACAATATAATTTGTTGACCCGCTTTATTAAATCCACACAGAAAAATAAACCGCGTTACCTCTTCATTCTGGTAGGCAGTAACTGCTATGAATTGCGTCTCAGAGAAAGAATGAGTGGTGATCATTCTCTGTGGACCAGCAACGCGCACTATGTGTATACGTGGCTCATATTTGTGTAGCGAGTTCAGCATAATCTATGGCGAGAGAAAAAATTACGTTTTCAATGAAATATTTATTTTCCTTTAGTAAGCCATTTACCTTTAAACGTTATTCGATTCCATTCTCGATTTTAGATAGGTGTATAGGCGACAGCCTATCACTGACATGAAAACGAACACACACCTGACCACCTCCGTTCAGTTTGTTGGTGAGTTTGACTTTACTGAAGGAGACTGAGGTTTTCATCCAGTGCGCACCGAAGTTTGGCGAGTCTGGGTGGATGTAGACGCAGCTAGGGGCTTGTGGCTCGGGTTTGCCACCCGGCACCCATTCACCGTTCACATACTTCCACCTGTGATTGTCTGCTGCCACGAAATCCAGTAAGAAGGAGTACATTGCGTTTGGATCCAGACCGGACACATTCGCCTTTAGAATTGGGAACATGCGCCTGATGATCACAACAATCAAATGAGACATTTAGACTTAGGCATCGTCGTGTTTGATTTCTCTTTCAAATAAATGAATATAATATATAATAGTGTAAAAGAAGAATGAGAGGGAGGAAAAAACTTTGGAAAGTTTTTTGCAAGGCATACACTGACATAATTCAGGCTAAAACATTTTTGCGTGTCTATAGCCCCCAAAAAATATGTATAATAATTGTATAAATATTATTTAATATGACATTAAACTATTCAACAGTTACATAAGCAATAGTTAAGTTTTAGTAATAATATGAATAATATTTCTTCTGGCTGAAACAAAAAATACCTGCCAGTCTTGGTCACTATCATTTCATTCGTCAGTTCTTTGAACTTCTGCCAAAGTTCATTTTCATCCAAACTGACTTTAAGGTCCCTTTCTGTTGGATCTCCTTTCTCGCTGCCCGCTTGAAGTTCATTTTCTACTGCAGTTAATAAATGGTCCACCCGATGCTGCATGCTCTTTTCCGGACAGTCACTAGCCCCAGATGCCATTCTGCTATCCAATCGGCTCCAACACGAAAAGCAAAACAAACAAAAAATACAAACTGCGCGAGCTCTTCAGTTAAAATACGCCCAAGACAAGGAGTGATGCGTCCAATTAAATACTCCCCAGGTAAAACGCTCTCCATGCTTTTCTCAGGAAAACTCTGATTGGCTGGTATTCACTTTGATGTGTGCGTTCTGACCAGTCATTGGTTCAGAGATCGGGTGTAAAGAAATGCGTATTCACTGTACATTTAAAAGCGGATCGACGATTTCCTCACAAAAACTCTATGCAGGTCAAATGACAGGGTTACAACGTTGGAAAATGTATTCATACACTTACTTTTTTAAGCCATATTCTAGGCAACATACTTAAAACTATGGGGGAACATGTTTCGTTTTTAATTCAAACTTTGAATGTATGTAATTAGGGTATGTTATTTGCTGAATGCCACTGGGGGGAAATGATAAACAAAAAATAGCATGATTATTTATTACATATATTAGATCAAGTTCACACAATTTGCAATGTAAAAAAATAAATAAATAATTATACACCCAACGGCTGTGTAAGTCCATGGCTGTGCTGATATAATGTTATAGTAAATGTTTATGAGTTTAAAGGCCGTGGGAATCTTTCTCCAGAGGTGTCAAAAGCAGAGGAAACGCCCTCCGACTCGACAATGGGTGTTCATAAAATAGCGTGAAAAGCGTCATCTAGGCGACAAGACTTCCGGTAAAAAAGATGTGTTGACATTTCATAGGAACAACAAATCCTTTCTGAGATTATTTTTATTTATAAATCATCTGAATACCAAAATATGTGTATAATTGAAAAACAAATGAAGACAGGCTTGACATGTTAATATTCATTCAAAGACATTATCGTAGTACTATAACATTAAGTGCGTAAAGCATAGGCTATCAACTATTATCGTTTTGTTATTTATTAAGTAAATTAATTAAATGAAACAATGCGTAAAAAGGTTAGCAGGACACATCTATCTTCCTTCTCCATTCTCTTAACAGCATCCTGGACCTGTTTTAAAGTGACAGATCAACACCAGTGGTCTATGTATAATTTGTCCACATTTTCACGTCACAGTTTTCCGCCTGAAACAAAGTAAAGTTGCAGTTAAGTAAAATCAGATTTTAATTTAATGTGGTAGTTGGTTTGCTTGTTTGTTTGTTTGTTTGTTTTTTTAAATAAAAAAAAACTACTTGCCACACTTTATATTAGGTGTCTTTAACTACTATGTACTTACATAAAAAAAAAAAAAAAAAAAAAAAAATATATATATATATATATATATATATATATATATATATATATATATATATATATATATATATATATATATATATATATATATATATATATATATTTGTTAGGTCCAGTTTTCATGTGTTCATTTTGCATTAACACCTTTTCTATGGCAAGCCGTTTTGACTTTTATTCATTCACAGGATATGACTTCTATATATACAAATACGGTCCGTGTATCATCTGATCATTTAATTTCTTACTTGAATTGGAATAACGATAAAAGAGAAGACGGCTTGTTTATTCGTTTTTTTCTTTAGATTATTGCACGGAAAATGAGATTTCGGCTAGATTTCTCGTTTTTCGTTTGTGATTTACAAATCGGTTTATGGCCTCGATATTTAATTTGCACATGTTTTGATAGTTTGTTTTCCAATTTGAAATGAAATGAGCAGAAACGAAAAACGGCCCTTTTATTCGTTTTTCAAAAACGAAAAAGCGAGATTTCGGCTTGATTTTTCGTTTTTTGGTTCAGGGGTAAAATGACAGATTAATGACTTCAATATTTGTTTTTCACATGTGGGCGGTCATGAGACGCCCCTTTCCGCCGATTGGTCAAGCTAATCTGTGCGTGTGACGTCATCTGTCGTTCCCCAGGCCAGCCGGTCTGTTCAACAGGCTACTGCTTCTTCAACTGTAGCCTACTTGGCAGGTCCAAGATCGGCTTTCTTCTGTGCAATTTAACGCGTTTCACAAAACAAATTATATCAGAAATATTAAATATTAATCTGCACCCAGCCTGTTTTATTTAGATGTGTGGAGTTAAACCTGTGTGGTGAAGCTGGGCTAGACAGTGAAGAGCAGGTGCCACAGTCGCCTAAAGCACATGCTGTAAATACAGTCATAACCTTTCTTTACAATACGCTCAGTTTTGAACAAGGGATGATCATTGCAAATACTGCCATGAAAATCGGCTGAGGGTGGGCACCGATGATGGTGAATTAAAATTTTACTGTAATTGTAGTAATCATCATAGCCGCCAGCGAGAGTGAGACATGATGACTGACAGGAGGATAGCGGAGGCAAAAAGCAAGATAACTTGTATTAAAAAAATTATATATATATATATATATATATATATATATATATATATATATATATATATATATATATATATATATATATATATATATATATATATATATATATATATATATAATTTACTACAATTACAGTAAAATTTAAATTCACCATCATCGGTGCCCACCCTCGGTCGATTTTCATGACAGTATTTGCAATGATCATCCCTTGTCCAAAACTTAGCGTATTGTAAAGAAAGGTTATGTATTTACAGCATGTGCTTTAGGCGACTGTGGCACCTGCTCTTCACTGTCTAGCAGCTTCACCACACAGGTTTAACTCCACACATCTAAATAAAACAGGCTGGGTGCAGATTAATATTTAATATTTCTGATATAATTTTGTTTTGTGAAACGCATTAAGTTGCACAGAAGAAATCCCGATCTAGGACCTGCCATGTAGGCTACAGTTGAAGAAGCGGTAGCCTGAACAGGCGCTGGCCACTGCCAGGGGAATGACAGATGACGTCACACGCACAGATTAGCTTGACCAATCGGCGGAAAAGGGCGTCTCATGACTGCCTACGTGTGAAAAACAAATATTGTTATTAATCCGTTTTTTTCCCCCTGAACCAAAAAATGAAAAATCAAGCCGAAATCTTGTTTTTTCGTTTTTTGAAAAAACGAATAAAGGGGACGTTTTTCGTTTCTGCTCATTTCATTTCAAACTGGAAAACAAACTATCAAAACATGTGCAAATGAAATATCGAGGCCATAAACCGATTTGTAAACCACCATCGAAAAACGAGAAATCTAGCCGAAATCTCATTTTCCGTGCAATAATCTAAAGAAAAAAACGAATAAACAAGCCGTCTTCTCTTTTCTAGTTATTCCATTTCAAGTAAGAAATTAAATGATCAGATGATACACGGACCAAATACATTTTTACTAGTAAAAACTCTAATTCTTGATATCAGTAATTGTAGTTTCACCAGTGAAATGTCACCATAGGCTACCATTCAAATTGAATTGTTGATATCAGGAATTGATTTGCTACTAATAAAACATATGTAGTTAAAGATGTAATTAATTACAACTAATGTAATAAAAAAAAATGATTTACATGTATACAATAATTGCATTATATCAAATAATTAAAAAAGTACCTCAACATCATGACTAAAGACGTCAGTTATGCATAGTGGCACATCTGTATATGATGAATGCGGATCTCCTGCAGGACTTGAGGGGGATCCCTCTGTGCTTTTCCCAGTTGGCTGGAGACTACATGTGTGAATAAATATAAAGTTTGAAAGTGAAAATGATTGGCACATTCCTCAACATTCATTCACAGTAATTCCTGACCTTGGTGAGAAATGTGCATTTGGACTTTCACTTAAGGATTCTGGGCTCTCAGGTTTACTTGGATCACTCTGGTGTGTAGTAGGGTCAGGCTCTGTAGGGCAACTGGTCCTCTGAATTTGGACATTGCGTGTACATTCATGCATCATCTCCTCAAAATAAAAATAAAAGTTTTGATGTTGAACAATAAATTAACTACAAAAGCACATTAGGTTAATGTCTATGTGCCCCAAAAAAACATTTGGTCATCATTTACACATCTAAAGGCATAATTTGTGATACAAGTGAACAATAATAAGTGAACAAAAGTCTGAATGGGATTTGATAGAGGGTGAGATCATTAGTTATTATAAAGGGTCTAAACTACTCAAAAAGTTTAATTTCAAAAGACATTGAATATAGTGCATTCATATTATTGACTTTTACTATCATGATACTTGTATGTTCCTTTTTTCTATTATTTTATTTATCATTTGTTATGATCAATCTTCAAAGCTGTATCATTGGATCAAAACAAAAGCTTGGATATTCTGTCTTTTGGGGTCCAAACAACAAGATGGTGACTAAATTTAATTTTGGTTAAATTACTCCTTTAATAAGTACGTCTCGGTTACGTATGTAACCCTCGTTCCCTGAAGGAGGGAATGGAGACAGACGTCAGAACTGACTGACGAATTGGCATCTGCTTTCAGAGACCAATCTGCTTAGAGTGTTTCTAAACGAGCCAATTGGCATTGGCATGCGGTCCATGCTCCGCCCGCAACGCAGGTATAAATACAGAAGTGAAACACCGCATACTCGTTTTCTACTGAGGAGCCAAATTAGTGGCGGGTCCTTCAGTGGAAGCACAGCACCTGGCGAAGAGACGTTCGTCTCCGTTCCCTCCTTCAGGGAACGAGGGTTACATACGTAACCGAGATGTTCCCTTTCAGTCAGTCGCGTTTGACGTACGTCTAGTATGACGACTGACCTCTAGGAACAACAGAGGGAGCTCTGTCGAGGGAAAGACACGGGGCTAGCCAATTAGGGTAGCTGGTACCGTGGAGAATACACATATGGGGTTGCCGTTAGGGAACCGCTACATATGGATACCCAGCCTACACACATGTTCCACAAGCATACGGGTGCAGGTCTGGCATCAGACGGCCGCTACATCTGACCCCGAAGGGTAGCGAAGGAGCTAACAGGGTTAGCCATTTCTGGGGACCACAACTGGAGAGTATAGACGTACGTATCCGGCCCCTGGGGCGGGAGTGGCATTGCAAGCCGACACTAGAATGGGCACTTCGCGCTACTGGCCACTGGGGGCGAGTACACAGGAAGATACTGGCTCCACACGGAGACTATAGAATCTATCGAACGTGTTAGGTGTCGCCTAGCCTGTAGCTTTACATATATCTTTCAGCAAGGCGCCTTGAGCCAGCACCCAGGAGGAGGCAACACTCCTTGTGGAGTGTGCTCGCAACCCGAACGGGCAAGACACGTCTTGGGACTGGTAAGCCAAACCGATAGCATCCACTATCCAGTGGGCTAACCTCTGCTTGGAGACAGCCTTTCCCTTCTGCTGGCCTCCGTAACAGACATAGAGCTGTTCTGAGGTCCTGAAGCTTTGAGTCCGGTCGATGTAGGCCCGCGGACGGGACATAACAAAGCCAGGGCTGGGTCTCCCTCCTCCGAAGGCAGCGCTTGCAGGTTCACCACCTGGTCCCGAGAGAGAGTAGTGGGAACCTTGGGCACATATCCGGGCTGGGGTCTCAGGATGACGTGAGAATTACCCTGTCCGAACTCTAGGAACGCACTGCTGACCGAAGTGCGCAGGTCCCCTACCCTCTTGATAGAGGCCAAAGCAAGCAGGAGTACTGTCTTTATGGACATGATCTTTATCTCTACAGACTACAAAGGCTCAAAGGGAGGGCTCTGAAGTGCTCTCAGCACCAGAGCTAAGTCCCAAGAGGGTACAGAGTTTGGGCGAGGAGGATTCAGCCTCCTCGCACCTCTGAGGAACCTGACGATTAGGTCGTGCTTCCCCAAAGACTTATCATCCACTGCTTCATGATACGGCGCTATTGCTGCAACGTACACTTTCAGGGTGGAGGGAGACAGCCTTCGCTCCAACCCATCTCTCAGAAAGGATAGCACGACTCTAACCGAGCACCTTCCGGGGTATTCGTGGCGAGAAGAGCCCCATTCAACGAACAGGTTCCACTTCAACGCATAGAGCTGCCTCGTGAGGGCGCCCTTGCGGAAGTGATGGTGTCTGCCACTGCTTTTGGAAGACCACCTAGAACCTCCGCGTCCCATCCAGGGACCAGACATGGAGTTTCCAGAGGTCTGGACGCGGGTGCCATAGAGTGCCAGTCCCTGAGAAAGAAGGTCCCTCCTCAGGGGAATCGGCCAAGGAGGGGCTGTCGCAAGGAGTGTTAGTTCGGAGAACCAGGTCCGGTTGGGCCAGTAAGGGGCAACTAACAAGACCTGCTCCTCGTCCTCCCTGACCTTACACAGTGTCTGTGCGAGAAGGCTCACTGGGGGGAACGCATATTTGCGTAGGTCCCGCGGCCAGCTGTGTGCCAGCGCATCCGTGCCGAGGGTGCCCCTGGTCAGGGAATAGTACAACTGGCAATGGGTTGACTCTGGAGTGGAAACAGGTCTACCTGCGCGGCTCCGAAGAGGCCCCATATCAGCTTGACCGTCTGGGGATGGAGTCGCCACTCTCCCGAAGGTGTCAGCTGTCGAGAGAGCTCGTCGGCTGTCTGGTTCAGCACACCTGGGATATGGATGGCGCGAAGCGACCTCAGATGCTTCTGACTCCAAAGGAGGAAATGGCGGGCGAGTTGGAGCATGCAACGGGAACGTAGACCACCCTGATGGTTGATGTACGCAACGGCTGCAGTGCTGTCCCGTGCAGACCAGTATGCTTGCCCTGGAGCGGCTTTCTGAGGCGGCCCAGAGCGAGACGTACTGCCAGTAACTCCAGGCAGTTGATATGCCAATGCAGTTGGGGCCCCGTCTACAGACCCGAAACTGTGTGCCCGTTGTATGTGGCCCCCCAACCCGTGGACGAGGCATCCGTGAAGACCACAGCATGCCTGGACACCTGTTCTAAGTGTACTCCCGCCCGTAGAAACGAAGGGTCCGACCACGGGCTGAAGGTTTGGCGGCAGTACGGGGTGACTGGGACCCGGTACCTGCCGCTCTCCCAAGCCCATCTCGGGACTCAGCCAGGAAGCCAGTGCTGAAGTGGTCTCAAATGTAGCAATCCGAGCGGTGTTACCGTGACTGCAGATGCCATATGCCCCAGGAGCCTCTGAAAAGATTTCAGTGGGACTGCCGTCCTGCCCTTGAACGTATTCAAGCAGTTCGCAGTCCTGCCCTTGAACGTATTCAAGCAGTTCAGCAACGCCTGGACTCGCTCCTCTGTGAGGCGCGCAGTCCGGTTGACCAAATCCAGCTCCATACCGAGATCCTCTGTGTGGGACAGAGTTTGCTCTTCTCTCGGTTGACCCAAAGGCCCAACAGGCTGAGGTGACGGAGCACCAGGTCACTGTGTACGCACAACTGCTCCCCAGACTGGGCCAGTATCAGCCAGTCGATGAGGTAGTTGAGAATCCAAACGCCGTGTTCTCTGAGCGGAACAATGGCTGCCTCCGTGACCTTCGTGAAGACGCGGGGCGACAGGGACAGCCCGAAGGGCAGGACATTGTATTGATATGCCCTCCCCTCGAATGCAAAACGTAGGAATGGTCTGTGTCTCTGGAGAATGGAAACATGAAAGTACACATCCTTCAGGTCGATTGCTGCGAACCAATTTTGGGGACGGATGCACTCGAAGATGCATTTCTGCGTCAACATCCTGAACAGGAGCTTGAGTAGGGCCCGATTCAGAACACGCAGGTCCAAGATTGGTCTTAACCCACCGCCTTTCTTGGGCACAATGAAGTAAGGGCTGTAAAACTCTGACTTCATATCGGCTGTCCTTCACCAGTAGGACTTCGATCTCTGACCACAAGACATGGGCATCGCTGCTCCGCACAAAGGTGAAGAGGATGCCCCTGAACTTGGGAGGCCGGTGAGTGAACTGAATCGCGTAGCCGAGTCTGATGGTACGGATAAGCCAGCGAGACAGCTTGGGGAGACCTAGGCAGCCCCCCACAGATGTACCAGGGGTGGGGCAGCGAGGCGGAGTACTCCGGGCCGCCCTCCCGAGTTGAATATTCCAGGGTGGGGCAGACAATGGGTGAGAAGGCCTGTTGGCGTCCTCGGGGGAAACGGTGCTGCCCCCTGGTGAAAAGAGGGGAGGAAAGGATTGGCAACGCCCTGGGGCGTCGCACACTGCCAACCTGGCCCTCTTGGAGCCCAGGGAGGGAGAAAACTGCTCTTTTATTGAGAATGTGGGTACCGCTGTACTCCGGAGAGCCAGCGGCAGGGTGGTCTTTGGTGTTTTCTCCCCAAGGTCCTCCGGGGGGGACCATCTCCCCCAGAGCAGCTTCTCTTCTCTCAGGGTCGCTTGCGCTTGCCAGCGAACTTAGCAGGACCCTGAGCGGGTTGGGTGCTGCTCCTGTGCCCGGCCACCTGGTGGAGGATGCTGCTTGGACTTCGCAGGGGCGGAGGCGGATGCAGGAGGGGCGAACGCCCCAACACGTGAGACAGCGATTGTGCCCGTCAGCTGGGGACAGAAACCGGCTGCATACAGAAACACACGGTTTGATTGACATCTTGATAAAGACGCAGGGTCAAACCGCATAGCTTTGGAGAAAGGAAACGCTCTTTTCGTGCCGAGGCACACAGCTGAGATGGCCGCTTCCCACAGTGGTTTATAGGGTGCAAGCCCACTGCGAGCACACATGGCCCAGCGAGCTGTCAGAGCAGCTGTCTCGTCTTCTTCCACAGACACGCGACCGCCACTGTGATGTGCCGTAACTCCAGCCACAAAGAGCTCCTTCTTTTAGACTCGTACGATAACACTCTGCAGGAACACTGGAAAAACTCAATGTTTGGCTCCGATAACACTCTTTGCAGGAACACTGGAAAAACTCAATGTTTGGCTCCGAAGTAAAAGCGAGCATGAAGTGTTTCACTTCCGTATTATACCCGCGTTGCGGGCGGAGCATGGACCGCATGCCAGTTGGCTTGTTTAGAAACACTCAAAGCAGTTTGGTCTTTGAAAGCAGATCTCAATTCGTCGGTCAGTTCCGACGTACGTCGAACGTGACCGACTGAAAGGGAACTAACCAATTCTTTGATGCTGAAACCATCTGTGCATTGCAAGCTCCATTTTCCATTTTTTGCCATGATTCTGCTCACATAAAATGTTATAATTAATATCAAATGTATATACATACCAATTCGTTGAAAAACGTGTTTCTCACCTCTGGGTGTCAGCCATGTGAGAGAGCGAGAGGTTGTGCATTAATCTCATTTTGTGGGTAATGTCATTGGTCTTTGACTTTGTCATTGGAAGTGGCTCATGGCTTCTCTGTTATGATGAAAACAGAGTATCATGGACACATCCAAACATGTGCACCTAGAATACTTGTATTGTTTTCCCCCTAGGTTTGGATAAAGTTGTTTGCTTAATTGAATGTGAATGTATCATAAAATATTCTATAGATAGGCTACCGCAAAAAGAAAGTTGGAGCTGACTTCTTCCAGGCTGGACTGCAGAGTGGAAAATTTAGGCATTTTGAGCTCCCGAGTGAAGATCTGTGGAGACAAAATGCACTGTATATATATATATATATATATATATATATATATATATATATATATATATATATATATATATATATATATATATATATATATATATATATATTTTTTTTTTCATGAGCTGTATGCCAAAATCATCAGTATTAAAAGAATAAAAGACCTGAAATATTTCAGTTGGTGTGCAATGAATCTAAAATATATGAAAGTTTAATTTTTATCATTACATTATGGAAAATAATGAACATTTATCACAATATGGTAATTTTTTTTAGAAGGACCTATATACTTACAATGAAATTTCTATGTACTCTGTAAAGTGTACTTATTTGAACATTATATTTAAAATATATTTTTTTTTGTATACTGTATGCTCAAATTTGTCATTGTAACAATGCACTGAAAGCAAATTCATTTTTTTATGCTTAAGTGTTAAAATTAAGCATGAATAAATAAGTGTTAAATTATGACTAATGCACTAAAAGCCCATTTTTAAATGCAGTGTATGCTAAAAGCCCTACTAGTTTTTAATGTTATTTAAATGTAAATATGTTTAATAAGTTTACACTGACAGAGAAGAATCGTGCTACAATCGTACACACAAACTATATTAAAGGGGTGATGAACTGAGAAACCAACTTTCCCTTGAGCCTTTGATATATCAAATTTCATCCTGATATAAGAATTATCTGTAAGTTTCAGAGCTGAAAATATCCTTGTTAGTCAAAGAAAAGCTTTTATAGACACCAGGCCCAGAAAACAAAAGCTGGAATTCAATGACGTCAAGGGAAGAAGAAACACAACTCAACTGATGGATATGCTTCTGAATTTTACAGAGCAGTGATCATGGTGAGCAAAGCTTTCCTATAGCTCAAACAGTAGAGCATGGCGCTAGCAACGCCAAGGTCACAGGTTCAATTCCCAGGGAAAGCATGAAGTGATGTAAAACTGTGTACCATGAATGCAATGTAAGTCGCTTTGGATAAAAGTGTCTGCTAAATGCATGAATGTGAATGTAAAATGTAATATATTGCTCTGTGCCAGGTTGTGGATGAACCCAGTCGCTGCATAAGCTTCCTTTGGATACTAATATTTGGAATGTGTGATACTTTTTAATGAAGTTCCAGTTCACGTGGGGAAGACATGTACGTGTGTTTGCTTCATTTCACTGCGGAATCGTTTGTAAACAAGTCTCAGGTGCTGGATTTGCAGACACAGTGTTGTGCCTTCTATATTGGACTCGACAGGAATGGTGCAACAATCTTATGTGAGTAAAACGTCTTTTTTATATGTAATAGTCCCGGGGCTTTGTGTTTTCCAGACGGCTACCAAAACGTAAGCTCATCGGCAGGCCGATGAATCTCAAATAGTGAAATAATATTCCTTTCTTGATCTGGGCGCGCGTGCATGTGTGTGTGTGTGCGGTTTCTTGCTAATCGACCGATCAGTCGGGCCATGTAATACAGAAATAATATTCCAATCAATCTCGGGTGGATGAGAAATAAATAATTGTGTTTGTTTGATAAAGAAATTTACGAGCCCTGTGATCAAGAAAATCATTCCGGTTGCCGCTTTCAAAACGATCCCTCCCTAATGTGAACTGAACTGACAGGGGAGCTGAAGCGCATTAAATATGCAAATCTTATCCAATCCTAGCCATGGGCGTTTACTTCCAAGTCTCCAGTGCGGCACGCCCATCAAAACCCAGCGTTCAGGAGAAAGCCTCAAAACCAGTGTAGAAAATAGCTTAGTACTTATTCATTATGATGTTTCTGAATGTAAAACCCACACAAACGTCATTAGTTGACCTCAGACAACAGTATAAATTTTTTTTAAAAAGCCAGTTCATGACACCTTTAAACCAACAGCACACTTAAAATACAACGCAAGAAAATAGTTGAGTCTTATCGGAATTCAAATAACTTCAATAAGAGCCGCTGACGTGAATCGTCTGTCTGACGGCTCGCACGAGGTTTGCAGCCTTGCAGGTGATGCTTTACATTATTTATTTAATAAAACATTGAAAGCGGAAAGTACATTGCTCTTTCTTCGGACCAGTTCAATTAAGTCACATTGCAGCCCGACCTTGATGGTGACGATAAACTGTTTTGGAATAAAATGGCCTAACGTTATGCAATCCCGAAAAGAACCGGATAAAAACTCCTGCTATTTGGAGGTAAGTAATGAGTAAGACTAATGTAAACGTGAATAAAAAGTTGTATGAACAGTTGACCTTATTTTTGTATTTTCTGTAAACAGATGTGGTTCTTCAAGTTTTTGCTGTCAACTATCTCTGATGTGTAGCCGAAGTGTAATTGTAAAAGTGTAAAAATAAGCAGCATATTCATAAAATGGCATATAATGTGTAATTTATATGTATGTACAGATATGGTCAGTGGAATTAGTTCAATAATATGTTTTCCAACATCTTCCGTTCTTTTAATGAAAAACATAACATGTTAATTTAATTAGTTTTGCTGATGAAACCATTAAATAAAAACCGTTGGGCTTGTTAATGAAATGTCTCTTCATTAGTTATGTGTGTTAGATTTAATTTCATTTATTTTAAGGGCTTGAAAACAAATGCATACAACATTGGGAAAATAAGTCAGTAAATAATTAATTAAAATGTAGTTGGTAGCACATTTAAAATACTGTATTGAATGACATTATGTAATTCAAAGTATTGTACAATGTATAGCTAAGTAATAATACATTATATTGTTTTTGACTACAAAGTGTATATTTTTAGTATTTGGAATAAGCCAAAGGTAAATAAATAAACCTGGAAAAACTAAATAAAGAGGTGCATTAATTTTTGTTCAAGATCTTGTGTTGACAATGCAAGAGTCCAGCACTCTGTAAAGTCTACTCCAGCCATGGGTGTCACTAGGCCCTTTTTAGTAAAGTTTAACAATATTAACCTTTAAAACATATGAAACTGGAGGGAGGCTTCGGCTTCGTCCCGTCTTTTAAGCTTGGTACACTCTGCAAAAACAAAGAAATTTGTTTGTTTTCTCGAGGTGGCAAGAACAAGAACAAAGTTTGTTCTGGCCAGAACATTCCATACTTCATGAGAAAAGCAGGCGCCGAACATCTCCATTTCTCCGCATTAACCCCGCCTACTTTAAATTTCTGACCAATCACACAATAGTTCTTGGACAAGAAAAAAGTTCTGCTCAGATGATGTGTCGAGAACAAGCTGCGAGATCTCCCAAACCAGGGCAACAGAGAACTTTTTTTTTCTTGTGGTATATGTAACGGCCTTAACCCTCACTCAAAAAAATTACTTGTTGAATTTACTTAAAAAAGCATGGTCAAGTGGTTCCACGCAACTTTATTGAGTAATTTTTACAAATAACAATTTAGTTATACAAACGAAAGACATTCAAGTAAAGATGACAATTTCTTTGAGTAAATAGATCCTTTTGAATTTGTCACTGTTAAACAATATTTATATGTGCAGTTTACTTAATAATGTTAATGTTGAATTTATATGTTAAAGTGTATTATGTTAGGATAATTTACCTTATAACTATTTGTTCTACAAGTGTAAGTGGAAATATATTAAATAACAACAAGCATATTTTTAGAAACAAAATGCAAAAATAACTCATTGATCAAACTCAAATTATTTGAAAGCAGGAATTCCATCCAATAAATGCATGTACGTATGTACCCACAGCCTAAACACAAGCACCACTCTTCTGCATAATGGTAACCACAAAATTACAAAAACTCCTCTAAATGTCCAACATAACGTAAAGGACCTGTATGTAGGATTGTGGCCAAAACTGGTACTGCAATCACTTTCAAATTACTGTAGAGCGGTGTCTCCCTCTCCCCCTCCCCCTGACTCGAGGTTGGCAGATAGGCTGCAGGATCCAGCAGGAGCGTTGACTGCTACAAGGAGCTTCAAATGGCAAGTGTCCTGTGTCCTACACAGTAAGTTGGGTTTTTCTTTCTGTTAATTAATGTTTATGCTTCATGAGAGGTTTCGTAAAGTTAGACGTTTTTTATCCAAAAAGTTTGTAGTTGCAGCTGTGGTAACTAGAGCAGAGCTGGCAACCTGGATGCCCAAACACTACTGTCTTCGTGATTGGTAGATAGGTTGAGGGTGGTGCTTCAGGCCAAAACACAACATGTCAACATCAACATCAGTTGAGGGCTGCAACTTCACTTTTAAAATGACAATATCCTGGCCAGACTACTGTTGTCAGTGATATAAGTATTTTAAATTAACATGATTTCTTAATGTCTTTAAATACATTTCTTACATACAGTTCCTTTAACATTAAACACTAACACAAACTAACAACATCTTTCCCTTTACTGAAGAACACTTTAATCCCTAAATGTACTCTCCTAATGCAGTCCCTTGCAAAGCATGCTGGGAACTACAGATCCACTGCCCACTAAATTAATTTAATAAACTTAACTTAGTTACCTAGCTTTCCTAGCCTTCAGTAAATTATCTTGTCTACGAAAATTATTCATAAAACATATATCAGCTAAAAATATGTTTACTGAAGAAAATGGAAAAACGAAAAACTATATCAGTCATATCTGCCCACTGATATGGTTTTCAAGCTATTGTTATCAAATTTTTGGGCCTTCAGAAAATCTTAAAATGCACGTATGTAGATCATAGAAATCAAAATTTTCACAGAGGAGCATGACCCCGAACATCCTGAACTACCTTACATTTGGGATCTCAGTGATTATAAACCTGCCTACATTCCTGGGTATGATTAAGGGATGTACAATTTGGTCATGCAAAATAAGGCATTAATATTTGCTATAAGTATAAGTAATAATAAACAGCCAATATCTAATAAACTACTAGTTAATAGTGAGAATTGGACCCTAAACTAAAGTGTTACCATTTTTTTTTTCATACCCTCACTGGGGGCTGAGCCTCCCTAAAATGAAAATTCTAGAATGGCCCCTGACTCCAGAACATCCCAAAGACTTTTAATGAATCTAAGGTCTGGACTCAGAAATGCCAATTCATGTGTGAAAATGATCCTTCATGCTCCCTCCCAACCATTCCTTCACAATTTGAGTCTTGACATTGTCATCTTGGAATTTGGCCATGATGTGTCTTCCTACGTGGTTGTTTAAGAAATGAAACGCTACACACTCTATCAATTAGGGTTAGAAGAACTGTTGCCAAACATATAACATGCTAGAAACATAAAAATCACTGCAATAATGATCCAATCATAAACTCTTAAGCATTAGCCAATACATTTTTTTTGGTCATATTTGTGTAATATTTAACACATAATAGGCCTATTTTATAATAAGACTTTCTTCATTAAAATAATATACAGCTGCCTTTATATTTTAGGATGGAGATCATCATATTTGGTACACACTTTTGATATGTAACGCCCACGTTTCAATCCAATCAATTATCTGTGAATAAAATCCTGTCTTCTTTTTTCATCATTGAATGTATTTTCACTCAACATTATGTCGAATTATGCAAGCGACTGTGTTCTGTATATACCTTCATTGGTGATTATTTGTCACTTCCATAGGTTATAGGTGACAGCACAAGTGTCATCTCTCACAGTTGCTGTGTCACTCTTTGCACCTCACAATCTTTCAAGCCTCACAGTGTCGTCTCACACCATGAGGTGACAGGATTTGAACAAGGGAGCCATCTGGGACAGCCAACCCGATCTCACGGCAATTCGTACATATTTTACGAGGTGGCTAATTCGTACGAATTTGTACGACCTCACTTGTACGAATTCATACGATTTTTACTAAATCGTACATATTTGACGAGTTGGCAAATTCGTATGAATTCATACGAATGACCTACCTCAACCCCGCCCCTAAACCTACCCATCACTGGGGTTTAGGCTAAACGTACGAATTCGTACGAGTGAGGTCGTACAAATTAGTACAAAATTGCCACCTCGTAAAATATGTACGAATTTGTCGTTAGACAGCGTTGGGACAGCTGCACTTTTGATATAGGTGCTTATTCGTACACCAAATGAATGATGTTAGGTGGACCTCACATCTACAGCTTCTAAACAACAGCAACAATTGCAGTTGTAAAGCCTTGACTGTTTATATGCAAGCACATTGTAATGTGAGTGGAGAACAGGTGTAACATTGTATAAAATCCCTAGACTAAAGTGAGAGTGACATTAGATCACATCCAACTGTTTACATGAGAAGTCACGACTGCTTTTACATGCCATACTACAAGAACTTTTTCAGTCCAAAAATAGATATCCCCAAGACAGTTTTTTACTGGAAAAAAAATATATTTAAAATACATGCTAAATTTATGTTGAAAATAGTGCAGATAACAAAAAATATATTTTTTAAACCTTTAGATGCCAAAATATATTACAAAATGTAATTCAAGAGACTAGAAAATACATTTCAAATGGTAAAATATATAGATTTTTTAAAATATAAATATAAATAATATTTAATATGAATATATTTTGATTGAAAATATATAAAAATGCCTAAATTATAATTAAAAAAATATAGCAATGTATTGCCATATTTGGCCATGTTTTTATATGAAATATACATGCAAAACCATGCCAACATTATTGGCTGCCGGCAGTCCTATCGCGTCACATGGAGTGCCCGTGGGTATAAAAGGGACCTTGCATTACACATCATCAACTTTGTTGTCTTTAGGAAGCCGCATCGTTTGTGTGCATGTAAATAGTGTTTTTTTTTTTTAAAGAAGAGAGAAATGGCAACAGTTTAGACCTGTCACCATGACTCGTGGTCATTTAGACAAGCAGTTCCTGGCTTTCCCCTCTGATGAGCCTTGCATTTCTCCCAGACATGCACACTGAGGTGTTGGGCTAGTGGAGAAATCTAAATTCCGATCATGCTTTAACTTCCGTGCACTCAAATTATTAGAATGTGGAGGGACTGTGCGAGCAGGGATAAAAGAGGATGAGACAGCCAGGGCTCTATGCTGATTTCTTAAAAGAATTTGCTGATTTTCTCTCAGACCTATTGGTCACTGTTGATAAAACACTGATTGTCGGTGATTTAAACATTCATGTAGATAATACAAATGATGTGCTAGGGGTTGCGTTTACAGACTTATTAAATTTGGGGTCAAGCAAAACGTGACTGGGCCCACTCATCGTTTTAATCATACACTAGATTTAATTATATCACATGGAACTAATTCTACTGATATAGACATCATACCGCAAAGTGATGATGTCACTGATCACTACCTTGTAACGTGAACATTGCGTACTGCTGATATTTGCCATACTTGCCAACACTATAAATAAATTCACAAATAACCTTCCAGATTTAACTCATCTGCTCAGTGTACCCAAAAACACAAGTGAACTAGAGAAAATGATTAGCAGTATGAGTAACACTTTCTCTATTTCATTAGAAACGGTTGCACTGATCAGATTAAAAAAGGTAAGAGAGAAAGGTACCGCACCGTGGTACAACAGTATTACTCACGCTATCAAGAGAGAAACTCGTTATCTAGAGCACAAATGGAAACAATATAATTTAGAGGTCTTCAAAATAGCGTGGAAAGACAGCATGCTCTAAAAAAGGCTCTAAAAGCAGCCAGGGCCGAGCATATCCGTAAACTAATAGAAAATAACCAAAACAACCCCAGGTTTTTATTTAGTACAGTGGCCAGATTAACAAATAAACAGACACAACCTGAACAAAATATTCCAGTACAGTTTAGTATTAATGACTTAACTAAAAGAATCGAAAGCATCAGAAATACAATTATAAATGTTCAACCTTTGACAGCGTCTAACGATTCAGCCTCAATTATCACCCCTGAAGAACAACTGCAGTGCTTTACAACTATAGGACAGGAAGATTGCTTCTAAACCAACATGTTTATTAGATCCAGTACCAACTAAACTACTAAAAAGAGTTGTTACCTGTAGCAGAAGAGCCTCTTCTCAATATTATTAACTCGTCTCTAACTCTAGGTCATGTCCCAAGACCATTCAAGATGGCAGTTAATAAACCTCTCCTTAAGAAACTAGATCCAAACGAATAAGCAAACTACAGACCCATTTCAAATCTTCAATTTCTGTCTAAAATATTTGAAAAAAATGTGTCCGCTCAATTGTGCTCTACTTACAAGAAAACGATATCTATGAAAGATTTCAGTCTGGGATCAGACCGCATTATATCACAGAAACTACACTCTTTAAAATTACAAATTATTTACTTCTAGCTGCTGACCAAGGCTGTATCTCAATACTAGTTTTACTTGATCTTAGTGCTGCGTTCGATACTATAGATCATAAAATACTCTTAGATCATCTGCAAAATTACACTGGTATTCAGGGACAGGCATTAAAGTGGTTTAGATCGTATCTATCAGAATGTTACCAATTTGTATATTTAAATGGGGAAAAATCTAAGATAACGTCTGTAAATTATGGAGTGTAGCAAGGATCTGTGTTAGGCCCTCTGTTGTTCTCAATATATATGCTGCCACTTGGTAATATTATAAGAAAACATGGAATTAGTTTCCACTGTTATACGGATGATACTCAGTTATATATTTCAGCTCGACCAGATGCAATCTCTAAATTATCCAAGCTGTCAGAGTGTGTTAAAGATATAAAATATTGGATGACCTGTAATTTTCTCCTTTTAAACTCAGATAAGACAGAGGTATTACTTATTGGACCAAACACCTGTACACAGATTTTATTAGAATATAATTTGCACTTAGAAGGATGTACTGTTATTTCATTCTCTACAGTTATAGACCTGGGAGTCATATTAGATGCCAACTTGTCTTTCGAAAAACATCAAATCTTACAAAAACAGCCTTCTTCCACCTCAGAAACATTGCTAAGCTACGGAACATGTTATCCGTCTCTGATGCAGAAAAATTAGTTTTCTTATTCCCTTTTTGCGCCTTATTAATTTATTATATTGATTAATAATACACTGTTATTAAGCCAATCGGTGTGCTTTATGTACATTTCTGATATACATAATGTGGAAAATCCCTTTAAATTGTAAAATAGACGCATGCATTTTCTGTGAAGCTGCATTGAAACGATATGAATGGTGAAAAGCGATATACAAATAAATGTGAATTGAATTGAACTCTCTTATCTGTCACCCTCCCCAATTTATTAGATTGGGGTTTAAATAGGGAAAAATGCTCCCCTTGAGAGGGTTGTTTCTAGCATACTTATTTCAATGTAAAGCTTGACAGATGAGAGTTGGGGTGGACTAAGTTTCAAGAAGCGGCCCACTCTCTGTTACCCACACAAAATGAAATGGCAGTGGAAGTGAGAAAGTGGAAGTTAAGAAAGCATCTGATCATAGCGATGTTGATACGTTTGCATGGGCTCTTTAATTTGGCACTCCAGTGGTCACATCACTTTTATTTATAGTATAAGCACTTTATTCAATTTTGCTTTAAAGCTTTAAAAGTTTATGGTATTAAAAATCTAAAACTTTAACATCTTTAAACTAAACTAAACAACAATTTCTACTATAAAGTAGATTTCTACATAGATCTGATCTTGACGAATTGAACTAAATAAATTAACCGGAGAAAATGGCAAACTGTTTCGAACTCCTAAAATGTACCTGAACAAAGTTTGCTTTAGTCTGATTTTGTTTTAAATGACGCCACACCAGTTTACTCTTTTATTTGACTTTAAGAGTACCTGGGCCTTTAGTGACACAAATTTGTGTCTAGCTTGAAGCTCTACCCAGTAATTTCTTGTCTCCCCTATATTGATCCAGTAAAAATGTTTTGCTTAAAATATGAAGTACTGATTCTCTAATACAATAAAGTATTCATCTTGAAGGCTATGAGTGAAACAGACATTTTCTCATGCAAGTGAAAGTGAGAGATGTTTGGATACCTTCTAAAGGTCTATATTCTCTCACACATGCACACAGTGTCTGTCCATGTGATGGATGTCTGGTACGTTTCTTTCTCAGATGAATCTGACTGTTTTCTTATATGATGACGCCGTCAATGGGCCGCAGGGCAGATTAATACCCCTGACTACTGGTTCTTCCCAACTTTGTTTTCCCGATGTTTGCCATCACTCCTCCAGACACATGCTCTGTTTGCACACGTCCACTATGACAGGGAGGTGTGAGAAAAATGAACCTTTCGTGTGTTTCTACAGGTTCCACTCAGATCCCAGTTTTACTCCTACTCTTCATCCTCCTTACTCGCCTCTATGCGGTCTGAACTCTGGCAAGGACTGGTGTCTTAAACTTTAGTCTATTTTATCGCCAGCTTTCAC
Source organism: Gobiocypris rarus (assembly GCA_023029165.1). NCBI lineage: Eukaryota > Metazoa > Chordata > Actinopteri > Cypriniformes > Gobionidae > Gobiocypris > Gobiocypris rarus. Next base: position 8,661,191 of record CM040927.1, read on the forward strand.
ATAGCAGACAACCAAAAAACCCTAATATGCCCTCGATTTTCTGTGAAAATGTAAGACTGTAACAATTCCTAGAGTTTTCATTAAAGCTACATCCATCACTTGGGACAATCATTCAGTTTTTATGTTTTTTTGTTTTGTTTTGTTTTTTACTTCTAATATCCCAAAGAGTTCTATTAAGGCAATATTCAGTGAAATATATGTTTAACATCTATTAAAGTTTTCCAAGTAAATAAGTGTTCTAACAATCTTTTTTTAGAATTTCAGACAAAACTTTTTTAGGAATTGTAATATTTCATATTCTGTGATCTAGAGATAGATGATGTATGTGATTACTTTGTAGACTTCTGTCACATTTGTTCTGTGTCTGGAACTCTGTGGGACTTTTATGTTGAAGGCTATCTGTGCAGTTTCTCTGTGTTCTTTTCTGTGTCCTTTTTCCTGTGGTTTTTGTAGTTCTTGTAGTTTTTCATGTTGATTAGTTTCCTCAGGTGTTTTCCATTCACCACCCCTTGTTATCTTGTTTAGCTAGTTCCCCTGTGTGTATATGTAGCCAATGTTTTCTCTGGTTCTGTTGGTCGTTGTTTTATGTCAGGTTTGCTGTTTAATGTCTTGCTGGTTTACTCTGTTTCCCGAGTTTTCTTTTGTTGTTGTTTCTCAGTGTTATTTTGTTCCTAATTTTGGATCTTTATTGTTTTGTCATTATTAAATTCTCCCTGCATTTTGGATCCTGTATCTCTGCCTGCCTTCTGTTTCCTGACAGAATGACCAACCCTATTATGAATCCAGCGGGAGAATTAACACGGTTCCACCAAGGAAAGCTCTGCACAGAGGACTATGTTCTTGAATTCGTCAGGTTGGCTTGCCTGGCAGGGTTGAGCGAAGAGTGCCGGATGATCTTTTTACGGAGGGGATTGGCTGAGCCACTCCAGTCATGGATGCCGTGGTGGGAACCTGACGGAACATTAGAGGACTGCGCTGGTCTGGCACTGCAACTATGTGGCTCAGAATTGGTGGCAGGGTGGGGCCATGGTCTTTGCTGAGGAGGACTTTGAGACAGTCTCACGATACGGGAGACTGGCATCAAAGCTGGAGGACACTACGCTTTGCTGTGTGCGAGTCGCTGGCGTCCCGGCGGTGGGCATTTCGGCCCGGGATGGCCACTGCATCTGGGTCTCTGGTCTCTGTCCAGTACCCAGTGACGCCCCATGTCTCCATCCAAGTCTCAATTCTGGCGGTCCCTGTGCCGGTAGTCCTTAAACGCAGGAGGAAGCGAAAGGCTCCCTCTGTCCCTACTCTGGTGGTCCCTGCTCCGGTGGTCCCTGTTCTGTTGGTCCCGAGTCCGGACACGGCCTGGAGGGTTGTAATGGGATGTTTCGTGGTGGCAGTCCTGCGTGCTTGGGAGGAGCACAGGGCTTTCTCCAAAACTCTGGAGGTTGTTCCGGTGATCCCAGTTCCGGTGGATCGTGTTCCGGTGGTCCCAGTTCCGGTGGTCCCAGGTCCAATGGTCCCAGTTCCAGTGATCCGAGTTCCGGTGGATCGTGTTCCGGTGGTCACAGTTCCGGTGGTTCCAGTTCCGGTGGACTCCGTTCTGGTGGACTCCGTTCCGGTGGTCGCTGCTGTGCCGGATGTGCCACCCAGCTCCTGTCTCTTCCCGCACCGCTCAGGAGTCCTGCTCTGCCCGCGCCCTGTTAAACATTGTCAGCGTGGGGGTGTAAAAAGGCGGAAATAAAATATATTTGCAAGTAGTTTTCTTTAATCAAAATAAACTCTAGTTTACATGTCTTAGGCTCTTTGGAAACAATACACAATGTACAGTACAAGCACCAAAATAACAAGGAGATCTGATAAATACTGAAACAAACACAGGGTTTTCTACATACATATATACACAGGAAACACTAGGGATTGAACAAGATAATTAACAAGACACAGGAGGGCAGATCAAACAGGGGGATGGCTGACAGGTGCGGAGCTGGTGGACATGGAGACCCAAACGGAGCTACAGAGAGCAGGAAACACTGAAAGATAGTGGAGGCAGAGGCAGTGGTGGAGCCACGGGGACGAGTGGCCGAGGTAAAGAGTGGGTGCCGGAGGACTAAAGCAAAGCCGGATGGAACCAAAGGGGTGTGGGGACAAGGCATAGCTGAAGGCCCGGAAGTCCATGGCAAAAATTATGACTGACCAAGGTGGAGCCATAGGGACAAAGAAGCCTTAAGAAGCCATAATGACGACAGTCCCAGGTGAAGCCGAGGGAGCGAGGAACCAAGGTGATCCTGTAAGGACGAAGGGCTGAGGTGGAGTGGCAAACTTGGAGGTTCATGGTTGAGCTAGAGGGTTGACACACCAGGGTGGAGCTGGCGAACTGGAAGACCAAGGCAGCACCTCGCTACTGAGAAGAATCAGCGAAGGAGGAGTTGAAGGGATCCAATAGAGTCAGGGCAGCAGAACTGGATGGCACAGGTAGAGGGTTACGAGACCTTGGCCATTACAGGGCAGGCAGAGAGTTTAAATTCAACCTCCTTTATAGACACAGAACAAGCAGAGATTTCAAAGACTGTCTCCTTGGCCATGACAGGACAGGCTGAAAATTAAAAAACTGTCTTCTTGGCAAATATGGGACAGATAGAGAGGTCATACACAACCTTCTTGGTCGATAGAGGACAGCAGACTGTTAAAAATGGAATCATTGGCCAATAGGGAACAGGCAGAGACTTCAATAGCGGCCTCTTTGGATGAAACAGGACAGGCAGAGGAGGTAGGAGACAAGGTAAGAGCATGACAAAACACACTTACATGGTGCTCTGGCATCACCTCCATGCGGAAGCTTTGTCTCATGCATTGGTGGGCTCATCTTGTGATGATTATTTCACACTGGCAGCATTTGTCAAACCGCGGCTTGTGTAAAGCAAATACAGATGACTATTGTCCATTGTGCCACCTTTTCAGGTGTTCTCTTCCGACCACTGTCTGTCACATGCTTTGATTGGGGAGCATTTTCTGCTGGGATGCGACCGTGTTCCCCTTACTGTCCCACACATTTGCATATAACATGCTGTGTATATGTAGTTTACATAATAAAAGTAATCCTAAAGTTAAGATACTCACTCCCCTGGCCTCAAGAGGCACCCTTGCAAATGACACAAGAAAGCTGCGGTCTTAACGCCATTGAAAGTGTGCCCAACTCCCATAATGGCAATTTTTGGTTTGATCCCTGAGTTGAACTGGTTACAGTGGTGCTGTGACCCAGCTGAGCATGAGTGTGGCAAGCAGAGCATGGCCGAGAGCCATGGGAATGGAATGAAGATGGTGGCCTGGGTGCTAATGTGTGTCGTTTATGTTCATTTTATTATAAAAGTTATGTTTAATGTTCGCTGAACTTGAATTGGTGCCAAAACCCAAGAAGTAGGAGGAACATGCGGTCAAAGAGCCCTGTCGCTGTGGGGAATCTGCTGCGCCATCGAGCAGGGCTGAGCAAAAGTCTGCCGCCATGGACACTCGAGGTGGTGGGCTGGAGTGACTTACTAGAAAGCTACGTTCCACATTTCATGCCCCGCTTGGAGCTTGGATGTTAAAAAAGTCATTGATGTTGCAAATAGATAAATTCAGAATTCAAAGAAATGTCAGGAAATAGACCAATAACAATTACACTGTGCCACTGAATTAATTGCAGAAGCTCAATATCTTAACACTCTGGGGTCAACGAGCACACTGGTGGGTTTTGGCACATTTTTTCCCCTGATAACAGTGAAAATAACTTAAAATACTCTTTCAGTAGTGGTCATATACTGAGTATTGTTCACAATAAGAGTAAGACATCATTAGAAACTGTAAAGTGTCTATTATTATTTGTGCATGTTCAAAAAGATTTTAAACAAACCCTATAACCAGAATGTTTGAGGAATATCAAATCAGTACTGTTGTGCAAACAGTTTTTCGAGGAGCTTAAAATGGTTCTCTTATGACATCAGGCTTTTGGTTCTATTTGGATTTTTTTTTACAGAAAAAATATCTAGAAGTGTTTTTATTATATGATTTCTTATTTTAAATGTTCAATATAAAGTCTCTAGTGATATGTGTAAATAAATGTAAGGGTTATGCATTTTTGTTCGTAAAAAAAATGACAGAGAGAGCACAACTGCTGCAGGTGTGTTTGCCTCCATGTTCCTGATTACTGGGATCAGAGATGCTGTGGTTTGACACTTACTTCAGGAAACATGAGCTCAGTTTCGCCTTGTCCCCAGGTCTGTTTGCCCTGCTGTTGGAAAGAATTCACCCCTCCTCCACCCCCTCTCAAAGAGACTGGCTTCTGTAAAGAGAGCATACATTACTAACAGGCTAAATGTATAACTTAGATTTCATTACAGTCACAGTCACAGTTAGTTTCATTAGTAAGCTTGGGATGAACACATTTGTCGACACCATCATGTCATTCCAAACCTGTACAGCTTTCACGAAAAACACAAAAAAAGATTTGGTTGTTTGTTTTTGTTTTGTTTTGTTTTGGTTGTTTTACCCATACAAAGAAAGTCAGTCTTTCTTATAAATTTGTGTGAACTATCCTTTAAGTTTGCATTTTTGAGGATCAACATAATGGACACAATGCCTGGTTGACATGGCTTTGCTTTTCTACTTCTCTCTGAGACAGATCTCCACAGTTTTCCCACTTTGCAAGATGGCCAAGCCTGAGCTATGCATGTGAGCAACCTTTGGAGTAAGCATAGGGTTAATATATTCCTAATGATATGCTACTTCTCAAGAAGAGCCTCGGACACAGCCCAGCTCACACCCGATAACACTGCACACCCGGGTGAGGACACACTTTGTCTGCTGGGTGCAAAATGGCTCTCCAAAGTGATGCAGTGCAGAACAGTGTTTCCTCACAGCACTGTATAGCAGCTAAAAGACCTGTAACAAGCCTATTCACTACACACCGACAGAGATAATGAGAGTAAACTTAATTTGTGTAGGAAAGGAAGATTGTGTTGATTTAAGATTTTAGCTATAAGTAGAGTCCACACACTTTGGATTAAAAATAAATATTCTAGAAAAAAACATGGGTGTGTAAGTGGACAAAAATAGTGTGAACAATTTGTTCTGAGTATTTATCCTTTCAACTCAGTGATGATGGAGCAATGTTCCTCAGACATATTTGACTGTCGATCCTGAAAATAAAAAGTGTGAAATTCAGCATAGCAGATAGATATTGTGACTCAGTATCTCTCATAGAAACCAAACAAGCTAAGGTAAATATAAAAAGAAATAGACTCAAATGTATAATTAATAGATCTCAAATATCTCTATTTCTGGGCTCAGCTGTGATTATTGTGGCTGTGAAGTTTGACAAGCTGTACAGAACTAAGTAACCAGCATGAGACATAGGTCAGAGGTTGCACTTTCATAGCTCAGGAGATGTTACAAATTTCTCAGTTAAAATGCTTTAGGGGAAATACAAGTAGAAACAAATGAGACCATGAAATCAGTGTGGATTAGCATAGCTCAAATAACTTGTTCTTGGAAATGTGATGAGAAATATTTGATTTCATATTTTCATATTTCATTGAAAACTCTCAATAATAAATGGTGAATGTGATTTCACCAAGTACACAATCATGGACCAAAATATTTGATCATTGAACAACATTCTAATTAACTAATCATATTTAAGGGAAATAAAAGTTTACAGTTTTTGTCAAGTTTACCCTAACAAACAGGGTTAGGTGCTTCTACATCAGTGTTACTCACCTATCATTTCCCTCTGATTTTAGGGATAAGTTAGGGTTAGGTTTAGTGGTCGAAATAGGATTAGCACAACATTTTCAGACAGGAATGTTTTTCCAGAATCAACAAAATACTCTATTGTCAAAAGTTTTGGGACGCCTGCCTTTTCATGCACATGAATTTTAATGACATTCTATTCTTAATCAGTAGGGTTTAATATGAAGTTGGCCCATCCTTTGCATCTATAACAGCTTCAACTCTTCTGGGAAGGGTTTCCCAAGGTTTAGGAGTGTGTTTATGTTTTTGACCATTCTTCTAGAAGCGCATTTGTGAGGTCAGGCACTGATGTTGGATGAGAAGGCCTGGCTCGCAGTCTCTGCTATAATTCATCCCAACGGTGTTCTATTGGATTGAGGTCAGGACTCTGTGCAGGCCAGTCAAGTTCCTCCACACCAAACTCACTCATCCATGTCTTTAAGGACCTTGCTTTGTGCACTTGTGCGCAGTCATGTTACAACAGGAAGGGGCCATCCCCAAACTGTTCCCGCAGAGTTGGGAGTATGGAATTGTCCAAAATGTGTTGGTATGCTGAACTATTAAGAGTTCTTTTCACTGGAACTAAGGGGCCAAGCCCAAACCCTGAAAAACAACCCCATACCATAATCCCCCCACTACCAAACTTTACATGTAGCACAAGGCAGTCAGGCAAGTACCGTTCTCCTGGCAACCACCAAACCCAGACTCGTCCATTGCCAGACAGAGAAGCGTGATTCGTCACTGAACACGTCTCTACTCCTCTAGAGTCCAGTGACGGCGTGTTTTACTCCATATGATGCTTTGCATTGCACTTGGTGATGTAAGGCTTGGATGCAGCTGCTCAGCCATGGAAATCCATTCCATTAAGTTATCTATGCACTGTTCTTGAGCTGAAGGCCACACAAAGTTTGAAAGTCTGTAGCTATTGACTCTGCAGAAAGTTGGCAACTTCTGTGCACTATGCACCTCAGCATACGCTGACCCCGCTCTGTGATTTTACGTGGCCTACCACTTCGTGGCTGAGTTGCTATTGTTCCCAATTGTTTCCACTTTGTTATAATACCGCTAACAGTTGACCATAGAATATGTAGTATTGAGAAAATTTCACAAATTGACTTATTGCACAGGTGGCAACCTATCACGATACCATACTTGAATTCACTGAGCTTCAGAGAGCAACCCGTTCTTTCACAAATGTTTGTAGAAGCATGCCCAGGTGCTTGATTGTATACACCTTTGGCCATGAAAGTGATTGGAACACATGAATTTAATGATTTGGAGGGGTGTCCTAATACTTTTGGCAATATACTATATGTTGATCTTACTTGGCGAAATCTCAGTTACCCTAAGGAAACCTGAGCATGGTTTGAGATATTGTTAAAATGTATTCTGAAAATCTACAGGAAATTAATATGAGATTTCTAAGGTCATTCCTTTAGGAAAAAAATCAAAATCTTTAAACTAATTTATAGGGGAAACTATTGAGATATTAAAATAAATCTTATCGGAGATCTATCTAAATAGAGATACTTTTTCTTTCTTGGAAAGGTTGTCTAAGGTCCAGGAGATATTTCCCAAACAGTTTAACTCATTCCCTGAGCTCCGGCATGATGTGACATCCCAGGCCAAATTGGTCAGTTGCTTTTGTGTGTGAAATGAATTAGACATTCTCTCCTGGGTGATGTTTGTCCATGATGTGCTGACTAAAGGAGATCCTCCTCCACTACTGAAGGATGGTCATGTCACTGCTATGTGAACAATCAATTCTGGCTTCCAGCAGAATGTGTGTTTGAGTAAGGCTAGCAGTGCAAACAGCATAAGGAGAAAAGATATTTGCAGGCCTTTTCAACCTGAGCAACATTTCAAATAGTCTAAATAAAGGCTAAGTTCAGCATTTCATTGGTTAAAATGAACTGAAACAGTTTTTGTAAAAATGAGTAGTGGGGAAATGTAAAACAAAGAAAGAGAGCAGAAAGGCACCTAAATTCAGCATTCAGCTCAAATGCAGTGGTCAGTGATTTATTCAATGAGCAGAAACTTACATGTTTGTGTTGTGCTGTGGAGTCATCAGATGTGATCTGAAGTTTCGGTAGAGATCCAGACTTCTGTTTTAGCAGGTCCTTAAGATTAACATCTGGGCTGGAATTACTGAGGTTTTCTGCCATCATGAAATGACAATTACAACAAATGTGAATCCAAAGTTTTGCATATTTAAACTGAAGTAGCAAAAAATTGCGGTAAAGTTTGTCTGTATTTACAGGCCATCATCAAAGCATCAAATTATATATTTTTTTAATATTACTGCTTATTGCAGTGTATTGTTATTAACATCCTGCTTTTTGTTCAGTTAAATATGCCTTGATTAATTAAAATATATTTTGTACTTAAATGGATAGTTCACCCAAAAATGTAAATCATGTTACTCACCCTCATGTTGTTCTAGACCTGTACGAGTTTCTTTCTTCTGTTGAACACATAAGAAGATATTTGAAAGAATGTTGGTAACTAATAAGAAGAAACTCATACATGTTTGGAACAACTTGAGGGTAAGTGAATGATGACAAAATTTAAATTTTTGGGTGAACTATCCCTTTGAATATTTTGAACCAACTTGGTTACAATCCCTGTTTTTTTTAAATGATGGAAACAGTTATATCACCCATCACAAGGCAATACATTGATTTGGAGGGGTGTCCTAATACTTTTGGCAATATACTGTATTGTTGATCTTACTTGGCAAAATCTCAGTTACCCCTAGGAAACCTGAGCATGGTTTGAGATATTGTTAAAATCTATTCTGAAAATCTACAGGAGATAAATATGAGATTTCTAAGGTCATTCCTTTAGGAAAAAATCTAAATCTTTAAACTAATTTACAGGGGAAACTATTGAGATATTAAAAGAAATCTTATTAGAGATCTATCTATATAGAGATACTTTTTCTTTTTCTTTCTTGGAAAGGTTGTTTAAGGTCCAAGGCAATACATCTAGATAAACATTGTAATACCATTGCCAATTTCCTGTAGTTGCTTCTCTAGTTGACTTTTGCTTCTGTGTTGTTCCGTCCAGACCTTGAACACCTCCAGCTCTCTGCGGGTCTGAAGATACCCGAGTCGGGACAGCTGTTTCTGCAGTTCCAGAATCTCATGAAGGCCAGATTACAGATTAGATTAGATTAGATGATTAATCATGGACATTCATTCTTAACTCCAAAGAATACCTCCTAGTAAATATCCATGGAAATAAAATGTGGAGTAATGCTGGTCTCACCAGGTAGTGGTGTGTTTTAGGTAGACACCTCAAGTATGCGTCATTGTGTGTGAGGGTTGATCTGGTGACCCTCTGAACGTTGACAAACTTCTGTGACAGAAAGAGTAAATTGAGGATGGAAAGATAATCTTTAACTTAATTGCAGACACTGATGACAATTCTGGGCACAGTTTGGAACACTGTTGAAATCTCTTTTGAAACTGAAGAAATCTGACATTTAAACTCAATTTGCTCTCCATTTAAGAGTAATAGAGAACCCATTGAGATTTTACTTGAGATTTTTCCCTATCCATTCCCATTCCAAGGATCCGATGAGGACCACTGTATTTCAGTAGAGCTGGGAACCCCTAGCATACAAAACAAATGAGAAGTAAACATGCAACCACAGGAAGCCATTAACTGCAACAGGGACCAATTAGGCCTCAGCAGGTGTCCATGGATCAGCCTGCTTTGGTCCCGGCTCATCATCATGAAGTCTGGACAAAGTTTTTCGTCCTGAGCTGAGGAAACAACAGGGCAGTTTCATTTGCCCAGCAATTTGTACCAAAGGTTTCCTACTGGCAGCCCATAAAGTCCTTTATAGCTCTCTCTTTGTCCTCCCCTCCAGTGCTGGTCATTAGAGGACGCAATTACAGCCCACTGAAGAAGGCTTGCTTTTATAGGAGGAGATTGATAAGCCAAAGACCCATCCCCCACATCCTTACCCCCCAGTTTCTACCTCTTATTGTCCTCAACCCAGACGGCCAAAATCAAAGTCAATCACAAGTCCACATCAACTGCTTCCCCCATATTACAATGATGGGCTTCCTCAATCCTCTGGACTTCAGTAACACTTCAAAGTGGCACTGGGAGACACGCATCTACTCTCCTACAATGTGGGTTACACTACAGTGAAACACATTAAATGGACATCTAGATTCCTTTTTTCTCAAGAGATGTTTGCCATTCACCTTTCATGATGTTTTGTACAAATTTTAGCCCAACTCCGTGTCAGTATAGCCAGAGGAACTTTGTGGTTAGAGGTGCTCTCAATGTTCAGGGAACGTAATGAAGTTGAATACTTTGTGGTTCACATGTTGCTTCTAAATGTCCTTTTTGGAGTAATATAAGTACACACGAGAGCCAATTGAGACAATTGTTGTAGAAGTATTCACTTATAAAAGTCACATTATTTGGTCTTGGGAGTATTTGATGAACATTTTTTGAGGGTAAGAACTTTTGCAGACTTTGGTGTCTTGGCAAATCTAAGTACATTCTTCTTAATTCTACAGGAGACACTTATGAGATCAGTAGGGTGTGAATGTCTTAATTTGATCTCAATATGATCTCAATTTGATCGTCTGAAAGGGGATTTTTATTTTCTATGGGAGTTTAGCAAGTCATGCAGCCACAGTAAGGAAATGTATACTGTATAATTGTGCATAGAGTTACAGGTAAGGTTTCAGCGGAACACTGTCATGAATATTTCAGCACAGAGACTTCCTCTCATCCTCTGATGGAGAGACAGGAAACGGGTATAACTTTATTTGAGATGTTAATGGCAGATGTAGATGATGTGTTTGTTACTCTGTTGATATGTGTGTGTCCCCACTTTTCAAAAGGCTTATAAATCACACAGGATGAGTTTTTTTTTGAGAAAGTAAAAATGTAGAATGTTTCCTGTGATGGGTAGGTTTAGGGGCATTTAAATTAAGTTAAACGTTGTGTACTAAAATAACTAAAACTAAAATATATATATATATATATATATATATATATATATATATATATATATATATATATATATACTATATAGGGCAAGGCAAGGCAAGTTTATTTATATTGCACATTTCATACACAATGGCAATTCAAAGTGCTTTACATAAGAAATTAGAATACCATGTGTAAGAATTAAAAATAAAAACAAGTATAATTAAAACAGTTGTAAAGAGAATTTTAAAAATAAAAATTTAAATAGATAAATAGATCCCTATCTGCATATTTCTCTAAATGTGGTCACCCCTGTCTGAGATGGAAGAGATGGAGCAAGTTTGCAATGTCTCATGGACTTTACAAGTCGGTCCAAGACGGGCTCGTGTAGGGGACGTTACCTATGCCCCGCAGGGCCTCCCCTTTCTTGAGTCCGCTTCTTTGCACTGTCTGCTACCACAAGCAGAATGAAGCGAAGCACACTGCTCTCCCTTTCCAACCTCTTCCAGTCAGACAACACTAACCAACAATAATAATCAACAGATGCATAAGAAATAGAAATTTACATTTGTAAAGAGAATTCAAAATGATAAAAAATAGATAAAACCAAAGGAAAGAACAACGGTAAACTAAAACAGTTATAAAAAAGAATAAAAAGATGATGCATAGATAAGATAAGGTGCAATCAGTCGGACGTACAGTGGCACACAGTGCTCATTCAGTAAAGGCATTTGAATGTGGCTACTGTTGAAGCACATCTGATCTCTTCTGGAAGCTGGTTCCAGCTACGGCTGGCATAATGGCAATATATATATATATATATATATATATATATATATATATATATATATATATATATATATATATATATATATATATATATATATATAATAAAAACATTAAAATTACCAAGACTTTATCTAAAATTAAAATGCAAACAAAGGATATAAAACAAAACTAATTCAAAATATGAATACAAACTTTAATAGTATCTCAATGATACTAAAACAACACTGGTTGAAAAGATTATCATATTTGCAGTGGAAAGACTTTAAGGGTAACTTGTGAATACACAGATTTTCAAAGATAAAAGTAAAACTACTCTAAGCAATGTTTAGCTACTTGACAATTAGCTCTGGTCTCCCCTATAGACACATTTGATAAGGAAAACTGAGGTAAAAAAAGGCTTCCTTAAATAAAGTAAAGAGATCCAAAGGAAAACAATGCAACCTTTTCTCTTCAAGTCTTCTTTTTCAGCACTGCCTTCTACTGGCGAAATTTTCTAAACGCTATATTTGCTTTATGCTCTCTCTATAATAAACAATTTAGTAATAATTAGTCATTGATTCCAGGGGGGTATGCCTACCTTCTCTTTATGTCCTTCCCTGAGTCCGGAATGATCTGTATCATGGGGCTTCATCTCTTGCCTTTGTCTTTTAACTTTTTCCTTCAGTAATGTAGCATACTGATATGAAAGCATGTCTTTCAAGCGGTGTATTCTGTAGTATGTCTCAAGATGGCGCTAGAATGCAAGAAAAAATAGAACCGAAGCATCAGCGTGTGACAGAACTTAAGAGCAAAAGAGAACAATTCATTTGTTAAACTCTTGTCAACTCTTATATCCATACAGAATATTTATCAATATATTAATGGAGAAAATAAGATCATACTTATATGATTTCCAATAAATAATTAGATAATTTAGGTTTCATTGTTTAATTGTTTATTAGACTATTGAAACTAGGATAGTATAGCCTAGTCCTACATTGAATTCTGCAACATGTTAGTATAAAATGCTACAGTAGGCTAAACACCTCTTAATTGGTTAAATGTACCTTTTTTCTTTTCTTTAAAGACAATGCATGTAATTTTACTGTAAAATATCGTGGGGGGGACTTTTTAAAAAGTATAATCAATGCAGCGTATAGCCTACTTGGAGCTGTTCACGACCTCGGACAGGGAATTAGGCTATGCGTTTCTCTGGCAACACCATCAACCCCAAAATGAATCTGCTGTTGTCAGGTGGTACAGCGATCACGAAGTACAATAGGAGCTTTCATAAAATTCCCAATTTACAAGTTGTAATTACAATCAAGTTATCTCATAAGCACGACATGGTGAACGCATTTTAATGGCACATTTCCGGCAAACACAGCTGCCAGTGTGAGTAATTCAACTGTAAAAGATAATTCAATAATTTTTTTTTTTTTTTTTACAGAGCAGCAGTGCAGTGTTTAATGATAATATATAAAGTGAGAAAAATAACTAGCACACGGTGGTCTTTTTCTATACTCGTGAGGTTTCTATATGGACTTTGTGTTGGTTATATCACACAAGATAAAAACATTTTTTTTTAAAAAGAATATAATTAATATCATAATTTAAATTCTTTAAATGGTTAAACATTTCTTTATCTTACATAGACCTGTTGATATAAAAAGTGCTTTGTCTTTAGAATTTTTTAATTTCTGTTGTCCTTTGGAGTGACATCCATAATCTTAATTCTTTTGTCACACCATAGGACACATTTCAGTAAAAATGTAAAAAAAAAAATAAAAAAATAAAAAAACGATTTAACAAAGGTAGTGACCCCTTATATATTTTAAAACATCAGAATTCACACTACATACTACATATATATTGTTTTCTTCAAAAGTGGTGTTTAAAAAAAAAAAAAAAGCTTATATTTTTTACTGCTTATTTGTCAACTGCCCATATGGTAATCAGCAGAAACCGTTGACTGTTTGCACCTGGGCTGGGCCTTTGTTCTGGCATGCAGCTAGTCTTTCAATCCATCAAAGCATTCTGATTACTAATTGTGTTTATTATGCAACTGCTAATTTAAGCAGACTATATTCAGGACATTGAGAATGATGTTTTCTCTACAGTATGAAGTACATTCTGATGGGCATTAGATTAGGAATAGGACAGGCAAACTGATAGTAGCCTACCTGATCTAGAAGAGCTTTTCGTTTTCTCTCAAGGACTTGTTCAGAAGTCATTGCCATCGGAACTGTTTTGCTGGGGCTTTGCTTTCTCCACTGCTTCTGACATTCAGATAGACTGGCTGCCTTTTGGAGAGAAAATCACACTTGGATGACAAGACTCAACAGCAGCTGTGCTGTTGTCTTTTCTTGTCACAGAGATCACAACACTTCAGTGAGTAATTGCATGGGTTTTCCTGAATTGGCCAGTAATCAGTCTCAAATGGAAACTAAGCTTGTACAATTGCAAAATAGTACAAATTACAGTAATAAGCCAAAATTTTTCCATGGCTACAGGATATGGGTCGTTCCAACTGTCCAGTACATTTTCATGTGTCCTTAATGTCTTAATATATTGGATATAAAATGTTAAACTGCAGTTCAAAGACAGATATCACATAAGTGAAAATATAGAGCTGAATTTTAAATCATTTCACTATCTTGTGTGAAATTCAGTGGATGTTGACATTACATTGTGGTTGGCAATTTTTTTGGGCAAACAACAAAACATCAGTAAGTATGGTACAAGCGGTAACCTCCCGCGGTCTCTCTTGAAGCCAATACGGAAGTGGATTAAACTGCAGTTCACCGACTGGCCACTAGGGACAGGCTCCATAAGGGAGCAGAATCTCATTGAGCCCCACGTTAAAATGCCCAACTTTACAGCAGAATAAAACATGTTTACAGCGTGAGCCTGGTACAAATTCTAGTTCTGGTCTAAACGGCTAGTTTTGCCCTGCATGACAACTCTGAGGGGAGTGAATTTTTTATAGCGCATTTGTTTACATTATATTAAGCCTTAAAGTTATGAATAATTAAGGGCGTGGCCACTTTGAGTGGCAGGTGGGTAGCCATTTATCTGTTGTTTGTTAGTCATCGCGTCACCTCAGCTCCGCCCACATCCCGCCTCTTTGACCATTTTCTGTTATCCGGGAGTGACGGTTGATGACACGTTGCTAAGATGGCAACGGCCAGTTCGACCCTACTTTACGCTTCAAAACTGCTCTGCAGAATCCTATGGGTGACGTCACGGACACCACGTCCATATTTTTATACAGTCTATGGTATGGTAACACTTATGTATGGAGAACAGATATTCACTATTAACTACTACTTTTGCCTCAATTATCTAATTTATTGCTTATTAATAGTTAGTAAGGTTGTTTTTGTAGTGTATAAGTTTTGGACAGGATTAAGGAATATAGAATAAAGTCATGCAGAATAAGGCATTAATATGTGCTTTATTAGTAATAAACAGACAATATCACAGTAATATGCATGCTAATAAGCAACTAGTTAATAGTGAGAATTGAACCCTAAAAAAAGTGTTACCTTAAGTATTGGCAATGGATTTGATTATTTAGTGTATACGATAAGACAGCTTTTTGATAATACTAGTAGCATGTCGACAAATACTAGAAACACAAATTTTTAGATATTTAAGTTTTTACTGAAGAAAAGGAATTACCTGGGATTTCTTAACCTATAACACCTTAAAATGGCTTGTTACTTTTAAAAATGGCTGCAACATCAATATGATAAAAAACCAAATAAATGTATTTTATTTATTATGATAGCTGGAATAAGCTTTTTTCAATAAGTAATAAAACATGCATCTTGGTGTTTTATTATAGAATGTGGACTCATGGGTGTGTCCTTTTACAGTGGCGTATACTTCATGTGTGGCGTATACAATCAAAATTGAGGTGAAAATTATTTCTGTCATGATAACTCTTTAAGTATTTGGCATGGTAATAGGTGTATGTTTGGTCTTGGCCGAATAGATCTGTTACGCTGCTGCTGCAGAGCAAGGGCGGGACTTGCTACTGCCAATACATGACACGCTGCTGTGAGAAAGTAAAGCCCTATTCAGATGGGATTCGTTTGACAAGGGTAGATGGAGTAATGTAATTTTACCACATGACGTCTGCAGGTCTAATATTACAGGCCAATTCGTACGGGATAAGAAATCTCAGTAATAATAGCAGAAGTGGGAGGGGTAACTTGATTTACCAACGCTATCATGATCAATTTGTACATATTTGTACGATTCAAATTTTTTCGAAATTATACGAATTGACCAACTTGTCAAATACAATCGATTTAGAAAAAATCGTACAAATATGTACAAATTGCCATGTGATCAAGTTGGATTTACTCTCCGCAACACCTCCCTGTCGCCATGTGCATATTTTTAAGCTGCTTCCTATTATCATGTGTGCAAACCATAGACTGTCGAACACCATATAATCTATATATAAACTATACATAACAGTTAGTTAATTCAACTGGATTCAGTTGGTAATAGACATTTACCTCAAGCTAAAATAAGTTTTGTGCCTCTGACTAGTGCTTTTGACCTTTTTTTAAATCTGAATGGTAAGCAGAAAACACTTGAGATTTGCCACAGACTTTATCCCTGCCTAGAACACAACTGGATGCTTTTTTTCTGGACCTTTTTACAGAAGGTAAACGTTGCCGTAATCTTTACTTACATTGTTCTTAATGATTACTGAGATGGCACATTCGGACAGAACTAAAATCACCGAGAAGCTCTGGTAATAATAATTTACCCCACCTCTCCATGTTAAAGTAATCCCGTCCGAATAGGGCTATAAGACATGCTGCTGCTGTACCAAAAAAGTATACATTATTTACCCGTAGTAGATCTATACAGGTGGAGCTGGGGAAGGTGGAGGGTTTCTGAAAGCATGCTGCACTGCTAGCAAATGCTGACCAAGTAAGTGTTTGAAGGTTGAGCAGCGAGTTCATCGGCAGGAACCAATCAGCTATAGAGAATGATGTGATTGCAAGCAGACTGAGACCTATCAGGCTGCGCTTTCATGACAGAGCTTTGTATTTCACTTATACAATCAAAGAAACAGAGCCAGTAAGCTTTTTATTAGTCTCTGTTCAGTTTCCCAGAAACCTATTTCATAAGGCTGTTGTCATCATCACCTCAATACACAGGACAGATAATTCCCTCCTGCTGGCATTCACTTCTTATGTAATACTGTCCTCTTATGATGCTGGGCACTTATTGTTGCGCAACTCTTCCTGTGCATCACTGACTAAGGAATGCTCTGGAAATATTGGCAGGTGCAACACTGGTTTTAGATTTTAGAACATATGCAATTGGCAACTAGAAACAAGTGTTATGGTATATTTTATGGGAAAATATGTATATGGTATATTTTTTACAAGAATTAATAAATAAAGATTTCCCATAATATCTTATAAAAGTACTGTAAGAGAAACATGCTAAAAAAAAATTTCTCATGAAAGAGCATCAAATGTGTACACTTAATGTGTACACTTAATACACGCAAGTATTAAGTATAAGGCAATAAAAATGACATTATGAGACAAATACCTGTTTTAAGCAAGCATAAACAACAAAGGGAATAGGAGACTGTTTTTTCCTTGTACAGGCACTTAATGAGTTCATGGCGTGTCCATCTCTGGAAAAGGCCAGGCGGGCTGGCAAACATTCCTTTATTTTACAGGCTCTGCCCATTTAGGAAGTGGATGCTTTGTTGCCGTTCACAAAGAGCATTAGAGGAAGGCAGTATTAATCAGTTTGTTGCCACAGCAATAAGAGAAGGGTGAAAGGGGACAGAGTTATCTTGTCTGTTAAATAAGGAAGTGTCACTGAAGGATGGCTGGAAGTGGGGTCTTTTGTATCATCTGTGTCAGCCATCATGAATCAAAGCTGGACAGTTTATACAGCTGGGCAAATATTATTAAATATTTTATTCCCCTAAATGATTCTGGTTTCTTAATGTTTCCTTTAAAAATATTTCAAACAAATACATTTTTATTATCTAATAATACCTAATTAAAACGAAACATAATATGTGCATGAACATATTTTAATAATATATATTTTTAAATATTAAAAACTGTCACGCTGATTCTCACAAGCCTTTGTCCATCGTACAGTCTTGGGCATGGCTAAAGTGATAACTTGCAATTCGATAAAAGTTCGATTTATTTTTGATTCACTGTTTTTTTTCTTCATTAAATTAGGCGAACTAAAATGGACTGATTATAAGCAGGGGCGGTGCTAGGGGTGGGCTAATGGGGCTTAAGCCCTAAATGTTTTTAGTAACGCCCCAAATGTTTTGTTACTTCTTGCTATTTTCACACAGCTGAACAATAAATCAGAAAAATAATACAATTATTGCTGCGGCGATTACCATGAAAAGTGCATAGTACAGCATTATATTTATATTTTCCCTCTTTGCATCAAAGGTTACAAGGCCTACTTACAGCCTGCTTTTGCAGTTTTGAGCATTGTAGCTAATCACAGACATGTCTGTAGAACCCCATGGCCAATCAGAGGCTTTTAAAAGAGTAGCTGCACTGAAGATGTGTTTAGCATTAGTTCACTCACATTCATGATCCTGTCATTAGTCAATAAACTGTAGATGCAAATAAAAGATTCAATGCAATGTATCTGATATTTTTGATGTTGCTCTGCTGCACTCCATTTTAATGATCTGAGTGCATGGTCTGAAGTGCATGGCGCTGGTGCACTTAGGTCGTGACCGAATCCACTTTTGCTAGTTTAATGACGTAAAAAACGCTCGGCGCGCAGGCGCATGGTCCAAAAGGGTTGTACCTAGTCCCTAAATTTGTCATGGGTGTGTTTTGGGTGTAAAGTGAAATAAACCAATCAGAGTCTCATTTCTCATTCCCTTTAAAAGCCAGTTGCGTTTGAACTTTGCACCATGGCGAATTCGCTATTTACATGGCGGAATTTGCGAGCGGAAAGACTGAACAATTTCCAGAGAGGAATCCTTTTATTTTTTATCTTTAAAAATGTTTGTGTGCCGCTGCTTGTGCCTGTGTGTGTAATAAGCAGAGTGTACACGCGTTGTGCACCAGCCTATAGGGACATGTTACTAACGCGGCCTTTAAATATCAGAACAAATGCTATGTTTTCAGTTGTCTCAAAATGGCAACGCGCCAACAAAACACCTCAGGCCACATTTTCATGGGCGAACAGATGGGCACGAGTGCTTTTGCTGTGGGCACTGGATGTGAAAATGATAACTGTCGGGCTGAAACTAGCATAAAACACTTGCGTCGTGCCTGGCGTTGCATTTTGCGCCAGGTGTATGATAGGGCCCCGTTATACACCGTTCTGTTTGACGTTAGGATGACTAAAAGGTCAATGTCAGATTGATTGTGATGACCAATCAGATAAAAGAAGGGTGGACTTTCCAAGGCAACGCTTTAGTTTTAACCAACAGTGAAAGAGTGTGAGGTATGTAAGTAGCTAGACATATTTGACAACTGTTTTACAATATAAATTTTCAATGACCTCAAATTACTTTTAATTAAATGTCACCATTTTGCATTGAAAATATGCTATCATATACAATTTTACATGATTCATGTAATTCATAACTGAATTTGACGAGACAAGAAACTTTTTGCATTTTAGACATTCAATTTAGTGAATGTATGCATACTTAATAAAATATTCCCTAGACTCACTTTTAATCCTTTAATTAATTAATCCTAAAAAAAAAAAAATCCAATTTTAGTCTGGGCCCCCAAATATCCACTGACCCTAGAACCACCCCTGATTATAAGATTCTTGAATCTGACACACTATACACACTATAAACATATACACTGATCCTAATATTGTGTTGGTCCCCCTTTTGTTGCCAAAACAACCCTGATCCGTCGAGGCATGGACTCCACTAGACCCCTGAAGGTGTGCTGTGGTATCTGGCACAAAGATGTTCCTTTAAGTCCTGTAAATTGCAAGGTAGGGCCTCCATGGATCAGATTTGTTTGTTCAGCACATCCCACAGATGCTCGATTGGATTGAGATCAGGGGAAATTGGAAGCCAAGTCAACACCTCAAACTCGTTGTGCTACTCAAATCATTCCTGAACCATTTTTGCTTCGTGGCAGGACGCATTATCCTGCTGAAAGAGGCCACAGCGGGCCAACCTTTGCTCCCCACATGCATCAATGAGCCTTGGCCACCCATGACCCTGTCGCCGGTTCACTCATGTACCTTCCTTGGACTTTTGATAGATACTGACCACTGCAGACCGGAAACACCCCACAAGAGCTGCAGTTTTGGAAATGCTCTGACCCAGTTGTCCACCCATCACAATTTGGCCCTTGTCAAACTCTCTCAAATCCTTATGCTTACCCATTTTATTTATATTTCCCAACAACAAAATGATCACCTGCTCCCTCATATATCCTACCCACTAACAGGTGCCGTGATGTAGAGACAACCAGTGTTATTCACTTCACCTGTCATAATGTTATCCCTGATTGGTGTACATGTTTTGGCATATGTCTACAAGGTGCAGTAACATGTGAAAAAAGGGTCCATTGTCAACAGAGTAGAGATGTAGGCTATGAAGCACAGCTCACAGAGAATTCACTTTCAAACCAAGCAGCTTTCTGTTGGCCAGCGTCGTGAATTTGGATGACCAACTTGAACCTGAGCAAAATCTGTGTGGGGAACTGTTCAGCCTTCATGTAAAACTCCCATTACTTGGGTTCTTATTGGAATGACTGGATTTTGCTTACTAAATTCGCAGAGCAATGGTAAATGTGACCGGTAATTTAAATGAATCTCTTCATTATGTTTTTGCACAATCTGTTTTGCACGATCAGACCGTTAGGGAGTGGGGCTTCAATGCTTTTTTTCTCTAAAAATCATAAAAAATCATATAAAATCGCCACCTCGTAAAAATAGATAGGCTATATTTTTGGAGAGGCTGCTCACTGCAGAGAAAATGGGTGGAGCTTACTTCTAACAATTGTAATTTGGGCCTAATGGGTGGAGCTAGAACACTTAACCGCACCCTAACACTACCACATCTCTATCCCGTCACCCCATTAGACATCCAGAGAGGAGGAGCTGGATATCATTTTACTTTGCAGTGAATACCGCTTGTATTTTTTGGTGAGATCGGTTTTATGGTGCACTAGTGTTGCGGTGTCATGCATGCGGTGTCATTTTGCTGTCGTGCAGCAAAAAAAATTATTATTAAGTCAGTGTTCTATCTGCATTGTATAAATGGAAGCTTTCTTCTGCCTGTCAGGGTTGTCTGTTTTGCTTGTGTTTGATTTGTTCCTTTGTTCAGTTTCCCGCTTCCCCTTTGTTTCCATGGTCACTGTCATTATGAGTTAATTTAGTTCAGCTGAGTTTAATCAACTACCTTATTTTGTGTTCACTACTTAAGTTGCACCCTTGATTTCACTCCTTGTCCAGTCACTGTTGTGTTAGCGTGGGTTTCCTTTCCCGTCTGCCTGTACAGGAGCATCTTAATAAAAATTTTTGTTTTGATTTTATCTTCTGATTCTTCAGTATGTTTCTAGATAACCACACCGTTACAGATGATTGGACCTACTACAAAGCACTTGGCTGAGGATCGTCTCCTAAATATCCTGCAGGACGACCTTGAATATTCCTATCAGGTGAGCTGGAGTGATGCTAAGGTCAGTGCCTGATTCCGGATGGGACTGGATGATGACTTATTTTGATTCCTTTTTCCTGGCGATAGTCAATCACAATCATTGTTCAGTCCCTATCCGAAAGCATGTAGGCACTCCAGCTCACCCTAAACCTGCACCCTCCACATACCAGCCCATTGGGAACATCCCACACTCTAAAAAAATGCTGGGTTGTTTTAACCCAATGTTGGGTCAAATATGGATAAACCCAGCAGCTGGGTTGTTTTACCCAGCATTTTTTAGAGTGCAGCCAGGTTACCAGAGCCCGGAAGCTGGTATCAAACAGCATTGACCTGGGAGCGAAGGTGGAGGATCCTGCATTCACCTCCATGCGGGTGGCCATGAAGAATTTTTTCCTCTCCGCTCCCCAGTTCCCAAGTTTAGCCCAAAGATGGCCACGCCTGAGTCTTCTGCCAAGATAGCTGCCACCACACCAGAGCCCTCTGCCAAGAGGACCACACCTGGAAATAAGTCTGCACCAGAACCAGCAGGGGACCAATAATTAATTGACTTTTGGTCAGCTCCTGTGACATCTCCAGTCCCTGTCCAGAGTCCTGTGACATCTCCAGTCCCCATCCATAGTCCAGTGATGGGTCCAGCCCTTGACCAGAGTCCAGTGATGGCTCCATCTCCTGTCCCGGGTCAAGAGAGGGTTCTGTCTCCTGTCCAGAGTCCAGAGAGGGCTCCTTCTCCTGTCGCAAACACCCTGGAGGCTTCCTAACCAGCCAGTATCACCCTGCACACCTGCCCATGACCTCCAGGACTCCAGGGTGGCGCAAGATTGCACCTTCCAGAAGGGGGATTGATGTCAGGGCTATTTCTGTTTTTTACGTGTTTACTTTGTTCCTTTGTTCAGTTCCCCGCCACTCCTTTATTTCCACGGTCACTGTCATAAGTTCATTTAGTTCAGCTGTGTTTAGTCAATTACCTTATGTACATTACTTAAGTTACACCATTACAGAGCCATGAAATAAAACATTAAAAAGGTAATTGCTAGTTTTTATCTCACAACTCTGACTTTTTTCTGACCTACAAGTTTAAGTATCTCACAATTCAGACTATATAACTTGAAGAAATACAGTCAGTATTGGGAGATATAACATAATAAGAATGGCAAGATATACAGTAAACGTACAATTAATAAAAGGTGGGCTAATTGCAAGTTCTCATGATTGCCAATTTATGACTTGAAGTTCTTATGAACATAGTCTCTTTCTGTTGTTTAAAATGTACAGTATCTCTGTTCTCAGTCCTAGATAAGCCTGGGGTTATAACAAAATTATATCTCAGTATTTGCACAGCCCAATCTCACACTATCAGACACATATGTTGGAAATGGTCAAAAATGACCCCATGCACAGTTCACTCCTATTAAGAATGTTCCTTTTCCCCACAATAACAACCTGTAAGGTCAAACTGGGACAGAAAAAAAGAACACTGAAGTATGGTACAAAGGATCTAACAGATATGGGTAATGAATATGCAAAGGTTTGTGGAAAGAATAAGGGCTTTTGACTATTGAAAAGGACTTGTGAAGCTGACCTGGGGACTGTGTTGATAGTTGTAACCAGGGTGATCAATACAGCAGTTGTTCATTTGTACTTTCCCTGTTCTACTATTTTCCATGGATGAGGATGAGGCACAAAGGAATGAGATTTTTTAATGTTCAGAGATGACGCTGATTACTTTGAACCCAGTCAACACCCCATGGAGTGAACTAACAAATGCAGAAATGTGTGGCTTGGTTTTGTAGCTAAGGAGCAATACAAACTTTTTCAAGTTTTTAAAGATTAATTTTGTTTTACTGAAGAACTCCAACCTATTATCTATTACCTATACACGTTTAAAAAAAGTAAAACATTAAAAAATTAAAAATGAATAAAAAACATTTGAAACTTAAAAAATGCTGTCATCATCCCAGCCTGGTCTTGTGTGGTATTTTATGTTATTTCCTGTTCTGCGTCATTTTTTGTAGTAGTCCTTTGTATTTTTCCTTGTTGATTAGTTATTTGATTGTTCCTAGGTGTATCTTGTTGTATCAATTACTCCTTGTGCATTTAAACCCCAGTGATTCTTGTGTTCCTTGGTGAGTCTTGTTCTTAATGGTAGTATGTTTGGTGTGCTCATTCTCGTCCTGTTTCTCTGGTTTTCGTGTTTGATTTGTTTTGTTAATAAAATAACTGCATTTGGATCAAGCTCTCCTTCGTGTTTTGAGTTCTCCAATCATTACAAATGCCAACATGCTCAAGTTGTTGTCTGAATCAATAGCCTCTTAACAGATTTTAATAATTAATTTAACTATTTAAGTTCATTTTCACTTTAGTTTGGGGAACAATTCTCTATATTAGCTAGTTGCTTATTAGCTTGTACAAGATATGGGATGTTTATTAGTATTTATAAAGCACATATTAATGCCTTATTCAGCATGACCATATTCTACATCCCTTATTCCTACACAATACCTAAACTTAACCTCTTGAACAATTACCGTACCAACTATTAATAAGCAGTAAATTAGGGCTTTATTGAGACAAAAGTTGTAGTTAATAGTGTTTTGGACTTCATTCCAAGTATTTACCCAACATATTCTAAAAAGTGTCCGTATATATCATAAACTGGACTATGAATGCCCCCCCAAAAAATGCTATTAATATTTTCAAACTGTTGGTGTCTATATAGTAAATATAGATAAATATTGTATTAATTGTCTGTCCACTAATAACAACTGCATGGTATATGGATAAGCAGGAAACTTTTGCGTTCTCTTGTTATTTGTTTGTTTTATTCTGTTAAATATAATGCATGCTATTGGGTACTATTTAACACATACCTTTTCTGGACACTGTGCAGACTGGTAAGTGTTCAGGATAGGCGGGAACAAGCTGATATGATGAACATCTTCAGTTTTCATTGTCATAATCAGACCAGTGAGCTATATAAATAGGCCTTTGTAGTAAACAAAAATCATAGACAAAATGCTTAATTATCAGAGAAATTAACTAGTCCTATTTGATGTGCAGTTCACTTAAATTAGTATAAATTAACTTATAAAAGTACAAATATTTGAATATTATAATTATAAAATTAACATTAGAATGATTTTGGATAAAGTCAACAACCTAAACTCATTATTTATATGTCAACAAGAATTAGATTACTCACATTTCTGAATTATATCAGCATGGTATTCCCACAACTTAGTTACTATCACATACAAAAATGAATATAACTCATCTAGAAATAAAACACACTTACCAGTGAAGCAATACAAATCTGGTCTCTGAAGCCTTTGATTTACTACCAATCAACTAGTAGTTTTCTAAGAGACTTAAATACAATCACCCCATGAGCTAAACAGCTAACACCTAACAACACAGTGTGTTACTGTAATGGCTATATATTTTATATAACCTATAAGCAATTTTCTGAATGACTCAGTATTTTTCGCTGTAGCTTCAAACTTGTCTCCACAGTAAGTGCTCAAAGCGTGTGGTGAGTTTCAGGTCTGATCTGTGTTTAAGGGGTCGTTGCCATAGCGCAAGCTTACACAACCTCAGTCCTTTTAATACCTTATAGCCCATTCATTTCACTTTGTTCATTGTGGCCCTGTTGGTCTCAGTTTTTACCCAATTAGCCTATTAAATTAATATTTAGTCCCTTGTAAGATTTTAGTGGTAGGCTACCTGCCTTTCACATTGACTAAATGTATGATACCAATATAACTAAAGTAGGCTATATTTGTCTTGGTATCATAGTAGCTAGCATACATTTTGTTAATGTGAAAGGCACATCTTATATAAAATCTTATATTCTGCCCACATTTGATCATTCAATTAGGCTAATAAGAAAAAAAAGAAAAAAACATGTCTTTTCGATTTTATTATCAGAACCTTTAAAAATGAAGAACACAGCATATAAACACATCCACATTGCAAAATAAATACTGTACACGGCTGGTTCGTCGATCAAACAGTCCTTCAGTTTATATTACACACATAATTTTAACAAGTCTCAGATATGAAGTGTCTATTCTAAGGCTCTCAGACAGTGTCGCCGTTGACAGCTATTGTTTTCTGGCACAAAGGAAGGACCGTGGCCTCTGAATGCATTTCACTAGTCGCCATTCACTAAATTTTCCTCATTAATTGTCCACATTACTTCCACGGTTTGAAACAAACATCTGTCATTCAGCCCATCAAAGTGAAAACAATAGCAATGTGCAAAAATACTATTGTTTCCCAGTCAACGTGTAAAGGTAACCTGCAAAAATTCTCTGAGTGATCAGCAATACATTTCAATGCAGAAAACATTCCCGTCAGTCCATTAAGAAAGATTAGGATGCGTTCTTGCGTTCATTCTGCGCTGTTCTTTGTTGCTTTATGTGCACTGCGTCATATGGACGTTTCTGTCAACGGCGTGTCAAGTTGAAAAAAAAAATCAACTTTTAAAAAGGCCTATGCATTCTGTTCCATTTCTTACCAATAATTTGGTAGAGCGTATATGAACCCGACTATAGGCTATGTGTCCTACGTGAACGATAACGTTCACATGACGCCATATTGCATTAGGCTGCATCTTCTCTGTTTTAATGTTTGGTCTATGTAAACATTGCTACGCATTTGATTTGATTTTTCTTCGGTGTCTTCCATATGTGCCAAGTTTTAGAACACCCAGGCCCATTCACGTAAAAAATATTCCACTGATTGCGCATTTCCTTCGCTCCGTTTGCGCTGTTTTACGGTCATAAACCGTGCGTTTTAAGACGGTGTGTCCATTTAATAGGCCTAATAGTTCAACTTCTCTTCAATACCACTGAAAGAACGCAAGAACGCGTCCTGTGTGAATGACCCTCAGACAACATTATTTCTAAAAGAAATTAGGTGACTTGTGTTTGACACATAACTCATGGACGGAAGTCTTCACAGTGGGTCTTTCTTTTGTGGAATGAAGTAGGCTAGTTGAGGTCATCAACTTTTAAGATGAGGCAACGATGACAGTTTATCAACTTTCCCAAAAGCAGCAGCACTTTCCACACCTTTGAGCCACTCTTTACATTTCCTCATGACAGTCTCGTCCACGTCTCCGTCCTCCTCCTCATACTCAACATCATCATATTTGTGCTGGTCATTGAGGAGGGAGATCTTCACGATGGTGCTGATGTCATTGGAACCGTCCAGCTTGGCAACAGGTCCGGAGCTCTTATTATTAGAGCTGCCCTGAGCTCTTTTGGATGGGAAAACCCGCCGGTGTCGCAAATCCGCGGAAGCGCAGCACTTCTGCTGCTTGGCCATCATCTGCTTTTCCAGATTGCGCTTTTGGATGACCAGGATGGCTTCGGGGGTCAGGCTGAGGGAGAAGTGAATCTCTTGCTCGCCTTCTTCTTTTGCTATAGAGGTCCTGGAGGCATATTTATGGCTGGACTCTCCAGAACTGGACCGTGGAACGCTTTCGCATGAGGTAGCCAAGGGTTTGGGGACGCTCAACCATGAATGTTTGCTGTCCGTCTCGGGATCTGGAGGGACTCTGGTCGGCTTACTTCGTCCCAGCTGCTTTAAATTGGCCGACGGCCACGGTGTGGATATTTTATCTTTCTCTGATTCCTTGTCGTCTGCTGTCCTTTGACTGTACGTGGGTTGAGGAGGCGCGACATTGTCCCTGCTCTTCTTTCTCCTGAACAGCTCCTTTCTTGGCGATGATATCCGTGAGTGCAGGTTTATCGGCGGAAAAGGCATTTTGAATGCTATCGATGCGTGAAACAATGAATAAATCTGTGCGTGAATGATGGAAGAAATACGTCCATTCGCCTCGGTCAACCGGATCTTTGGGTATTAGACGCAGTAGTCCATTGCGCTCCACATCTCACCTCTAGACTGACAAGGGGCGGGGCATCCTAGGGCTTTATAGTGTGTCAGACGGAAGGGGCGTGGTCACAACATAAAGGTTAAAACAACAAAGCCATGCGTACACAAGTGCCTGTTATGAAAGGATTAATATGTTTATTGGATGTTTATTGCATTGCACAATACAAAATAATACACCCATGCTCACACAAGTGTCGTAGCTGTTAACCACCGGTGTAGTTCATTCATCACATAAATCATGATCATCTCACCTTAAGACTTGCTTTGTTTTAACCTAACTTATTTTTTAACAGGCTTTTAGTGAAAATAAATACATAAATAAATAAGCAAACATATCACTTACTAACAAATTTTACAACTTTGTTGCAATGACAACATAATGTAACGACAAATAAAATAATGTATTTACATAACCTTGATTCGATTTTTACTACTTTTTTCTTTTTTTAAAGAAAATTATTTAAACAAAAATGTTTTTTTTTGTTGTTGTTGTTAATTAGCAACAAATGCTGTCGATTGAATTGAATCCTAAATATGACTTTAAAATGTACAAATAACAGATTTGATTTGAATATATATTTGAACAGATTTGAAACAGCAATGTATTGGAATGCAGACCAGAGCTTCATAACGCAGATCCATCCGACGGTAGGCTACTTTTTTTTTTTTTTTTTTTTTGCTGATTGTCAATATTTTCTCCTTGGTGACCTTGGCATAGCACAGAGGAGGTTAAAGACAAGCAGCCACGATCGTTATTGATCCGTCGCCCTCCTTTCCAGCAATTCGTAATTTCACTGTGACAGCTGTTCTGTCACCCAGCCACTGTGAAGTGTTTCAGCCCAAGTAAAATGAGGGACACAAATCAATAGGCTTATCCTTACTGTTAAGCAGCACACAAAGGCAGATGTTTATTTTCACAAAGAACGTCCATAGACTGCCTTCAGAATTAAATCATAGAGATTACAGTTAGAAAAAAAAAAAAGAATATGCAAATGCTAACTTCAAAATAACCCAAAGTGAAACCAGTGGGTTTCGACAAAATATAAGATTCTATGCCCATAATAAAACAATGTTATATCTACAGCTTCAATGCATATTTAGCTTTGTTTGAGGTGCATCTGTGATATATCAGGCATAACATTATGACAGGTGAAATTATTAACACTGTTTATCTCTTTATCACGGCACCTGTTAGTGTGTGGTATATATTAGGCAGCAAGTGAACATTTTGTCCTCAAAGTTGATGAATTACGTTTTCTTTTACATCACGTGGATGGTCGTGTGCGTGTGTGTCGCTTACCTGGGGAACACACGGCACCAGGATGCACTATGGGAAGAAGGCAAGCAGGTGGAGGCTGTGTGATGCTTTGGGCAATGTTCTGCTGGGAAAACTTGGGTCCTGCCATCCATGTGGATGTTACTTTGACATGTACCACCTAATAAGCATTGTTGCAGACCATGTACACCCTTTCATGGAAACGGTATTCCCTGGTGGCTGTGGCCCCTTTAGCAGGATAATGCGCCCTGCCATAAAGCAAAAATGGTTCAGGAATGGTTTGAGGAGCTCAACGAGTTTGATGTGTTCACTTAGCCTCCACAATTCCCCAGATCTCAATCCAATCAAGCATCTGTGGGATGTGCTAAACAATAAATGTCCGATCCATGGAGGCCCCACCTCGCAACCTACATGACTTAAAGGATCTGCTGCTAACATCTTGGTGCCAGATACCACCGCACATCTTCAGGGGTCTAGTGGAGTCCATGCCTTGCTGTGTCAGGTCATAATGAGAAACAACCTTAGTTTATTCTATTTTATACTTAGTAGCATCAGTTGAGTTTGCAACCTGGTGTGTTGCCAGGTGTAGAATGTTCTGAGCTGATATCATATATGCGCTGGGGAAGATTTATCAGACATCCATACACTACCAGATGTACTATCAGCCTACATATTCTCACTTAATATTAAAGCTGTCTGACTGAATTAGTTTTTTGGAGTGTAAAATCTAAAGCATCTTCTCAGCCATAAGCTGGAGGGTCCACAAACAGTTGCACCCACAATCTCACCACAGTAATTACTGACACGTGATCAGCATTGTGCATAAAAGTGTGCTGTGGAGGAGGGATGCTCAAGAAAACAGAGCACTCCCACAGTTGTCATGGAAACCGCATCAGTCTCCTTGCTTAGGCAGTCTAAAAACAGACCAGCCACTCTAGGTTATTAGGTCATGTTAAGAACATGTGATGCTCTGAGATACGGAAAACAAACCTGTATCAGAGCATGCAAGAGACAATCAGAAGGGTTTTTTAAACAAAAAGCTATTGTTTTTGTAGATTAAGCACTAAAAGAAAGAGGTAGACTCCTAGAATCCCGTCAGCTCATCTCCTGAGATTCAGTGTGGTGAGACAGCTGTCTCTGTTGCCCAGGGCTTTATGAACATCATTATTCTGAACACATCATTCAGAAGATTATAACATATGACACATTAACTCCCTGTGCAGCACACAAATAAATTCCAAAACATCAAATGCACAAAGCCTGAGTATTGTGTTTATTTATTTGGTGTGAATGTGGTATCATACACGTTTTTATCTCTTCTTTTTTATTAATATGTTTGGTAGAAAGGTATTTTCTGTACAAAAGGGAGCAGTAGTAATGGATTTCATGAACATCACACGTAATAAGGCACATGTTTTTCACTCAGTTTTAACTGGAAGTATATCATGTAATAAGCATTTTTCCACCACACACAAAATAAAAATAACAAAAAAGCATTTAGAAAAAAAAGCTTGTAATAAATGCAAATATTACAGATTCACTCTTAATTATTTAAAAGTATTATATTAAGACAAAACATGAACATTTTTAAGGTCATGGAGAATAATGTGGCAGATTCTGAGATGAAAGAGAAAAACAATCTTTTTTCACATATTCACTCTTGCAACGCAGGACCTGTCGTCAGATGGAATACTGGATACTTCAGCTCAAACAGGAGGTGAAACACTTCATAACAGCATCCCTGTGAAAAGTATGACATTTATGTTTATGGCTGAGTATTACATATGGGTGGGGGCAAAATCCACAGAAACAGATGGATAATAAAAACACTATGATGAAAACCATTCTTAATCCTAAATAAACCGATAGCTTGCTGTTAATGTGGTTTATTAACTCAACCTTAAATTTAATTCTTTGTTCCAAAAAAAAAGCTTGTTTTGAACATTATTTTCTTTGTTGTGGCTGGGTGGAGCTCTTGCATATTTTATTTGGGAAAACACTGCATTAAGAGAAGCAGATCAACCCCATAGAAGTAAGGTTTATAGATTATGATGAACTTTTCATTTATTTTACAAAACATAATTTTATTAGACTAGTTTTGTCTAGGAATTCAAGGGGGATAATACAGTTTTCTGATATTTGTTTTAAGATTTTTTAACATTAAGATTTTTAAAATCAAACAATATATATTTTTTTTATTTGATAGATTTAACTATAAGATTGCTCCTATAGTGTGTGGAGTGCCGCAATGTGACCAAGACCATCACACACTACCAGATTCCATTCACAAGCAACCAGATTCCCGTGAGCAAAAACAACCAGATTCCTGTGAACACAGGAAATCTTTACTCACTTTAGATTAAACAAATATGGCGGACGATGGGCGAGAAGAAATGGCGATAATAGTGTTTGAATCGCATGCGCTCGCTCAATGAAGTTTAACAAGAAGTTGTCAGAATAGGCAAAATGGAAATACTCGCGGGATATGTCAGAGTCATTAAACAGTGCACGCATCTGTCAAAATACGTCAGGGCAAGACGTGGTAAACGCTTATGCTTTTGTTTGAAATACAACCCCAAATCAGAAGAAGTTGGGACAGTATGGAAAACACAAATACAAAATGAAAGTAGTGATTTCTAAATTTACTTTGACTTGTATTTCATTGCAGACAATATGAACACAAAATATTTCATGTTTTGTCTGGTCAACTTCATGTCATTTGTAAATATGCATCCATTCCTGTCATTCAGACCTGCAAAAAAAGTTGGGACAGGAGCAATTTAGGGCTAGTAATGAGGTAAAATGGTTAAATAATGATGTGATTTGCAACAGGTGATGTCAACAGGTGATTGTAATTATGATTTGGTACAAAAGCAGCATCCAATAAAGGTCTAATCCTTTAGGAGCAAAGATGGGCCGAGGATCGCCAGTTTGCCAACAAATACGTGAGAAAATTATTGAAATGTTTAAAAACAATGTTCCTCAAAGAAAGATAGGAAGAGATTTGGATATTTCACATTCAACAGTGCATAACATAATTAAAAGATTCAAGGAATCTGGAGGAATTTCAGTGCGTAAAGGACAAGGGCGGAAGCCTAAGCTGAACAACAGTGATCTCCGATCCCTCAGGCGGCACTGCATGAAGAATCGTCATTCATCTATAAGCAATATCACCACATGGGCTCAGGACTACTTTGGCAAACCTTTGTCAAGTACCACAATACGAAGTTACATCCACAAATGCCAGTTAAAACTGTACTGTGCCAAAAGGAAGCCCTATGTTAACTGTGTCCAGAAGCTGAACTGTGGTCAGATGAATCAGTATTTAAGGTATTTTTTGGGAGGAATGGACGCCGTGTGCTCCAGAAGAAAAGGATCATCCAGACTGTTACCAGCAACAAGTCCAAAAGCCAGGGTTTGTCATGGTATGGGGTTGTGTCAGTGCCCTTGGCAAAGGTAACTTGCACTTCTCTGAAGGCACCATTAATGCTGAAAAGTACATAGAGATTTTGGAGCATAATATGCTGCCTTCAAGAAGACATCTTTTCCAGGGACGTCCATGCATATTTCAACAAGACAATGCAAAACCACATTCTGCACACATTACAAAGTCCTGGCTGTGGAGGAAGAGGGTACGGGTATTTGACTGGCCTGCCTGCAGTCCCGACCTGTCTCCAACAGAGAATGTGTGGCGCATTTTGAAGCGCAAAATGCGACAACGAAGACCCCGTACTGTTGCCCACCTTAAGACTTGTTTGCAGGAAGAATTGGACAAAATTACACCTGAAACACTTCATCACTTGGTGTCTTCAGTCCCTAAACTTTAGAAACTAAAATTTAGAAATCACTTCTTTCTTTTTTTATTTGCGTTTTCCATACTGTCCCAGCTTTTCTGATTTGGGGTTGTATTATGCACTCGTGTTTCGGACAACTTGGATCATTTACAAGCAGATGTGTCCTCTGCTATTTTCCATATGGATTATTCATAGGTGTTGGTGAGTAACTGCACTGATGAGATTAGATTCTGTACAGATTACAGAATCCACATTGCCACTGAAAGCTTTAGCTTTTAGGCTACAACGTGTCTGAAAGTTAAAATAAAAATGAATTCCAGTGCTGGAAATTCCATCCAGAAATTAGAAAAGGGTGCATATATTACAGTTGAGTGCAAAATATGTTTGCCAACTATTTACATGCTATCGACATCAGAGGTTTTAATGCTTTGAACCTGAGGAAGCATCTCCTATGATGAATGTTAACCTCAAGCACCATCAAGTGGACAAACCTCTTTATTAGTTTGTCACGTTTTTACTTGCAAAATAGAGCTATTTACATATACACAAGGACTGGTCATTGAGTGTAAACAATATTTTAGGTGAAATATAAAAATTGTACATAAATATAACTGGTGGAATTTAACAAAACATAAATAAACAAAACAATACCAAGCATGTTATGACAGCTACACTGGGGGAGTCTGTTTGGGTTGCTAGTGATTGTGAAACTCTAAATCTATTCTGGTTTCTAAAACGGTTTCCCTACACACACACACACGCGCAAAAAATAGTATATAGATTTAAAAAAAAAATGTTTTCTATCAATAAGAAGAAAATCATGCTGATTTTTAATACAGTATAATGATCTAGAATTGTGTTTTCTCTCAATATATGTCAGTTTTTTTTAGAGGGTAACCCTGCCTGGTTTAAATGTTTGAAAATGATCAACGGTCGAAAACGAAATTTTGAAAAGTGATAAAAAAGTATTCAAATGTAATCATTTACATTACTTTAATAAAGTAACTGAAATAGTTGCACTACTTATTACATTTTAAATACGTAACTTGTAATCGTAACCCATTACATTTCCAAAGTCACCTTCCCAACACTGGTTATTCAGTATTCACTAACGTAAAGCATCATGACTGGCTGATGGTTTCCCCGGCAGTGCGTACATGCAACTAATCGATAATCAAATTCGTTGACCATTATTTTCATTGCCGATAATAATCGATTTTATCAATTAGTTGTTGCAGCCCTAATATCAATACTTTTTTGTAGCGAGAAATAGAGAAATTTCGACCAGCCGTTCCTCCATCTCCATTGTCCACCGGACCCGTACAGCTGCTTGTTGTTTCGCGAACGGCATTTCAAAAGTTGTCACTTCAGTCTCCTTGTAGACTTGTCTCTCACTGGCTATTTTAGAAGTACTGACGTTATCACAGTCATATTCACCACGTTTTAAAATCCTAAATATCAAACATGTTTGATATTGTCAGGAAGGCTCCGATGTGTCTGCAAGCAGATCGTGGGCCAAACATCGGAACCGACTGATGCCACGGATGTGAATGTCGGGAGGGGTAATTTGGAATTATTGGCCTGAAGCTCCTTTAGTCAGGCATAAATGAATCGACTGAAACTCTGATTCTCAAACTCATCACTCAAATAAGTATTGCTAATTACATTCTGCCTTCATTTACTGAAAAACTTGATTATTAAAAACAAAAAAACAAAAAAACATGACGATTATTATTGTTGTATTTTACTTCTAGAGTAATTACAATATTGGCTGTTTGGATTGTTCTCTCTGATTAGGAAATAGAGCAATTAAATAATAAATATTTAGATACAAAAAAAAAAAAAAAATGATGAAAAATATTTGTATCTATAACGCCCAGCCCTGATATGGAGCTAAAAGATGAGGTAACCATCACGGTCTCCAAGGCAACAGCAGAACAAGGTCACGGTGCCTTCCTTGCCTCCAGCCTCCACCCTTTTTCTTCTCTCCTCCGCCTCCGCCTCTGTCACCCTCTCTAAATGTGTTGCTATGCAGACTTTGTCATGCTCAAAATTCACAGGAAGTGGAGGAGGTGTGAAAGCGGTCAAGGTTAAAAGGAAGAGTAGAGAATCAGAAAGAGAATGAAACAAGGACAGAAAAAGAAGGGAGACTGACGAACGTCTGCAGATATGTTGCTCATCCCTCCTGCGTTACACGCACCCACACATCAGCCGCAAACAGGAGCCTGTTTAGTGTTTAGCCTTAAAAGCACAGCACATAAATAAATGATGATTAACTCCCCCTGCTTTCTGATGAAATATCGGGGCAACGGATGCCCGGGCTTTCCAGAACAGCGGGTGGATTTCTTAAAAAAAAAAAGCTGAATAAGCCAGAACTTGATGATCAGAGAGCAAAAGGGAAAAAATAAAACATAATGGGCTAAAACAAAAGTAGAGACATTAAGGGATTATTAATATTTACACAAATATAAATATGTTATGTTTTTATTTGGCACATAAGGAGAAGACAGCAGAGGAGGGTAGATATTTGGGCTGGATCTTGTTATTTGTCAGCTTTATTATTTTTTTTTTTTTTCATATTTGTTTATTATTATACTTTTCTTTTTTTCTTTTTTTTTTACCGGGGGAATCATTATTTTAAGAGGCATCTATCTGCCAAGATTCATTAGCTCCATATCAGGGCAAAGTTGAAAAAAAAAAAAAATCAGCCTAATGTTTTCAATATCTTAACATTTATGAAACCATTTTTGAAAAAGAGTTGTTGTTCCCACTTCCCATCATTAAACCCAAAACAGGGCTATTATCGTTAACTAAAACTAAAGCCAAAAAGCAGTTTTCTTACTTGTTTAAATAAAAATGAATTAAAATAAAATAGAAAGCAACATAGTTATTGTATTTCAGCTAGTTGCTAAATCAACATTTCCCATTTTCTGTTTAGTTTAAATTGAAGTACTAAAATAACTAAAACAAAAAAAAACTAAAACCCAACCTTAATATAAATAATTATATAGACATATACAAAACAATGTAATAAAAATGATACAATTAAAATAAATTAAAAAACGTAGAAGACTTAATAAAAACAAACAATTCTAAAGCTGAAAACCGAAAATGGAGTAAAATGTTTAGATTACTTGTACTGGAGGGACAAAGAAAGATAATCAAACTTATCTAAATAAAAGTGCATTAAAATATTACATTGTGGATATGCACCATGCTCATGAAAAAAACATGTGCACAGCCCAATGTTCAAAACAGAGATCAGTGGGATAAACAGCTCATGACGTGGAGCCTGCTCATGCTAATCCAGTAAAAACAAAATGAAAAGAGCCCTAACAATTTTAAGCCACTCAAAAACAGCATGTCGAAGGGTGCGGCTATTTCTAGGAAAACAATCAACAATGAAACAATGGTGCGAGGGGCCTCTAAAGATAAACCAGCTACAGATAAATGGAAAGATGAGTCAAGGGTTTGGTCTTCAAATGAAACGAAAGCAGCAGGTGGAATACAGAGGGAATCATTCAAGAGATCATTGTTTTCCTCTTTTAAGAGGTTCTTGAAGCAGGGAGGGTGTCAGGTTGGGGGGGATGGGGTGCCCCTGGCTGTCAGAATCCATCAGAAACATGCACGAGCACCTCTGGCAGGAATGAAGGGGGGTTGTCGGGTTCAGCAAGGGATGCAAAGCGCTTAACGATTCTTTTGTATTTGGAGATCCAATAATGTTCAGCATTCCAGCGAATGAGGCGACTGCTGTCCCTTGAATGTTTTGTGTCGTAAGTTGTTTACGTTGGCTTTATGTTTATGATAGTTAGTTTAGAGTGTTATTTGTTATCTGTATTAGATAGATAGTTGTTATCATGAGCTAGATTCCATTTTGTTCCTTTCTTTTGTGTAAAGAGTTTGCCCAAAAATGTACACACTCATGTCATTCAGTAGAACACAAAAAGAGAAGTTTTGTAGAATGCTCTTGCTGCTCTTTTCCATTAAACAAAAGCATACACTGACGTGTGTGCTATATTTCAAGCCTTCGAAAACAATATGGTAGCTTTTTGAGGAACACAACAAAATTCATTATGCACTGATACATTTCCTCTCCATTGACTACATTAACAAACCATTTATGGTGCTTTTCCTGTTTCTTTTTGAAGCTTAAAATCATTCCAAAAAAAGAGCAGCTTCCTTACAAGTTTCTTCCAAGATATAGCGCACTTTCACAAGGTGAGGGCCTACATTCTTTAATCAGTCTCAGTAACGCTGAGTTCACACTGTACGATTTTCAAAGTCATAGGAACACTGAGTTTTCACACTGCACGAGTACTGGGGGTAGCATTGAGCCGCTGTTGTGTGAACACTGCACGATGGATCGGACGACAGGGAGTTTCACATCGCATGACTTTACTTTGAGACACCTCTGTCTGGTCCGCAAACTACGTTTCAATAAGGAAATAATGCAAGATAACACGTGCGTGAGACCGGCGTTTTTGTGCGAGACTGGAATTTTAATTAAAAATTATAGCCCTGTATCTTATTTTCTCATTGTCTGTCGATCATCGCCAATGTCATTTTCAGTCAGAACGCATTTCACACAGCAGGATTTTCGCTGACAGGTCCAGGATCTGTCAGATCGCATCTTTGATAATTCACACTGCGTGATTGTCACGCACGTCAATGAGCACCGATTTGCCTATGATTTTGGGTATTTATTGGCAATTTTGCAAAAGCTGTCGGCGAGTGAAAAATCGGCCCAAAAATTGTGCAGCGTGAACTCGGCATAAGTTGTCACAAAAAATCTTCAAACAAAGAAAATATCATTGACAAGCAAAATTAATTTAGATAATTTTAGATAAAGAACGTCAACAGGCTCAAGATGGAAAGCAAGTATCCATTTGCATGGCAATGGGAGAGCAATGCGCTCCAGTAGGGGATTAGCACCATATGGTGAAGGCCAACAGCCGCAAGGCCTTGAGTAAATAACAACATGTTTTCATTCAGGGAATTCAGCTGCCCATGTGTACACAACCCAATCCCACCCAACAAACATGAACTGAGAGAGACGGTGTCACAGTCTGACATGCTGCCATTTGGAGAAAAACTTCTGACTTCCACTGAAGTTAACTGGGATTTAAACGGGCATTTGAGCTAATCTAGTTTGGCTGACTAATACGGTTAACTTCAGTGTTGCACTTCAAGTAGAGCCCACACAATCTAGGCCAGGGGTATTCAATTAAAGTTCCATGTGGTCCGGCCTCTAGATTTCCTTCCCATCTGTAGTCCCGACAATACTTTGTTGAACAGTTATACATTTTCCATCAGGGCAGCTGTAGTAGCTACATTGTGTAAAAAAAAAAACAAAAACTTTTTTTTTTTTTTAACAATATTTACAAAAAAAGTGAATATTTCTCCCAATTGGATTTGACTATAAAAAGTTAGATCAGATGTTTTATCAAGCAATTTTTTTTTACATTTAGTCATCTATACGAATGGCAAAAGAAGGCCTTGGGATTGAGAAAACATACTAGGGGTGCAGGGTTTA
The DNA here is from genome assembly GCA_023029165.1 of Gobiocypris rarus. Lineage (NCBI taxonomy): Eukaryota > Metazoa > Chordata > Actinopteri > Cypriniformes > Gobionidae > Gobiocypris > Gobiocypris rarus. The sequence continues at coordinate 8,698,852 of CM040927.1, forward strand.
CCTCTTAAGAAAAGTATGGAAAAAACATTTATCAAAGTAATAAACTACAAAAAAAAAACCAAAAAAACAACGTACATAATCTATAAATCATGAGCAAAAAAAGTTGTCTTCATTTGCTGTCTCTATAAACAAGGTTATAATTTGGGCAATTGTTTTAATGAAATGCTCTTAATATGCTTAATGATGCTAAATGTATGAGAAAAAAAACTAAATGTTAACTTGTCACAAAAACTTGGTTTAGTTAAACGGTCCGAGTCATCTGCATGACAGATACAAATAATTATATTTGCTGCAGTGTTTCAGCAAAAGTATCTATTTCTCACAGTGTTTCTGCTACTGTTGTAAAAATAACCACGTCATCTGCAGCTCTTAATGTGGCACTTTACGTCTTTGGCAGGAGAGATAAGTAATGGACACGAAGCAAAAAGGGCTTGAATGAAGAGAGTTTGGCCATAGATAAAAATATTATAGGGTGTAGCACCGAAAGATCATACGACCCTGAGCGTTTGTGGTGAGCCACTCCATTGTTTTGACCCGCTGCTCACTTTTAGCGGTAAAATGACGCAATTATGTCCTGTCGTCCAGATGCTATTAGAACACCACTGATCTAAGCTATACCAAGTTTAACTATCTCCTGTGGAACTTTGTTGTGCTAAAACCATTGTAATGCACAGCCTCTCACTGGCTTATTTTACAACAGCTACAAACAAAGGTCACACAATCAGATTTCAGTGTTGGACATATCTACTCTATAAAATAATACAATTTAAAATCAAATTTAGGCAAAATTATATAAAATCGGAAGTACATAATATGAAACATTAAGAGGTGAGGAGGTATTTACTTACCGAGCAAATGGAATGTAGGAGATGCTGTACCTAAAACACACAAAAATGCACAGTTAATACCTAATGTCCCATTAAAAGCTTAGAATAGATTCAAAAACAAAATCTGAAAATAAGAGTAAATCCATAAGTATGTCATAGATGCCAGTTATAGCTTGCTTTTAAAATAATGAAATGATGTAATAGAAGATGTGCTTACTGTGAGTTACACAGTGTTTTTGAAAGAAGACTTATATTCACGAATGCTGCATTTATTCAACCACAAATACAGTAAAAAAATAAAATAATACTATTGTGAAATATTATTACAATTTAAAATACCTGTTTGTATTTGATTTAACAGCTGGACCAATCAGACAAAACTATTTGTTATATTTAATGAATAACCCAACAGACCCCTAACCCAACAACACAACTAGGTGCCAAGATGCTCCTGAACACTAAATGTATCGCTTATTTTCCATCTCCCTAATTCATTTTTAATGGATGGTCATTTTTGATTAATATAAACTCAGATCAACGGGACATACAATCAGTCAGTTTAAAAAAATAAATACAAAACCAGTCAAATTGACACAAAGATTGAATCCAGTATTTGGTGACAATACAGCATATAATGAGAGATTTATAAGCTAGTTTTGTAGGCTGGTTATTTTTGCCCGGAAACACCCTAAGTGCAATGCTATGCCATTTTTATAGCCATTTTAAGATAAAAGCATTTCAAAATAAACTTCCTGATTAAATATTAAAGCACACTAGCATGATAAATTGTACAGAATATTTTAAAATGTTCAATATTGTCAAAATTACCCACAAATAATGCTTTTTTTGGGATTAAAATGTAGGTGCATAAGTTCAGAAAAAGGAGGCCTACGAACAATCAGAACCAAAAACAAATTCAAAACCTGTCGTAATTGAAAGAAAACAAGTTGACAAAAAGACTGAATCCATTTGGTGATAATATACAATAATGAGATTCGTAAGCAATTCATGTAGGCCGGTCATGTTTTCAGTCCATATGACTTTACTCACCCTGGGTATAACAACTTCCTCAAATTTTGTATATTTGTAACAAAATTTGAGGAAGTTGTTATACCCAGGGTGAGTAAAGTCAAGTAAAGTTTTAGTCCAATGCCATCACGTTAACAATCTTTATGGGGAAATAGAAAATTAAAAATTACCCGAACACAACGTGAGTCAAGTTAATTTTATTAACTGATCCAAATATTTATAATATTAATATTTAATTATTAAAAATTTCCTTGATCTTATTTTCTAAATTTTGAAATGTATTCTTGCAATTGGAAAGCTGAATTTCCAGCATCATTACTTCAGTCTTTAGTGTCACGTGATCGTTCAGAAATTATTCTAATATACTGATTTCAAGCTAAAAAAAAAAAACATTTATTATTATTATTATTATTATTAACATCAATGACAAGAACATTTGTGACTCCTTATTTTTGTGGAAACTGAGATATATTTTCAGGATTCTTTGAAAGATTAAAAAAGAAAAGCAGTTTTCTTAAAAACAAACAGTTAAATCAGAACTGTTCAGAAGTCTTTAGGTTTATATATGCACAAATAAACACAGAAACTTCTTAAAACCGATTTTTAAAAAAAGATTCACATTTCATTTGAAGTCAGTTATGTGTAACAAATCCCTAATGTACTGACAGCTTCTCAGAAATGGCTAGCATTAAGGAATCCTCCTGACAGATTTCTCAGTATCCTCTTCATACATGTGGCTCAAGTGGTTGCCAGAGTGATTGCTTTCAGAGGAAGGCTGGCAGTGGTCTGTGTCACAGTGTGAAAGAAGAGAACGTCCTGACAGTGAAACTGATGGCAATTACATGGCTAATAAAACCTAGCCCATTGACGTGTGCAAAACTGGCTAGCAAGGAGTGCGGAAAGGCCATCCTCACACAGACATATGGTGCTCCCTCTCTATTTGTCAGACTATCTATCAAAACAATAATGCTGTGTAAATGCGTTTTAATAGCTATGCCAAATCAACATTTAGTTTGTTTTGAAGAACTTTTCTAGTTATAACAAGAAACCATGTGGGAATGATGCATACAGGTCCTTCTAAAAAGAATTTGCATATTGTGATAAAAGTTCATTATTTTCCATAATGTAATGACAAAAATTAAACTTTCATATATTTTAGATTCATTGCACACCAACTAAAATATTTCAGGTCTTTTATTGTTTTAATACTGATGATTTTGGCATACAGCTCATGAAAACCCAAAATTCCTATCTCAAAAAATTAGCATATCATGAAAAGGTTCTCTAAACGAGCTATTAATCTAATCATCTGAATCAACTAATTAACTCTAAACACCTGCAAAAGATTCCTGAGGCTTTTAAAAACTCCCAGCCTGGTTCATTACTCAAAACCGCAATCATGGGTAAGACTGCCGACCTGACTGCTGTCCAGAAGGCCATCACTGACACCCTCAAGCGAGAGGGTAAGACACAGAAAGACATTTCTGAACGAATAGGCTGTTCCCAAAGTGCTGTATCAAGGCACCTCAGTGGGAAGTCTGTGGGAAGGAAAAAGTGTGGCAAAAAACTCTGCACAACGAGAAGAGGTGACCGGACCCTGAGGAAGATTGTGGAGAAGGACCGATTCCAGACCTTGGGGGACCTGCGGAAGCAGTGGACTGAGTCTGGAGCAGAAACATCCAGAGCCACAGTGTGCAGGAAATGGGCTACAGGTGCCGCATTCCCCAGGTCAAGCCACTTTTGAACCAGAAACAGCGGCAGAAGCGCCTGACCTGGGCTACAGAGAAGTAGCACTGGACCTTCGCTCAAATTTTGCATGTCATTCGGAAATCAAGGTGCCAGAGTCTGGAGGAAGACCGGGGAGAAGGAAATGCCAAAATGCCTGAAGTCCAGTGTCAAGTACTCACAGTCAGTGATGGTCTGGGGTGCCATGTCAGCTGCTGGTGTTGGTCCACTGTGTTTTATCAAGGGCGGGGTCAATGCAGCTAGCTATCAGGAGATTTTGGAGCACTTCATGCTTCCATCTGCTGAAAAGCTTTATGGAGATGAAGATTTCATTTTTCAGCACGACCTGGCACCTGCTCACAGTGCCAAAACCACTGGTAAATGGTTTACTGACCATGGTATTACTGTGCTCAATTGGCCTGCCAACTCTCCTGACCTGAACCCCATAGAGAATCTGTGGGATATTGTGAAGAGAAAGTTGAGAGACGCAAGACCCAACACTCTGGATGAGCTTAAGGCCGCTATCGAAGCATCCTGGGCCTCCATAACACCTCAGCAGTGCCACAGGCTGATTGCCTCCATGCCACGCCGCATTGAAGCAGTCATTTCTGCAAAAGGATTCCCGACCAAGTATTGAGTGCATAACTGAACATAATTATTTGAAGGTTGACTTTTTTGTATTAAAAACTCTTTTCTTTTATTGGTAGGATGAAATATGCAAATTTTTTGAGATAGGAATTGTGTTTTCATGAGCTGTATGCCAAAATCATCAGTATTAAAACAATAAAAGACCTGGAATATTTCAGTTAGTGTGCAATGAATCTAAAATATATAAAAGTTAAATTTTTATCTTTACATTATGGAAAATAATGAACTTTTATCACAATATGCTAATTTTTTTAGAAGGACCTGTATAAGACGTTTGGGCTTAATATAGCAATTAGAAATCTCTCCACAAACACATAACATTCTACTCTTGTCTAGTAGCATAGTGAAGCGGTGAGCCCCGTCCACCTGGTTCTGCACCTGTGCACTGCTCGTGGCCAAGTGAAGGGATCAAGACACGCTTAGAGGATCAGATTATTTCTGCTGCCCAGTTCTGCTTAGCTGCTTTAGTAGCATGGGAATACTGCCCATCTCTGCCTTATATTAATAGCCTTTAAAAGGTCTCCAAGTGTGAACAAATTTACAGTTCAAAGAGTCAAAGATGATTGAGTGATTGTGATGTCATATATGTTTGAATCCCGCTGTTGACGTAAAACACTGCTGCTGCGTTATCTGGCTTCCATGTAGTCTGAGGGAGACGCACGCTTTGCGTCTTACGTCAGCAGCGTCACTGTGGACTCGTGAATGTGGATTCAAACAAACGCGGAAGATAATAGAATGCTGGATAAAGTTGTAGTTTTTGTTATTTTTGGACCAAAATGTATTGTCGATGCTTCAAAAGAGTCTAACTAACCCACTGATGTCACATGGACTACTTTGATGATGTTTTTCATCCCTTTCTTCTTACCTTTCTGGACACGGACTGTAGGGTGGGCATTCACTTTCAATTGAAGGACCGAAGGCTCTCGGACTAAATCTAAAATATCTTAAACAGTGTTCCGGAGATGAACGGAGGTCTTACGGGTTTGGAACGACATTAGGGTCATTAATGAAAGAATTTTCATTTTTGGGTGAACTAACCCTTTAACAACTGTACTGGACACGAGTGTTGCGTCAAATGCAAATACAACCCATTATAAATCACTATAATCATAACTTCTGTCATACTCCAAACACTTGAGCTACTCCCGACCACAGGACAAATGGGAGAGTAAATGAATGTTTGCTTTAACGCATTTGAACAGCATGTTAGTGTCTGTACAGCCTTCAGAATGTCCCCAGCATCAGGAGGGTTCTTTTTGCCGTCACAGACCACATCAGAGGATCATACGTTTGTTCAATGCATTTGACTACAGAATGTTTGTAAACAAGGCAGTGTAATGGAGAGTTTGCAACAATTATTTATAGATTATTTTTCTTATGCAATACTTTAGCCTATTTATCATAAAAAAATGGCCTAACACCGTTTCTACACCAGATGCGAGCAAGGAACATTCAAGGAACATATTCTAAAATAAAAAAATTGTCATGACACCTTTGAATAGAAGTAGATTTTTTCATTTATATATTAAAATATAATTATATTCAAATATCTCTGCTGTTGCCACAATGCAAAGACACTGGAAGCATTGCTGTGCGGTTGCAAGGGTGTTCTTTGTGGATGCAAGAGCATTGCTAATAGTTCTGGGTGGTTACCAAAGTGTTGCTTTGTGGCTGTTAGTGTGTTCTTTTTGGTTGCCAAGTTGTTGCTATTTGATTTCTAAGGTGCAACGAATGTGGTTACTAGGGTGTCATGGTGGTCGGTAGGGATTTGTGTGGTTGTCAATGGCTTTTATGCGATTGCTAGGATGTTCTTGGTTATTGCTAGGACTTTGCTATGTGATTTCTAGGTTGGTTGCTTACTGGCCAGTCTCTATATGGTGTCTAGATATGGATTAAGTCCTTTCTTCAGTGTTCCGCTGTATTTATTTTAAGATTGCTTAAAATAGAATAAATAGCACACCTCCCTACAACAAGCCACACAATTTAAGGTATCATTCATGTTTCTTAGCACAAACAGTGAAGACCGAGTTAAGTGCCAAAGTCATACTCTGCATGAATGATACATTTTATGGCCTTTTCTGTGATTGGCCTGTTTGTTGATTGTTTCAGTTATGTACTGAATTTAATAGATTTCTTTAATATTAAAAGTTAAAGTTTAATCTTAAAGTTAAAGTTGAAAATGTCTTAATCATGTGCCTATTTTCGAGTTACTTTCAGTTCCACTGATAGCACAATTTTTTTTTATAACATAAAATTTGCTGATCATAACTACAAATCTGAAATCTCTGACTAAAACAAAAGAGGGAAAAAAAATAGTTTATGATATTTGTTTCAAACAATAATGATTGTGCTATTTGAAACAAACCTTGTAAACAGTTAACTTTCCTTTTTGAAAGTATGGTTGAGATGTGTATCACCTACCATGTCATGGCCAAGAATTGCAAAATGCAGAAAATGATCGCCAGACCCTTTTTGTTCCACTGCAGGGCAACACAGAGAGAAAAAAATATGAGTAAATATACATTTTCTCAAGTGAACAGTAAACCAATTATCAGCAATAAATTAAAAATGTATTGCTGTTGTGTATGAAGCTTACCCAAAACACTGCGCACAATGTCAACACAAGGAATAGCTGGGAAAAGAGCACACACAAGTTAAGAGACTGTGATCAAATGCCCATAAGGCATAGCAAAAATAATTGTAATATTATATATATATATATATATATATATATATATATATATATATATATATATATATATATATATATATATATATAAATTATTTTTGCTATGCCTATGAGGTAAACAATATGGATATAACCCAGACAATATGACATTCATGAAATGAGCCAAATATCCATTATTCTCTTCATAGTTGGTGATACTCCAGAGTAATTAAATAGATAGTTAAGCACGTTTAAACCTATGAAAAAAAAAAAAATAACATTTTAAGAAGGTCTAAAATTCTACACAGAGCTCATACTTCAGCACAGAAATATGTAGCAATATTTTGATAGTCTAGTTACAACAGCTTTATATTGTGCTGTGCTTGACTGAGTGTGAAGTGAACTGATTCAGAAAAAAACTGATTTTAACAGAAAGTGATTTTCCGCTGTGATTTATCTGGATTACTACACCGGTCCTTTGAATCTCTTAATGCCTCGTAGTCCCCTTAAGACCATCCAGATTTGTGACTGTAAAAGGCTGAAGCATTCCTTTTGCCCTGCTAGCCTGCATGTGCATATCTGCAATGTCACAAGCAAGACTATGTGTACATGCTAGTTTTATGTCTATCATCTCGTATATATACATCAATCACGCATAACATTATGACAGGTGAAGTGAATAACATTATTTCTTCATCACGGCACCTGTTAGTGGGTGAGATATATTAGGCAGCAAGTGAACATTTTGTCCTCAAAATATGTAAGTTAGAAGCAGGAAAAATGGGCAAGTGTAAGGATTTGAGCGAGTATGACAGGGGCCAAATTGTGATGGCTAGATGACTGGGTCAGAGCATCCCCAAAACGCCAGCTCTTGTGGGGTGTTCCCGGTCTGCAGTGGTCAGTATCTATCAAAAGTGGTCCATGGAAGGGTCAGTGGTGAACCCGGCAACAGGGTCATGGTTGGCCAAGGCTCACTGATGCACATGGGGAGCAAAGGCTGGCATGTGTGGTCCGATCAAACAGACGAGCTACTTTAGCTCAAATTCAAAATCACTTTTACTTGGCACATGCTAGCTGGCAACATAGGATTCCATTCATTATGCTAAGCTAAGCTAGCGGCGAACCCTGCCAAACTAAAACATTGCATGCACTGAGACAAAAATGCATTTGCCCACATATTTAAATGTAGGAAAGAAGTTGAATAAGCCCTATTTCTAAAAATGGTGGAGTATTGCTTTAAACACATTATACTTCGTTTAACATTTTTTGTCTTATACAATGACATGGTACAAAGAACATCAAATAAGGACATCAAATAAGGAGAATATCTAATAAGGATGAGTCAACTGTTCTGCTTTGAGGTTAAATTTGCCTTTCCAAAATGTCTTTTCTCATTAGCTCTCCAGTGCTGACGCAGTGTGGTGTGTGCCAGAGGCTCTTTCTTACCAGCATCATAATGGTAGCTATAAGCCTGGTGGGCTCAAACATACGCTTCAGCTGTTTAAATGGACCCATCAGAAAACAGGTGCTGTGGAAAAACAGTGACACAGGATGAGTTCAATTCAAAATACACATATATCCATCACTCACAATAACACTAAAGGTGCATAATAACTAACAAAAGCAAAATAATTTGTTGACATTTTCTTGATATTTATACATTTCCTCCAAATGACATAAATGTGTCATTTTAACAGCATAGCTTTGACCAAACAACTGCAGCAGCCAACAAGATTGAAAATGTTTAATTACATTTTTGTACTACTTTTGTTGATACTGAGTGCTTACTATACAATAATGAATGTTCAGTCTAGTTGAACCCTACTGTGCATCACACCGAGCTTTATAGATACAGATTTCAAAAGTAGGTAACAGTTTATTGGGAAAACTTCAACCCAGACTCTTTGGAAAAGCGTGCCTGTGGTGGCATTTCTGCTTGCACTTTCAAAGTGAAATGTCCAGAGAATGGCGCTAAAAGCATGTTCAGTTTTATTCAAAACAGATGAATGTGAATCTGGCAACGTTTTATTACGTTGTTGTTGTACGTATCATGGCAGTTCTGAATTGAAATGTCCGGTGAGTGGCACTAAAAGGTTAATTACCTTTGAAAATAAAAAGAACCACCTACACTAAACATACTAGGGTTGGGCGATGTCTACCAAAATGGTATGTCTACAGTGAAACTGCAATGGACGATAACATCAACATAAAACATGCCCAATAGTAAAGGTTGACCAATTGATTGATTTAGTCAATTAATCGGCACAGATAACGGTTTCTGGAACAATTGGTTATTGGCAAAAATCTATACCAATAGTTTTTTTCTAGGTTGCATCCATTGGCATCCATCCTCAGCAGGCTAGAGGATGCTAACCTCAAGTGGTTAAAACAATGTGACAAAAATACAAGCAAGCCCAACCCAGATTTGGTTTAAATGTCACAATTATCATCTCTATTTGCATTAGTTTATATCAAGTTGGTCTGTTTTATGTATTCTTTATGCAGTGAAGTTGCATTATTTAAAGTTAGTGACATTAGAAAGCAAATTGTATCATTATGACACTGACAGATACGTATTAACAAATCAGAAATGCATTTGATTTCAGTTCTTTTTTTATCATCACTGTAATATTTTGTTATTTTGATTAGATAATTAGTAAGGTCTGATCTCACACAGGGCATAGATTAACTCCCGTTTCACACATACTCCCTCTGCAGTGCATATGCGGTGTGTATGCGGAGCCCACGCCCTGTTGTGCTTTGCGTTTGCAGTGCGCAACTGATACACTGATACCACAAACACACTAGCATTTCTTCTTCTTCTTTTTTTTTTTTTATCCAAAAGTTGTTACCGAACATGGCTTGTCAGAATTGCAATTCTCTTTGTTTACACTTTCATAGATGTCAGGTTAACGTACTTCATTTAAACAACGTTTTATTCAATTCATTAATTTATTTTTAAAATGGCCTAGTATAGATTTAGCTCACACAAGTGGCAAAACATTTAAACATAGGTTAAAACCTAAAATCACAAACATTTTAATTTAGAAACTTACAATAGGCTATTCAAAAACAGTCGACTCTCGTATTTTCTTTCGTTTTTAAACCCTTTTAAAAGAAATCCTGCAGGTCACAAAGAACTTTGTTTTTCCACCTCCAATAAAGGACGAGTGCTATTCATTAAGTATTTTTTTTTTACCTAAATGCCAGGTAAGGTGTCGTTTCCTTGCTTTACCTGAGAAAAAAAGCTATGTGTTGACTTTGAGACAAGAGTATATTTATATGCATCTGTGGTGAAATTACAAGAAATTACTACATGTTTATTTTAATGCGAACAATGTTCTGTCACTTTAATGCAGCAGTACAACACAGCAAAAAATAGACTCAGTACGGAAACGATCGGCGCACTGCTGCAGACGCACCCTACCTGGAACGGACTGACGGACAGCATCCGCATGCAGTGTGAAAGCTGTTATCCATTAACATGGGTACGGAAAAAAATACGCACCGCAAACGGAGTATGTTTGAAACGGGCGTAAGCCAGGATTAAGCCTTAGTTCAGTTAAAACAGCTCAAACATGCATTTTAGTCTGGGACTATAGCTTAAGCCTTGTCTGTGAACTGGGGGTAAGTGTTCTAAAATATACGTATGTGTTATGTTTGTGTTATTCAGTATCCATTTAAAAACTATCGGTTGATTACATGGTTATCGGCCAGCTTTGTCCAACCTAGTTATCATCATTAGGCCGCCCTCTACCTAATAGTGTTAACAAAATTATATGTAACATAAAAACACATACTGACAAAAAAGTAACTAAACTTTCCAAATCAAAGACATTTTAGTTCTACTTATAACATCTGTCAAGGAAGCATCTCCTAAATGGCTAGAACATTAAAAGACAAAGACAATAAAATCATTGTGATATTCATGTTGCTTAATTTTATAAATCACAAGCAAACTCACAAATATATAATGATTATTACCCAGCCCTTGGTTTATAGCCATTACAAATATTTAATCCCCTGACCTTACAAAAGCAAAATCGTATTGATTTTCATTTGAGTGACAGGAACACACCAACAGCACCAATAAGCATAATTCCTAAATCCATACAGCCCTTTATTAATTTTTGCTGCAAGACACCAGCAAAATCAGTTAGCATCACAATGACGCAGAAGGGGGTGCAGACTCAGTGAGAGTAGATGGGCTGTGTTCAGGTCTCAGGGGGCTGAACCCATCTCCCCTGCATTACTCAAGCAACCTTAACCAGGACACTCATTAGATCACAGAAACACTAATGCACGAGCCAGCCATGATGTCATCCTCTCTCCTACGAGAACAGGCATCTAGGGCAGCCATAATCTGACATTTTCAAAAATGGTCTAACATTCTAAAGAAAGAAACAGGGCTTCTCCTTTAATCTACAGTATGAGTTATTTCAAGCTAAATGCCAAAAATGGAAAGACAAAGGGTCCTTCTTTAACAATCTAAGCGCATGGTCTAAAGCACTGAATCCACTTACGTCAGTTTAATGAAGGGAAAAATGGTCGGCGCCCAGTGCATGGTCTAAAAGGGTTGACCCTATCCTCTTAATGAGCCATGGGTGTGTTTTAAGCATAATGTGCAATAAACCAATCAGTCTCATCTCCCATTCCCTTTAAAAGCCAGTTGTGCTTACACCATGGTAGATTTGCTTGGAATTTGCAAGCGGAAAGACTGAACGCTTCTCCAGAGAGGAATCCTTTTATTTGTAATATTTAAAAATGTTTGTGTGCTGTTGCACATCCCTGTGTGTGTATCAAAGAGAGTGTATGCACATTGTGTAGGTGCATATTACTAACGCAAAAAATACTGACTATAGACTTTAGGTTTTTGTTGGTCAATGGCACAGTCGTTTTCAGTTGCCTCAAAATAGCAACACGGCAACAATGCGCCTGAACACCATGTTTTCAGACCAGCACACCCATTGGCACAAATCCAGTCACTATTTATGCAGTGTGGCGCAGGACGTGAAAATGATAACTGCGTCAGGCTGAAACTAGCAAAAAATACTTGTGCCGCACCTCATTGCGCCGGGTGTATGATAGGGCCCTAACATATGAATTATCTAAACTCTCAAAACCTGTCAAAACCAGGCCCATGTAATCTTTCAAAAGTAAGCAATAACAAACTTCTGTTCAGAACAACAGGTCATTTGAATGTAAATGCAGGGCTGTAAATAAAATAATCTGAATCATCTTATCAGTCTGGGTCATGGCCTTTAAATTAAGTTTCCTGATGCTACCTGTTAAAATGTCACGCCAGTAGGTTTCCAAACCACTACCATGACCAGAACCAATGTTGTGTGTATTTAAAGCAGGTAACCCAGACAGCATGACCCGTCACTCTAAAGACTTAACCTCTGTAGCTCTGTCAAGACAAATATCTGAATAAAGACAAAGTCTGGTTACTAATCAAACCAGACTGAATTTTTACTTAAGTGGCCAAATGGCCCAGTTTAATGATTTCTTACAGAGTTAAGACTTCCAAAGAAAAAAGCAATCTTCGGATCTGCAGAGGTGCAGTATGGGCAAATGCCAGGGGAATTCTTCTGGGTCATTTTACATTTCACTGCCCTGGTTACTAACTGGGTCTCTTCCTTCTTCCTACATCATGATTGGAAATAGCTGACCGCAAGCGTTCTGTGATAAACCAATGTCATGCTTTTCTGGAATTTAAGCTACATTTATACACCTTTTATACCCAGAATATTGCAGGTTGTATTTCACCCTTAAATCAGAAAAACAGAAGTAAAAAGAAAAGAAAAAGGAATTAAAAAGGTACACTAACTTTTTTTTGTTCAAAAATAAGTAAATTTAAATGAGTTCAATGAGAATACTAGTGCTTTCAATCGCAATTAAATTGCACCTAAAATTTAAGTTTTTTATATATTTTCATATTGTAATAATTTCATATGTAATCTCCAAATTAAAGGTGCACTATATAACTTTTCCGTCCGCTAGAGGTCGCCTATTTAAAACAAAGGCGTAGTTTGATGACACCAAGTTTGAGCGCAGAATCTTGGGACATGTGGTCTTGACCTCATGTCCCTTCATAAATTATAAATTAAATGTATGTTAATCCTTACTAAAGTTAGAAACGTTAATCCTTAGAGAGTTAGACATTTCTATTTAATTACCCTTAAATGACAAAGTAACAGCAGCTTAATAAGCCTGCTGATGTCTAAGACCTACCGCACATGACCCAGATCTGACACGCATCCCATTTTCTCAACTCATTAAGTTCATTTAAGTATCCTTGTGAGGGCATTTTGGCATAATTTTGTCCGTTCAAGCAATGTCTGAAACTGCTTTATCGGCGCACAAGTATGTGTGTCTCACAGCAGGAGAGTCACAGATCAGGGAATTTGCGCAGCGTCACTCGCCCATGCGTAATCTCGTAAATAGAGAGAAGTTGCTCTGGCTACTTTGACACATATATTGTGTGGGAGTGGCAAGTTGTCACAACGAGCGAGAAAGGTTAATGTGGAGCACAATCCCGAAAATCCCGAACCTCTGCTGGCACAAGAGCCGCTTTATTACAGAGCTTGTAATAAAAAAAGAACCAACATCGGCTTGGCTTTTCGGAAATGGCATTTGAAATGTTGTAAAAGTGACGCAGCGTTTATGTTTTTATTACCCAATAGGTGAGTATGATATTTTATTGAACTGATAAATTACCATATGTAGCTTTTTAACAGTGTTCATTGTAAAGCTTTATCTATTGCAAAGTGTCATTTCATTATGGGTTGTTGTAGCGCTGTGCTGGAATTTATTTTTAAGGTAGTACGGTGTTTATTAATGGCTAAAGCTTCAGTAACATCTTGAGCTAGTCAGCTTGAGATCATTTCCATATAAACTGGTTACATTTCTTAAGCCTAGTAGTGAATGCTTTATGAGCAATAGGATAATCTCTCTCTCGCCCTGTCAAATAAAAATCTCTCTGCAATGTTTAGTTTTCTTTATCTGATGTTTCATTTTTCAGTGTTTAGTGCAGGTGTGCCAGTGCAGCTCTGCTGGTGCTAGTAGTGAATGTTTTAGGAGGAGTAGGATATTCTCTCTCTCTCTCTCTCTTTACTAATGAGAAAGAACCAAATTCATCTGCACAGTCACGCAGGGCCAATCAAAACACAATCAAAACAATGTTCTTCTGCAAAATGTATGCAGTGATGTATGCAGTATTTTTTAACCACTAGAGGGCCAAAGGTTACTAAATGTACCTTTGATTATATTACTATATATTATGATTTTTTTTTTTTAAATTCATAATGGCCATGGTATGAGCTGTGATTAGCAGGAGGAAACATCTGGCCTTGATGCCTTCATGCAAGAAGACCTGGTTAATTTCTCAATGCATTATATCTTTCCTGTAAGTAATAAAAGTTGGTGACACCTGCACTAAACACTGACAGATGAAACATGAGATAAAAGCAAAAAAAAGAGAATGCAGAGATAATTTAACCTTTCCATTTAAAATATTGTACTGATTACAGACTGTTCAGCCTGCTGATGATTTCAGAGAACTAGACAGACCGGTTTCAGTCTTTGGGAATAGAACATCTTGCCACATGGCAACCCAACAACATTGTAAGAGAAGGATTCTCAAACTTCTAAGTTCTACTGAAAAGACAATGCATGTCAAATGGTAAGACCATTTTTGAAGGGAAGTTACGAGTGTTTGACAACTTGAAAAAAAGTGTTATACTGTCATCCTTTGAGGCAATGCATTGACATCAGAGCACAAAGTCATGAAAGCATACCAAATGCATGCTTTTACAGGACTAATCCTGTCAGTCCCTTTATGCAATCATCCCTCCAACGGATATGTAACAGGAGACATGAACAAATTCCTGAAGTCCAGGTTCATTTTAGGACAACTGTGGCCACTTTGGGTCAGTGGCAGTTGATGATTTGGTCTTCTGCTAACAGAATATGAAAACAAAAATGACAAAACAGGGAAGCTTCTAGCTGATCTGGGCAACGCAAGCAATCGCTATCATGCACACGTTGCTTTCCACAAATAGGATTGAACACAGGGCCTGAACTGTTTTTTTTTTTTTTTGCACCAAATGGTCAGTTAAAGAATGTGCTGAAACCTCAAGAAATATCACATGAGCTTTTACTGTACAATACTTTACAATACCGTTCCATTATTTAATGTTAGTTAATAAATAATTAATTAATATGAACTGCCAAGCAATACATTTGTTACGGTGTTTATTAATCTTTGGTAATGTTAGTTAATAAAACAACAAAATAATATTATTACACAGCACTGTGAAATACTTCTGATTGGTCAGTTGTGCCAGCCAGCATTATATTCTCCAACAGCAACCTATAAAAACATCCAGGTAACTGTGCTTTACGCTTGCTAGAAAAGTTTTTTCTTTCTGGAAGTTTTGCATTTGGTGAGCT
This sequence comes from Gobiocypris rarus, assembly GCA_023029165.1. Lineage (NCBI taxonomy): Eukaryota > Metazoa > Chordata > Actinopteri > Cypriniformes > Gobionidae > Gobiocypris > Gobiocypris rarus. Next base: position 8,714,203 of record CM040927.1, read on the forward strand.
AATAAAATATTAAAACTAAAAAAAAAAAAATTGTGTACAATTATTTCATTATGTCATCCGGGTATCACAGACTTGCTCTCATTTCATACAAACGCAGCTGCTGCCATTTTCTGACACTTGTTTTGTACACAGTAATGGATTATAAGTAGGGTTGAAATGATTCCTCGAGTTACTCAAATTGAAAAAATCCTCGAGGCAAAATCATCTGCCTCGATGCTTTGTTTAGTTCATTTAACTACACACGGATGTTGCAGAAATACACATTTTTGTGTAAGGACTCTGAGTATGCGCGGATTGCGGTTAAATCCGCGGTTCAGGTGGGTAAACATCCAAAAAAATGCGGGTGGATGAGAGAAATCATTAATGTGTTGATTAAAAAAAGTGGTGGGCCGTTATCGCCTTTAACGTGCTGCGTTAACGTGAGACTCTTATCGGGCGATAAAAAAAATATCGCCGTTAATCTATTCTCAAAGTTGGGTTGGGAGCTGGGTCTGTACTATGCAAGCTATGATGACTTTCACCGTGATATTTTAGTACGGATGTATAGCTACCTAGCCTAATTCCACTGAAGGGAGCGAGAACAAGACTTCGAACAGGCATGTATGCTGTGAAATTACCACATCAAGCCTGAAGGCTGGCTTCCGAACTCGGGTGCGCACCCGCGAACCGTACTCGAGTCCTTACGAGCGTGACTGACGTACTGTAAGCAGAGAGCTGTAGATCTAATTTCTGCTCGTCGTCAGCGTTCTTTAGAGCATTTGCAGTACATCCGCGGCAGATAGACGCAAGTGTCATTACATACTGAAGCTTTGGTAACTAAATCAACGTTAAAAAACAAAAATATAAAAGTTAGGTGAACAATGCTATTAATTCTGCCACCTTCTCGCTCGACGTCGTTACCAAGTAACGAGGTAAACAGCTGCTGCTTTGATGACGCAAACGCACCCCGGTTCGAACCCAAATAATATAATATGAACACGGTCCAGGGAGCAATCGAACTAGGGTTCGGTTCAGTCAATCGAACCAAGTGTGAAAGCACCAGTCATTATTTGGGTAGCACACATATTCTAAATGCCTTCGGCAGAATTCAAATGAGCCATTTTAATCTAGATTAATTTCAAAATCACAGTGAGATTAATCTAGATTAAAAAAATGTATCTGCCCACCACTAGTTGATTTCAATTAAGACGCGGAACTCCTTTCACGGTAAGACGCAATGAATGTGTCGCTCTTTAACTTTGGTTTTCAGCTCATGTCGAGATGGGACATTCTAAAACGCTTAACGCGAAAAACGCTTAACGTGGCTTAATGTACCAAGACAGTGTTATTATCCGACCAAACTCAGGAAATATCATATTAATAAAGTATACTATGTACAAAACATCTGATGAGCCCAGAATATGAACGCAACGCGTTTAATTACACGTTAAGCGTGTCTTGGTACAGTAAGCCACTTTAAGCGTTTTCTTATAATGGTTTTCTATGGGAGGAAAACGCTTAACGTGTAAATTAAACGCGTTGCGTTCATATTCTGGGCTCATCAGATTTGTTGTACATAGTATACTTTATTAATATATTTCCTGAGTTTGGTCGGTTAATAACACTGTCTTGGTACAGTTAGCCACGTTAAGTGTTTTCTTATAATGGTTTTCTATGGGAGGAAAACGCTTAACGTGTAAATTAAACGCGTTACGTTCATATTCTGGGCTCATGAGATTTTATGTACATAGTATACTTTATTAATATGATATTTCCTGAGTTTGGTCGGATAATAACACTGTCTTGATACATTAAGCCACGTTAAGTGTTTTTCACGTTAAGCGTTTTAGAATGTCCAGCAGTTACTCCTCCATGTGATGTAGAGGTTGTCAACCCGTTTAGGTTATTTAAAACGTGTAATTTCGCCAAAGAAGATTTGTTTTAAAGCAACCTACTTCAGTGTATCTAATATGTGACGGTAGCATCGCGCTTACACTGAGGATTTGAATTGTATCGATCGGGTGCAGATGGATGGTTTGTTTTTAACAGTGGATTCTGTGACGTTAGAGCTGATCTCTAGTATGACCATCTCTACTCTTGTTCTTATTTTAAGTTACCTTCCTGTCCAATATTTTTTGCTTCTTACAAAAGCCACACAGCCTTCAGAAGACAGTAAAGGCTTATGTCATGCCTGAACTGAAGCTGAAACTTTAAAGTTATGTTGCACAACATACATGCAATGTTTAGGCATTATTGCTATTTATATTAATATTATTTTGGTTTGTTTGTTGTAGGTTTAGTTTAAGACTGAACAATGTTTTCCTTTTTAAAGTAATTTGAAATAGATTTTTATACTGTGGCAATTAAATGCATTAAAATGGGTTATTTTCACAGTTATTAATTGATGGAATAATCGGTAGGATACTCGATTACTAAAAGAATCGATAGCTACAGCCCTAATTATAAGATAACTAACAGGTATACAATTTTAATTAGTAAATGTTAACAATTTAAACTTTATTGTAAAGTTTTACCATAATTTAATATGAGGTTTCCATTAGGATTAGAGAGTCACTAGTAACAAGGTCACAGGTTCGATTATGAATGCATGAACTGGTAAAAATGTATACATTGAATGCATGAAGTCTAAGTGACTTTGGATAAGTGTCTGCTAAATGCATTAAAAATTTAAATGCCCAAAAGTCAAGTTAAGCGAAATGTATTTATATGGCACTTTTCACAATACTCTGTTTCAAATTAGCTTTAAAGACAATCATGATAATGTTTATAATATCCTAAGGTCACCATGAAATCAAAAGGGACAATTCCTATTTTTTTAATGGATGATTGCAGTAATCATTAAAAATATAGAAGCAGTCAAGCAAATACAGTTTCATGACGACTTTAACTTATTCATGCCTTAGTCACATTCAGCAGATTAGAGCTGGGCAATAATACAGTTTAGATTTTGCGACCACAGGTAATCAACAAGCAGTTATAGTTATGCTACATAGTATGTATTGCCCTACACAAGTATACTGCATGTATCGCTTTACGCAAGTATACCTATGCATATGGGGGAAAAAAGGACAACAGGTCTGCAGATTTAACCAAAGACGGTTAGTTCACCCAAAAAATGTAAAATTCTGTCATTAATTACTCATTCTCATGTCATCTTCGGAACACAAGTTAAGATATCTATGATGAAATCAGAGAGCTCATTGACCCCTCCATAGACAGCTATTTAATTAAGACTTTCAAGGCACAAAAAGCTTGGAAAGACATTGTTAAAACAGTCCATGTGACTCCAGTGGTTCAACCTCATAGTTATGAAGCAACAAGAATACTTTTTGTGCGCAAAAAACTAACAAAAATAACGACTGTGACATAATTTTCTTTTTTGGGTGAACTATCCATTTAAGCGATCACTCAATAGCGGCTGACCAGTTTGGGGCCAAATGTGCTAGTTACTGATAAACATACATTTCCCATAAATTACAACCCCAAATCAGAAAAAGTTGGGACAGTATGGAAAATTAAAAAAAAAAGAAAAAAGAAATGAATTCTAAATTGACTTTGACTTGTATTTCATTGCAGACAATATGAACAAAAAATATTTCATGTTTTGTCTGGTCAACTTCATGTCATTTGTAAATATGCATCCTTTCCTGTCATTCAGACCTCCAACACATTTAAAAAAGTTGGGACAGTAAAGCATTTACCACTTTGGAATGTTGCCATTCCTTTTCACAACACTTAAAAGACGTTTAGGGACTGAAGACACCAAGTGATGAAGTGTTTCAGGTGTAATTTTGTCCCATTCTTCCTGCAAACAAGTCTTAAGGTGGGCAACAGTACTTGGTCTTCATTGTCGCATTTTGCGCTTCAAAATGCGCCACACATTCTCTATTGTAGACAGGTCGGGACTGCAGGCAGGCCAGTCAAGTACCCGTACCCTCTTCCTCCACAGCCAGGACTTTGTAATGTGTGCAGAATGTGGTTTTGCATTGTCTTGTTGAAATATGCATGGACGTCCCTGGAAAAGATGTCTTCTTGAAGGCAGCATATTATGCTCCAAAATCTCTTTGTACTTTTCAGCATTAATGGTGCCTTCACAGAAGTGCAAGTTACCTTTGCCAAGGGCACTGACACAACCCCATACCATGACAGACCCTGGCTTTTGGACTTGTTGCTGGTAACAGTCTGAATGATCCTTTTCTTCTGGAGCACACGGCGTCCATTCCTCCCAAAAAATACCTGAAATACTGATTCATCTGACCACAGTACACGTTTCTACTGTGTGATGATCCATTCCAGATGCCTCTGAGCCCAGAGAAGTCGACGGCGCTTCTGGACACTGTTAACATAGGGCTTCCTTTTGGCACAGTACAGTTTTAACTGGCATTTGTGGATGTAACTATGTATTGTGGTACTTGACAAAGGTTTGCCAAAGTAGTCCTGAGCCCATGTGGTGATATTGCTTATAGATGAATGGTGATTCTTGATGCAGTGCCGCCTGAGGGATCGGAGATCACGGTTGTTCAGCTTAGGCTTGCGCCCTTGTCCTTTACGCACTGAAATTCCTCCAGATTTCTTGAATCTTTTAATTATGTTATGCACTGTTGAAAGTGAAATATCCAAATCTCTTCCTATCTTTCTTTGAGGAACATTATTTTTAAACATTTAAATAATTTTCTCACGTATTTGTTGGCAAACTGGCGATCCTCGGCCCATCTTTGCTCCTAAAGGATTAGACCTTTCTTGGATGCTGCTTTTGTACCAAATCATAATTACAATCACCTGTTGACATCACCTGTTTCAAATCACACCATTATTTAACCATTTTACCTCATTACTAGCCCTAAATTGCTCCTGTCCCAACTTTTTTTTAAATGTGTTGCAGGTCTGAATGACAGGAAAGGATGCATATTTACAAATGACATGAAGTTGACCAGACAAAACATGAAATATTTTGTGTTCATATTGTCTGCAATGAAATACAAGTCAAAGTAAATTTAGAAATCACTACTTTCTTTTTTTATTTGCGTCTTCCATACTGTCCCAACCTTTTCTGATTTGGGGTTGTAAATAAGTGATTGCTATGATAATCTTGGATAACTGGGATGAATGGAAGCTTGCTTGTGCCAACACTAAATTTAATGTCTGCAAAACATTAAATATGTTTCTATTATTAATAAATAGTGTCAGTATTTATTAATTACGATAGATAATAGTTCATTTAACATAACTTATCGTGTTCCCAACAAAAATGTGAGATTTGTGTATATTACCTGCTCCATATCCATGGAGGCATCAAAACTAGACAAATTAAGTACACCCACAAAACAACGACATTGAATCAACATCTTAGAGATGTGTCATCTTATGCATGTCCTATACCTTTAATAATTACACTTACCTTGAAATTGCTGCAATGTTTCCAAGGGTGTAGAATACAGCAAACAGGTTAATACCAGCTTTAGGCAAGAAGAGGAGTGCAGTTCCCTGTTTCAAAAGATGTAATGTTGTTTAATACACATTTTTGAAAATTGACTAACAAGCCACATATCTGTTATAAAATAAAATCCTGATTTACAAACTCTCAAATTCAGAGTCTCTTAAGCAGTTCTGCCACCTAGTGGTGTTACAAAGCTTTTGCTTAGAGCACTACATAAACATACAGAGTGGGCCCCCAAAAATGTTAGGACACTTAATTACACTTAAAACTGTCTGAATGTTGTTGCATCAGATAACAAGACATCACACAAAGTGGCATGCTAAATAATTCTAGAGCTTTTATCATACTTCTTGTCCCTGTTTGCAATGACAAGGTGGTTTAGTGGATTGGTATATTGTACAGCAGTCTACACGTATAGTTTATGGTCGCTGTTGCAGGTGTTATCAGTAAAAGTGTTATCACCTTACTGTGGCCAGATCACATACAAACCAAAAGCAGGAACAGGGTGGCATCACTATGCGTTGCATGATATGAAAGAACCATTGGTGTTTTGCTGTCAATTGCCTATTTTGTGGTGTGTTTGTGTGTGTGTGTTTGTGACAAATAAGGACACAAATGTGCATAATGACATGGGTATGACATAGCTATTACAAGTAGAGGGTGACTTATGAGGACATTACCCATGTCCCCATTTTTCAAAATGCTTATAAATCATACAGAATTAATTTTAAATTAAATTTTTTTTAATTGTTGAGAAAAATGAGCAGTTTCCTGTAATGGGTAGGTTTAGGGGCAGGGGCAGTAAAGGGGGATTGAAAATACGGTTTGTATAAAAACCATTACACCTATGGAATGTCCCCACAATTCACAAAAACAAACGTGTGTGTGTGTGTGTGTGTGAGAGATAAACCAAAATTTTTACTGTTATGCAAATTATACAAACTTCTCAAACAATTTACAACCAGGTATATTTAAGCATGCCACATCTCTGTGACAGCAATGTGACATGCAATAAATCAATGGCATTTGGTATCAATGCAACATTTTTAAATAAACTCAAGAGTGAATGAGATTTGCTGGGAGGATTAGCCTATTAGTCACACAAAAATACTGTATGGCTTCAGAAAACCATATAACAGAAATATAGCGGACAGTTCATTATAGACTACTTTTTGTAGTTCTTTTTGTAGCTCTTTTTGGAGCTTGGCAGTACAAACAATTGTTGTTTGAAAAAGAAGAAAAAAGAAGAAAATAATATGAGGTTGAGACATCATGATGGTGAGAAAATAAATTTCATATTTGGGTGAACTATTCTTTAAAGACTAAGGAAACAACAGGGCTGAAAATGAGATGGAGGTGATAAAATTCTGCTTGGCCCGCCAAACCCATGGATTAACCACAGCGTCCGTGGATATACCAGCGATCAGGGCATCACTATCGCAGAATGGCTTGAGCCCCGGCTCCGTTCGAGACCAGCAAGTTTTAGGACAGGAGTTGAACCAATCTTTCCGGCCAAGAACTGCCTTTTTTGAAGTGGAAATGGGTGGAAGAAGGGTTAGAGAACCCGCAAGAGAACCGTGTTGGTAGAAAAGGGGCATCTGAGCATGTGACTGCCTGTCTGAGTTGTCAACAATTTTGTTGAAATTTGACAGAGGCGGCGGTAATTCTCTGTGCAGGAAAAAACCTGAACAACAAATGACTGTGGGTCTTGGTAATCAACTAGACCAATAGACCCCTTCACGGTTCTCAGTTTTCAGTAAGCATGTCAGAAAGTTCCGTTCCATTCTGTCCCATTGAAATGCGTGTTAACCAGAGAATCTCTCGTCAGTAAAAAAAAACCCTACTTGTTGCGTCGTGAACTGTGAAACCCACAGTCAGTTGTGGAGTCAAGTTTTTCAGGATTCCTGCAGGATCTCATCCTTTTTAAAAAAAATAGCTGCAAGCTATTAAACTGGCAGACTGGTACAATGCTACAATCAAAGAGGCTTGTGTTTGTAAAGGCTCAAAATAGGAGAATAAACGTAATAAAGTAATTCCTTGTGTGTTTATTTTTTTATGTCATTGTTATTGTACTTCATTTACATTCATTTAATCTTGCACAAACAATATAAATTGGTACGTTTCTAGTCTGTGTTTTATATGTGCCTTATAAATATCTGCCCTCTGTAGCAAACCTAAGCTACTGGTCCATTACCTGGTGCTCTGAAATTCAGTGACTAAGCCAAGGTAAAAGAGTAATGTCATACAAAAAGCGGTAGTAGTTAGCCGCAGGCTAGCACCAACATTTTGACAACAGTTAAAGGTGCACTATGCAACTAATCCATCTACTAGAGGGCGCCTGTTCAAAACAAAGGCGTAGTTTGATTACACCAAGTTTGAGCACAGCATCTTGGGACATGTGGTCTTCACCTCACAGCAGATGGAAAATAATCGGGATAGGACTCTGGCAGAAATCATGTTGATGGATGCGGTTATTAACGTTACTGTAGTATGAAGCAGAGCAGGACCAAGTGTTGAGGGAGTTGAGCAAGGCCGCTGGAGCAATTGTTAATGAGATGAACAACACACACCTCGCGAGCAGCGGGACTTTTATTATTTTTTTATAATACAGTCGCAGTGCGCCGGCGCTATTTCCGCTTTTCCGGTCATGAGTATGAGGTGACGCAGCTCTGTTTATCATATTGAGTTTATCTTTTATCATTTGAGTGTGTTGAAAATTATGTTATGACGTTACTCTGCGTTCGCTTGGTGGCTGCTATGACACTTGTTCACACTCCAGTGAGAGTAAAGCTTTTCTGCCAAATAACACTGGAAACCGAGGGTAACGCAGATTTGACACAATTGACAGGCGACTCCCTCAGACGCTATGCTCAGATGTCCCAGCTCCTTGGTTAAAATAGCAATTATCTCACAATTTACAAATAGTTGGAAACATTTGGGATATTGTAAGAACTCAACTGAACAAAATATATAAAACTGGCCTGGTGGTTTTTGGATAATTTACTGCAAAAATACTACATAGTGCACTTTTAAGCCATGATAAGTACACAAAATGTTTTCTGCAAACTGTAGACTGATTTAATAGTTAGTTAAAATTTAATATCTGGTAATAATTGTGACCTGTGCTTGCTACAGACTTAGCAGACTAGCTTTATATAAGCGCTTTCATTATGACAAACAGTAAATCGCGTGTTTTTCTGACCCCATGCTGCCCCATGTCTGTTGTTGTTGCATTAGCTATAGAAGCTCCGCCCTCTTCTTGAAAGAACAAGGCAGGGAGTAGCAGCTCATTTGCATTTAAAGGGACATACAAACAAAAAAAAAAGATGTGTTTTTGCAAGTTTTAGTATTTTGAGCTAAAACTTCACATACACACTCTGGGGACATCAGAGACTTATTTTACATCTTGTAAAAATGGGCATTCTATGTCCCCTTTAATGGGGAAATAATTAGAAAAGTTAACTCACAAGTATAGAGCACAAGATCCCTCCTGCGAAACAAATGATGAACCACTTCACCCGTGTGCTGAAACTGAGTGTTGAGCCGTCCATGATCTACAGGGAAGAATCACAGGATGTCACATGGTTCATAATGCCCCACGAACAAAGACCAAAAGTTCATGCTTTTAGCATGCATTGCTGACTGTATCTGATTCATTAAAATGCCCCTAACCCACAGGAAGAACAAGACAGGAATAAAATGTGCTATTGTTCTTGATTTTCCATATAAATGGACACATGCATGCATGCATCAAACTGATTCACAGAATGGTCGGTACTTTACATGAGAATAAACGTGTCATACTAACTGAAAAACTAAAAAGAACACATCACTGCAGTTTTACAGTTATAAAATGTATAAGTTACAGAACGTTTTCATAGTATAGAGTTGCATTCTCAAAAATGCAGGTCAAGAAAATATGATCATATAACACCAATTTTATCATCTCTACCCTGGTTACCTATTAAGTTCCGTATCAATTACAAAGTAAAAAAGGTTTAAACCCTAAAAGGTTTAGCTCCAGTGTAATTAACGGATCTTCTATCGCCCTTCAATCCATTGCGCTCTTTAATATCACTAAACTCGAGGCTTCTGGTCGTTCCTAGGATATCTAAGTCCACTAAAGGAGGGAGGGCATTTTCACATTTAGCTCCTAAACTCTGGATTAGTCTTCCTGATATTGTTCGAGGTTCAGACTCGCTGTCCCAGTTTAAAACTAGATTAAAGACGCATTTCTTTAGCCAAGCATTCACATTATAATTACCTTTTATACTACAGTTAAATCGGATCAAAAGCATTAAAGACACTAGTCCCGAGGTAAATAGTTCGTCAGCTCCAGTTTGTATCCAGCCTCTCATGGAGACTTCAGATGCCCCAACACCTGTGATGAGACGACTCGACGCCTGTGAAGAGACGACTCAACGCCAGCTTTGTTATGGCCTAAATTAATACATGATTAACCTTTTCTAGCATTTTTCTTTAACATTATCTTTCTAACATTTTTCATTGAACATTTATGAAATGCACTTTCTGTAAAGCTGCTTTGAAACAATGTGTATTGTGACAAGCGCTATACAATTTGAATTGAATAACTGTGATTGCATTCCTCTGATAGAAGAATGTCATATACACTTGATGGCTTGAGGGTGAGTAAATCATCGGGTAATTTACATTTTTGGGTGAACTATCTCTTTAAAAGGATACAAAACTAGAGAGGGTCAGCAACTGTTACATATTTCTTCTGCATTGGCTTGCAGAAATTAAACAACATCCGGAGGTCTTGACCTTACCTCACATGATTCGTTCCCTCAGGAAGCATGTAAAACCAGCAATGTTAACAAATATCATTATCACATAAAAATTTGCAAACAGAAAGACCAGATGGCATAGCAAAACTGTCCAAAATAATGCAAACTTACAATGTAATCACTTTATGCGGACTAATACCCCTTACAAAAATATACCCTGGTATTACTATGATTTGTGATAATGTTGTTGTTTTTTAACTCTGCAATACCATACTACCATAGTATTCTTTAAACGACAGAGTAGCATGCTAAATGGGTGATCATTTACACCCATCTGGTATCATCATAGTACTTTTGTAAGAACTAAAAATAAGTTAAATATACCAGCACTGTCAATTACAGTAACGTTACGTTACACAGTAAACTCTGTGGGGCCTCTCCATTACAGAGTAACGTTACGCAGAAAAACTACAAATAAACACACGTTTAACGTTACTCTCCTTACTCACCTGAGCTGTAAGTCCAACTTCTTCGTTCTCCTCTCGACCACTTAATACACGTCGCAACTTGTCCATGGTTGCTCGTCAGGTGTAACGTACTTTTACTTAACGTTAGTTGGAATTATCCAGCACTTCCTCAAAGTTCAGCATTGACAGGCAGACACAAATCAGACGTTACTTTTCTCACCACTCATAGTCCGTGAGTTCCGCCCTTCGTCTCACTTCTGACTAATATGGTTGGGTTACTATGATGAGTAACTTCTAATCTATCCAATCGTAGACAGATTCGGAAGATCGATAGCCAATCCTAATACAGGAGGCGGGCGTTGCCAACATGTGGAACGCGCATGGGCAGATTTGATCTCTGCCGTTTTTTTTTACGTGTGCGTGCCTGTTGTTGTACAAGACTTGCTCCCGCAGTGTCTGGTCTCAAACTCAGCTCTGGAGGGTCACATCCCTGCAGAGCTGTAAAAAGAAAAAAAAAGAAAAAACTAAATTTAATTGCTTCCAATTTTGTACAGTTTGTTTTTCGACACTGGTCGTCAGGATGGAGATAGTAATGGTGTATTTCATTTTATTCATTCTCTATAATATCAGATATTTGGTTAATTCCTGGGATTCTGTAATATTTCAGTCCCAATGACTTTTTAAAGTGGTGGTTCACCAAAATGAAATATTACAAGCTTTTTGCCATACTTTTTCCATGTTTAAGTGTTTATAATTCCATATTTAAGTTTAATAATCGTGCTATACGTGCTATAATTACATACTAGTATGTCTATTATAATGAATAAAAATAATTATGGCATTTAAATAATTTTTTATCATAAAATAATGTATTATTTATATTGTACACTAAACATTTTGTCCTGTCCCTGAGACTGAATTTGTACTTAGAAAATACTTAACAAAATGTGCAGTTTCTAAATTTTTTGGCAAAATAAGTGTTTATTTGTGTTACTTTCTAGTGAAAAAAAAATATTTTTCTAAAAAAATTTCCCTCAGTCTGAACTCAACCTCTTCACGCCAACCATTCTCCACCAATAATAATTTAGACTCCACCCATGTGTGAAATATTTGACCAGAAATGACATCATTCCGGTCTCTTTAACAGTGGTGCAGAACTTGGTCTTTTTTATTCATAATTTTGAGGCCTATTATAGTCAAGGGAGGGTACAACTCCACCCCGTCACATTAAATTAAGATGGAAAATTATTATTTTTCAAAATTTTATTTTAATCCATAAGTTTACGATTTACTTATTTCATTGCTGTCACCTACGGTCACTACAAGAGGAGCGATGGACATTTTGAGCAAAAAAACTCAACCCTGTCACACTCAACCCTGAGTTTTTCTGCTTCATTTATGAATAATTTTAATAATAAAATAAAAAGTCATTGTTTCAGTGAAGATATATCTACCAAATTCATGACAACTCATACTTTTGTTATAAATAGAATATCTGATGCGATGTGTCCACTGAAAAGCATCCTGTGTCAGAAAGGGCAGCACATCAGCAGCAGAAACGCAGTGTTGTGCATGCAAATATTGACTAAGAAAGAAGGGCACAATATGAGAAAAAAAAGGTGACGTCTCCTTTCAAAGTCTTCAACCCCACACTATTTTCAACCTTGTCACATTAATATTTATGAAGAAAAAGAAAATAGGGAAGAAAGACAATTAAAAATGAAAGCATTTATTTGATGATTACTATCTGATATGTTAAGGACTAACACAATAAAAATGTGGTTTTAGTTAAACATCTAAATTGAGCATATTTTTTTTTTTAAATAAATAAAGAGACTATAAAAAAAAACATTTGTTTATTTTTAAATTCATTCCCAAATGTGAAAATTATCATAAACTGTTACATTTGTATTAAATTGTTAGGGGGACACATGAGCATGTTTGTTTTGTATATAATCCTTTTTAAACCCATTCCATTTTGTCTGTTACGGGGTTGAGAATAAAAGGTGATTAAAAATGATAAAAGAAAATATGATTTTTTTTTTGGTTTGATATGTGTCTAATCATGAGTTTAAAAAAATAATAATAATACCAAGTTGAAATATTAGTGAATCCAGGAATGTTGTCAGTTGCACGCATTCAATCTAGTCATACCATATAAATTCCAAGAACTGACATGATCAACATTTAAGTAGGGCTATCACACATAATATGGACATTATGTATTGACTTATATTGACACACACACATATATATATATATATATACAGGTCCTTCTCAAAAATTTAGCATATTGTGATAAAAGTTCATTATTTTCAATAATGTAATGATAAAATTAAAATTTCATATATTTTAGATTCCTTGCACACCAATTGAAATATTTCAGATCTTTTGTTGTTTTAATACTGATGATTTTGGCATACAGCTCATGAAAAGCCAAAATTCCTATCTCAAAAAATTTGCATATTTCATCCGACCAATAAAAGAAAAGTGTTTTTAATACAAAAAAAAGTCAACCTTCAAATAATTATGTTCAGTTATGGCATGGAGGCAATCAGCCTGTGGCACTGCTGAGGTGTTATGGAGGCCCAGGATGCTTCGATAGCGGCCTTAAGCTCATCCAGAGTGTTGGGTCTTGCGCCTCTCAACTTTTTCTTCACAATATCCCACAGATTCTCTATGGGGTTCAGGTCAGGAGAGTTGGCAGGCCAATTGAGCACAGTAATACCATGGTCAGTAAACCATTTACCAGTGGTTTTGGCACTGTGAGCAGGTGCCAGGTCATGCTGAAAAACGAAATCATCTCCATAAAGCTTTTCAGCAGATGGAAGCATGAAGTGTTTCAAAATCTCCTGATAGCTAGCTGCATTGACCCTGCCCTTGATAAAACACAGTGGACCAACACCAGCAGCTGACATGCCACCCTAGACCATCACTGACTGTGGGTACTTGACACTGGACTTCAGGCATTTTGGCATTTCCTTCTCCCCAGTCTTCCTCCAGACTCTGGCACCTTGATTTCCGAATGACATGCAAAATTTGAGCGACAGTCCAGTGCTGCTTCTCTGTAGCCCAGGTCAGGCGCTTCTGCCGCTGTTTCTAGTTCAAAAGTGGCTTGACCTGGGGAATACGGCACCTGTAGCCCATTTTGCTGCACACGTCTGTGCACGGTGGCTCTGGATGTTTCTACTCCAGACTCAGTCCACTGCTTCCACAGGTCCCCCAAGGTCTGGAATCGGTCCTTCTCCACAATCTTCCTCAGGGTCCGGTCACCTCTTCTCATTGTGCAGCGTTTTTTTGCCACACTTTTTCCTTCCCACAGACTTCCCACTGAGGTGCCTTGATACAGCACTCTGTGAACAGCAAATTCATTCAGAAATTTCTTTCTGTGTCTCACTCTCTTGCTTGAGGGTGTCAATGATGGCCTTCTGGACAGCAGTCAGGTCGGCAGTCTTACCCATGATTGCGGTTTTTAGTAATGAACCAGGCTGGGAGTTTTTAAAAGCCTCAGGAATCTTTTGCAGGTGTTTAGAGTTAATTGATTCAGATGATTAGGTTAATATCTCGTTTAGAGAACCTTTTCATGATATGCTAATTTTTTGAGATTTTTTGAGGAATTTTGGGTTTTCATGAGCTGTATGCCAAAATCATCAGTATTAAAACAATAAAAGACCTGAAATATTTCAGTTGGTGTGCAATGAATCTAAAATATATGACATTTTAATTTTATCATTACATTATGGAAAATAATGAACTTTTATCACAATATGCTAATTTTTTGAGAAGGACCTGTATATATATATACTTTTATGAACTGATGCATAAAGGCAAGTTTGGTTACACTATTTCGATGGTCTAAATAAGACATTCTGCTAACTATTAGTAACTTTGCAACTACATGTCAACTCTCATTAGAGTATTAGTAGACTGTTAGCTTATGGTTAGGTGTTAGGGTTGGGGTCAGTAGAATAAGCTGACATGTACCGTCTTGCGCAAAATGTACACACCCCTTGCAGAAAGTGTGAAAATGTGAATAATTTTAACAAAATAAGAGGGATCATGCAAAATGCATGTTATTTTATTTTATTTTATGTAGCACGGTCCTGAATAAGATATTTGACACAAAAGACAAAAAATTGCTGAATAGCCAGGGGGTGAACATTTTTTAACTGGATGAAGATTTTTTTAATTTAACTTATTTTGTTTAAATATCTTTTAGTACTGTCCTTCGGATGTAACAGAAGATATGTTTCCCGGAAGACAAATTAAGTACAATTTACCTTGATCTTCAAAAAGTTTTCATCCTCCGGCTCTTAATGCCTCGTGTTTCCTTATGGAGCATCAGTGAATGTTTGCAACTTTTTCAATAGTTGTGTTTGAGTCCCTCGATTCAAATATGCAAAAGATGCTGGAAAACTGATACATTTCGATTTTTCTAAAGAACATTGGGCAGTTTAACTGCTCAGGACAACCAAGGGACCATCACAAAACAAATAAAAAAACAGACGTGGATCATCCAGGTAACGACACACAGTATTAAGAATCAAGGGTACATAAACTTTTGAACATTTTTGTAAATTCAGTAATTTTGTTTGTCTTGTGGACTAAATGTAAAACATCTCTTATGTAAAAATATCTTAGTCAGGACTGCACTAAATAAAAAATGACATTCATTTTGAATAATCCCTCTTATTTTGTCAAAATTATTTGTATTTTCACACATTCTGCAAGGGGTGTGTAAACTTTTCAGCAAGACAGTAGTTGCAAATAGTCTGTAGAATGTCTGATCAAAAAAAAAAGAAAAAAGATATAAGCAGAATACTCCAATGTTGACATGTAGTTGCAAAGTTACTTTTAGAATGTCTAAAGTGAACCATTTAAATAAAGTGTTACTGCAAGTTATGACTTCTGATATAAGAATTATATAATATTGGTTTAGGTTATCTTTCACATAATCTAACATAAAGATTATAATGGATACTTGTGACCTCAGTACATAAAGCATTTCATGTGTTTTCAAGATCATTGATCCAAAGACTTTGCAATATACACTATATTGTCAAAGGTTTTAGGATGCCTGCCTTTACATGCACATGAAATTTAATGACATCCCATTCTTAAACCGTAGGGTTTAATATGTGTCACGGTGTGCACACCTGTCACTGAGCGCGCGTCTTCACCTCCCTCCGGTCTCACACGCTCCTTGTCACCGGAGTTCTAGAACTGCAATTCCCATCATTCCCCTCTGCTATCATTAGTTCCCAGCCCTGTCTGGTTGTCTATTGATTATCCTCACATCCACCTGTTTATCATTGTCCACCCTTTATCTGGACTGCCTTGTTCTTTGTTCTTTGTGAAGTGTTGTTTTGCCACGCTGCATGTTGCTACGTGTTTCCTTTGTGGTTGATATCAGTGATTCCTTGTTTCATTATCTGAGTTAATAAAGTTCTGCAGATGGATCCGCCTGCCTCTACTTCGTCATTACAATATGGGCTATAAAACTATAACAGCATTAACTCTTCTGTGAAGGCTTTCCACAAGGTTTAGGAGTGTGTTCATGGGAATTTTTTACCATTCTTCAAGCGCATTTGTAAGGTCAGGCACTGATGTTGGACGAGAAGGCCTGGCTTGCAGTCTCCACTCTAATTCATCCCAAAGGTGTTCTATCGGGTTGAGATCAGGACTCTGTGCAGGCCAGCCAAGTTTCTCCACACTGAATTTGCTCATCCATGTCTTAATGGACCTTGCTTTGTGCACTGGTGCTCAGTCATTTTAGAACAGGAAGGAGCCATCCCCAAACTGTTCCCACAAAGTTGGGAGCATGAAATTGTCCAAAATGTCTTGGTATGCTTAAGCATTAAGAGTTCATTTCACTGGAACTAAGGGGCCACGCCCAACCCCTGAAAAACAACCCAATGCCATAATCCCCCTCCACCAAACTTTACACCTGGCACAAAATGCAGTCGGGCAAGTACAGTTCTCCTGGCAACCACCAAACCCAGACTTGTCCTTTGGATTTCCAGACAGAGAAGCGTGATTCATCACTCCAGAGAACAAGTCTCCACTGCTCTAGAGTCCAGTGGTTGAGTGCTTTACACCACTGCATCCAACGCTTTGCATTGCACTTGGTGATGTAAGGCTTGGACGTAGCTGCTCGGCCATGGAAACCCATTCCATGAATCTCTCTATGCGCTGTTCTTGAGCTGAAGGCCACACAAAGTTTGGAGGTCTGTAGCTATTGACACTGCAGAAAGTTGATGACTTCTGTGCACTGTGCACCTCAGTGTGCACTGACCCCACTCTGTGATTTTACGTGGCCTACCACTTCGTGGCTGAGGTGCTGTTGTTCCCAATTGCTTCCACTTTGTTATAATACCACTAATGGTTGACCGTGGAATATTTAGTAGTGAGGAAATTTCATGAATGGACTGATAGGTGACAACCTATTATGGTATCACATTTGAATTCACTGAGCTCCTGAGAGCGACACATTCTTTCACAAATGTTTGTAGAAGCGTCTGCATGCCTAGGTGCTTGATTTTATGGCCATGGAAGTAATTGGAACACCTGCATTCAATGATTTGAAGGGGTGTCCCAATACTTTTGGCAATATTGTATGTTAGATATAATTTGGTAGTCTAGTTCAAACTACAGCAGTTCTCCCTCCTTTTTTTTTTTTTTTTTACATTTCTATGACAGTGAAAATACATGCACATGTTTATATTCTAAACTTTATTTCTTTATCATCGTTCAGTCAATCTAGTGCAAAGGTGTGGCACTTGTTCAGGTTTCGTGCTTATGCATAAAGGTCACTTAAAAATAATTACATTAAAAAAAATGTACAAGATATCTTCAATAAACATAAATACTTAATTAAATAAACAGAAATATGGATAAACGTGCATATCAACAAATACATTTATAAATAATGAAATAAATAAGTAAATAAATAAACAAATCAACCAATTTGGTCCAAATGTGCAAGATGAAAAAAAATAGTCTCAGCATTACATAAGACCAATAACCTAAAAAAAAATAGTAAAACGGGGATATAAAGAAATATTCTAGTAAAACAAAAAACAAAATGACCTAAACTGTTCTTTGTGCTTTCATTAGCATGTTAGAACCATTTGTTTGTCATAAAAATACATACTGTACATGGCATGCATGTTCATAAGATGCTAATAATGCTGGCACGTTAAAGGAGCAGCACTGTCACCATGAAATACCAAAGCATCTTCTACTAACTTCTACATGGCTCTAATTAAAGTGTCTGCAGCAAGTAGTAACATTTTTTATCACTGGGTTTCCGACCGTCCACACACAGTTTGGGAACGATAAATGTGTGATCTTTGCTAATAAAGGAAATACTCCATGATGCTACACTCCAGAGGTTCACACAGGGTGGCGCACACACACACACACACACACACACACACACACACACACACACACACACACACACACACACACACACACACACACACACACACACACACACACACACACACACACACACACACACACACACACACACACACACACACACACACACACACACACACACACACACACACACACACACACACACACACACACACACACACACACACACACACACGTAGCATTCTGAAAGATCTGTTTTTTGAGCACTGACAGATGTGATGTTTGCATCTGGCCCTCATCAATCTCGACATCAGCGGTGTCACTTGGCAGTTCATTTGTATCCTCTTTGGAGAATGATGTGACATTCTGTGGCCAATCCAATTTTTCCACTCAGCTTCGGA
This sequence comes from Gobiocypris rarus, assembly GCA_023029165.1. Classification (NCBI taxonomy): domain Eukaryota; kingdom Metazoa; phylum Chordata; class Actinopteri; order Cypriniformes; family Gobionidae; genus Gobiocypris; species Gobiocypris rarus. The sequence continues at coordinate 8,732,642 of CM040927.1, forward strand.
TGCTTTGGCGGTCGTCTGGTACCTTGTCCGAAGCCTGGGCGGGCGCTCTGACATTTCTTAAAGCTGTTGACACTCCTGTGTTTGGACGGAGTGCTATAGACGAGTGGATGTTAGTCTTTTCATGCCTCTTCTCTGAGCCAAACTGGAAGATAGCACTGGCTCCAGTTTTGGGGCCTGAGGTGATCGATTCAAAGCGGAGTACGTGGCAGCCATCGCCCCCTAGGAAATTATGTCAAAGACTGAATTAATACATCATGAATTATACGGTCAAAACATTAGTTAAAACCCAAATCATGCCAAGTAGTATCTGTGACAATTCAAAGTGACAGTTAAAATTTGTATGCAACAGTATTTCATGTTAGTTGTCTAATGTTGATAGTAGCCTATGTACACTACTGTTCAGTAGTTTGGGTTTAAGGCCCATTCACAACAAAGGACAATAGCTATAACATTAATGTGATGTCCTCATCTGAGTATTTGACAAGAAAACCAGACGTGTGCATTCAGTATGTTTTACTGTGACCTCCGACAGTTATTACAGAGACAGCCGTCATCCTCGTGGGCTTCATGCTAATGCCCTGTTGTTTTTCACACCGTAATACGGCAGGCGTACCTCCGTGCGTCATAACGTAAAACATCACTGTCGTAAACCTCATACTGCATATCCTAAACACTACATCACTCCTTTTTTTTTAACAACTAGATTCGCTACTTTGGACATATGTGACTTAATTGCTTGTCTTCTGTAACAACAACATTACTTGTCGTACGTAGCTTGGCAGTACAAATGTAAACATATAATTCAAACCTGTGCTAGAACAAACACATTCAAGTAATTTATCAAGTGTGCTTAAAATGAATAGTATCAAAGTGCAACAGTACTCCATAATCACTGAAGTACATTATTGTGCATTGTGCAAATAGTTTTGAAAAGAGAAAGAACAGTCCTTTAGGAACCTTTAGGTTAGTCTTTAGACAGAACAGTCATTCAGAAACCTTTAAACTCATCTATTGCTGTATTGGGTGTAAACATTCTTCACTCAAGCTCATAGTCTTTGAGGTATGATGGACGCTGGCGGTTAACTCGAAAAGGATACCTTGGTTTCACAGCAACACTGTCCTCATTATCAACAATTCTCTCATCCTCCACATCCAGAGCTGTGGGTGCATCTTTTGTCTTGGAGATTATTTTTTTGAAGAAAGATGAATTCCTTGTTATGGAATGTCCATCTCGGGTTGCTGTGACCATGGAGCCATTGACCTCTGCCACAGCGTATGGCTTGATGTTATATGGGGTAGTGAGTTTGTTGTGCTTGGGTTGTTGGTAGAGTACCTTGTCACCAGGGGTGAATGTGATTGGCTTAGCACGATGGCGCGTCAGAGTTGGATTTCATCTTTGCTTTTGCATTAGTGTCCCGCTCCCTGATGATGTGATCATTGTTGCATTCGCAGGTTGTGGTGATCAACGGGATCTTGGTATTAATTTTACGCTTAAACAACAATTCAGCAGGTGACACTTCTGTGGTGCTGTGTGGTGTGGCGCGATACTCACGGAGAAACGTGTTGAGTCTCTGTTTCCACGGGGTGTTCTGCGTCTCCGCCACACGGATTGCTTTTCCAAGCGTGCGCATGAAACGTTCTGCTGTTGCATTTGCTCGAGGCCAGAGAGGTGTTATTTTCCGATGGTGGAAACCCAGATGGCCTGCAAACTTGGAAAACTGGTCGCTGTTAAAAGGGGGCCCGTTGTCTGTTTTTAGAACTCTGGGAATTCCAAACATCGAGAACACTTTGTCGATGATTGGGATGACTGTGTTGGCTGAGACAGATCTTACAATTTCAACAACTGGGTAGCGAGAATATTCATCTATAACAACTAATAGATATTCTCCAGTTGGAAGTGGCCCGTAGAAATCTGCACTGATGTTAAACCAGGGGGCTTCTGGCAACTCAGACATTCTCAGTGGCTCGGACTGTGTTATAGGCGTGTTGGCTTGACATGCTAAACAGTTCTTGACCGTTAGTTCAGCTTTCTGGTCTATGTTAGGAAACCAGACCTTTGACCTGAGCAGTGTCTTAGTCTTTACAATGCCCTGGTGTCCTTCATGGGCTAGCTGTAACACTCTGTGCTCGAGGGATGCAGGGATGACGATTCTCGCACCTCGCAGGATGATGTCGCCGGTGTGGGACACCGTGAGCTCCCCACTAATCTGTCTGTACTTTTCAGTATTTCAGCATGTTGTGTGTCGCCTGTAATTTTGTGCCATGTGTTGTCTCTGATGTGGGCACTAACCTTTTGCAGGATTGGGTCTTTTAGTGTTTCCTCTTTTATCTCCTGGAGAGTCATGGCTTTTGGTGTGGCATGCTCAGCTACAAAGTTGACATACTCCTCTGCCACTTTCACCGCTCTTGTGCTTCCGCTCATCTGCATCGGGATGGGGTGACGGAGATGTAATCTGCAGGGTTGTCTGCACCTTTCCTGTACTCTACCCTGAAGTTGTAGGGCTGTAATCTCAGTCCCCATCTCTCGATCCTTGCAGGTGGTTTTGAACGAGGGTTATTCCATATGACCTCTAGAGCTTTGTGGTCAGTGACAAGTATGAATGGGTTGCCATACAGGTATAAGTGAAAATGTTCGCAGCTCCACACAATGGCCAATGCCTCCTTTTCCGTTTGTGAGTAACGTCTTTCTACGTCGCTGAGAGCACGGCTGGCATATGCAATGGTATGCCTCTCTCCCTTTCCATCCTTTTGGTAGAGAACCGCGCCTAGACCGACTGGGCTAGCATCTACCACGAGCTCTGTGTCTTTGGCTGGATCAAAGTATGACATTACCATGTTGCTGGTCAGGCTGTCTTTGATCATCTGTAGTGCTCTGGCATGCTCAGGGGTCCAGTGCCATGGTGTATCCTTTCTGGTCAACTCACGTAGTGGTGCAGAGATGGAAGCAAAGTCTTTGATAAAACGAGCACTGTAGTTCGCCATTCCTAGCAGACTCCTGACTTCAGTCTGGTCTTGTGGATCACTCGCCTGCTGAATAGCAGTAATTTTTTCCGGGTCGGCTGAGATTCCACCAGCTGAAAAAATAAATCCAAAGAATTCAAGTTTACTTTTGTTAAACTCACATTTCTTTTGTTGAGTGTGAGCCCTCTGTCTTTCAGTCTCTGGAACACAGCTCTGAGGCTGTCGTCATGGTCTTTCTGTGTTTTACCATACACAATGATGTCATCACTCAGATTTTTTACTCCTTTGATGCCTTGCAGCGTCTGGCAGATCGCATTTTGGAACACTTCTGCTGCTGAGGATATCCCGAAATTCAGGCGCTTGTATCGTCTCAAACCAAGGTGTGTGGTAAAGGTTGTGATGTACCTGCTGTCGGGGTGGAGTTCTAGCTGATGGTAACCAGCAGTCAGGTCAAGCTTGGAGAAGACTGTAGCTCCATTCAACTCGTGAATTACGTCATCCATGGTGGGAGTTATGTGGCGTTCACGTTGTATGGCAGTGTTGGCCTGTCTCATGTCGACACAGACTCGAACTTTGTCCGGATCCTTTGGCTTGGGTGGTGTCACGATGGGGGAGACCCATGGCGTAGGGCCTGTGACTGTCTCGATGACGTCGTCATCCTCAAGCCGTTCAGCTCTTCTTCGACCTTCTGTCGGATGTGAAAAGGCACTCGCCTATGTGGCTGACAGGTTGGGTGAATGTCAGTGTTGATGTGAAGCTTTACCTGAAAGTCTTTCAGCATGCCAATGCCCTCGAACAGCTCTGGGTGTCTCTGTACCAACTCAGCTACTGTTTGTCCGGTTGTAGCAGACACAGTGTTGATGATCTTGATGAGGCCTAGCTCTTTAGCGGTGTTATAGCCTAGCAGAGAGCAGCTATCGCCCTTCATTACATAGAACTCGGCTGTGGTTTTCTTATTGTCTGTCTCCGTGCTACATGTGAATGCACCGGTTATGGGCAGTGGCTCAGTGTTGCCATATGGGAATATCTTTATATCAGCTGGGCTGAGCTGTGGGCATGGTCTCAGGGTACAGAGGACTGATTCACTAATAATGTTCACTGCAGCTCCGGAATCAATCATTGCCGCAATTTTCACACCATTAAGCCAAATGTGTGCGTGGTTGAGTGATATTCTTGTTGCTACTGGCAGCAAATACATAAGCTTCATCGTCACTAGACGAGTCATGTGTGGTACTTTGTGTTGTGCTGGTGATGTTGTACACTTTCTTGTGCGTTTTGTGTGCTTACTGTTGTCTCTGTGTCTTATTTCAAAGTCTTTCCCATGTGTTTTTGTTTTGCCCTGCACTGCTTGGCGAAGTGATTTAGTTTCCCGCATGCTCTACAGTCTTTTCCTTTTGCTGGGCAGTTTCCGTCATGAGGATAATTTCCACCGCAATTCCTGCACTGGACATTGGGCTTTGCTCTCCCAGTAGCGTCGGCTTGTAGCTGTTCGCCCATTCTGATGCACTGCATTCACTGATACAGCTACACTCTGCTCCATGCCGGCTGCTTGTTGCTCGGACAGTTCTAAAGTTCTCCCGTATTCGAGAAGGTCATCCAGGCTGTTTTCGGGTTCTCTGAGCGCTCTTCTACGTAGCCTGGTTGAACTACAGCTTTGGATCAGCTGTGCTTTTATTTCATGGCTTACGTCGGCAAACTCACAATTCTTTGCTAGCATGCGTAGTCTGGTACAGTATGTGTCTAGGTTCTCGCCCGGCTGCTGCACTGCCTTTCGGAATATATATACTTGATACTGGATGTTCTTTTTAGGCGTAAAATACGTGCTTAGCTTCTGCTTAACGTCAGCAAACTTATCTTCCTCTGCTGCTAACGTGTCATAGATGTCATGCGCTCTCCGCCAAGTGCAGTAATAATGCCTTCTGCCTTGCATCTCCGGTAACGTTCACTGCTGTAATATAGTTCTCAAACCTTTGCATCCATTTTGTCCAGCGTGGTCCTGCTGAGCTCGGATCCGTTTCGGTATCAAAGGCTTGCAGAGCGACGGTGTTTCCCAGTGACATTTTTTCCTTTTTTTTTTATCCTCGTCGCCAATGTGATGTCCTCATCTGAGTATTTGACAAGAAAACCAGACGTGTGCATTCAGTATGTTTTACTGTGACCTCCGACAGTTATTACAGAGACAGCCGTCATCCCTCGTGGGCTTCATGCTAATGCCCTGTTGTTTTTCACACCGTAATACGGCAGGCGTACCTCCGTGCGTCATAACGTAAAACATCACTGTCGTAAACCTCATACTGCATATCCTAAACACTACAATTAACAATAAATATAGAGTTCTTAAAACCATTCTAAACATAAAAGAATAACAGAGTCCAAACCACAACTATAACGTAGTGATGGGGAATTTAGAAACACTGCTTCATGAAGCTTCGAAATCCTTTGTGAATCTTTTGTTTCAAATCAGTGGTTCGGAGTGTGTATCAAACTACCAGAGTCACGTGGTTTCAGTAAACGAGGCTTTGTTAGGTCATTTGTTAGGAAACGTTTCGAAATTTCAATGGTTCACCGCTGGTGGGACGAATCACGTGGATTCACTGAGATCGCGCTTGAACAAAAACTGAATAAGTGTCTATGGATTTTACATAATCTCTGTTCAGTTTTATTCATTTTTTAAGTTTTTATTAGACATTAGTATAAGTAAAAGGAATAATAGTAGTTAATAGTCTCCCATTTACACTGCATTTTTTCCTCTCATGTGGCACAGATCGGATATTCCCAAGTAAATGCGAGTCATACGCCATTGAAAAAGGGAAGGAGGCGAATGACATCAACTCAGGTGAGAAAGTGCAGAAAGCAAAACATTGATTAATCTACTTCCTTTTCTGGATCAGAACATCTTAGGCTGTTTCACCATTTTATAGTGTAAATGCATATATCGGATATGGGTCGCTTTTAAAAGGTGGTGTAAGAGTGTCGTCAAAAAAATCAGATATAGTCACCAAATCGGAATTGTGCATCAAGACCTGCAGTGTAAATGCAGCCTTATTGGCCTGTTTAGCTGAGCCATCCATGGAACAAAAGAGCAAGCCCTTAAACCTGATAAAAGAACATATATTATACAGACACTTGATATTTAATTTAATTTGATGATTAGTTAATTATATTTGATAAGATTTTACTTTCAATAAAACATTGCAATGGGTTTGTAAAATGTGTGTTTCTGCATGTTTGGCCTGAGTTTTTATTGCATTTACACTGTTCTGACCAGCAGGGGTCACCAAAATGTGGCATTTTGAATGATTCGAAACAGCAAATCATTTTGATTGGTTCAATTGATTCGAAGCTTTGAAAAGCTTTGTTTCTCCCATCACTACTATAACAATAACGGCACAGAGACATGATACCGGAATCACTTTCAGAATAATTTAAACATTAAAAACATTAACAGCCATTCAAAATCCATCCTACTTTAGAGAGCTCGAGCATTATGGGCAAATTCCAAATGGCATTTTTGCCCCCTTGAAGGGCATCGCTGAAAGGGGGATTCATTTGTAGGGGCGTTCCAAACGAAAGTGAACAACAGAATCCCTTCACAAAGGGCCCTTCCACAAGTCTATTAGCGAAGAATATATGCGATGGTCACTTCAAGGAAGTCATTTTAGCATTTATGTTCATGTAAGAGAGGATGGCGAATCCTCACAATTAATTTTTAAGCTAAATGGTGGGAGATTTTGAGTTAACTTTGTTATTGCTCCCGTCACCAAGAACTTTCCAAACAGCTACATTATAACTCACAAGTGCCCTGCTCCCTCCAAAGTCCCCACATCAAGGGCTCTGCCCTTCAGAGTAAGGCATACTAGGGATTGCTTACTTCCGATTGGAATTCACTCAATATCTCAATAATAATACTGAGCAGCATTAGAATGATTTATAAAGGATCATGTGACACTGAAGACTACAGTAATAATGCTGAATATACTGCTTTGCCATCACCAGAATAAATTACATTTTAAAATATGTTAACAAAGAAAACATTTAAATTAAATTAAATTCTAATGCTATTTCACAAAATGACTGTTTTACTATATTTTTAATAATTGATTCAATAAATGCAGCCTTGGTTAGCTTAAGAGACTTTTGAACAATAGTGTATGTACTGTCATTAAAAAAAAAAAATACTTTATATGTATCTTTATATGTAAAATAATACAGTGAATTGCCACAGTGCATTAACAAAGGGTCGATTTTTTGTTATATATATATATATATATATATATATATCAAAAATCGACCCTTTGTTAATGCACTGTGGCAATTCACTGTATTATTTTTCTTTAGTATAAAGTTATGACTTTGGAATTCACTTAACAGGAATCATTAAGGATTATAATGTTCACCAGCATTGTTTATTTCCTTTTAATTCAAGTCAAAATAACTATTAATTTGTTTAAAGGGATAGTTCACCCAAAAATGAATTTATATTCGGAATTTATATGAATTTATATAATAAATAATGAATTATATTAAAAAATATCCCGGCTATTCAAAGCATTATAATGGAGTGAATGGCAGCCCAAAATTTGAAGACCAAAAAAGTGCATCCATCCATTTTAGAAGTACTCCATGCGTCTCCGGGTGGCTAATAAAGGCCTTCTGAAGCAAATCGATGGGTTTTTATAAGAAAAATATCCATATTTAACACATTATAAAGTAAAATATCTAGCTTCCATCTCCTTCCGTATTCTAGGACGATGAGTATTTTGAACCACGAGAGGCATTATACTTCATATATTGAATCCAGAAGGCAGTCCACCGATGTCCGATAACTTTTCCAACTATATTTATCTCTCTCACTTCCCGGTCACATACCAGTGACTCACTCATGTACACTGTGCATGTGTGCGTCGACGTCTGACGCCATGACAGAATAAATGAAATGCTTATACAGTAATCTTATACACCTTATTACAGTAATCTTTAATCAAAATCTGAAAAAAGCAATTTTTGCTCTGGAATGGTGTTCCTTCTCTGATGACATCAGTTTGATGGCTTGGGTTGAATATCCTTAACCATTCCCCTTAACCGTCAGTGTGCTTTGAGCGAAGAATGGAGAGGAGGTGCGCTAAAGCAAAACCCTGCCCTCTATTCAATATTCCACTATACTTGGTCAGTTGCAACTTCCAGTTCACAGAGACTTGAAGTGTAAAACATTAAGATGTAACAGAACATAATGCAGTTTTCCAGGAAAACATGAGATGGCAGTATTGCACTTTAAAAGTGGAGACTAAATCTGGCAACAGATAAAAGGCAGCAGCAGATGGGATGACAGGAGCAGTACCTTCACTAGTTGCACGTCCTGTCTGATCAGCTGACTCTGAGATAACTCATCGCGGTTCACTATCCAGGGATGTCTGAGAACAAGAGGTGCCGTCAGCCGCTGATGAGGGTCCACATGTAGCATTTTAGTGACAATGTCCTGTTCAAAGTTAACAATATTATTAGTATTTTTTTGTTTTATTTTTTAGAATCATTTAGATCCGAATTAAGATTAGGATTCACAGCTGATAGTAAAGAGTGAATATGTATATTATTACTTGGGCCTGGCGATATATATCAATTAAGTACAATTATGTATTCACTATTATATTGCTAGCAATATTAAATTAAGCAATATTGTGATGATGTTATTGTGCTTTTACTCTGTAATTCGGTTTCCTAAAGAGCGTTTCATCAGACTAGTTTACCAATCCAACTCAATATAGTAGTTGATAAGTTAATTTCTGTAAGTTAACCACTTCAGTGGTTACTACAGATCAAATTCTATAAAACAATTCAATATTATTTGTTTGTTTCATCACTCAAAAATGATGACAGACATCCTGCTTGGGTTTTATTGCATTTTTATTGCCTAAATAACCTATCTACATTGCTGTCTATTACTGTGAATGGTAATATTGATATACACTACCGGTCAAACATTTGGAATAATTATTTGATTAAAAATATGGTAAAAGGCATTCAAACTGTGAATAATATTACAATTTAGTAATAAAAAAAAAAAAAACAGTTTTATGTTTTAATATGTCTGAAAATGTAATTGATTCCTGTAATGGCAAAGCTGTATTTTCAGCATCATTACTTCAGTCTTCAGTGTCTCATGTCATGATCCTTCAGAAATCATTCTATGATGATTTGGTGCTCAAGTATTATCAATGTTGGTACTCTATTAATAGTTTCTTGTTTTTACCAATGTTGAATTTTTTTTTGCTGCTTAATATTTTTGTGGAAATCATGGTCATGATACATTTTTCTTTCAGGATTTTTGATGAATATGAAAAGTCTTTTGAAATCTTTTGTAACAGTATATGTTTTACGGTCACTTTTGTTCAGTTCATGGTTTATACAGAAATATTAAGCAGCAAAAACGGATTTCGACATTGATAACAATAAGTTTCTTGAGCACCAAATCAGCCAATTATAATGATTTCTGAATGATCAAGTGACTCTGAAGACTGTCTAAAAACAGAAATAAATTACATTTGGAAGTATATTCAAATAGAAAACAGTTATTTTAAACTGTAATATTTTTTCACAATATTGCTTTTTTAATATTACAAAAATCTTAATTATTCCAAACGTTTGACAGGTATTGTAAATAAATATGAAATTAAAAATAATTAAATATGTTTCTTATGGAATATAAGTCTTGATTAATTTAAGTTGGATTGTATTTCTAGTATAAAAAAACAAAAATAATGTTGTTAACAAACCTATTGAATATTGTCAAAAGGCAGATTAATATTGGTAATTTTGGTTGATGGGCTAAATATATATCGCCTAATCACAACAAGCAAAAATAAGAAAGCTGACCTTGGCTGCGTCAGACACTGTGTCCCAGTTGCCTCCTGAGAGGGCAAATTTCCCACTGCCAATGCGAGCCAAGATCTCCTCTGGTGTGTCGTCAGGGCCGTTAGCGAAGGGCGTGAAACTGTGGGACAGATTGAGTGGTGACTGTGTGAAAGAACTTGTGAATGTGCCCTTTCAGAGAAAGGGTGAGAAGAGAAAGAAAAGAGTGGCTTTTTTTATAATACCCCATTTCCACTGAGTTATTTTTAGCGTCCACATATGGCTAGGAAGAGCGAGATGAATTTTTTTCAAATGTTCTGATTACACAGAGGTTTAAAGCTCAATCCATAGTCAGGAACATTAAATTGAGAGTGCTGCTTGGCTTCTGATAGCTCTGGCATTGTGTTGAGTAAAATTACTCTGTGACTTGACCCGGCTTACCTAGTAATCCCCTCCACCCTGCTCTAGAAATTAGTCCCCTCATCCGGGCAATGGGAAAAAAGGATGTTCTACATAGGGGTTTGATTTATTTGTCTTGATATGTCACTCATAATTTTGTAAAAAAAATTAAGGCTGTGCTCTAAGGTCATGTGTGTACATTGAAATGATTCTGATGGTAGAAAGAAGCTTACATATACCATGCCTAGATGAATACTGTCAGTTCATTTAGACAACACATAGAATCTGTTCATATTTAGATTAGTTAAAAACATGAATGGGTGCATGTGACAGTTGGATTGGATCAACCAGGTATAATTATATATATATATATATATATAATTTAGTTTTTTTTAAAATATATTACTGGTTTTTCATATCGTGAGAAACAAAATGTTTTGCCTTGTAGTATAGACTGTGATTATATATGTATACTTCATACACCGTTGTAAACCGTTCAAAACTTTGGGGCCAGTAACATTTGAAATATGTTTTTATTACAATTTTGAATAATTATCTCATCTAATATATTTAAAAATGTAATTTATTCCTGTGATGGCAAAATTACTCCAGTCTTCATCGTCATATGATCCTTCAGAAATCATTCTTATACGCTGATTTGCCACTCAAGTAACATTTATTATTATTATCACAAATGCAAACAGTTATCACAATGTGATACATTTGTTTTAGGATACTTTGATAGAAAGAATGGCATTTATTTGAAATATATATTTTTTGTAACAATGTAAGTTTTTACTGTCACTTTTGATCAATTAAATGCATTATATAGTAGTATTACATCATATTTTCAAATAAAAATTAAAAAAGATCTTACTGACCACAAACTTTTGAACGTTAGTGTATCTGTATATGTAATATATAACCAGTTAAGACTCAACTTACCCTGCCAGCATGGTGTAAAGTAAGATTCCCAGACTCCAGATATCGCAGGCGGCATCATATCCCTGTTTCTTCAGGACCTGTATGAATCACAGGTTTGTTGTTGTAAATTTGACAACATATATACCTATTATAAAAAAACTTCATTTTTTTATTTGCTTTGGTGCAATTTTCACAAGCAAATTGTAATTTTTTACTCTTAGTACTAATCTCATTACTAACAGATCATCAAAAAAAAAATTTCAAAAATGTCAGCATATTTTCAATTATGTTAGTACAATACACAAAATACATTAACAAAATACAAATAACTTTTTAAGCAAATTTTCTACACTCTCATAAATCTTGAATTCTTTTTAATGATGATGCTTGGCAGGTTATTGCTGAAGTGAAAAACTTTTTATATGAAATTTATATACACAATTACCATCGCACACTTGTAGGTAATTGATAGGTGCGTGGGAAAAAGTATTACCAAATCCCCAAAATCTCAATAAATAAAAGGAAATCCTGCACACTATCAGTACTTGCAAAAAAAATTAAAAACATTGTATTAGCAATGTTTCGTCTCATGACCTTCATATGCCAGATGAAGGTCATGAGACTGAAAGATTGCTAATAAAAAGTTTTAGATTTTTTGCAGGTAATGATAGTGTGCGGGATTTCTTTTTATATATAGATATGAAATATTTTCCAAAACACGTTTTACTGTAAAACTGTGAGAAAATCAAGCCATAAATCTAAACAAGTTGTGTTCAAATTTTGAGCTTAAAATACATTTGCTTTCAGTAAGGTTTTCTTTAGGCACAGTACCAAAAGTCTCTTCTAGATGAAGAACAAAACAAAATGTAAAATTTTCTGTCAAAATTGACTGAAGTCAGAATTGACTGAAGGTCAATGTGTATGGCATTTTACATTGAAAATTTTTTTATTTTTTTATTTTATTGATTGATTGATAAATCATGAGAGCACAGAAAAGAAAAATTAATCTAAAAGTACCTCTGGCGCCACAAAGTTTGCAGTGTAGCACGGTGTCATGAGCAGACCATTTTCAGCTCTTAACTGTTTGGCAAAGCCAAAATCACAGATTCTGATGGACTCTGGGTCACCTGTTTCATCGACATACAGGATGTTACTGGGCTTCAAGTCTCGATGCACAACCTGAACACAGAAGTAAAGCAATGGTGAAACAAATTTTACGATGTGACCTAAAATTTGTGTCATTTGTTGTATTAGAACTTTTAGGGTACATTTAGTACCATTTAGTTCAGTAGCAACTGAACAACTAACTATTTAGTGTCCCCTCTGTGACCACATGCAAACTGACCCCCTGTGAATGCAGATACTCCACAGTCTTTGTGATGGTGCAGAGCACAGCTGAGGCCTCCCGCTCTGAGAAGCACTTCTGCCGCAGGATCCGGTCCAGCAGCTCTCCTCCTCTCATCAGCTCCATCACCAGATACACAAACTTTCCATCATCATAGACCTGCAACACACAGCACAACGTTCACTCTCTCCGTCACATTGCAGTGATACACTCACAGACATCAGCAGACCAGAGGGAGCCCAGGAGGGCTTATATAACCAGAAAAAAATCATGCGAAATTGGATCAATGGTAATGCAGGTTAAATTGGAAAAAACTGAGGAGTTTCGTTAGTCCATTAGCTAATTTGAACTTATAACATCTATTTATTTTCTGGTATGAAGAATAAAAAATGTTTTAACCCAATTGATTAAACATTTCTTTAAACTTGAGGGTCTCTTCAAGCTAATCATACATTTTCAGAACCAACTTTATGAAATTTATGAAAATTGGCATCTTATTGCAGGTATGCACATGATGTCTCACTAGGAGGTAGGTTACGCCCACTGAGTGGCAGCTTTGGTGTTCTGCAGTAAAAGCACATGCACACAAAAAACCCAATCTGAAATGGGAAAGAGCTGTGCAATTGACTGAACAAATAGATTCAACAAGTGATCGGAGCTATCTTTTTACAGACTGCCGAAAGCTACAGAAAAGAGAAGTAAATGGATCAGCAAATGCAATTCCCAGAAACAACTGGCAGCGAAATGTGGATTTACTGTTTGTCAGATATGTTGAATTTTTTTGGTAAAATCATACCCTAGGTTATATATTGTATTGACAACTCATCAATTATATATTTACCATCCTATTTATCCTGTGTAACTGTAATTTTGTCAGCTTTTTTTAAAAAACAGACATTGTGATAAGCCTTGATGTGGCAAACAGTGTGAGGCAGAGAGCTGTGTGAACGGAGCGAGGCCAGTGGCACGAGTGTCAATGAGTGTCACCTGCCTGCCACAGCAATCTTGAGTCCCACGGAGGAGCTCCGGAAGGATACAAGGAGGAGTAATGACAGCACAAGACGAGATAGATAGATAGGTAGATAAAAAGAAAGCAGCACAAAGAAGTTCTAATATAGATTCAGTTTACACCGCAGAACCGCCGCCGCAGCACCTGGTGGTAAGGACAGACTAGGCGAGAGAAAAGGAAACGGAAGCATGAGGAGAGAGACAGTAGAGAGGAAATTAAAAAAATCTTGGTCCGGTTCCTGGACACACTACCACTCTGTCCTCAACCAGCCAATCGTCTCTCACTCGCGGTGCCATGCATTGATACCGGACGCTCCTCGGTGGGCGGCTCGATCGTCCTCCAATGCAATGCGACAGCGATGGCTCCTACGGTTGAGGGAAGCTGGCAGCGAGTCCCTTGTTCCCTGCTCCTCCCCCAAGAAGGTGGATTACAGAAGGCTCTAACCTCAGCAAACAGGAGTGACTTCTCAGCTCCCTCTCAGACAGCAGCGAGCTCTCCGTCATAGCTGGTCTTCTATCACTCCAGCACCACCACTTCAGGCAGCCATTGGCGGTCACCAGTCCTTCCCGCTGCCTGACCTCCTCAGCACTGCAATCCCTCTCAGCAGCGAGGACTCTCCTACAGCAAGTCCCTCCTTCCTCCCAGGTTTCGGCACCAGTGTAATGAGGTTAGAGTAACAGGGAAGAAGGATGCGGGAACCGGCGAACGTTCAATTACTTTAATCGTATAAGAAATAAACTATGAAACGTAAGTAAAGCGGCAGCCCCTCACGGATGACTGCCGCACAAACATAAACAAAACACAATGTAAAACCCAGGCCTTGGTCCTCTCGCCACCTTCACTGCCGTCGCTCCTCCTTTTATGTTTCCGGAGATCCTCCGTGAGAGATACAAGATACACTCATTATTAATCACACCACTGGCCTCACATCGTTCTCACGGCTCTCGGCCACACCCTGCTTGCCACACCGATTCCTGGCCACATGTCAATGTCCATTGACCATTGGTTCTTTGTAAGTTGTTGCAAGGATCACAGTCACGTCCAAATGCCTTTAATTTAAGCAGATACACGTTTCCGCAGTGTTCCCTATTAAAGTCATGTTGCAGGATGTTTTGCAAAAGTCTGGCTGAGGGGCTGTAACATGAATGCATACCCTCTTTATTGACTATATAATATATTAAGTAAATTAGAGCATTCTGGGAAAGCCTTCTTCTACTTCAGTCCATAAAATGTAAGTTAATTTAATAGCATATACAGGCAAAATAGTATGTTTGTATTATTATGATTTCAATAATGTATTACTGAAAACTACATTTTATGAAACTGTAAACTTCTATCAACATCTTCATAATTAAATAATATATCTTCTTTAGATCTACAATCCAACATAAACCAAAGTAAAAATTGGTAAATCCAGTACAGTTTAGAAACACTAAATATGAATTACAAAACTGGAGGCACAGGTTTAATTTCTTTTAAAAAATAGTCAACTACTAGTAGGGGGTATCTATAAAACTAAAGTAGCGTTTGTTTCATTTTTTAAATTGTGACTCACATCTTTTAGAGTAATGATGTTTGGGTGCTGGCCGTATCGCAGAAGAATCTCAATCTCTTCAGACGGGTCCTTCTTGGCTCTGTCAATAATCTGAAATGAAGTGGGCTGGTCAAAGTGGTGTCTGATAAAGCTTCGAATGACACTGAGTAATGCTGTCCTCTACGACAATTCATCAAGAGGTCTCTGCTGTTCACTAAATAAAACTATGCACTGTGTGTTTTGTCACACAAAGATCATTTAATGGAACCCAATGATTTTAAAGAGTAGATTTTATACTTACTTTAACAGCATACTCCACACTGGTGATTCTGTGGACACAACGTTTGCAGACTGAATATGCTCCAATGCCAATATCCTCCTTTAACTCATAGCCGTCAGTGAAAAGAATGTTGTTGCCATGAAGTTGCTGCATTATAAAAGAACAACACACATGAATATACTGATTATTTATTTGATATTAACAATGATGAAATGACAACATTACATTAACTGTGGACATGTTCCATTAACTTTTGACAACCAGAAACTGTTTTTATTTTGAACAGTGTCTCTATTAAATTATCATTTATTGCAATATAATCCAGATGCATTCATACATTTTAAGTGTGTATTCGGTATCCACTGTAGTGAACGATTGAACCCCAAGCAACTTTACAGCACACAGTAACTGTCCTCCAGATGTAGCTTAAGGTTAAGTGTCTTGCTCAGGGGCACAATGATCATAATCGACATCTCCCTTGAGGGGTTTGACCTTTCAACCTTTCACTTACCAGCCCACATCTTTAACAGCACCCCATATATCTGAAATTGACTGAAAATGTCACCATCTGGTTTTCTGCAACACATAACACCTCTTATTTTTCAAGTTTGCATTTGTAATTTTAGAATAATGTAAATGTACAGACATTCATAATTTTGTATGTGTATATTTTGAAAATGTACCATTGACTTTGTTACAATGTTCACTTATGCCAAGACTTTTTCATCTGTGCTGATCAGCAGTCTAACAGTACTGAAATGCCAATTAAATCATGACCGACAGTAATATCCAAGGATGCAAACAACTCATCTGGAGCTGTTTTCAGCACATTAGGCATAAGATTGAGAATGACTGTATGCATATTGTGAATGAATTGTTTAGCATTTCAACTTTGTTACACTTTTCGGGTCCAACTTTATATTAGGTGGCCTTAACTACTATGCACATACATCAGAAAATAAGTTCAGTGTACCTAATTGTGTTCATATTTTATTGCAAAACACTGATATTGGTAACACTGTATGGTAAAGGACAGGTGTGGTTGTAAGGGTAGGTTTAAGGGTAGGGTTAGTTGTAAGGGACGTGTCAACAGTGTAATTACAAATGTAACTACAGAAATTAATAACAGATGAAATTACATGCAGGTAATATTTTAATGTAAGTACAATATAAAATCGTGTAATTATTTGTTTGTACACAATAAGTGCAGTGTATCAAATTATTAATTAAAATGTCCATTTAGGTTGTGGTTAGGTGGACAGTCATATTAAAAAATGTTTTCTATGATATATATTTGCTAACTATTTTTTCTTTATTCCTTTAATTTTCTTAATTTGACAAGAAATCCTCATGTGTCTGCAACCTTTGTAAATGAATATGCCCATATCCAGTGAATGTTTAAAGGTATAGTTCAGCTAAAAATTAAAACATTTAATTGAAATTGAATTTAAGTGAAAAAACTTCTGTTAAAAACAGTTTTTTTTTTATTAATTCTTTTTACTGACTGACAATAATGAAAAATGACTATTTGTACATGTTTAAAGCAATTGTTATCAAACATGTTGACATCCAGATATCTTAAAATGGACATATGTTTCTCAGGGGAATCTATATTTTTCTGAGCAAGCTCAGTTTTTGGACTTCTGTTTCTAAAACCCTGTGTATGGCAATTCACAGAACCTAAAATAATTTTGCTGCCTTGAAAGCGCTGCTTTTTTATTAATGCTTTGTAACAGTGCATGCAGATACATTTATATTCATCGGCTAAAAAAAAAATGCAAATAATCAACGAACGAAACACCTCCTAAAACCAATTCACAGCACAGGTTTAGAAATCTTCTGCAAATAGCTGAACTCATGCATCTTCATGAGCCCTATCAGAGTAAGTTAATATCGAATGCTCGGCAGATGCCACATCTGATCAGAATGATTCTAGACAACGGCACCGCAGAACAGATATCCGCTCGTGTGCCAGTGTGTTCCCGCCAATCAATACATCTCATTCCGGTCACTGCCATGTCAGCTCAGACACTTCAATAAAGCAGCTCTTCAGCTATGAACCATCTGGCAGAATTAGTTCAGATTATGTAACACAGGTCTCTTTTTTTCTTTCTCTTTCTTCTCATTTTGTGCTGTGCTACACAACTCTACTTCCCTGAGGAATAGGTCTGAATCGACTGCATGCTCACAGCCAGACCAAGGTTAAACGAATACAGAAAACAACTTGGGTCTAGGCTGACTGCAATATTTCCTGTATGTTAGTGACTAGCCCTGAATATAGTAAAGCATTATCTTTAGTGAAGTATTGATTGTTTCTCATCACTTGTATCATCATGACCAAAGAAACACAATTTGTACATTTTCTTAAGGAATGGAAGTGCCGGTGTAAAACTGTTGCCAGCGTTGTGGGTGGTTACTAAGGTACTGCAATGCAGTTGCATTTCACTGTGCAGTTACTGAGGTATTTTGAGTCACTCAGTTGCTAAGGTATTTTAAGTGGGGTTTTTTTTGCATGCCGCTATGAGATTGCTAATGTAATTTGAATGCCATTTTGTTGCTAGTAGTTTGAATGATTTTTAGAATAACATTGTTATGCGGTTGTGGATGGTTTCCACAACTTGCCAGAAAGTGATTACCACAGTTCTGCTCACCTGAACAATGGGGTTTACAGAGATTTGCTTGATCTCGACCAAAGGTTGTTCTTGACCCAGGTTAGAAGCCACAAAGCTGAAGCCGCGGAAGAGCTGGTGTGCGTTAGCACTGGGTGGAACACCGGGTGAGTCTGTGGACACATTCAGATAAAAAAATATATATAGAAAGGCAACAAGGACACAGTCTCTCTATGAATGGAAACACACAATTGATCCCATTTGAGCAGTATGAATAGTATGCACTATGTGGTAGGACCCGAGGGCTCTTGGTAAACAGGTTCTGCTGCAGCAGTTCACTCTAATTTGTTTTTGCACTCTCCCTGTGCTTGCTGGGCACAGACTGTTATGTAAGAATAGTTTCCAGCTCGCTGTCTATCACATTGTCTCTGATGTTTAAAAGCAAACACTTAAAATGATTCTTCCAGCCATTCTTTAAATAAAATGGCAAATGAGTATTGCGTATGTAATCTGAAAATCAACTGCAATTTGCGTCACCTGTCGGTGTGCGGGATGTAAACTCAGGATCAAAATGAAAGGTGTCCTCTGGTCGGCCCACTGCTGGTTTGAACGGAGGCTTGATTTCTCGTCTGTACAACTTCTGTTAACCAAGAAGACAGAAATCCCACATAATGGTCACAATTTACACTGTTTAAGACATACTCTAATGCAAAGGGTTTTATATATATATATATATATATATATATATATATATATATATATATATATATATATATAATATAGATATACTTACATTCCAGTCTATTGTTGCAAAAAATATATGCCGTTTGATTTCTTCCACTCCATCAGGTCCTGCACCTGCAGAACAACCAGAGGACAAAGAGGACATCCAGTCAGGTAACGGGTTGCATGGACTTTTTTTTAAACATTTTGTATGGAATGAAATGCCTCATAAAACAAACATCTCTTAAAACCCATCTGTCACATAAAACTATTTAAAGGATGGAATTCCCATGAAACATCAATCTATCTGTGAGTCAGACAAGTGTTGAAACCACTCTTCAAAAATCCTCTACAGCTCTGTTTCCCATCCTGCTTCATGTAGCTAACCTTATAAACCCCCAATAAATATGAATCTAAAAATGCTGTGCTATAGTGCAGAGCCAAGGGATCAATGTTTTGCTGGTTAGCATAACCCAATTAGCCTAACATCTGGCTGCAAAAAGCATCTTCCACTGTTGACGGAGGTCATGGCTAAGTTCATGGCTGTGATTCCTATTCTCATTGTAAGAGTGACTTCTCTGATTGGTGGATCTCTCTTCAGGGCTAAGGGTAATGTCGTTTTCAGCAGGAATTTGACAATTAAACTGATTGAAAAATTCAGCTGAAATACAGAAGCATAATTCGTCAATTTAAAGGATCCATCTTTTATCCATCTATATGACCCTTGGCCGCCCATGACCCTGTCGCCAGTTCACCACTGTTTCTGTCCTTGGACCACTTTTGATAGATACTGACCACTGCAGACCGGGAACACCCCACAAGAGCGGCAGTTTTGGAGATGCTCTGACCCAGTCGTCTAGCCATCACATTTTGGCCATTGTCAAACTCGCAAATCCTTACACTTGCCCATTTTTCCTACTTCTAACACATTAACTTTGAGGACAAAATGTTCACTTGCTGCCCAATATATACCACCCACTAACAGGTGCAGTGATGAAGAGATAATCAGTGTTATTCCCTTCACTGATCATAATGTGGTGTGTGATCAGTGTATATCCCCATTTATTTGTCAGCAAAATTCCGCTGGATTATGCGAAACATGTCAAAACTCCAGGGCTTTTGTTAAAACTAGAGATAGATCTTCTGTACTTTTACTGCCCACGGACAGCCCTAAAGTGCATCTTATGTGTTGAAGTTTTTGGCTAAAGGGAACACCACAGCCCTTTTTTTTGTTTTCTCTAGTCATGAAGCAACAATTTCAAACATTTCTGCTGCATAGACTGCCAAGTTTTATTAAAAGCATTTCTGTCATGACAACTCTCTGAGAGATTGGCATGATAATTTATGTGGCAATGTTAATGTATTTGGTCTTGGCGGAATAGATCTGCTACGCTGTTCTTGATTATTGCTGCTGCTGCCAATACATTCACAGACATGCTGCTGCTGCACATATAACAAACTGAATAACCCCTGTAGCAGATCTATACAGGTGGAGCTGGAAAAAAACAACAGGTGGAGGTGAAAATGCACTACAGACTGCTAACAGAAAATGATGCGAAGTATTTGAATGTTTGAGCAGCAAGCTCATTGGATGATGATGTGATGGCTACAAATTGAGTTAAGGACCAATCAGTCTGTGCCATCTAGAGTTTCATGACAGAACTTTGTATATCTGGCAATTTACCCATTTAACAACTTCAAAGCTCATGGTCCTCAAAAGCTTCTTTCCTGAAAAGTTAATATATGTTAACGCTAAAAATTTAAATTTCTCTGAACAAAATTAATAGGATTTTTTGCTTCCGGAAACCTACTGTTCCGCTCCACTGTGCAACACTATTCCACCTTATTAACTATTCCATGATAACATGCATAAAAATGGTTCCCTTTCATTTTAGCATTCAAAGTATGTCAGTAGTCATAGTCATACATGAGTGAGTCACAGGACTTGGTTTGGATGTATACAGCTTATCTGAGACAGAAGAATATTAAGCCACGGTCAACATCGGGTCTCAATGGCATTTATCTCTGCCTTATAAATTATGGATAAAATGATTCCCCCAGCTAAATCCAATCTCAACTTGACAAACATTCAGCAGCAGCGTCTGGAAGTCTGACTTCAGTCATTCACACAGGAAATCATCTCTGACTAAAACGAGATTCATGTTGCTGTCATAAGAACAATGTACAATACTATGTTCAACTAAAAGAGGTATCACTGTGACCAACATCTGATACATTTATTGAGCTTAGCGTTTCATATTATTTACACTATCCCTGCAGGAAAAATAGCTTAAATTAGCAATTTGCTGGTCTTGGCTGGCCTAGTTTAATGGTTTAAGAATGGTTTAGTGCACTAATCAGCTGACCATCCAGGAGAACAGATTGGGAGACCAACTAAACTAATATAGATAAACAAAGACTACCAAACCACCATGGCTGGATTAAGACGGACTTCTTGGGAAAGGATGGAGGGCAGGTGAATAACATATTTGATATTTTTAGTTATGTACAGTAGATTTACCTAATCTATTGGAAGGGTTTCTTTTGAAGAGAGCCCGCAATAAACTCTGGACTTCAGGGCTGAGGAACTGCGGCATGCCCAGTTTTGCCCTGAGGAAAAAAAACAAAAACAAACATTAAATCTGCTATTAATTTCTGAAAATAAATGAGACTATGATACACAGCCACAAACATCACAAATCATCCTGACAGATCCATTTATGAGGACAATTTATTACAAATCTTTAAACAAACAAAAAAAGAGCCTTTCAGATAATGCACAAATACAACAATAAATCTTACTTGAGAATAAGTGCCATGGTCTCTTTGCGGTCTTTGCCTTGAAATGGCAGGGATCCAGTCAGCATTTCAAACTAGGCACAGTAATAGAAGCATCAGGCTTTGCTCTAGCAAGTTTATTTACGGATGGTACAATAATTGTGTATTCAGCACTGCTTCACGGTATCAGCTCATACTGAAACCAAATCTGTCTCCAGTCAGCATGCTTAGTCTGTAACACTTTCCCCTGTAAGTGAATTAATTTTAAGATAGGATATGGGAACATATTTGGAAGCGAGCTATAGTTAAATGGGCTCCAGTTTTTAAGTGAGATTCCACAAAATTGGATCCACCAAACATCGACTGAGACTAGTCCAAATCATGCTAATCAAGTCAAATGTATTTATATAGCACTTTTCACAATACACATGTAGCAGATTAGAACTGTGTGATAAAGTAGTTTATAAACAGTTGATAAATAATAATTTACCAGTTGTTTCAGTCAACAGTCAGTATGTCCTGCATTCTCTCACAAACTTAAGGTTTCTGTACTACAAAAAGCAACCCATGAGCCAATTGTGATTTGTCAGCCCAACGGGTCAAAATATGGCTGCTTAGCATGGTCCAATTAGCCCCTATTGGTAGATTTGGTGGGTGCTACCAAGCAGAAATTACATAATTTAAATTTAAACATTTAATTTGAAGTCTCCTTTGTTCCAACAATGGCTGTGAGTCACTTGCTGCAGAGGAAATGGAAATTCTTAAAGGACGTACCCTCATATAGAAGCAATTACCAACAACAGCAGAAGGCAATAATGACGGCTGTTTTGCCGAAATTGATCTTTTTGGCATTAATAGAAATATCTGTGGCCCAGTGCTGCAGCAGAAGATATCCAGTCTTTTATCTTGAGGAAGTGTCAAATCAGTATATAACTTTTAGACCTATTACTAACAGTATTGTTAGCAACCCCAAAGGTTAGCAACTCTTGCTAATGTTGTGTTCCATTCAAAGTCAGATTTTGGATATTCCTACTTAACATATGGTGACCAGATTTCTAAAATGGAAACCAGACAAATTTCCTAATTCAGTGGTGTAAATATTATTAAAACCTCACTTGCTATTACCTATGACTTAAAAGATTGGGACAATAAAACCAGTGTTATGCATCACCTTGATGCCAGACCGTTTTCGAACCATGTTTGGGTCTCTTATCGGTTTTGTTTCAGTCTCCCCTGCCTTTTGTCCAGTTCACTGATCTGGCTTTGATCCTTGTCTGACTCTAGCTCTGTTCTTGCCACTATCACTCGCATCACAGCGCTGGTGAGTCTTATTACATCTGGCAACAACAGGGAAGAACTGGTTTTCTACCTGTTTGACTCACTGGTGTTGCCCATAGTGTTGGCTCATCCCTGTCTCTGTCAACAATGATGTTAACTGGGCAGAGAACACCATTATTGCTTGGAAATCATCTTGTCATACAAATTATCCCCTTTGCTGCTTTCTATGTGTTACAGGCGGAGAAGGCTGATGAACTCTCGCAGGTCCCGGCAGTTTATTTTGATTTGAGAGTGGTCTTCAGTTGGTCCCAAGCTCCCTCTCTTCCACCCCCTCAAGCTCCTCACCAGCAGTTCTCTGCTCTTTTCCTTGTCCATCACGGAACAGGTGTGGTTCGGGTTTACAAATGCCCCTACTGTCTTACAGGCGTTCGTATGTTGTGTGCTGAGAGACATGATCAATATGTGAATATTCTCATCTTTTCTTCCTCTCTCACGTGCACATACTGCGTGTCAGGCAAATGCAGAAGAGGCTCTTAACAGTCATTTATTAAGGCAGAGAAGGGTTGCTGTCGTGCCTGGTTGGTTCTGCTTTTGGGATCTATCGTTTTGGTGGAGGGGATACACATGGACCCTGCTAAGGTGAGGGCCATTCCTCCAAACTCACTTGGCACCTGGAAGTGAGAACGTCGCTGTGTGCTTGATCTGTGCTCAAAATAAGACTTCATAATTTCTCTCCTGTTGGACTGCTCCATCCTGTCCCCATCACCTCCCGCCCCAGGTCACATATTGTCCTAGATTTGTCACCAACCTCTCTCCATCCAGTGACAATAATGTGATCCTACACTGTGATGGACCACTTTTCTAAGGTGGTTAACTTATTTCCACTAATCAAACTCCTCTCTGACAGAGAGACGGCACAGGTGGTCATGGACCACACCTTCCGCATTTATGGTCTTCCGTGAAAGAGGGCCCCAATTCGTCTCTCACTTTTGTAAGGAGTTTTGGCGGCAGATCGGCATCTTGTGCTGCCTTGGTTTTCAATCTCCTCTCTTTCCTTCCTCTGTGTCCATCCAGTCTTTTTTATGTCTCCCCTCTCAAACCTGTCTTACATTCCCCCCCTGTGTCTACACCGCTGGCCTTCATCATTAGGAGGAATCAGAATTTTTTTTAAGTTGGTCCAAAATATTATTTTAAGTGCATTATTCATTTGCGTTTCTGCCTTCTGCCATTTTACTTTTTCGACTTTCTGAGTTGAATGGAACGCAGCATTGCAAAACTAGTTAATGCATTAAAATAACATTAATGCAGTCTAACACTAATGTAATGTGCTTCACAGATCTACAACCACATTATCCTTTGTCCCTAGGCTAGTACTGTGCATGTTCGACACTAAAACACTGCAGTGCTCACGTAGCAGTCTATGATCCTTCACAATCTGCAAGGACACTTACCATTAAGACTCCAAAGGACCACCAGTCAGCACTTTGAGTGTGACCTCGTCTGTTGACTACCTCTGGGGCCATGTACTCGATCGTCCCACAGAAAGAGTACGCTCGTTTGTCATGATCGATTGCCTCTTTGCTCAGGCCAAAATCTGAGAGAGAAGAGAAGATATTAAACCATCAACATACATAGTCAATGGCAAATGTAAAGAATTAAACCGTGTGGCGAAAGCAAATTAAAAAAATTCTGCCCACCTGTCACCTTTATGTGGCCTTCTTCATCAAGGAGAATGCTGGGAAGGTGAAGCAAGAGTTGATTATATTTCATTTCTATATTACTGTAGAAAGAGCAGCTACAGCTACACAATTAAAATGAGATAGAGAGGACGTTTATTAGTTCTTTACAAAATTGTAAACCACAATATATTAATAACATCTTAGAAAGAGCTAGTTTTTTATATATGCAGTGAAATATGACAACGTGGCACAGTAATAAATATTTATAATAAGGAATTATATTGAATAACAGAGAATTATAAATATGTTTATCTTTTTGTTTGCATTCATTACACTCCAAATATATTTTTAATATTTAATTAAATATTTAATTAATGGGATTATTCATGAAAAGACTTTTGATTATTGAAATATAACCCATTTTTAATGTTACTTTGAATTACGATTTTGGTCATACTGCCCATTCCTAACGCTACTGCCCCTTTTATTGATAATTATTTTTATTTTTAAGAACAAATTATTTTTTTTTGTATGGAGACAGTGCCTTCTTCTTTTTTTTAGAATTAAAATGTCTTACCAACTAACCCAGAACAGACTGCCTTACAATAAATTATTTAAACAGTTACAACGTTATTCAAACATAAATTAATAAAATTAAGAATAATGATACATATTAAAGTAAATATCAGAGTATATAAGTGTTCAGTGAGGTAAACGCTACAATAATTTTGTATAGTGGTGACATGATTGAGGATATATTTTCTTAATGAATGTACTGGTGCAGTGTCCTTTGGATTGTCTTTGCCTACGCCAATCACCTATGACAGATCTCAGAACAGCATGCTCTTAAGAGATATAGAGCGCTCCATTGAGACCTGCTGTCCAGCCACCTCCATTTTCACCTTCTAAGATGAGAACCAGAAAGAATATCTCTTACTGACTGAGTGTCCCTTTTTATTATTTCCAACAATGAATTTCCCACAAGAGCCAATTCAGGGTGCAGGTGATCTTGGTTTTGATCTGTTGTTTAAGTAGATATGAGAAAGACAAGCCCTGAAAGAGCATTACTGTACTGGGAGCATAGGAAGGATTATATAAAGGGGATAGTAGTTCTTCCACGGCTCAACAATAAGGATGTTTTTCCACTGGTCAGTCAGGCCAGCAGTTCAGGTGCTGGATGCAAGAAAGATAGTAAGTTCTTACAGTAAATTATAAGATTCTGAGGAAGTTCTATTTTTTTTTCTTAAGAACATCTTAATATTCTTTTTAAAAATAATATGACAGGCTTTGATATTGATCAATACTTTAACACTGTAGAAGATTAACGATAGATAGGCCTACATGTGTGGTAGATTATAAAATATTATAGTAGTATGCATTACTGTTTAAAAGTTTAGGGTTTGTCCTGTTTGAAAGACGTCTCTTATGCTCACCAAGGCTGCATTTATTTAATCAAAAATACAGTAAAAACAGTAATATTGTGAATTTAAAATAATGTTTTCTATTTTAATACAACTTTTATCATCATTACTCCAGTCACATGATCCTCCAGAGTCACATGATCCTTTAGAAAACAATGATTTGGTGCTCAAAGAAAATGTATTTGTTTTATCAATGTTGAAAACAGTTGTGCTGCTTAATATTTTAACTGAAATGTGAAACTGTGAAAGTTCATAAGAGCAGCGTATTTAAAATGTTATATTTTACAATACAAACATTATATTTAATGTGTCCTTGATGAATAATAGTAGTAGTTACTTAAAAGAAAATTGAACAGTAGTGAATACTGCTTGAGTTATAGTTACACAATATAAACAAAATAGTGAATAATGTTATTTCTTAAGAATGTACTTGCCTCAACATTTTCACCACAAAGTTTATTTTTCATAATTACCATATTTATTTATGTATATCTGTCAGAAAAATGTTTACTACTAACTTTCATTCAACTTTTTTAGATTGTTACACTACATTTAAGTACTGAGTAATATTAAGTAACTGCATGCATTTACTACAGGCTTAGGATTAGGGTTTGGTTTGTTTTAAGGTTAGTTGCATGAAATTATGCATCATTTACAGTTATTACTATAGTAACTGCATGTAACATGTTGTATGTAAAAATGCCACTGTAAAATAAAGTTTTACCCTTTTTTCTTTTCTTTTTTTGTAACTCAAGATGGGAAATGATGGCATAAACATGACCAATTACAGAATACACAATACAATGTTTAAGTCTAATGTAAGGGGAAAATTTTGACAAGCACTCTTCAGCAGAGTCAATCAGCACATGGACACAAACCAGATGTAACTGCACTAAAAAAAGAGAAGCAGCACAGGAAGCTCTCTGGGTAGTTGCATCACCCAGTTTGAACCTCTGAATTATGACTGTAATTACATGAGAGTTTCACAGAGATCTCTTGACTCTAATCCAGATGTGGATTATATGGCTGCTTGACAAAACAGGATTTAAACCCTCCTGAACATCACGTCCAATCAGGGTTTACTGAGGTTATCAACACATGGTCACTCTTGTGACCTTACAGGCATAAGGTCACTATCTAGGACACTTAAGTAGGCTACAGTGTACATTAGAACACATGATCGCTATTTACTGATTTTACATGGGGCTTGGTCTTACTTCTCTGGTTTTAGATCACGGTAGATGATGCCCAGACTATGAAGATGATCCAAAGCCAAGGCCAGCTCAGCCAAATAGAACTTCACATCTTCTTCGGTAAACATTACCTAGACAGAGAAAATATCATAACTAATTTTTCATTTAGCTGTTGCTTTTACAGAAATACAAATCCTCTTAGGATTAGGGATTTGAACAGACCAGTACATTTTGTCATATAACTCATCCCACACAGTTTGTGCTATGGACATAAATTATACCTCAAACCATGCGGCTTATTGAGGGGAGGTGTGTTGTTACTTTTTCTTAGAAATCAGACTTATGTCTTTCGCCTGGTAAAAAAAAACGCACTCACTTGTGGGTGGGCTCTTTTTGCATTTTGTAAAGCAAACACCTAGCAACCCTATAGCAACTCCTTGGCAATCATCCACAACACCAATTGTAATGCAAAAATCTTTCAGCTGATGCTTTTAAAGGTTATTACAAAGACAGCCCTCTTGGACTTTACCTGTAGATAAATGTCTTCTAAAACATTAGGGGCCATATCATATACTCGGTTCAATGCGACGCTAGGCACAACACAAGTGTTTTTTGCAGTTTCAGCCCAACACCGTTCACATCCAGCGCCATGTTGATTAAATAGCAAATGCACACATGCTGATCTGTGCGCCCTTGGGCCTGCTGGTCTGAAAACGAGATGTGTTCAGGCACGTTGTTGGCATACACTTTACTTATTACACACACAGGTACATGCAGCAGCACACAAACATTTTTAAATATTAAAGGGTTCGTTCACCCAAAAATGAAAATTCTGTCATTAATGACTCACCCTAATGTCTTTCCAAACCCGTAAGACCTCCGTTCATCTCTGGAACTAACCTTTTAAGAATAAAAGGATTCATATCTGGAGAAGTGTTCAGACTTTTTAGCGACTCCACCATGGTGCATGAAGCGCAACTGTCTTTTAAAGGGAATGGGAGATGACACTCTAATTGGTTTATTTCATGTTACACCCAAAACACACCCATGACTCATTAAGAGACTAGGTACATGCACCTGAAATAGGGCCCTAGGTTTCACCTCACTGTGAAATGATGATGTCATGATATTGCTTTAAATATTCCAGGTCATTTCTTGAAATAGTATAATTAATTGTCTATGTTCTGAGTTATAACTTAATGAATATTTAGCAAGACTCCACCTGTAAAAATGGGAAATACATTTATGGTAATACACTTAGAATGACCAATAGAAGCAATAATAACCCAACATATTCCTTTAATGCAGGACCTGCCCAGTGACAGATCTTCAATAAAACTGCACTGCAGGAACACAGAGTGTTCTTAAATTTGAAAGACCAAAAACAGCTCTTTTCACAGCTAATTTTAATTACCGGGAGATTTATTTAGACTGTGCAGAGAGCATCAGGGGATAGACAGTGCCATATTGAGGAGAGTAGATTGGCGTAACAAGTTCCAGCCAGGAGAACAGCAGCTGTTGCAGCCAGATGAGACATTTGAGCACCAGAGGTAATTAATTTACGTCTCACTTCCCAAGCATGGTTCTGCGCGGAGAATCACGATTAAATCAAGAGCACAAATCTCTAGGTGGAAGTTCTCTAGTTTCTTTTTTAATTCACACTTAAAAGAGAGACCGATTAGAAGTAAATGTGCAGGAGTTGCTCTCACAGTGAAACTGTAATTATATACACCTTTTTGTCCAATGAAATCACCTCTAGAGTGAGATGAGGATGTCCCTCACCCTAAAACCACATGCCATTGACTAGAATTAGCAAACAGCCGATCAAAGTGTATGGCTGCTATGTAAACTAAAGACTATTGACTATTTAAAGGTACGCTATGCAACTTTTTCATCCGCTAGAGGTCGCCTATTCAAAACAAAGGCAAAGTTGGATGACGCCAAGTTTGAGTGTAGCATCTTGGGACATGTGGTCTTCACCTCACAGCCGGTGGAAAAGAATCGGGATAGGACTTGGGCAGAAATCATGTTAATAGATGCGATTATTAACTTTACTATACATGAAGCAGAGCAGGGGCGAGTGCTGTGGAGCTGACTAAGGCCGCTGGAGAGTTTGTTGCGCAAAACACACAGCTCGCGAGAAGCAGGACTTTTATTATGACGGTTTATTATGACGGCACACAGTCGCCGGCGCAACCTCCTCATTTCCGGTCATAAGTATGAGGTAACGCAGCTCTGTTTATCATATTAGATACATTTAAGTGTGTTTAAAATTATGTTATGACGTTACTCTGTGCGTTCGCTCGGCGGCTGCTGTGACACTTGTTCATACTCCAGTGAGAGTAAAGCGGAAACGAGGGTAACGCAGATATGACGCAATTGACAGGCAACTCCCTCAGATGCTATGCTCACACGTCTCGGTTCATTGGTAAAAATAGCGATTTTCTCACAATTTACAAATTGTTGGAAACATTTTGGATATTGTAAGAACTCAACAGAACAAAATATAAAACACTGGCCTGGTGGTTTTTGGATAATTGACTGCAAAAATCCTACATAGTGTACCTTTCAAAACAAAAATAGTGTGCAGAGTGCCCACCCACTTGGCATTTGGTATTGTTCCCATTCATTTTTTACTTAGGGATTTAAAAAAAAAAAATCTTTAAGACTTATAGGGCATGAACCAAGCCAACCAGCTATGAGAAGAATCATAACATTACTAACTTTGAAAAATATTTCAAAAAATATTGAAAAAAATTTTTGAAAACTGGACAAAATTACAAAGGTACATGACTGTAGACTTATGCCTTGCTCACACTACAGGAGTTTTAAAATCCTATCCGATTGTAAAATCTGGTTGCAGCACACACTTCAGGAGAATCTTTGCAGATTTTCTTCCCTCAAATCTTAAACATGCTCACACTACAAGATATGAAATTCGTGAAGCATCACACACTACAAAATGTTATTAAGATTATCGTGCCAGAGGAAGCGCGTCACTTGATCTACGCAACAGATTGGAATCGGGGAAAATGGATACTGTAAACCGAAAACTTGCTCTATCAATAATGATCGTTTGTTGTGAAGAAAAAAATCTAAAGTGGAAAAATAAACGAGTGTGGATGAGAAAATGTTTGGGGAGACGGGATCAACATGGACTGTCAGTTCTTCAGCGAGAAATGGAGGTAAAATGTACCTTATATTTGTGCTAGAATGTTTACCGTTATAATATTGCCTGGCTAGTTCAAAAGCTACAGTGTCACCTTTTACAGTGTAGATTTGTGCTGTAATATGAAAATACAATTGATGCTAGTATAGTATGTATTATGAAATGTGTCCACTTATAAGAAACAAGGGTTTGCAGCTTTCTCTCTCTTTCTCACTCACACACACACACACACACACACACACACACATGTTGTGTTTCCATGTTTTATGGGGATATTCCATAGGCGTAATGCATTTTATACTGTACAAACCGTATTTTCTATCCCCTACACTGCCCCTGCCCCTAAACCTACCCATCACAGGAGACATGCTGCATTTTACATTTTCAAAAACATCACTTAGTGTGATTTATGACCTGTTTTCCTCATGGGGACCAAAAATGTCCCCACAAGGACAAGGATTTTGGATATTGCCATCTTGTGGGGACATTTTGTCCCCATAACGTAGGGATTACCAGTCCACACACACACACACACACACACACACACACACACACACACACACACACACACACACACACAGCGCTGCGCGCACATACAAACACACACGCACATACATACACACACGCGCGCACAAACAATCCTCTCTCTATCTATCTATATAATTATTGTTATCCGTGTTGACCGTTTTGCGGTCGCCATTTCGAAATGTCCGTCACTTCCGTCTAGTCGTAGACTACTTGTTTCCTATTGGCTATTGTGACAGTACTGACGTTATTACAATCTTGCTCATCCCGATAAATATCAAACATGTTTGATATGATCGGGGAGAGCCCGATTTATGTGAGAGCAGATCGGGAGGGGCAAGATTTTATTTGTGAACGTCTCACATTACCAGATAATCAGCGCCGAACATCGGAACCGATCAAGGTCGTGGACAAGATTTTTTCTCCGAATCTCGTGAGGGGGAAATCGGGTATAAATCGGTCTAAAACTCCTGTATTGTGAGCCAGCCATTACTGGCTTTATCCCATTAAGTATTGCAAATGACATTATCAAACTTAAAGTGATCGGTAAATATAACAATTGATTTAAAGATGTTTTTTATGTATATAGAAA
This sequence comes from Gobiocypris rarus, assembly GCA_023029165.1. NCBI lineage: Eukaryota > Metazoa > Chordata > Actinopteri > Cypriniformes > Gobionidae > Gobiocypris > Gobiocypris rarus. The sequence goes on from CM040927.1 coordinate 8,763,907, forward strand.
CATATTGTTTATCACAAAGTATGCAAATACAAAACAATTATTTAATTAGTTTGAGAGCATATAGGGAGACTCTATTTCATAATTCGCAGGGCTTCTTTCGGCATAATTTACTTGTTTCTATTCTCTGATTGGTGACGATTTGTTTGATGAATCATGCAAAGTTTTTCTCCTGGACTTCCACTGTTGAACATAATAATTAAAAATAAAAGTTGAAATAATGCAGGCTCATGGATAAAAAAAAAGCAAACACAATAGATTTAATTATTGTTAAAAAAAAATGCTTTCTTTATGGAGAAAATAAATAGCATTTTTATTTCTGGAACCCGACTGTTGCACTATATATAACAAACTCTTTGATACAGTATGTCCTGCCCCAACTTCCTGTTTGAATCGGAATGTTTTGCGAAGCAAGAAAGAAAACTGTGCATGTCAAGCCCTTTGATGGGTTCTAAACAAATGTGAGTCTTTTTGACTGATTCCTTAAACCAGTTCAAAAGAGTTTGTATGTTTATTGTATTTATTTATTGTATTGTATGAAGACTGCAAATCTTAAATTGAATCTATTATGCTATTTTAAAGGTTCCTAATTTTTTTTTGGAGGTCTCCTACAATAGGTTTGCATTCATCAAAGGTCAAAAACACTTTAAAAGGACAGTTCACCAAAAAATGAAAATTACCCCAGCTGTTTGGATTACTTTTATGATGGATGGATGCACTTTAATGGACTTCAAAACAGACACAGCCATTCACTGCCATTGTAAATCTTAGAAGAGGCAGGGCATTTTTTTATATAACTCCGATTGTATTCGTCTGAAAGAAGAATGATCTTATACACCTAGGATGATTTGAGGAGGAGTAAATCATGGGCTAATTTTCATTTTAGGGTGAACTATCCCTTTAATTTTCTCATAATATACATTGCAGGATCACCTCTTTCCTTACATTTTCTGAAAAGTTTTGATCACGGATCCAGTCTCTCAAAACCCCTTTTTTTCTGGGAGTCTACTTTCTAATTGGTCAGATGGCCAAATCTGCTGTGATTGGTCTAAAGCTTACAGCACACGTCAGAATGAAACACCCATTACTATATCTGAATTTCAGCTCTGGAAGCTTTCTCAGCACTTGTGTACACAGTTATAAAAACAGTTAACAGTAATGACGGAGTCAATATCAATCGTCATGTCAATTCGAGTGTCCAATAATGAAACATTGGAAGAAGTAGCTGATAAACCCAAAGCCATCGCAAGCATGTCGTAAAAAAAGCTACAACTACACTGTTTGAGGGCAGGTCAAAGTAGATGTACAGGCAGCCAATGAAGACCATAGGCTGGGCACAATGCAAATTAGTTACAAATGTCATATATTTCTCGATATCCTGTGAGTGACCAATCATACATGTGATCTAGCCACCTTTGCTGAGTGCAATTACTTGGCACATAATTTTCACTTTCTAAAATTACAGCAGTTAATTAATAATTGAAAGAGACCTGGGGAAGAGAAGTGGTTTCAGCTATTCATTCCTGATTCTATATAATCTTGTTATCCTAAAGCAAAGTGGCCTATATGATGTACAATGACACAAAGAGGCCCAGAAGCAATTAATCAGGACAACTATCTCTTCGCAACCAGAATAAAGACTGAACAATGTGACTAACGAAGAGTGACGTGTGCAATAAAGCCTAGACAGGTGGAGAAAACTGGCTATTTAGCTGAGCGAACGGGCATGGCCAATGAGTCACATTAATCAAAGTCTGAAGGAAACGTCTGCTCCAGATAAGTGTGGAGCTGTTTTCATCAGAGTGGCCAGATATCTCAGCTCGTCTTTTACTGGGCTGACAGCATTACGTGCTGGAGCTTAGCAGAAGATTTTAAAATATACTGTAGGGAACAACAAAAGCATCACATCCTGAGTGGGGGAGTCCCACAGGAATAAGGTGTGAGAACATGATCTAAAGTGAATCCATAATGAAACATAACAGAGTTGGATCGCCATTAAGGGCTGACTGATTGATTGAGAGTGAAGCATTTTCAAACCAAAGATGAAACTTGATAGATAATGGGTCTCATTCACTAATAATTGTGTGGGTTATTTCATATATACGCACAGGAGAACTCCTCACAAAAAATCTCTGCCTAATTCACAACATGTTCATACGCACATGAATTTGTTCTTAACATCCTTCGGATGTTAGAGAATTTGAAGTATTCTAAATGAGTAGTCATTTGCATAAAACACGCCAAACCATCTCCATATAAGGCCTTTCCTCACACACTTTCCTTACAGCCTTTAGTCACTCTCGTCAAACTTACCGCTGTTTGCAGATGCACTCTCGCCTATGGAAGCTTGTTTCAGCCACAGCATAAAACATTTTTTAAAATATTTGCGTCGTTTTATCTCACAATTGGGAGTTTACATCTCACAATTCTGACTTTTTTTCTCAGATTACAGACCTCTCATTAGCCAGCTGTACATACATGTTTATCTGCGTTAAGGCCCGTTCACACCAAGGACAAGAAAACACCACAGTTCACACCACAGCTTTAACGATAACAATATAGAGAAATTATATCGTTGAAGTCATTTTCAGAACGATTTTATCCAGCTGATGAATGACAAAAACATTGACAGCCAATCAGAATGCATCCTGCTGTAACGAACTCGAGCAGTTAAAGTTGCAGACAAGCACGCGCTTAGAATAAAACAGAAAAAATGTTTGGTGTGGACTCTAATATAGTTATCTTTATAGTAATTGTTCTTGGTGTCTTTATTCAGAGAAATCTCACAGCTTTTCTTACTCTTTAACTGTATATTATGGAATGTATTTAAGATTAAATTAAATTTTATTATTTAATAATTTTATTATACAAGTTCATATAGGAATTATATAAAACAATTAATGCAACATACTTCAATATAATTATAGTCAGAGTAAGTGTTTTTTGTGTACGTGTGGTTTCAGTTGTTCCTATATTTTTTCATAAATTTAGAATACATTTTATTACGGAATTTTAGGTGAATCATGATTTGTTCTTAAAATCGTTTGCATGCACATTTCACACACAAATGTGTGCATGCTTAGTGAATGAGACTCATTATTAATTAGATTTTTACATATTCTGATATGAGCTTGTGCCATAATGCTATAATAAAAAATATATACTTTGGAGAAGAAAAAAATCGAATTTGCCAAATGCTCAAATTATATTTAATATATAATGATTTTATATTATTAGCCCTTATCAAAAATACAGTCACACTTTAGATTAGGGTCCAGTTCTCACTAACTAATTAACTATGACTCAATAATCTCCTAATTATTGTTTATAAGGTAGTTGTTAAATTTAGGTATTGGGTAGGATTAAGGGATGTAGAATAAGGTCATGGAGATGGAATAATATTAATATGTACTTTATACTAATAAACAACCAATATCCTAGTAATATGCATGCTAATAAGCAACTAGTTAATAATGAGAACTGGACCCTAAATTAAAGTGTACCCAAAAAATTTTTTCCCCAAACACAAAAACTTTAAAGATTGTTTAAAGAAAATAGCAGATAATATGGACTTAAAAAAAAGAAAGAAAAACAAGAAGCTAAATTGTCTATGAAAGTAGATTTTTCAATTTGTTAGTCAATGTTTGAGACAAATTTGAAATATTATTTTGTACTAAGAAAAAAACACCAGAAAAAATTACAATATTTCAACCCAGAATAATTTCTGCTCTCAGTAAAGCACTCGGTGTCTAGCAAAAGTGCTATTTAAACAAAATAGTTTATTTTATTATTTTTTGTAATATAATGTTATATGCTTTTAGACGAACTGAACAAAACAAGTTTAAACCGAAAACATGATTTCCCTTTTATAACCAATGCCAAAAAGCACTTTAAATAAATGAATGGTTTCTATAGCATTGACAGTTGCTAGGGTGTTCATGGGTGGCTGCTTAAAGGGGTACTTCAGCGCTGGGAAGATGAATCTGTATTTAAACTGGGTCATTAATGTAGTAGAAATGAGAAATTATTTTTGAATTTGGTGCCTTCTAGACTGAGAAAACACAGACAATTTATTTTTGTCTCATGGGGATGAAAGACAACAATTCCCAGAACGCACTGCTTCACTGCCCTACTCTAGGCGCGGCTAGTCGGCTACAGGATTACTGGATTACTGGATCACTTGCCTACCACGTTCATTTTCAGAAAATCAGTTCAGTTAAAGACACTACAATTAAAAACTGAACTTGTCTGTTCGATATAATGCGAGTGAGCCGATTGAGCGCCACGGCACAAACACAGCAGGATCGGATTTCATTCATCACATTGGCTGAGGTAATCGCGGGATTCGCGGCTGTGGTTGCATTCACAGCACGTGATCAGTCTGGCGCGTGTTCAGCTCATGTCTTTAGAAGCTTAACTTTCATAGGAAGTTCATTTTAAAAGTTAAAACACTCGCTTTGGTCTCCACCGCTCCGTTTACATGAATCTACGCAGCTCTGCGAGCCGAGTGCTGTGAGTGCGATGTTGAAAACATGAGGAAACAGCACCACCTGCTGGCTGTAGTCTTTAGCCTCTGGCCAAAAACTCCTCTAATGATGCAAAATGACGATATTTGCGTCATCTGAGGAATTTTTCCAGAAATAAAATACATAATTCTCTCATCTCAGGGTCATATGAGGGGGGAAAGTACGATAATTTGAATATACTCCTGGGTTTCTACTGATACAAAGCTTAATGCTAATCGCTAAAGTAACCCTTTAATGAAATCAAAATAACCAGTCTGCATGATATTCTTATCATCAAAAATCTGATTGTTTAATAAGTAGCACATCTCTCCTCAATTAGTCTCATTCATGCTAGGCTTAGGGCTTTGTTCAAACTGTAAGGATGAGCAACAGTAATAATGGTGCTTCAGTTAACATCCATGGATTTCCGTAAAAAGTACATCAAAATAAAACACATGCACTTAATATGAGGCATCTGCAGAGCTTTTTAGAATAAAACAGCAGTCTTGTCATCAGTAATGTGAATACATAATTCCTTCTTCCTTTTTGTGCTTTGAAACTTCAAACACTGTACATGTTTTTAGCACAGGCATATATGTCATCATTTCATACGGAGTGGGGGAAAACAGTATAAAGCCTAGATTAGTATAGCGACTCTTATGTCACATCTTATAAGCCCAATATTACACTTTTAAATAAACCTTGCCATCTCTCTTCCGATCACCACAGCAACAAAGTTATTCTTGGTGGTTTGCTGTGTGTGCTTTTTATAGAATTAAACTCAGAGGCTGAAACATGTGAATCTCATTTTATTTTCAAAATAATGCAAGCAAGGTAATGGTCTTTGCACACTGAGTCCAACATTTTTGTATGGGTTTATTCGTATTCATCACCCTGTGGCACTGATAAATCAAAGCCCATCTCAAAATGCTTGCTACAGATATTATGACGGACGAAAGTTTTGGAGGCAGTCTGTAAACGTGATTGACATAACATGAGGTTGTATTTATTTTTAACGTGCGAAAATTTTTAACGAGTGTACAAAGACCTTAATTCTTACTACGCTGTACATTTTCATGTCCCTATCTTAAAGGGATAGTTCACACAAAATGACATTTTTAGGGGTTCAAGCACGAAGTGCTGAAACCCTATTGTAATTGTACTGATTTTTATTATTATTATTATTCTCCGGTAAAACGCATCGTGCAGCCCAAACCGTAAGGGCTGGAGCGTTGAAACTTTGTCAGATGGTAGTCCTCAGCCTGGGACGACCCTGAGAAGCTATGACCCCAAATGGCCTATAGGTGGCGCTACAGCAACCAAAAGCGCAAAATAGCTCATAACTCCTAAACCGTTTGGTCCACACTCAAGTGTCTTATATCACTGGAAAGCTGAGTCCTTGCCAAACAAAACGTATATCTCCGATTTCATTTCCGGTATGCAAATTTTTCCGCCATTTTGAATTTTGTTGAAAACCTACTTTTGCGAACTAGTCCCTGGTTTTTGGCCTGATCGGAACCAAACCAGTGCACAACTGTTCTCTGGAGACTGAATATCAATAATCATTGAAAAAAAGTAGAAATTTCGATTCATGGTCGATAAGGGCGACAAAATGGTCATTCAGGGCGGAGCCTATTTTACTCAAAAGGCTATAACTCAAAAAGTAAATGAGATATATTCATCAAACTTGGTACACATATGTATGGTCTCAATTTGAGGTCAAAGTAAAAAAGGCGAAGATTAAGCTCTAGGTGGCGCTATAATGTTACAAAACATAATAAAGGCTATGACCACCTGACCGTTAGTCTGATTGACTTGAAAATTGGTGTGTAGTGTCTTGGTCCAAGGTACCATGTAAGTCTATGAGGACATTGGCGTATCTCAAAAAACATGGCCGCCATCAACCAATTAAGTTTGAGCACCTATAAGACAAGGTTAACGGAAGCCGATCGGAACGAAACTCGATGGGCATGCTCGACTCATGGCCCTAGAGGTCTGTAAGAATTTTGAAAGAAATCGGCCACTAGTTGGCGCTAACGAGTTTTATGGCTCTGTAATCACATGGTATTGCACAAATCCACAAAATATGCATATCATAAGATAGATCTCCTTATGCTGAACAACTTTGCCTCTAGAACCATTGCTGTCAATCAAATCGTTCATTAAATATTTACAATTATGTTAAAAACCTACTTTTGCGAACTAGTCCCTGGTTTTTTGCCCGATCTGAACCAAACCAGTCTAGGACAATTCTCTGGACTCTCTAGATCAATAATTATTGAAAAAAAGTTGAACTTTTGCATTTGGATGGCTATAACAGGGTCATTTGAAAAAGAGGTGTGGAAAAATGCACTCAAAAGCCTATAAATCCTAAAGGGAAACTCAAAACTTCACGAAAATTGTTGGGTATATGTGGCATAACATGCTGAAGAAGCATGCAAAGTTTTATGGAGATCGGACTATAGGTGGCGCTATAACTGTTAAAAAGCTTTAAAACCATGCATTTCCTATGGAAAATTGCCTGTATTAGCTGCAAATGGTATTTTCCATCTGTTGCAATATAATGTTTAAATCATTTGTTAGATCTGCTCATTCTGACTCTCTACGTCAATAATTATATAGAAAAAATAACTTTTGCAATTGGATGGCTATAATAGTCATATCAATATGTGATTTTGACCAAATGTCCCCAAAAGCCTTTAACTCCTCATTGAATGTTTAGATCATCTCAAAAAGAGGGAAGTACGTGTGACACATGACTCTAAACAAGCATACAACATTTTATGGAGATCAGGCAATAGATGCCTCTATAAAAGTTAAAAAAGTGACAATGCTTATATTGGTGTATTACATTAAATTGCCATAAAGCCACCAGAGGGCAGCATAAGACCACTTATTGGTTCATTCTGCTCACTAAGCATATATAAACTTTATAAAACCATTATAATAACATTGCAAATCACATTTTGACAATGTTTATCAATTAATTTGTTCATTTGATGTGTTTTTCACAATATTACATTACAATTCAAAATAACACCTGAAAATATGTTTTAAAGGGGAAAAGATAGAATAAGTAATTTGCTATACCATTTATTAAATTCAAATATCTATATCTGCAACAAAATGTGTATGTGAGTTAGCACGTTTGAAGGCATTCACCCGGGAAAATGTGCCCATTAAATGGAAAACAGACATTTAAAATGAAAATGAGCTAATGAGTGGTTCTCTGCTGCCACCTGCTGGTTTTAAAATCTCATTTTGTCATACTACTTGATTATATTGCTCTATAATTCATATTTAGACATTATAAAACCACTATTATAACATTTACAATCACATTTTGACAAATTCGATCAATTCATTTTTATTTAAACAGTGGTATTGACAATTCTGCCAAACAATGATGGTATGATTAATGTGTAAAAATTACTACAAGACTAGGAGTAAGCATTGTGTTACTAATAATTTATTTAAAATATCTACATGTAAAACAGAAGTGTGTGTGTGTTTGTTTGTGTGTATCAGTCTGTCTGTCTTTCTCTCTCTCTCTCTCTGTATGTGTGTGTGTGTGTGTGGCCAATATCTACTCAAGAAATGCTCAAACTTTATTCAAATAAGCAGGTGACACATGACATTACATTTGGCAATAGTTTTTTGCTTTAAAATTAATATCTAGGCATTGTAAAAATCATTATAATAACATTTAATATCCCATTTTTTTCAATGTTTATCAATGCCATAGACTTATGCTGGTTCTAATGCTAATGTTGTCCTATAGAGGGGGCTGCAGGATCAGAAATATACTTTATTGTGTTTCGACAGGTTAAAATTAAATGTATAGGCTAGAATCATGGTGAATCAAACCTCAATGGGGTAAATCATGGTAAATCACATTAGAATGTGGTAAATCATGGTGAACTATGGTAAATAATGCTATAATCATGGTGAATCATACCACAATGTGGTAAATCATGGTAAATCATACTACAATGTGGTAAATCATATTAGAATGTGGAAACATGGTAAATCATGGTAAACTATGGTAAATCAGGCTAGGATCATGGTAAATCATATTAGAATGTGGCAATTTGTGGTAAATCATGGTAAATCATATTAGAATGTGGTAACTCGTGGTAAATCATGGTAAACTATGGTAAATCATGCCAGGATCATGGTAAATCATCCTACAATGTGGTAAATCATAGTAAATCATATTAGAATGTGGAAACATGGTAAATCATGGTAAATCATGGTAAACTATGGTAAATCAGGCTAGGATCATGGTAAATCATACTACAATGTGGTAAATCGTGATAAATCATATTAGAATGTGGAAACATGGTAAATCGTAGTAAACTGTGGTAAATCAGGCTAGGATCATGGTAAATAAAACTGGAACATGGTAAATCACAGTAAATCATGCCAGGACATGCTAAATCAATGTAAGCTATGGTAATTCATGGCAAAATATGGCGAATCACAGTAAAGTATGTTAAATCACTAACACAGGGAATATCATGGTAAATCAGGCAAGAACATGGTAAATCAAGGTAAACTATGGTGAATCATGGTAAATCACACTAGAACATGGTAAATCATGGTAAACTATGCTAGTACATGGTAAATTAGACCATAGGTGGCACTATAACTGACAAAAAGCTTTGAAAACCATACATATCCTATATTAAATTGCCTTTATTGGCTGTAAATGGTCATTTTCATCTATTATGTCAGTGGTTAAATGCTTTCTAAATGAACCTTGGTGTCTTTTGATGCTTTTAGGCTTTTAGTCCTTAAAGGCCTTAAATGCTTGAACCCGCTAAATGCTGCTTGCAGCTTTAATTATCTTTGTATCTGCTTACCCAGGGCATCCAAGATATTGGTGACTTTGTTTCTTCAGTAGAACACAAACTAAGATTTTTAACTCCAACTGTTGCAGTCTGTCAGTCGTAATTTATGTTCTACTGAAGAAACAAAGTTACCTATATCTTGGATGCCCTGGGGGTAAGCAGATAAACATAAATTTTTCATTTTGGGTCGAACTATCCATTTAATATGTTGGATATAAATATATACTAAAATATAACTATTTTTCTTGTATCACAATGTCAAAATTTCAACATAGGGGTACATTTTTCTAAAATATTTATATATTTTTTAAATATAAATACTCAAAATACAACAAGCATATCAGAGGGAACACTACTGGATAACTGGAAAGATCCAAAAGAGCTCAGTGTATTGATAATAACAGCTTTAAAGCCCGTGCACCAAGAACTATAGCTAACAATAAACATAATGATACAGAGTTATAAATATATTTTTGAATATAAAAGAATAACAGAGTCCACACCACAACTGTAACGATAATGGCACAGAAAATTATATCAATGGAATCGCTTTCAAGAACTATTTTTTTTCAGCTGATGAACGATAAAAACATTGACAGCCAATCAGAATCCATCCTGATTTAAAGAGCTAACATTTAAACCGACAGACGTCAAAACTGCAGCACGTGTAGTTAATATAGTTATCATCATAGTTATCGTTCTTAATGTGAACGGTCCTACTACTGTAGCTATTGTAAAAAATGACCTTGGTTTCAGTGGCTGAGAATATCCTCAGGCACACAGGGGATCTATTACAAACTCAATTGCCAGACACAAACTGTGCTAATCAATATAAAACACATTATTTCCCCTTAATCCTTACCAACACCGAGACAGTATAGTGTACTATCCACTGATCACCTCTGATGCTGTAATGTGTGATTCAGAAATTACAGGCTTCAGCAAACGCAATCAATAGTTCAATAATGAGATCTGCTCATCATGTGCAAAGGGAACAGATCCTTGAGGGAAGCCTTTTCTGAATCTGTGAGATTAGAAAGTGATGTGATCAAGAAAATCAAACACTCCATTAAGGATAATTACAGTATAGTGAGTGTTTACAACAGGGAAACAAAGAGGGACCAATTACAACATTCGCCAGAGAATAAATGCCACACATGCCTTTAGTTACCAAAGAATTTGGACCAAAATCTCCATTACAATTCAGTCTGTTATTGCAGGTAGATGTCTTGGCAATTACTAAAGGATCAATCAGTAAGCAATTGCAGAGTTTAGGACCGCAATTGTATTGATATTATATCTGTTTTACTTGTTTACTCACTCTCATGACTCCCATAGAACTCAAAAGGGGAAATTGAGAAGAATTTCTCCTTTGAGGTCTTCTTTTACATAGAATAAATGTGATTCAGAATGCCGTAAAAAAACTGAAAACTCAGAAACTGACAAGATCACCACAAAATGATCATAAATAGATCAAAGAAGTTGCATGTTTGCCTATTCAAATCTAGCATGTTGCATTTGGTTACTTTAGAGGAACATCAGAACATTGTTAGTTTTGGAGCCCATCCACTTTCTTTGCACAGACAAGAGCAGCATGAACATTCTCAAAAGCATCTCCTTTTGTGTTCCACAGAGATAATAAAGTACTTTGGGTTTGGAACAACATCATTTTTGAATGAATTATTCCTAAACATTATCAACTAAAACAACACACAATTTTTGCCTGTTCAGTATTATTTAATTTAATAAAAACTGACCTCTTTGGAGAGGCGTGTGAAAAGATCTCCCCCTCTGAGAAAGTCCAATATAAGATACAACTTTCCTTCTGTCTGAAATGCTGTGGGGAAAAAGCAACAAAGGTGACATTGATTTTTCACCTGTCAGAAGCAAAACGCAAAAAACATGGAAGTTTACCCACTCAAAGTTTTACTACTGCAGTCAAGCTACTGGCAATCTATTTTTGAATAAATAATGATTAGATAATATAAATTGTTTTTTACAGTCAGACAGCATCAAACTTGAATACTAAAGATTATATGATAGCTCATTAATGTAAGGCTATATCTGTAAGGCTGATCTGTTGTCATATAACTAAAGAATGAAGTTAAGTTTGTAGCATTGTTACATTTAGTCACTCCACAAAGCTGCCTGTTTGTCCTTGAAATAGAGCATAGGGGGTTCAGAAATTGATGTTCTTGTGTAAATGTTTGTGTTCTGTTGTTTACAATCTCCTCCTGAGAGAACAACTTACCATAGTGGAGTTTGACGATGAAGGGATGATTCACTTCTGCGAGAATGTCTCGTTCCATTTTCGATCTCACTCTATCCCGCACTTAAAATACATAGAGATAAAACATAAAGACAAGAAGACATGTTAATGTGTGAATGTTTCAACTCATTCATTCCCTTGGCAAAATCACACGTGTGTGAATTGCCAAATGCAGATTATGAGACTCTGTATATTGATTTATGTTAATATTGTGTGTATAGTGTTTTTGTGCTGTGACCCTTGTGAATATAATTGACTTAGGACATAACCAGATATGGCTTAACCAAGTAATTGGCAATTGGGTTAACAGGTTTATATGAGATAAATAACTGAAATATTATCTAATTCTGATATTAACTTGAATTTTTATGTTTTTAATAATAATTGGTCTCCTTGCTGCAAGTTGTGGGTTTGACATTTATCAGATGCAATCTTGTATCTCCCAATTACTTAGTTTGGATATGCAGATGTTTATATGGATGTAGTATTATAGTGGTTATTGAACATGAAAAGTTATGGATATGGGTCTTTAGGCATAAGCGAGATTACTACTGTAGATTGGACAAAAGTATTGGGACACCTGACCACCAAAAGGAACTGTAATGACATTAAGGAGTTGGCCCACCCTTTGCAGCTATAACAGCTTCCACTCTTCTGGGAAGACTTTCCACAAGACTTTGGAGCATTTCTGGGGGATTTTTTGCCAATACATCCATCAAATCATTTGTGAAGTCGGGCACTGATGTTGGACAGGAAGGCTGGACTCGCAATCAGTTCATCTCAAAGGTGTATGATGGGGATGAGGTCAGAGCTCTATCAAGAGCCAGTCAAGTTCTTCCACATCAAACTCTTCCAACCATGTCTTTATGAACATGGACCTTGCTTTGTGTACTGGGGCACAGCCATGCTTGAATAGAACAGTTTCTTCCCAAAACTGTTGGAAGCATAGCAGTGTCCAAAATATCTTGGTATGCTGAGGCATTAAAATTTTCCTTCACTAGAAGTAAGGGGCCTAAATCAACCCCTGAAACACTGCCCCATACCATTTACAGTTGGCAAAATGCAGTCAGGCAGGTAACGTTTTCCTGGCATCAGCCAAATCCAGACTCACCCATAAGACTGCCAAACAGATAAGTGTGATTTGTCACTCTACAGAACACGTTTCCACTGCTCCAGAGTCCAGTGGTGATGTGCTTTACAACTCTCCATCCAACACTTAGCATTGTACTTGGTGATGTAAAGGCTTGCATGCAGTTGATCGCCCATAGAAACCCATAAAATGAAATTCCCGTTTTTGTAATGATATTAATACCAGTGGAAGTTTTGAACTCTTTAGCTATGGAATCAGCAATCGGTGACCACAATGGGAATTTACGTGGTCTTCCGCTTTGTAGGAGTTACTGCTGTTCCTAAATGCTTCCACCATTACAATAATACCACTACTGTTGACCATGGAATACCTACCAGGGATGAAATTTCACAAAGTTATTTATTTGGGGCAGTCATGGCTTAATGGTTAGAGAGTCAGACTGGTAAGCCAAAGTTTAAATGTTTGAGTCTCAACACTGGCAGGAAACGACTATGGTGCCCTTGATCAAGGCACCTAACCCCCAATCGCTCCCCAGGGGCAACAGCAAAAATGGTTGCCCACTCCTAATGTGTGTGCACTAACTTGGATGGGTTAAATTCAGAGGATAAATTCCAAGTATCGGTTACCATACTTGAACTTCACATGTAACTTTCATTTTATTGCAAAGGTGACTTCATTCCTATAACAGAACCACTCTTGAATTCACTAAGCTCTTCAGAAAGACCCTTTCACGCCCACAAATGTTTGTGAATGCAGACTGCATGGCCGGGTGCTTGATTTTATACACCGGAGGCAATGTGTCTGATTGAAACACCTGAATACAAGAATTAAGAAGTGTGTCCCAATACTTTTATCTATATATAAGAGATAAAACCACATATGAAGGAAATATAGAATATCTCATTCTGTTTTTGCTGTTTACACGCATGAAAAACAATATCAAAACCCACAACCTTCAACTCAACCTTACAAAGACAGAATTGCTTGAAATCACTGCCAACCAAACACTTCATCAAGTTCAAACTTCTCCATTCAGCTAGGTTCCTCATCCATAACTCCTTCTAGGACAACCAGGAACCTCAGAGTTGTGATTGATGATCAGTTAAACTTCACAGACAACATTGCTTGAACAGCCCGGTCTTGCAGATTTTCCTTATGCAATGTTAGGAAGATCAGCCCCTTCCTATTGGAGCATGCTACACAACTCCAAGCTCTTGTTCTATCCAGACTAGAGTATTGTAATGCTTTCTTGGCAGACTTTCCAGCATGTACTGTCAAATCTGATCCAGAACGCAGCAGAGAGAGTGGTCTTTAACAAGCCGGAGAGAGCGCATGTCACACCTCTCTTCATCAATTTGTACTGGTTGTGGTTGCCAATCGCCGCTCGCATAAAATTCAAGGCATTGATGTTTGCCTACAGAACAACCACTGGCTCTGCACCCTCATACCTAAACTCATTACTTCAGACTTGCCCTCCGGAAGCTTGCGTTCTGCAAATGACAGCGCCTTGTGGTGCCATCCCAAAGAGACACAAAATCACTTTCACAGACCTGTTCCCTGCTGGTGGAATGACCAGCCTAACTCAACCCAAACTGCCATTTTCAAGACATGGCTAAAGATGCATCTTTTTTTGGCAACACTTGAACTGTTAATACTAACACCTACTATTCTATCATATATACTTATTTATTAAAAACATGCTACATGTACTGTGCTAGACTAACTGGGACTAGTCACAGCACTTTCATATTATTGCCCTATTGTTGGTTTCATTGCTTCTATTGTTCTCCTCATTTGTAGTCGCTTTGGATAAAAGCATCAGCTAAATGATTAAATGTAAATGATCTGTGCCAGATATGATTGAAAAGAAACTTAGTTTGGCAGAGTAAGAAAGTTTTTTTTTTCTTCATTAAAAAGTCAAATTTAAACATTAATCAGAAAGGTGAAGAAGTGTGTAGTTTTTGTGCCACTAGCATCACCAAAGTAAAGTAATTGCAAAAATAACTGAAATAGGCTCCAAACAGATTCCCTGTTATTGTTTTCCCAAACAGGTAGTCCGGCTCCAAACTCATGCCAATGATTGAGCCATTGCCATTGTGACAGGATGGATGCTCAAACAAACAGCTTTGTTAGCATTATAAAGCCAATATTTACATACGAAATACTCATACATTAGTTGTCTTTGCACATTTTATCATCTAAAAATGTACATACATAACCTTTAAGCCTGCAGAAATTAACTACAAATCTTTGACGAGTCTGAAAACGAAAGCAGCATGATGGATGTCGCATTCACACGG
Source organism: Gobiocypris rarus (assembly GCA_023029165.1). Lineage (NCBI taxonomy): Eukaryota > Metazoa > Chordata > Actinopteri > Cypriniformes > Gobionidae > Gobiocypris > Gobiocypris rarus. The sequence goes on from CM040927.1 coordinate 8,778,921, forward strand.
GAATCTTTACACTGAATGATTTGTCTTATGTAACAGCTGCAGCATTGCTGTGGTCTGACAGTGAGGTGCCACATTCACTAATACTGTTATATTCATTCACAAGTACATGGAGAACTTGAAGAGAGCAAATACTTTGGTATGTAACCATGGTTACATTGAGTGAATAAGTTATGTGGGTTGTGAACAGGTTGTGAAACAGATTACTACTCCAAACTGAGCACTGTGAATCACTACGAAAACTGCTTTTTTGCCGTGTTTGTTGTGTAAAAACAAAGGGATGAATCACAAAAATGAATAAATGATGAGGAAAGTCAGTTAGCTGCTTAAGACTTCAGGTTTATCTGCTTTTGTTCATTTCTAAGATTAGCCTAATTCATTTTCTTTATTCCAGAGTAGCTGCTGTGGATCTTAAGTATGCGAAAAATCACCTGGTTGTCTAAGTGGGACCTTTTTCCCATGTTAAATAATTTGATGATTCAGATACTCTTTAAAAATCAACCAGAGAGCACTTCAGGCCTCCTAGCAGCTTAGTTATGACTCACAGGTTAGATGTCATGCTGAGCTGAACTAATAACTGCAGGTTTTACATCAGTACATACCAGGGAGAGATGGACAAATGTAAGGCAAACTAATTATAGAGTAGAAATAATAATTCAGATCACTTAATTTAAGGGCTGAAGTGTAAGTTTTTACCTTTCAGAGTTGCCTTTTTTAAGACCTTCATGGCATAGAGTTGTCCTGTATCTGTACCTTTGATTTTTCTCACCAAGAACACCTGTAAATGAAACGTAAGATCACAATTCAAGACCCCACAATATTCACATCTTAGTCTGTGCCCAGGGGCTGTCAAGCTCCAAAAAGAGGAGATATACGAAAAAATATGTATTTAAAATTCCATGACAGTACATCTGACGTTTTCTTAAGCTGTGTGACAGCTTTGTGTGAAGACTGAGAGACTAAAATTTCTTGAAAATACCTGCTCTGTTCTAAAGCAGTCTAAAGTCTTCTTTGTACAAAGGAATCATATGGCGTCTGAAGACTTACACTGTGTCCTAACCAGATGTTGATAAGATTCCAGCGATAAGCAATTTGTCTGTCCACACCAGATGTGCCACGACTATGAGGCATGACAAAATCAATCAAATATCACAGGTAATCAGAAGAGTGTGTGGGTGAGTCTCTCTGCAAGCGCTCTGCACTCTCAATGAATCAAATTCATACGTATTATCATTAAAAACATATTGGGTGAGGGGACATTGTCATAGAATATATTGTTTGTTCATATTGAGTTGTTCTGAGGTGAATTATCAAAGTATTAGGTTTGATAGTGAGCTAAGGCAACATCTCATCTCAACTCAACTCACAATTGATTTCAATGGAATTTTGCATTAGCGCGTTGCTAAGCTAACAATACAGTAGCTACTCTACTAAAGCAAAATACATAAATATTGGGTAAACATGTAAATTTATCTGTTGATACTTTTTCATTATTGAATGAATTCTAAGTATATTTATAATCAACGTTTCTCATGTTGTCAACAATCTTAAATTAAGATCATCGCATTGCATTCTGTAATTGCCTTCTCTGTTGGAAAATACTTGTGATGCTGCCTTACAAATTCTCCAAAGGTACCTCTGATTATACAGCCTACTTTAATGAATGCCCTTTGTGTCTGATTATGATATCTTTTTAATGCTGCCTACATGAAGCTTAGGTTTTAAAACAGGCAGGAAATTTCAGTTTTGGGACACATGATAATCATTTAAACCTATGTAATGTAAATCTCCCAACAACTGATCTAAATCTTTTCCCATCCCAAAATAAACTCAGTCAGTTCAACTAAAGGGCTTATAAGGACACAGAAAAGGGTTTTACATCCATTGCACCAAACCTGACATGGCTGAACATCACTTGTATTAACAAAATTACATACAAACAAATGGCTCATCTGATCTTAGTCATTGGTAGCAGTCTGCATAAACAGTAACAAACAGATGATAAGTCAGATGCAGCATTTTCAAAGCTCACCTTTCCATAGGAGCCCTGACCCAACACCTTGAGCAGCTCAAACTGTGACGGGTCTGCTTTCTCGAAGCCCTCTTTCACATGATCGCTGATATCAAACTCCTTTAAGATGCTGTCATCCTGCAAAGGCAACAGATGGCACAGCTCAGAGAGAAATAAACAAATGCTTTTGCCATAAAGCTGTGCGTTTAAGCATATTTGGCAGTATGATGCCAGCTGGGATTATGAATAACAGTAGTAAACAGGTCAAGAAAAGGGTTCAGATGGTGTGATCATTAGTGTGTGCATCTCATTGCCATATTCATTTAATAGGTGCTTTCTCATAAAGCAAATGACAAATATTAAAGTGTGCAATTTATAACAGAATTAACAATATAGCAACTACCAATTGCTCAAACTGCAGTCGGGTAGAAGCTTCAGTTTGCCATGTGGGTCAATTAATGACAGATATTATCTCCTAGGCACTTGGCAATAAGGAAGAAAAGATCTGTCATTACTTCCATTTCACATAATGTATTCAGTAGATTTTTCATCAAACTAGGAATAGAAAATGCAGCAAGATTTTTGTCAGCAGATTTTGGGCCTGGTGAAAAGTTAAAAAATTGCATAAAGCATAATAGCATTATTTAGGGATATTATGTAAAAAAAAAATAAAGAGAGAAAAATTGGGCAATTTTTTAAAACAACTTATTTTATATAACATTATATAAATTCATATGATCATTAAAAATTACATGGCATCTTCATATTTGGTAGAAACACACCCTTGAAGTAACAAATGCAGGTGTACAGGAGTGTTAAATATCAATAGAAATGTCAAAATTTATTTTTAGTATGAAAGTAAATAGCAGACTGTCATTTATCCAAAGTGATTTACAACATAATTAGTGGCAATTTACCTGGAGCAACACACACACACACACACACACACACACACACACACACACACACACACACACACACACACACACACACACACACACACACACACACACACACACACACATACACACACACACACACACACACAATGTGGGGACATTCCATAGGCGTAATGGTTTTTATACCGTACAAACCGTATTTTCTATCCCCCTACACTGCCCCTGCCCCTAAACCTACCCATCACAGGAGACAGCGCAGTTTACGTTCTGTGAAAAAACCTCATCCTGTATGATTTATAGGCATTTTGAAAAGTGAGGACATGGGAACGTCCTCATATTTCACCCTCTTTTTGTAATACCTATGTCATACCCATGTCATTATACACATTTGTGTCCTGATATTTCACAAAAACATGCCCACACACACACACACACACACACACACACACACACACACACACACACACACACACACACACACACACACACACACACACACACACACACACACACACACACACACACACATACACACACACACACACACAATGTGGGGACATTCCATAGGCATAATGGTTTTTATACTGTACAAACCGTATTTTCTATCCCCCTACACTGCCCCTGCCCCTAAACCTACCCATCACAGGAGACTGCACAATTTACTTTCTGTGAAAAAAAAAAACTCATCCTGTGTGATTTATAAGCATTTTGAAAAGTGAGGACATGGGGAACATCCTCATATTTCACCCTCTTTTTGTACCTATGACATACCCATGTCATTATAAACATTTGTGTCCTGATATTTCACAAAAACATGCCCACACACACACACGCACATTTATTTATTCAGCTTTGATATGATTTATACATCTCAATTTCAGAAAATTGACTTTTATGTCTGGTTTTGTGGTCTAGGGTCACATTTAGTCTGATTTATAAGATGTTTTCCAAATAGGGATTAGAAATTGTGTTTTGTGTTTGAGTGTATGACGTTCTTTACTTTCTCATTACCACCTGTGTTTTGTGATGGTTGCCGAAGTACATTATAAAGGTACAAAAATAACTTTAGTCATTTGCTATATTAACATTATTTCAGTTCAGTTTAAATTTAAATTAAATCAGTAAAACATAAAACGTTGCTACTATACATTTTTACAGCAAAGTTCTGGCAACCTCAGCTGCTTTTTTTTTCTTTTCTTTTTTTGAAAGCGAGTCAGCAGCTTATTACTGCAAACTAAACTTGACAGAGTGATCAGATGCAACTGATGCTAAGTAGAGGAGTCACATAAATATATACAAATTTCACCAATATGCTATATATTATTGAAAATTGTTTTGGAAATCACATTAATCTCCAATGTAATTCTATGGGATGCTCTGTAGCACTTGTCTGAGCAACAGTAACCAAGAAGGCCGGGGCTTGGTGATGGGTCAGTTGTGTTCCATCTTGCAGTAATAGCCTCTCTCTCTCTCTCTCTCTCTCTCTCTCTCTCTCTCTCTCTCTCTCACTCTCTCTCTCTCTCTCTCTCTCTCTCTCTCTCTCTCTCTCTCTCACTCTCTCTCTCTCTCTCTCTCTCTCTCTCTCTCTCTCTCTCTCTCTCTCTCTCTCTCTCTCTCTCTCTCTCTCTCTCTCTCTCTCTCTCTCTCTCTCTCTCTCTCTCTCTCTCTCTCTCTCTCTCTCTCTCTCTCTCTCTCTCTCTCTCTCTCTCTCTGCCTTTGCCAGGTACCCCGGAAGAGAGGGTGGGTACCTGCAGAGGGGACAGTCTGGATTGCCATACTGCAGACACGTGCCTGTAAACTCAAACGCTGACCACAGCTGAATAATGCAACCCGCACTGAGACTGACACAGCTCAAAGCCCTTAAACCGGCTTATGTCGAGCCATGCAAACGAATAAATAAATGTGCAGCTGCATTACATAACCACAGTCCAGCCCGGGCCACTCCCGTGGCATGATGATGAGTACACTGAGGATATACAAACTTCAACCTCAGCACAGGGGCCTGATTACCAATTCTGGCAGCTCCTGTTGAGCTATGCGCATAAAAGCCAAGCCAAGCAAAAGAGCTGCATGACACCTCAACATGATCATCATCAGGATATGATGAAGAATTATAAAATCTTCTTTGGTGATAATTCACCTTCAGATCATGGGGATGGTGCTTCAGTCTCTGATAGAGTTGAGGCTAATTGTCACATTAGGAATTTTATAAAATTTGAGAGTTGTGAATTCTATTATTCAAACCAAATCTCCAATATCATCTTATTTTGTTAATAACTCTCGCTAACAAAACTAAAACCAAATTGAAAGACACTCAGAAAAGACTCAATATTAATGATGCATAGAATAATCAAGGTACATTTTAACTGAAAGCTTGAATTGTGTTCATATATGTCAGAAATTGATTTTTTTATTTTATTATAAAATAAACCCACCTTGAGAAATATTCACTGGAGTAAAACATGTGACAAGACAACTTGTCCTGGTCTTCACTTTATATAATGAAATTGCTCTTGTATTCTAAATTCAATTTAGATGCAAGGAAATGAGAATACAAAGAATTTGTTACTTCTAAGAGAGATAGAAAAAAACTTCAACAGGCCAAACAGGCTTTTCAATTTAGTTTTCAATTTAAGATTCGGCCTCAGTGGTTCCATTTTCAGACTCATCTCACAAAAGAATTGTCTTTTGATTGCGTGAAAGCTGTGCTACAGCAATCATACGCAAATAGATAGTAAATTCATTTCATTTTGCTCACCTAACTGAGGTTTAACGCAAACCCTTGGGGTACATTTTAAGACATCACAAGCGCACTCCTCAAGTGAAGTCTCTTCCAAATGGAAGACAGCATAATAACTGTTTTTGGCTTTATTGCATCCAAGACAATGTAAGAGTGTTTAATTTGATTTATAAAACGGTTGGTTCCAAATCAGTCCTTGATTCTGATTGGTCAATAGCTGTGTTTTAACAAACACGGCTATGACCGCTTCACCCTCACCCAGCGGTTCTGTGTATCACTACCACTGATCTATATAATAACAGTGATCACTACACAACATCCTTAACAACCACTCCTAGCTACGTAAACATATGTTTGATCTCATTTGTATTGTTCATTGAAGCTTACAGTATTATGTAGAGAGAGAGATCGAATGAGCAAGTGCATTTTCCTTCAAGTCTGTCCTATATTCGCAATGAAAATCAGTTTGAATGTTCGTTACAATATCTTGACAGTTAAGGGGTTTTTCTGTGCCCTGACACTGACAGCTCTAGTCCATAGACTGTAAAAAATATGGAGGTAGTGTCCGTGGCGTCACCCATAGGTTTCTGAAGCGTTTCTTCAGAACTTTAAGGTTTGATATAATTTAAACGAATGAGTTATAAAAACAAAATTCACCCCCCTCACAGTTGTCATGGAGGGCTGTAAATATGTTTGTTTTTTTCTGCTGTAAAGTTGGCCATATCTATATGGGGCTCAATGAGATTCTGCTCCCTTCTGGAACCTGTCCCTAGTGGTCAGTCGATGAATTGCAGTTTGCGTCACTTCTGTATTGGCTTCAAGAGAAACTAGGAGAGGTTGCCGCTTGTTGTTAAAGCAGTTTCAGTCCTTTCAATATAAAAGTATTTTCTACTGACTGACTACCACATAAAGAAGTAACTTCTATTGCCGTTCATGGTCAGGGACTATTTTTTCTAGCGGAAGGAGGGCTTTTAGTGATTTTACTTCATGAAAGTTGCAATGATACATATTTTTTTGGCTTTAGTAGTTGTATTTTGTGGTATCCATTTTATAAAAGCAATAAGGTACTTGAGGCTAGTGCTGTCACGGCTAAAGGGCGTTATTAGGCATGACACAAAGGGCTTGAGCCCTTGCCTCTTTTAATTGTGAAAGTGAAAGTGCCCTTTTCATGGTACCTACACGAAACACGATTTCTACCGAGGAGGCACCCCGGCACCCACGCTCCCCCACGCACACGCGGAGGTCTGGGCACGCCACTGTTGCTTACGTACTTCATTCAATACCAAAAGTATTGAAAAGAAACAGTTCATTGTAACTGATGATGATTTTACACAATATTTGCGTTTCATCTGTATATGCTTTTTACAATAACAGTTTTCATTATTCAAAAGAAAAAGTTGCATGAACCTAAAAGGATGTAAATCCAGTTAATGTCTAATATTTGATATTAAATGGGCACTTTACTTTACTTATTAGGCTCTTATTAAATAGGCACTTATGAAGGTTCCATTTAATTTTTTAAGATTCTGCCTTAAAGGCCAAGAAAACGTCTGGAGTTACTTTCTGCTTAAATACTCTTCCTTTACATGTAAATAAGGCTCATTTTGGAAAGACTTGATGAAATATGATATGAATAAATCACATATAAATACTCAGTGGGACCAGATGAAATATCTGAGTAGAAATGGTAAACACTGTAGATCAGAACCCAGTCTAGACACATCACTGGAAATGAACACCATGATGAAAGTGAGCTGGTGTAACCTGCATTTCAAATCTGCTGGGTTGCTTGATCAAATGAGGGGAAATATTAATTTTGGTAACACTTTACTTTTACTTTGGTCACAGGTTCTTTCTTTGTTCATGTCATGCGTATGCGTATTACATGTTCAGTATGCAAGTTGTTAAACTTTTTGGAGGAATTCTTTATATTGTAATATCCTCACTATGTTTACCAAATTCTATGAATCTTGAATGTGTCAAAAGAAAAGGGAAGAATTATGTGATATCTGTCCTGTGAAGCATTCTTGTTGTATGCTGGAATCGGTGATATGAATCATTTGTCTCAATAAATAAAAAAATAAATAAAAAAAGCAAGTAGTGTTTCTTTACTAAGTGACATATATATATATATATATATATATATATATATATATATATATATATATATATATATATATATATATATATATATATATATATATATATATATATATATATATATATATATACACACACACACTAGTACACTTTTTGCACTACACTGTTGTTGTGTAACCGTACCCTTAGTGAACACGTTTTTTCTTTACCTCTTCTGCAATGATGGTGTCAAAAATCTGCTAACATCTTGCTGTAGAACACTGCGGCATGACTGCTGTGATGGTATTGAAATCTAAAGATGGATCTTGAAGTATGAAACACTGTAGAAGTAATATCTGAGATGCTCTACACCAGCCTACACAATATACCAGCTTTTGCCTGTGAGCTCACGATCTGTCACAAACAGCATGTAAACTCACTTTAGTGTGTTTTAATGGAGGAGAGCTCTGCAGCACAAGTGACAATGCTATAACAAGCTATGACTCTAATTACACATATTCAATGATCATTGTTTATGGTCATCTTAAGTCAAATTATATCAGTTTAAGTCAAAATTCCAGTCCTTTTTATTTTTCAAAATGAAGTAGTTCTGTGAACTGCAATGGTTTTTCCATCCAGGTAAAAGGAGGTATTTGGCACAGTGCAAAGTAAAGATAACACTCTTTTCACCCATGGCCTTGTGTCCCTTCATAAGGGAATAACTTAAAAAATAACTGAAAAAGTTGAAATGATGGCAAAAAGATTTGCATGCTCAGGGTAAGACTTGCAATTGTAGTGTACGATTGCAATTGTAAAATAAATTTGTGTGCACTTCATGTAGCACAAAATAAATCTGTGATTAACCCATTTTTACAGGTCATATGTTCACAATAAATTATAATATTTGGGGTTAAGATCAAATGTTAAGGTCAAAAACCTTAGCTAATAATTGACATAATAATTATAATAAATACATTTTCAGACAATAAATATAGTTTAACTTCCGGTGGCTGCTAAGCAGGTCGGAGCATTTGCGGTGATCGGTGTGTATTTATCTGCATTTATCAACTGCTTTATACAATCAGAATTTACAAAATATGTTTTATTAGATACATTTTTACATAGTCCTGGGTATATTTGACACAATTCTACAAAAGGTCAGTGCTCTCAAAACAATTAGCAGTGCATTGTTTTCAGTCAACACATTTATTAATGTAAAATCATTGTGCTCATCCCCTCTCTCAGAATGATTACATGTTTTATTATTACATTTACTCCTAAGCAATATTATTTCACATTATATTTACAAAATTCCCACTAGGTCATTGCATGTAGAGATTTAAGAAGTTCAATTTTGGTGCACTGAAGTAACTCGTTTCAAGACAAGCACATGTGCCATAATATAATCTATACTTGCAAATCTGACACGTGTCAGCCTGGACAGCGTTGCATCTGATATGGATATAGATCTGGTAGATCCCTGCATAGAACTAAATGCCAGGACTTTATCTTAGATGTGACTTCATCCCTTGCATAAAGATTTGCCATATGATGAATAGTTAATAAACTCAACATCAAATGATCAAATTATTGATGAAAATGTACCCTAAATGTAGAAAGGTGAGTGCAGAAATTCAGGCTATACTTTAAAAAAGGAGTAATACAATCTTGCTTCTATAAGGAGTCGTATGATATGAATGCAAATAACTCTGGTTTGTATTACTAATAAATATTTCTGCATTTAGATCCTGCTTCCTCATCCTGTTTCCCTCATCTGCTGCGGTAGTATTATTACTATAGAATTAAAATAGAATAATACTGTTTTTCAATTTGACAATACAAAGGTATATGCAAATGTGTACAATGCTAACACTGTGTACAAAGCATAGCCTATGTTGTAAAAAAAAAAAAAATAAAACTTAAAAAGTTAACTTGTTACCTAAAGTTACGTTTACCTCAGGAAGATTTGGCCATGTCTTTGGTTTAGTTATCTAGAAAAATCTAAAATTTCTCTTATTCACTAAAATAATAAATACATTATAAATTTTTTTGTAGACTATAAGCATTTTTTTATGACAACCGAATTTATATAAAAATAAATGAATAAATAAATAAATAGCAGAAACTTTCTTTTGTAATTTAGTACATACATCTTAAAATGTGTTTCGGGTCCAAGCAACTCAAAATGATGGAGCCTTTCATAATCACAATTATGTTGATTTCACAATGTTCTCAAATGTATTATATTAAAAGATAATTATTATGTTGTAAACATTGTTTGACTATGTATAATATATACATTATATACATTATGTTCTGGTATTGCCTTATGAATTTTGATTACTTTGTAAATTGCTACAGTGTATTCACAAGGTAATACATTTCTTATACAATAACCTATTGCATTATATGACATTTTTATTACATTGAAAAATAGTTATTACGTAATAATAATAATAATAATAATAATAATTTGTTACATTTATATAGCGCTTTTGAAGGCACTCAAAGTGCTTAACATATAGAAGGGGGGAATCTCCTCAACCACCACCAATGTGCAGCATCCACCTGGATGATACGACGGCAGCCATATTGCGCCAGAATGCCCACCACACATCAGTTGATTGGTGGAGAGGAGACAGAGTGATGAAGCCAATCATATATATATATATGGGGATGATTAGGTGGAAATGATGGACATAGGCCAATGGGCAACTTTGGCCAGGATGCCGGGGTTACACCCCTACTCTTTATTGAAGGACATCGATGGGATTTTTAATGATCACAGAGAGTCAGAACCTCGGTTTAACGTCTCATCCGAAGGACGGATTATGAGCTCAAGACTTTATTACTTTTTAAGAAAATGATTATATTATTAACATTTTATTACATTGATAACAACATTATGTGCACTATGTTATATCATTATGCTTTGTTATTATATTACGAGTTACTATATGGTTCTTGTTGCTCTAAACCTTATTATTTTTTAATAATTCAATCTTCATAGATAAATATTTAATTATACTCTTGCATCAAACACTTCCATGTATAAAACATTGCTGAAATTGAAGGGTTGATATTTTAGGTGTTTTTGTAGGTCTGATGGACATGAGGCAAATCGGAGATCGAACCTCTTCCTAACTGCTTAGGATCCTCAGGTGTCTCTTTACACAACATAAAAAAGCGAATTATCGTAAAACTAACTATCGCCAGTCACCACTAGATTAAAAATGTTTCTCACAGATTCACTGCCTGAAATGTCATATTTGTATGTCTAGGTTCATTAGCTGTATCAACATAAATACCATACTGATCAGCCTGAAAGTTTGATGTGAAAAAAAGATAAACAAGTTCTTCAGCTTTACATATGAGGTATGACCATGTACTAACAAAACAGACCAACAGACCATAATTTACTTATAAATCAAAAACCACTACACTAAAAACCCATTTGAAATTGAATATACTGCATGTATTAAGCATCACATACACAGTTGTTTGCAATGACATCCCAATATGACATCATACATTGATCATTTCCTCTTGCCTGTTGAATACTGATCTCACATTTAATTAAACCTGTCTTCTTATCATTTTACCTCCACATGACTGCTTTTGTCAAACCTGATGACTTCACCGCGCTTATAGTGATGCTGGGCCTGGGCTAACACTAACTTAATTACTCCAGCCATTTCATTTCCTGGGCTGTGTTATATGCTGACTACACTTACCACTTTTGTTGAAATAAAATCAGCTCTATTTGACTGCTGACTGTCTTTTTCTGCAGTAAAGGTTGGACCTTCATTAAACACTGAGAATGAGCATCTAAACTCACAATGCTCAGAATTACTGACATTTCAAATCTACAATATATACATTTATTTAGTTTGAAAATATATTTTGTGCACAGCAGGACTTTATTATAGCCTGAAGATCATAACCAAGGGCAGTCACATAATTCTATTATTTTTCTAATGGTGTCAGACAATTATAGATAGCTGTTTATTTGATTTTGGATAAAGAGGAAATCCACTGTCATGACCACATTAACATGCATTTAACAATTTGGGCATATTAGTATCTATGTATCTTGAAAACACACAACCTGAGTAATATTCCAGTTTTTCGAAATCTGAATAAGTCAACATGAAATATGCTTTGTATTAATCTGAATTCTGTATCATGTTGAATGAGGATTAATGAGTTGATTTAATTTCTCTGCAGAATTACTAAAAATGATAAAAAGACTATTTTATTTGGAATATGCAGGTCTCCGAGCTTAGGGAAGCTGTCTTGCACATGTCTTTTCAGAATAAAGAACATTCAGAAAATGCATCTTAATGAATATGTGCATATAAATGTGGTCTGCGTTTGTAGCGTGCAGTACATGCAGTACTTTACCAATCTAAAAAATAAGCAGCATATGGATTTCCAATATTTCAATCCTGTTCTGGCAATTGAACATTCCATGACCTGTCATTTCAAAAGGCTGTGTTTTGTTGGGTTCAGTGGAGCACAGAGCTTTAAACTTCAACATCAAATCAAACAAGGGCTATCCGTCCATCAGAAATTCATTTCTGAAAAAATTGGCAGTATTTAGCTGCATAACTCTGCTATATGGACAGAAAACATGCTGACTCAATTTATAGAGCTTGGGCCCTATTTTAACAATATGAGCACATGGTCTGATGCTCAGGTGCAATTAGGACATCCACGCCTGAATCCACTTTTGCTGGTTTAATGACGTAAAAAAACGTCATGGGTGCATGTGTTTTGTAGCCTGGCATGGCCATACTCAATTCTAGTCAGAATATGAGTCTTGTACCGCTCCATTGAGCTTTGATTATGGGGCGTGTTTCAACCGAGCCAGGAAAGACCTCAATTGGATAGACCCACAACCAATCAGAGCAACGGAGCGACGCGTAACTTTAGTTGTCAAATGTCAACAGAACTCAACTGCACTGTGTTGTCAAGTCCGTGTTTTTCTCCATGTCTGCGGTTGAAGCGACCCCAATTATGTGATTATATAAACCCAGGAATGCGAATTTTAGCAGGCAACCTTGCCAAAATAACATATTTTGCCAACCAAACGGCATTTTTTTCGGAGATCCCCCCGGAAAGTTATTGTTTTGGCCTATAGTTTTGAGTAGCAACTGTGCGCGACATTGCAAAAAAACGTGGCAACCCTGTCTGCACGCGCGCTGGATTAAGTAACGTTACAAGAAAAAGATGAGTGTAAACGATCTTTGCCAGTGTTGTAAAAAAAGAATTTAAGGATACACAGAGTACTTACCAACACGATCATCGTTTCTGAGAGAAATACTGAAGGTGAATGCATATACGAACAAGTTCTCCGTTTAGGATAAGAGCAAATTCAGTTTTGGGCATAATGTGCAATAAACCAATCAGAGTCTCATCTCCCATTCCCTTTAAAAGCCAGTTGCATCTGCACCATGGCAGATTCGCTATATTTACATGGAGGAATTTGCGAGCAGAAAGACTGAACGCTTCTCAAGAGAGGAATACGTTTTATTTTTAATATTTAAACATGTTTGTGTGCTGCTGCCCTGAGTGTGTATTAAGCCGAGTGTATGCGCGTTGTGCTAAAGCACCCTTTAAATAACAAAGTGGCGCTGGGCGTAAAAATGATAACTGCGTCAGCAAAAAGCACTTGTGTCACATCTGGCGTTGCATTGATAGGGACCCTTGTCGCTTTAAAAACCTTTTAGAAAGGCAATTTAAGTATCATTTGGATCAATAAAGCAGCAGGTGATATATGCACAATATTGCACTCTTTCACTGCTATAACTAACGTGTCGCATTGGAATTCACACTCTGATTGACCATCTCACTCATTATGACTGTGACGAGCGCTGTTAGACTGCTGAGGCAGACCAACCTAAAAACGAGACATTTTACTTTTGTCATCCTAGCAACAAACAGAGTTGTGTGTAATGGAGTACAGCAGAGCAGCATCAACAATATCAAATATTGGGCCATATTGGCCATTTCTAATTATTCTTGTCCCCCTCAGTGTCTATGGTGGTTACGGCACTGCTATGAGATACTAAAGCGTATACAATGTGTAACAACCTGCCAAACGTGTTCTGTTGTTTTCATTACATTATCAGAAATCAAAGTTAGGTCAATTTTATCATCCATTGGACATCATCACAGGTGCACAGATGCTTCATAGAATGCAACTATTTTGAGGTCTTAACCATTAATACTGAGAGACAGGTATGTCAGGTTTAATCATTGTTGCCAGCAGACATTTGAGGGTTCAGCAAAAACAGCACAGGACTGAATGACGAAGGGTCCACAGCTGTTGAAAACCAACCATGCTGTTGTTTATTGTTATACTGCTGATGTTGGTGCAGCTACTGCCTCTGATGAGAATCATAATTGCAGTGACACTGTTAAAGACATTATGAAAAATCCTTCTAGTATATTGCTATTCTATTGAAAATATTAATATTATATGGTATAAATCAGATTAACAGTGAGTGTAATTGTGATGCACACATGAATACAAAACACCAGAGTACACACAACATAAATGCTCTCATAAAATAAAAAACTGCCTTTTTAAATATAACATAAACAATTGTGATGTTTTTTTAAGCAGGGAAATAACCCTTTATCAATTTACAAATAATATTTTTTACCAATACTTATATATTTTTTACTTATACTTATATATATATATAACAATCTTTTGAGTTAATAATGTACAATAAATATGCTGCTTTTATAATATAATTATTATTGTTTACATTCTTCTTTCCTCCGTATACCAGTACCAGTACCAGTCACAGTATAGGTTAGGTTACTAACAGCCAGGCCTATATAAAAAGCGATAAAATAGGACATTTTTTAGTCCTATTAAAATAGGAAAGATTTTACAACTTCTGCAGATTTATGTCAAGCAGCAATTAATCCATAATACAATATACAAAAAGGAAACAATCCATACTAAAAACTGCAGTGGGATTTTGTTTGATTCTTAGCGAATTATTTGATTCCAGGTTCCTTTAGGATAGTGTGTTCCAAATTACGACAGAAATCCCAACAGGAATCCTGTATGATTTGTTTTGACTAGTTCAGGCTACTGCAAACAAAACTAATAGAAGATACAACGCATGTTTGAGAAAACCTTTGTTAATAAATCTGAGCAACAATGAATTTTTGCCGTTGCGTTTCCAAATTTAGCACTTCAGCACAACTTTACACCGCAACGGTCAGATTTCAACATTGTTTAAAGGCACTCAAAACCTTTAATTTAATGATTTAACACACATGTTGGTAAACGAAACAAATGAAGCGATACTCACCTCTAGTTTGCATAAACTCGAGCTTTTGGATCTCGACTTTCTGCGCAGGTAGACGGAAAACCATCTTCTCACCGTAAATTTGCGCATGTTCGTATCCATTTTCCTGGTTCGCCTGCTATCCTCAAAATACAATTTATCTGTCCAGCGTTTAAATCCAGATCAGCACAACAGTGGGGATTTACAGTCGCCTCCCCTCCACTAATCCATAATGCTCACTTATGAGGGGGTGAGGCCATGACCAAGCCAAACATGCAGGTTCGGGGACGAATGCTGACGCTGACCCGTCCCACTCAAGCGGACGCGCTAGTTCGGTTGTGGTACGGGAGAGATGACGGGAGCTGTCCTCCTCAGAACCACCTTCACACTCATGCCGTACGGAAGAACCCTCCCCAATAAATGAGCTCCTTAAAGCTGAAGTGTGTCATTTTTATGTAGACTTAATTTTTTCCTATTCCAAATATTTTTTTACTAATTCTGGCATATTGACATGGTGTATTTTCATACAACATGTTCATGAATATGCATGGTCCACCTATCAAATACAAATAAAATAAATAAAAATAAAATAAATAAATATGTTAAGGGAACTATAAGCAAGCCATTCATATGTTAATTCCCCTAAAAATATAAAATTAAATAAAATAAAAAGTAATTGCTGCGGCTCTGTGGTGCTATCAAAACGGCTGGTGTCTTTGCTGCAACCAATGAATGAGTTTGGGGCAGAACTAGCTTTTTTTCTGGCCAATGAATGGGAAGAGAGAGTTCAGAAAGCTTGTTAGAAACAGCTTCAGAGCTTTGAACTTTATTAACTTTAAACTTTAAAGACTTTTCATGTAGGCCTATTAATCGTTTTTTGTTGCCAATGTGTGAACATATTGTAATTAAACTTTTTTTTATTTTTTTTTTAAACGAGACCTTCCTAGGCTGTCTATGAAAGCATGTAGTGTGATTCATGACACCGGGGATGGTTGTAACACGGGTCAGTTGTAACAACTCCAATCTGTCCAACCAGGAACTAGTTACAAATGACCTAATTCACTTCGCACATGCTAAGTTTAGTCCTTATTCCACATGTGATAAAGTAGAGTTCTGTGGTAGACATAGCAGATGTTAGAGTGAAAAAAACAAAACAATTTTGAGGTAAGAAAGTAACTTTTTTTTTACTTATTTTTATTTTTGTTATGGGAATTTCTCTTTTGTAGTTAAACTCATCTAATTTAAATTATGTTTATTGTGTGTCTGTGTAGATATTTTTCATGCAAGCTGTTAGTGCTAATGTTTTAGTTGTTAGCTGTAAGGTGAGCTAGTTCATGGCTACATGACTCTGGGTTAGTTGTAACAACAAGACTCGGGGTTAGTTGTAACAATAATGAAATGTTAGTTCAATTAATTATGGTCAATTACTATGACTGACACACACACACACACACACACACACACACACACACACACACACACACACACACACACACACACACACATGTTGTGTTTCCATGTTTTATGGGGACATTCCATAGACGTAATGCATTTTATACTGTACAAACCGTATTTTCTATCCCCCTACACTGCCCCTGCCCCTAAACCTACCCATCACAGGAGACATGCTGCATTTTTACTTTTCAAAAAACATCACTTAGTGTGATTTATAAGATGTTTTCCTCATGGGGACCAAAAAAATGTCCCCACAAGGACAAAAATTTGGATATTGCCATCTTTGTGGGGACATTTTGTCCCCATACCGTAGGGATTACCAGTCCACACACACACACACACACACACACACACACACACACACACACACACACACACACACACACACACACACACACACACACACACACACACACACACACACACACACACACACACACACACACACACACACACACACACACACACACACACACACACACACACACACACACACACACACACACACACAATTTCAATATTTTACTGTGGCCAATACTATGACTGACTGTAACAAACATGCTTACACAATTTTTGTGTTCAAGTTCAATTTATTATGGTCAATTACGGTGACTGAGATGACTGATGAATAAAAAGCTTTCAAAATATATATTTTTTTATCATAATCCTTATTTCATTATGTTACATCTCACCCGGTGGATATCATAATGTTACATCTCACCCCAGGGTATGTTACAACTGACCCAGAGTGAATTGTACCATTTATGTGTATATATATATATATATATATATATATATATATATATATATATATATATATATATATATATATATATATATATATATATATATATAATGTTAAAGGCACAATATGTAAGATTTTGGATTAAAATATCAACAACAACAACAAAAAACACTAGAACAGTGTTATATATTTTGGTGACTTGTGTACTGACATTATCCCAAATGTTTCCAAGAATGTTTAAATCCAGACCGTGTTTGTGTCACCTATCAATGACATCATACCAGCGTTACCCTCGATTTCAGATAGTTTTTTTGTTTTTGTTTTTGTTGTAGAAACCATGGAAACACTAAAGACACTTTAATATATTAAATGTTTTATTAGACAAGGGAACACACTGTTTGGAAACGACTTATTGTACAGTAATGCAGCATTTTCTCCATCTAACAATGTTTTTTGGGAAACACACCCCTGGTAAGTAGCTAATAAGTGAAGCTAGTATAATGCTGTTTGTGAAGTTGTTTAATCCTCCTCTACTGAGATCTTGAGAGATTTAATGTCTTCGTAACTTCAGTTGATTTCATCTAATTCTGTGGCTGGAACTCAGTTGTTCTTGTTGTTTCTCTTTCATTTAGTGATTCTGGTGTTCATTATTCAGTGAACAGGGTTATGCTCAATCGTCTCTTATATATTAACTTAATTTAATCACTTAATTTCTTGACTGCAATGTATATCTTCTGTTAGTGAAATCAACTGAAATAACTCAAATATAATGACTTAGCTTAACTTATTGGATTTGACTTTGTGTGTGATATTGTGAGCTAACAGTAACTGCAAGCTCTCTGAGTTAATTTAAAGTTTGTAATTTCATTGGTTTTACTCAATAGTTTCTATACAAAGTATTTTAATGCAGTGTAAAGTTTAAAGGATTAGTTCACTTTTAAAAAACTTTTGTTGATAATTTACTCACCCCCATGTTGTCCAAAATGTCAATGTCTTTCTATCTTCAGTCGAAAATAAATTAAGGTTTTTGATGCAAACATTTCTCCTTATAATGGAGTCAATGGACCCCAAACGGTTCAAGGTCCAAATGACAGTTTCAGTGCAGCTTTAAAGGGCTTTAAACTATACCAGACGATGAATGAGGGTCTTATCTAACGAAACGATCGGTCTTTAAAAAAAAATAAGTAAAAAGTTTAAGTTTTATAAGCACAAATGTTCGGCTTGCTCTGTTCTGTGATATGTGTATAATACGCCGTTACGTTGAAAAGGTCACGCTTGCCGTAGGCGGAAATACAGAGTCAGTGATTACAAATGAGCGGAAGGAGGATTCAAAATCGTCCGACATCGTTGTTTTACCTTTTAACTCCCTTTTTTGTAAACGCCGTTTGACTGAGAATGTGCACGTTCAACAACGACTCTGTATTTCCGCCTACGGCAAGCGTGACCTTTCCAACGTAACTGCGTATCACGTGACGTCACGTACTCATATCACAGAACAGAGCAAGGCCAACATTTGTGCTTATAAAATTTAAACTTTAGATTTTTTTTTTTTTAATGACTGATCGTTTCGTTAGATAAGACCCTTATTCATCGTCTGGTATCGTTTAAAGCCCTTTGAAGCTGCACTGAAACTGTTATTTGGACCTTGAACCGTTTGTATAAGGAGAAATGTTTGCATCAAAAACCTTAATTTATTTTCGACTGAAGAAAGAAAGACATGGACATCTTGGATGACATGGGGGTGAGTAAATTATCAGCAAAAGTTTTTTTTTAAACAGACGAGCTACTGTAGCTCAAATTGCTCAAGAAGTTAATGCTGGTTCTGATAGAAAGGTGTCAGAATACACAGTGCATCGCAGTTCGTTGCATATGGGGCTGCATAGCCGCAGACCAGTCAGGGTGCCCATGCTGACCCCTGTCCACCGCCGAAAGCACCAACATTGAGCATAAGGACTGGACCATGGAGCAATGTAAGAAGGTGGCCTGGTCTGCGTTGCTTACCTGGTGAACACATGCACCAGGATGCACTATGGGAAGAAGGCAAGCTGGTGGAGGCAGTTTGATGATTTGGGCAATTTTCTGCTGGGAAACTTGGGGTCCTACCATCCATGTGAATGTTACTTTGACATGTACCACCTAAGCATGGTTGCAGACCATGTACTCCCTTTCATGGAAACGGTATTCCCTGGTGGCTGTAGCATCTTTCAGCAGGATAATGTGCCCTGCCACAAAGCAAAAAATGGTTCAGGAATGGTTTGAGGAGCACAACAAGAAGTTTGAGGTGTTGACCTGGCCTCCAAATTCCCCAGATCTCATCCAATAGAGCATCTGTAGATGTGCTGAACAAACAAGTCCAATCCATGGAGGACCCACCTCACAAGGACTTAAATGATCTGCTGCTAACATCTTGGTGCCAGATACCACAGCACTCCTTCAGGGGTTTATATTATGTAACATACATTGCCTTAATCAATCAAAGTGCTTTCTGTCATTTTGATAGATAATACATTGTATTTACCTGCATTAGAAACGTTCCAGTAAACACAACAGTCAAACAAATGGATAAGGATTATTTGTTGATCATTTGAATGATCATTCCTCTTCTGGGGATAGCGCATTTCATAATTCTGTCTTTCATACTACATATTCAGACATACAGCTTATTTGACATACTTCTTTTTGCATACTATAGTAGGAAAGTTTGCATATATAAACACAGAGTAATTGGTGAAATGCATGCTTCACTAGTTTACCTACTTAAAAATGTGATTATCATTTAGGCCTACTCGCCTTCTCATTTACTTACTGATTCTTCTGTGGAACACAAAACGAGATATTAGGTAGGTTTCACTTGATCTCTGTATTTTACGATATGGCGATTTCATATGTATTAGTACAATGTGAATCGTACAAAATATGCTTTTGTTTTAGTAAAAAACAATGAAGCTCCACCCCTACATCTAATTGTCAGCAGGGAGTAGGTAGACAAAAATGGATAAGTAAAAAAAAAGGAGAATTTAAAAATTCTAAATTACTGATGCTTAAATGTTTCAACTTTTTAATTACCACAACTGAGATTGGATTGAACCATATAGACTTAAACAGTGCTGTTGGGTCAAAGTGTTGAGAAACCAACTATAGTTTGTGTACTAATATCAAGCTCTGTGAACTAAATCAATTGACATACATTTTTATTTTATTTTCTGTGATGCCTAGAGTGTTTAAACCTCCAGGTAACTCTGACCACAGCTCTTTTCAGCCATAGGGGTTTTTGTGCTGAGAGCAAAGGTGAGATTGCATTGATACAACCCCCCTTGAACAGTTTAGAGGTGAAAACATCACGTTTTATAACAGTGGTGCTTATTTTATCCTGCAATCATTTAGTTGCATTTTGGGCATTGACTGTATTTTATCACGCTGCATAAAAGTTACGTCTGCATTTACATAGTTTTGTAAATTTATAAGCAGAGGTTAGATATTTCTTGCCATTTACAAATGAGAAATAACCTATAGTATCAAACACACCTTAAAAAAATTTCCAACACCAATTTTTTTTAAAGAAAAATATTGTTTCTTAAGTATCAGTTTATGATTCTGATTGAATGGTTTTCGTGAGTTTCATATTGATTGGCTATAAGGTGGTGAGTCAGCCTGTGCTCTATAAATAGAAACGACTGACCTGGCGGCATGGGCTAATCTTGCTTTGAAAGGCTGAGCAGGGACATCTTCAGACACCCGGTGGTACTGTAGCTGCAGCCTTAGTAGTGAATTCTATGCATAAAGGTGCTGTAAGCAACTTTTCTTTGAAACATCAATACAACATGATAAGGTTTCGTGACATATTACAATACTCTCTTTCTATAAGCCTCAGGTAGCAAAAAAGAGTCCGCTGAGCAGCCTGCACTGTGAAAAAAAAATGGTGTGGGATTTACTTATAATATTTAAGAAATTCTCAGCACATTTCATAAATAATAAAAAAAAAACTACAAATAACACATTGAATTAATTTTCCTTTTTTGTCCCTTTTTATTCAATCAGAAAGCTCTGGCCCTTGAGGTCAACTTTCCTGCGGAGTTTAGCTGTAACCTTACTCAAACTCACCAGTAATCAGTAAACGTGTTGTCCCAATGTGCCTAAACGTACTGTTTTTGTGAAGAAAAAATTTACACACTTTTGAGTGTGTAGCAGAATAGTTTTGGGACATACTATAATTGTGTTTTGCGCAGTTTGCTGGTGTTTGTTTTGTATTAAGCAGCCTGGTCAGATGCTTTTTAAAGCAAAAAAAAAAAAATGAATACAAAAAATAAATAAATTGACCAAAAGAAAAGAGATCATTACATTGCAATTTTGGATCCGTGGGTAGGGAAGATTAGAAAAATCCTAACCCACCATTTAAAAAGATCAGAAAAGTTGAACAAAGGACTGTGTTTGAGTTCCTGATGGAAACAAATCTTTGCATATGTATCACAGAAGAAAAACCAATTAGCACCGTTAAATCAGTCTTGAGAAATCAAGTGGTCCTTCGGGGGGGATTTCAGGTGTCTTCTGCCTGATGAAGTTGCTGCCTAAAGGCATCTGTACAGAGCACCTGCGCTAAGTGAACCATTCCGAAACACACTGGGCTGAGTGGAGCGTGTTTATCACAGCCGTTGATGTGTGTAATGGTGTGTAACTCCTGCTGTGGGGTAATGTGCCTGTGGGGGCAAGAAGTACACTGTCTGACTGTAATAGCTCTGAGGTTTAAAGATACAGATACTGTAAATTATCCCAACCCATTCTCACTCCCTCAGCTCTGAAGTCAAGCAGTTAATGTAATAAATGCTGCGTATGAAAATTCAATAGTTGCTCATACAATGATGTGTAGTTTGTTTATACCAAGGGCAGTGTGCTTATTATTTTCCAGAGGTAGCACAATTTTGATTCATCCCTGTAACTGTAAATAAGTGTGCATAAACATATTATTGCTGCTAAAAGTCATTACAAAAACAGTAGCCAAAAGGGCAGATAATTATTTCTTCTGCACAAAAAAAAAAATACTGTATGGAAACCATTTCAGTTTAAAAAAAGGGTAATTACCTCTTTAAATCTCACAAATTAACTTTATTGCCCACAATTATGACTTTAATTCTTCTTATTTTGACTTTATATTTCACAATGTGCCTTTCTCATTTCTTTATATCTTACAAATGCTACTTATCACTGTCACACAATATGACATTAATTCTTATTATGCATATTATGTATTACTTTTTTATTTCTCATTCTGATGTGGGGTTAGACAATTAAAGAACCTTTCAGTAAACAGTTCTTATGTCACGTCCTGCCTGTGTTTTACTTGAATTTTCATAGACTTTTAGTTTGTTTCTTTTAGTTACATATTTCCCGTGTTCCACCAGTCCTTAGTTCCATTAATGTTAATTTAATTAGCACACCTATCTGTATTTGAGTTCATTCCCCTGTGTATTTAAACCTTTCAGTTCATTGTCTGGTATTGGTTGTGTTACTGTTCGTTTGTGTTATATCACAGTGGATTGTCTGAGTTTTGCTTTAGTTAATAAACAACACTTATTTTGATTTGCTGATTTGGACTAAAACATTACACAATGAAAATGGATAGCAACCATATATGTTTCCAAGAAAGGGAATTTTCATAAGCCCAACTGGGCTGTTTTTTTTATTTTTCAAAATGGGAGGAAACTGGAGGAGTTTGTTGGCGTCAGTCACCTCACCACCTGTGATGACGCTCATGGAGGAGTTTAGGAGTGGACTGGATGATGAAATTCAGCTGGTCATGCCACTGGGGAATTCCTGTTGGACGCTGATCGATTACATCAACTTCGTCCTGTGGATTGACTTTTATAGTGGGCGGAAGAGGATTGAGGGAGCCGGTCTATACATCCATGCCAGTGGGTAGTGGAGCTGGAAGAAGAGGAGTGGCTAATAGACTTGGAGATGGCGGTAGTGCTTTCCACCCTGATCCCCCCACACAAATCTCTTCTGCCTCTTGAAGTCTCATCCAACACTGCATCACCATTGATCCAGTCCAGCACCAAGACTAAGTTATTGATGTTCACTCCCAGCCTGCCTTTCTTGCCTACTCCGCCAAAGCCAGCCACTCCTTCAACCCCGTCTCTCCTGTCCCCCTTAAGCCCTTCAGCTTCCCTATTGGCTTCGCAATGCAACTCGGATCCACCTTGGGGCTTCTAGTCACCAGCTCTGTCATGGCATTGGAATTCCCTGGCTCCACCTCTTCTCTCCTTGCCTCCTCAGCTCCACTGGGACCATCGTCCTTCCGGCTTCACCGGGCTCACTTATCCCACCGGCTTCACCTTGGTTAGTCATCACTCTACCATCGCCTTTGGTACATACTTCCAGGCCTTTGGCTTCACATCAACCTTCAAGCGCTAAGTCATGTTAATCAGCAATTTGTGTATGTATTGGCGAGTCCCATTCTTACTCTGCAGCAGCAGCAGCAGCAATAAAAGCAGCAGAAGTAGTGTAGCAGATCTATTCCGCCAAGACCAAACATATCAACATTTTCATATACATTACCATGCCAAACATTCTGAGAGTTGACATGAAATAAATATTTTTGTATAAAAAAAAGGTAAAAAGATAAAATACAAATCTACATTTGGATTTTCTCCCTAAATTCAAATTCAGGGGTTGAACGGGAACTTAAAAGGGCCTAGTTTCAAAATGTGGCACATCTCTGAGAGTGATGGTGTTCTGGCAGATGAAATAAAGGCCTGGAAAGAACTCCACCCACTGTGTCTGTCACTGCTCCATATGGGTTATCTTACAGGTGCACTGCTGCTTCCATTCATATTGAAAGTAATCCATCAGACAGGAGAGAGCTGTTTAATTCAGTCTTTTTGACATAATCTCTGTTTCTCTGCCACCCCCACCCCACCCCTCACTCTCGAGTGAAAACAAATTATGCAATAGCAGACATTTATTCTCAGACGCTCACAAATATATTTCTATTGTTCTTACTGTATACAAATGTAGACTACTTTTTATTTCATAATCTATCCATATAAACTCAAACTAAAATAATGATGATATGAAGTACATATGCATAATTCTGTACTATACTTATTTTCTTTGAGAAATTACAGAATACAATTTTACAAAAAAGACCAATGTTGGCTTGGCAAAAAATAAGTAAATAAATAAATAAACTGTACATTTATTTATAAATAAAGTATACATAAATAATTGCAACCTTGCAGTTTAAATTCTTAGTTTAAAGAGAGATTTGAAGTTTGGGGGTTGTAGGCCTTGCTATGTGGTTGCTAAGCAGTTGCTAGGATGTTCAAATGTTAGTTATCCAACTAATTTACTATAAGAAACTTTTGCATTTCTGTGGCAGTTATAAGAAAAGCATGATCTAAAGTAGAGTTGAGAGGTCTTTTTTTTAAGTGATCCTCCTTTTCTGGCCAACCTAATAAATAATAAATACATTGAAAAAACTGATGAAAAAACTATTGCGTTTAATAGGGCATGATATTAAAGTAAAGTAAGTAAAACCTCATTACTTTCCTTTAGAAAATGGTTTTATAAGGAGATTGTGAACGATAAATGTCTATGAATTGCTACGTGAATTAGACATTGATTGGGCTGCAACAGGATCTGAAAAAGGTTGAAGACAGCTTATCTAATATAATCATATTATACAAGGGATTGTACTAATTTTGGTTCCCCATCAGTCGTTTGACTTTGCATAGGATGATGCAGAGCTAGTACATGGCTGCCATGATGGATTTCCGATCAGCCAGTGTGGGCATAGACACTTCCAGTTTCACTTTACACTGACGTGCCGGAGAAAGACGAAAATGATCTCTTACAGATGTTTAGAATCTATTATATCACTTAAAATACTACTGAGATGTATATTACTAGCACATGAGCCAGTGGCATTTAAACACAAACATGCATGAGTCAGAATAATGAATTAACTCATGGTGCATACACAATGACAATAATGCCTACTGTAAATATAAAGGTACAGCTACGGTTAGATAGTTGTTTTGATAAAATGCACCATGAACATTCACACGTTTGCCCTGTTATAGAATACAATTCATCTCCATAAATATTATTTTCTCAATTCTGTGCATATTTTCACTTACCTACATCAATTACTCATCATCAGGTTCCTTAGGAGGCCCCAGGGAGACTAAAACCTCATTTGCCACGCCTCATCCTCTCTTGGGACCTCCCTGGTTCAAGAACATTCTGCAAGTGTGCTGCAACAATGGAGCCACAACCCTCATTTACTTTTGAAAATGCAGTGTTTAGTTGATCCTGGTAAGCACTCATTGTCACAATTTCTTTCTTCTTCCACAAGGGTGTTTGGCTTCAAGGTGGCTTTGCTTCCAGACAGGCAGTCAAAAGAACACAACACACATGTCTCCCAGACATCCTGTAGAATTCAACCAATCAGATGACAACTTTGAAAAGTGTTTCTAGTTAAGTGTGCCATATGCATCAGACATTCAGATAACAGTCCGTGGGCGTGATGTCTGAGGCGGAGAATAGTAAAATATGCCTGGAATTTGAACCGGCTGACTCTCACATAATCCTGGCCCGGATATTTGTCCAAAGTTCACACCACTTCTTTCCGGAAACAGGTGGTGTACTTGCAAGTTCTGCCCCTAGAGGAGGTAGACCCAGCCCTCATGTCACCGTGTCCCATTCACGCCCTGCGCATCTACCTGGAAAGCATGTAGAGCGAGCTTTAGGAGCTCAGAACAGCTCTTTGTCTGCGTTACATCCTAGAGACCCATGACATTCCTCTCAACAGCACTCTGACGAGAGATTATCTTCTTCTACTGGCTTCTAACACCCTGGGCGGCTCCTCAGTTACACCAGCGGATTCTCTCCCGACATCTCCAATTCCGTTAGCTCAGCCCAAGCTAGTTAGTGGGAAGCGTACAGTCAAGTTTTCTTCTCCCAAAGCACCTAAATGGCTTAAATATTCTGCAACAAATCCATCTTCTTGTCCTTGTCATGGACCGGCAGATAATAGCCAACTCATCCAGGTCATTCAAAGCCTCGCAGAGACAGTTAAAGGCCTTGAAAATTGTTAGACAGGTTAAAAAATGTCGAAAGCGCATCCATCAAACGCATCCAGGATTTCCCAAGCCTTCCAGTTCCTGCCAGGCTTTCACTCCCGTTTTCGGAAAACAATTAATGCATCAGCTGCTCCTTCTACATCTTCTGCTACAACAGCAGCCACTCTTCTAACTGCTCAGATTCCTCAGTTTAACCTTTCTACTGCCATGCCTGCACAAACCTTCGGTAGATGTTTCATTCCACCGGGCGCTGTTACTGTTTCCCATCTTCTGAGAGCAAACATCATCTAAAGTAAGGACATTAACTTGGCTTCTTTGCTGCTTTCTTCACCTGCGGCTGAACGACAAATGGTGGATTGTGGCGACGTGGCAGTTTCTTAAAGGCATCCGATCCCAGACTGCAAAGCAACCTCTCTTTTTCTGAGTTCGTTATCACCTTCGGCACTTACAAAGATGTTATCTGCCAAACATTTCCCGATCGCCGGGAAGAATTTGATTTATATCTAACATTCATAACTTATATCTTCCTTCATAACGCTTACTAACACTAGACTAGACTGGTCTGTTACTGACACCGAACTGCTGATTTGTCATTTCGGTGGCCCAAAAACTCTGACTTGTAAAGTATGCAGTTTCCACGGAAACTCAGCTCCCATTTGCCCTAAGGTGATCATTTGCTGAGTTCCGGGTGCTGTCCACGGTTCTGAACCTGAGAGCACCACCTATGATGTTAAGGCTACCCTATTTCTATTTACAATGGCATTCCTCACTGTAATAACTTCAATGAATCGGTCTGAACATTTTCTAAATTAAAATTTTCACATGTCTGTAGCTTCTCCTGGGACCCACACCCGAAATATGTCTGCCCATGACATCTGAGGCCTACAAACCGAGAGAAAACCTTTCATCTGAAAAAAAAATCTCTCCACCCCTATCAATGTCCAAATTCTCTCTGATCTTCTCTCCTCTCACCCTGATCCACTTTTTGTAGATTATTTAATTACTGGTCTTTCACAAGGGTTTAGGGTAGGCATTCTTTCTTCTCTATCTACCTCATACGTACCTACAAATCTGCAATCTGCTTTAGCTGAAACCGATGTGGTTTCTGTCTTACTTGAGAAAGTAATCAACAAAGGGTATGTTATTTGGCCTTTCAGTTCTCCTCCTTTTTCTCTTTTTTTTGTGTAAATTTACAGGGCATAGCTACTCACAAATATATTTTGCTTTGTAACGTTAACATGAAATATTTGACACGTCATCGCCGCATTGTAATACGATAGCGAGCATCAATGAATGCATTCAGAACCTTTCTCTTTCTACTACGCTTCAGATAATGCCATTCAATTAAGTAAGTTGGCAGGTCAAAGTGCTTGGCTCATTAGGCTGACATTACAAACGCCTTCAAAATTGAACCAATTCACCGCAGGGATTGGCCCTGTGAAATGGGATTCCAAGTTGTATTTTGCTGTCAGGCTTAATTTCGGGTGTAAAAGTACTCTGTATATCTATAACTGTCTTTTTGAAGCGTTGTGTTGGATTCTGTTGAACGTTTGCAAGCTCCCATTCATCTTGCATTTGCTTGATGATTTTTCCACAAACCTCTATTTTAAATACACTCAGACATATTTTCAGTGATGTAGGTGTTCCTCTTTCAAAAGAGAAAACTCTATACGTCCACCGCCTTCTCTGGAGTTTCTCTGCATTTTATTTGATTCAGATAAAATGCAAGCTTCTCTACCTAACGAGAAACTTCTTCGAATCAGATCTTTCATGGAGTCTTTTATCTCTTTGCATTCCGTATCTAAAAGTGACATGCTTTCTCTTCTCTGACACATGAATTTCACTGTGAGCGTTATTCCCCTAGGGAGAGCATTTATTTCCCGCCTGCTTACTCTAGCTCACTCAGTGGTTAACTTAAGCAATACGGTTGTGTTAGACGAGGGGTGCTTGTCTGATCTCAGTTTCTGGAACAAACTGCTGAACAGCTGGAACAACATCTTTTTTTTCTATAATGACATTCCTTAATCGTCTGTAGCTTTGGATCTTTTCACTGATGCCAGTCCCTCTATTGGCTTTGTCATATTTTTTCAAGGGCTATGGTTTGCCGAGAGATGGCCAGTTAAATTTCCTATTCTTGATTCAGGCTCTGAATCTGTAGATTTCATTAGAATTGTTGCACTTTCAGCTTTAAAAGCAAATCACGAGAATGTGGACCAATGGTTTATTTGAACTCATCTAGTTTAATGATTTATTATAGGCTATTTTCATAGGCCTAATGGAAAAATAAGAAACTTCTCTAAAAATTTAAACGCACTTTAATGTTTTTCTATTAAAACAATAGCAAAAAAGACTTTGTATTGTCGCACAGAGTTTGCGACGTGCAGTTATTCAACAAACACAATCGCAAATCTAGAAAAAAAAGTTTGCAAAATCCCCATTAGAGCAGCGCTCGCCACAGACACGATGCCATGAGAATCTGCCCAAACTGAGTGTGTTCAGCCGTTAGAATATAAAGCTTTAAGAACATAAAGCTTTAAGAACATGTTCATCATAAACTGAAAAAAAATTAATAATCATAATAGATGAAAAACTAAAACTAAACAAAACTAACAACAGTTACGGAAAAACAAAGTAAATTAAAATAATAATTAGCAAAAATAAATTATTATAAATAATTAATAAGCTCTTTACTGTGGCGGAAACTCTGACCTGTGGGTGTTGAGGGAAATGTCTGTATATGGCGCTTCATGCGTGTGTGTATGCTGCGTTTCAGGCAGGTTTTTGAGCCCGTAAATTACGACTTACGACGTTGTAGCGTTCCAGGCAAAGTCACGCCAAACTGTCTGAGTAACAGGAATTATGGTAGCTAGATGTACACAAAACATAGCGGACTGTATGGAGCTTATGCTCATTTACAATAATTTAAATCGCCATAGGTGCTTACTCCTTGCTTATTTAAGGGGAAAAGAGGAGAAAAAACGGCGCATAAAGCAAGAGAAGCTGTTATACCTTTTATTTTACATTATTTGTATATTTGGAAATGTTTTTGGTATTAATGTATTCTTGCACTCAATGGACTGAAAACTGCTGATAATGCATTACATTTGCTGATAAATAACTTTAGAGCAATACCTTATTTTAATAAACGATTCGGTTTTTAATGCCTGACTTCCATAAACACAGCATCCGTAAGGGCTGCCATTGTTGTTTCGCGGGCTATGTGACGTCAGAACTCGTAACTGGGGTTACATCAATCTAGTACGAGTTCACGGGTGGGAAGTCACGGGTAGAAAGCCGTTCCAGTGCAATTTTACAGGTAGAAGATTGGAAAAACACGGGTTACGGGTTGCCTAGAACGCGACATTAGCAAAGGCGATTAACCGCTGTCGTGTGATGCACTCAGTGAAGAACCAAAGCGTAGAACATTGCTATTCCTAAACGGCTGTTCACAAAGACTGTGCTTGTGGCAATAAAATGGAAAATAACACAAGGTAATGAGATGCAAGTTGAACCACTTTTAACTTGAGCGCATTGCTTTTAGAATGACATTTCATGCTCGATGAGAGATGCGGGTGCAAAATCTATGTATCACCAGTCTAAACAATATCCAGAATTAACAATAAATACTGCCCTTACAATTCTATGATTTGCTATCTCAAAGCACGTCCCTGCATGTCTCCCATATCAAGAAGGTGGTTTAGTGAAAGTTCCACAAAACTGCAGGCTATCATCTCATCAGTTCATGGCAGTTCTTCACGGCCTCCGTGGATTCCTTCACATATATAGGCCTACTTAGGCTATAGCCAACCAGATCCTTCTGTTTATATAATATCTATGTCAATATCTATATCTATTGCATATACAATGTCCATATTCCAGTAATATACATTTTATTTGTAAATATATTTTAGGTACTTCATCCAAAGAATCTTCCCATGGTTGGGTATTTTTTGGATTATCAGTTATTTTGGGGATAAGCTCCGCTCCTGCCTTGATCTTCAGCCAGGAACTACAAGTATCCGTTACCCTCCAGAAGCGGACTATGGACGGATGCCAGATAATAACTTTATAATTTCATCTATTTGATACTCATTGTAAACAAACTGTAAATAAATATTATTCAAATGATTGTCTCGCCTCCTGAGTCTGTCAGGTAGAACAAGATGTTAAGATATTTTATTTCTGGATGTGGGCTAATTGTACAAGAACAAAGTGTAAACATCACATAATTGTTCATGCAAGTGATGGAGGTAGAGCATCAGAATTGATGATAATCATCATTTTTCTAGTTCACCAAAGGATTTGTCTGAAAATCTTCAAAGCTCTCCGAGGTCTATGATTTAACGTTAAGGGATTAGGTGAGGTTAACTAGATTTCAGGGAATTAGAGTGTTTAAAGGGTTTGTGGTTTTACAGCAGGACAGATACAGTGAAATCTGGAGCAGAGACTTTGTCTACAGTGATATTCCATAACATAAAAAATGTCACACACATTTAATAAAACAGAGCTTTTCACGAACCCAGTTGATTTTCCAAGTAATCTGTCTAAAAAGACACTGAATCGGCAGGTACTCTGTGTAATTAACTTACAGGTCCTTCTAAAAAAAATTGCATATTGTGATAAAAGTTCATTATTTTCCATAATGTAATGATAAAAATTAAATTTTCATATATTTTAGATTCATTGCACACCAACTGAAATATTTCAGGTCTTTTATTTTTTTAATACTGATGATTTTGGCATCCAGCTCATGAAAACCCCAAATTCCTATCTCAAAAAAATTGCATATTTCATCCGACCAATAAAAGAAAAGTGTTTTTAATACAAAAAAAGTCAACCTTCAAATAATTATGTTCAGTTATGCACTCAATACTTGGTCGGGAATCCTTTTGCAGAAATGACTGCTTCAATCGGAGTGGCATGGAGGCAATCAGCCTGTGGCACTGCTGAGGTGTTATGGAGGCCCAGGATGCTTCGATAGCGGCCTTAAGCTCATCCAGAGTGTTGGGTCTTGCTTCTCTCAACTTTCTCTTCACAATATCCACAGATTCTCTATGGGGTTCAGGTCAGGAGAGTTGGCAGGCCAATTGAGCACAGTAATACCATGGTCAGTAAACCATTTACCAGTGGTTTTGGCACTGTGAACAGGTGCCAGGTCATGCTGAAAAACGAAATATTCATCTCCATAAAGCTTTTCAGCAGATGGAAGCATGGCGTGCTCCAAAATCTCCTGATAGCTAGCTGCATTGACCCTGCCCTTGATAAAACACAGTGGACCAACACCAGCAGCTGACATGGCACCCCAGACCATCACTGACTGTGGGTACTTGACACTGGACTTCAGGCATTTTGGCATTTCCTTCTCCCCAGTCTTCCTCCAGACTCTGGCACCTTGATTTCCGAATGACATGCAAAATTTGAGCGACAGTCCAGTGCTGGTCAGGCGCTTCTGTCGCTGTTTCTGGTTCAAAAGTGGCTTGACCTGGGGAATGCGGCACCTGTAGCCCATTTCCTACACACGCCTGTGCACGGTGGCTCTGGATGTTTCTACTCCAGACTCAGTCCACTGCTTCCGCAGGTCCCCCAAGGTCTGGAATCGGCCCTTCTCCACAATCTTCCTCAGGGTCCGGTCACCTCTTCTCATTGTGCAGCGTTTTTCGCCACACTTTTTCCTTCCCACAGACTTCCCACTGAGGTGCCTTGATACAGCACTCTGGGAACAGCCTATTCGTCTAGAAATGTCTTTGTTTGTCTTACCCTCTCGCTTGAGGGTGTCAATGATGGCCTTCTGGACAGCAGTCAGGTCGGGAGTCTTACCCATGATTGCGGTTTTGAGTAATGAACCAGGCTGGGAGTTTTTAAAAGCCTAAGGGATCTTTTGCAGGTGTTTAGAGTTAATTAGTTGATTCAGATGATTAGGTTAATAGCTCGTTTAGAGAACCTTTTCATGAAATGCTAATTTTTGAGATAGGAATTTTGGGTTTTCATGAGCTGTATGCCAAAATCATCAGTATTAAAACAATAAAAGACCTGAAATATTTCAGTTGGTGTGCAATGTTTAATTTTTATCATTACATAATGGAAAATAATGAATTTTTATCAAAATATGCTATTTTTTTTAGAAGGACCTGTACACTTATGAGTTCTTCAATGAAATTGCCTTAATTTGGGTTCAAAGTAAATGCACCACTTATTTCACTTGCATATCTGCTCTAATGGGTCAGATAAATCATATTCTTATTCTTAATGACAGTAGATAGCTCATTAGGTTTTGAAACAGGCCTCTATCCACTGAGGGGTTCTGTGTAACTTCAAACGGCCCCTCGTCTTAGTGAAAGCAAAGTACTGTAAAGAGCAACACAGTCTCACTCCCAACTCGTCACATATTGCCGCTTGGTCAGGACCCCTCGGCGTCACTTTTTAACGCACAGGGTACCCCTTAAGCGTCATTTTCGACGTTCAGGGCACTCCACTGATTCCAATGAGAAGCCTAGGGCGTCATATACAGACGTGTTGGGCACGTGAATGTTATCATCGTGATGAAATTATTTATTGGGTTATAATTTTTCCATTATGACATGTTGGAGTGTGATTCTCAATGTAATAAGCCAGCACACTTTTATTTAAATTTATTTATTTTTATTTACGCTATTCAGACACGTTTTAAACAGCCCAACCCAACCCCACCCCGCACTAAACCTGCCCATTTGCGTATTATATGATATAAAACACAGAATATAACAGACAACAGACACACTTTATTGAAAAAGTCCTGCTATTGCAACTGTTCCGAGGCCAAACGATTGATTTGTGTGAAGAAAAGACCCAAAAGCAATCACCGTCTCCACGGTACCCCTCGGCGTCATGATAAGGACGAAATGGGAACTCCATTGCTTTCAATGGAAACCTTTGGCGTCAACAGAAGACGCAAATTATATCGGTATGAAATCGCGCTGAAGAAGTGAAGTCTCATTCAGAACGCATCGCGATGTTTGGCATCAGTTCACGTGTACGTGCCACATGTGGGTGAGTAGTCAAATATTATGTCCTAAAGTATTCGCTATCGATCAGATTATTTTCAGTCACTGCATTATATCTGTCATCTCCACTGAGGATTTGAATTTCTTTGCTTTCTAAATCAACACATCTTGCTAATAGGGTAATTGCACACTGTCACGTGACATGCTATAGACCTTTAAACAGTTGTTCATATTTAATAATAACTACCAGTGTAGTTTCAACGTGGAATTTGTAGTAGACGCACAATAAAAACAACACTTGCCACTCTTTTACCACAGTAACCTTAGTTTTAATGTGATAGGTGCAGTAAAGGACAGCAACCTCAAATCTTACCATGCTTTTACCACAGTAACCTTAGTTTTAATGTGATGTTTGTTGTAAATAGACAGTAACCACAACAATTACCATGCTTTAAATGCATTTTATGTAAATCCAAATATTTTAATGTAAATAGAACTTTTCCTGTATATAATGCAATATATTATATATTATGACTTTTTCTCTCTTTCTTTTTACCTGAAAAGACCAAAAGGGCCTTCGGACTCAGTCAGCCCAGTCTTGTTTGTGGAGAATGTAACGGAGATGACCAAAAGCTGCAACAGCAAATATTTGCAATGGTATGTATGTGTTGGTTTGAACCCTTTATCAAACATATTATTCAGCATTTGTTGTTACTTAAACTTATTCTTACAAATCCCATGGCTCAATCAGTAAGAAAATATTCTCAAAGTCTCAATAATTCACAAGATTTAACAAGTAGTCAAATTCATATGATACTCGTCCATATTTGTATATACTCGTACATAATCCTGCAGCTTTTACTATGACTCCTGCCATTGGCTACTGCCTCAATTCCTGTAGGCCTACATATGTATTGTTGTCCCCTTTCTTGGAAAGTAGTCAGATGTCCCACACACTGTCAGAAAGTTTATATTAAGTCCATTGTATTCTTTAAAATGATTTCAAATTGGGCTCTGTCTGTTCATGTAATGTTACATGTCTCTTCACACCTCATAACCTACCGCTGTTTGCAAGAGTGAAAATTCTCACATGACATCAGATATTCGATTATTTTGTCATACTCAGATCAGTTGCACTGTTGATAACGTCAACAAAAAATCAAATGAATTATCAACATTTTTAAACACATTCATATGATCTAGCTTGCTATTAAATATATACTTTTAATAATGGGAATGCACACATATTAGTGAACTTATTACATAAATGTATTTAACATTTAATTATGCAATGCTTTTTACAGAAAGAAATCCTGCAGTTATGTATAAACTGACAACTTGCATGCAATGTAATTAAATGTCTTTTCTTTCTGTCTTGCAGGATTACTTGCAGATTACTTTTACTTTTATTTTTGTATTTTTTTTTTTTAGATCTCTATAATATCAAATTCATCAGCACTTTTAAGAGTCAACCCTCACAAGAGCTACTAGTGAGTCAGCGATCTTGCCGTAATCAGCCCTTCTCAGGTAAAGTTTCTAGAATATTTTTAGTATATCAGTATTTAATCAAATGCTCTCCTGAATCATATGGTAAATTAACTTTATTGTAACTGTCTTAATTTTTATGTTTCAAAAACAAAAGTACGGTATTTGCACATAGAGTAAGTGAGACTTTCTTGTTTTACAGCAGAGAAGAAAGACCAGACCCTATATCAAAGCAAGCTAATCGAATAAGTCCTTTGTTTTGGGTGAGGAAGGAACATGGCCATCTTGTGCTTGAAGAAGACAGAAAAGTGTGCAAGTCCACTGGTATGTCTTGTATTGAAGCAATGCTGTAATATGTAGTTAAGAATTTGATGTTGATCTCTAAAAAGAACTATTCATTTCAGCAGCGATCATTCTTTCTATTCTGATAAAATACACACCATTATTCATGTCTAAATCTTTTTATAACTCCTAAAATGAGCAAATGAGGTTCTGTTTCTTGGATTTATCTAACATTAGAAAAAAAAAAATTCTTCCCTTTTGATACAATTATTATTACAATTACTGCCTTTTAGCATAAAGGCTGAAACACTTTGGCCTTCAGTTCTTATCACCATTTGTTTGTCTTAGATAAAAGCAGACATGTAGTTGTTATAAACTCCAGCTATTTCTCTATTGTTTTGTAGACCATGGATGGTTCTGGGTAGCTTTGGAAGATAATGAGTTGTGGCATATATTAGGAATCAAATAGTAAATGTTCTTTGAATTATGTGAAATATCTGGTTAGTTCTTTGGCTTGAAACAAGACTTTATACTCCACTGAATAAAACACATTTTATTTGTGTTTTAAGATGGATAGCAAGAGAAGGCACAAACTTCAGAAGATTCTACAGGAAAAGACTAATGTGCTGCCAAGGAGGAATACAAGAGGCAAAAACTCCACTCTCTGAGAACTCTGCATGGCCATGGGTACTTCATAAGCATGGTAAGTCTGGTGCCTCGGCACCTATTTCTTAATTCTTACCATGGCATTTGTATTGCAGTATTTTAACAATTGTTACATTGTTAAGGCTATCACAAGTGATGCTCTTGAAAGTGACTAAAGAAATCTAGCATCAATTATAAAAGCTCAGAAGAGAAGAGACCATGCCTTTCTAAAAGATATGCTGTTTAAAATGTTTCTGTCGATAAGGGTAAAATAGTTTTTGTCCAGTACTTGGCTAATATTATGTGCTGCACTATTATATATATAATGCTTCAATGTGTATATTATATAATGTACTGACTGCTGCTTGGTAAATTTAAATCAGAATGGGCAGGTGGAGAGTTTACCTCCAAGCCTAATCGAGCACACCTGAAAATTTTAACCAAAGTCTTCAGGTTTACTTATAGACAGTTATAGACAGGTGGGTTTGAGGTTGGAGCTAAATATGCAGGACAGTGGATGCTGAGGGCCAGAGTCAACTACTACTGCTTAAATCATGCAGAACATATGCTAACCTGACTGTACATTAAACTTAATTTGAATTGTGTTTTTGTTTTACTTTTAGACCAGGACTGGAGAACGCCTGACACTGGAATGTTCTTCTTCCTCTGGTTGAGAAAAAGCTACACAACATCAGTGACCACATCATCTGTTCATCAGTTATACTGTAGGGTACAAATGGGCAAAGTGTTCAGAAGAAGAAGAACATGATGGACCATGAACTGGAAAGAGCCAGAAACCAGTCTAGCTGTGATAATGAATCATTATTTTCCAACACAATATTAAATCTGTTTTCTGTATCACTGGATGGGATTATGTGGCACTCGTTTGTGTGGCTTCAGCAGCTGTGAATGGATTAATATGATGTTAATGTATTTTTGAAGACGCATTTTTATTTATCTTGAATCTCATTTGACTTTATGCTACTTTATCAACTGTATACTGTATCCTCCAATAAAGTGTTGAGTGATAAAGTATGGTGAATATTGTGTATGGTGTTTGGTACAGTAAATACACATTTTACAAGTTTATTTAGGTGATCTGATTATTTTACTTGAGACGTAAACATTTTTTGTCTGGTTATATTATATTTAGTACAATAATGCACCAAAAAGTTTGATGTAGGCTACTTTTAGTTTTACAAACACTTCAAGCTTAACTGAAAATGATCCATATTGATAATTCTGGTACATCTACTACTGCAATAAAAATTAAAGAAAGCACATTACCGATTTCAGGAACGTGGAGACAGGGTGAAGATGAAATGTCTCTTGTTATTTTACTTAACGGTGCATTGACCTATATTTAATAGTAATAGTGAAGTGTAAATACATACATAGTTTTTGTTTACACTGGAAACTGGATAATGGCAAGTTTTGCAGGTTCATCCATTATATTTATTGGTGTCTATCCATAAAACGAAATAAATATTAATAATTTTTATTTTACAACATCTCTTTCAAATATTTCTGTATTTCATCAGATGGTCTCACAATACCCATCAAGAACTAATGCAAGCATGATGTTAGAATAGAAAAGACAAAATACTCTGATATTTAAATGTGACTCAAAATTTGTTGTCCATGATGAGGAGAATAGATTTGTGTAAGTTGTTCTGCCCTTCCACCTCCAGGGACCCAGTAGTGGCCCCTGGAAGAGCAAAACAAAACTTATTTCAAATGGCTGTATCTCAAAGTCTGGTTAGCGTATCACAGAGAAAATAGGCAGGACAACTGCTTATGCTATGTTTACTAAATAATGTTTGGCACAGTTTTCAGACATATATGGAAAGCTGGCACAAAGGTTTTCTCAAAATGCTCACAGTAAAATATTAAATTTTTCGCCTGCCCCTCATAATGTCATAAAGGTTTGCACAATGCACATGTTTAGATATCCAGTTGTCCATTAAAGATGT
Organism: Gobiocypris rarus; assembly: GCA_023029165.1. Lineage (NCBI taxonomy): Eukaryota > Metazoa > Chordata > Actinopteri > Cypriniformes > Gobionidae > Gobiocypris > Gobiocypris rarus. Next base: position 8,816,605 of record CM040927.1, read on the forward strand.
AATTTACTTAACATTTATTGTTTCATTATTAAACGTTTTAAACTACATTACCCATATATCTTTGTCATAGTATCAATGCAATGGTAAATATGGCGCTGTAGTTCATTGAAGTGTGCAGCAATGCTTAGGGTTAGGGTTGTGTTCTCGGTAAAGGAGTAATTTCTCACAACATACCGACACTTTATAGCTCACTTAACGTATATCAAACATAATATTAACACCAATACATACTTTATAACATGAAACGCCGTTTTATATGGGTTAAAAGATAGTCCAATCACACCGAGTCCTACGATAAAGTCACAGCCAATGACAATCCAGCTGAACAGAGGCGTCACACTTACCTGTCCATTTATGGTAAATGATGACAGATCTCATCCGGTCCCAACTGAAGGATACCTTAAATATTTAATATTTAGGCTGCTAAATATTTATTTATTCTAATTAAATAATAAAACTAACATTTTAAAACGAAAGACTCATGTGTGTTGTTAAACTGATGCATAAATATATTTGAAAGAGAAACCTCTTTTTCTATGCAATGGCCTACAAGCTACAACAGCACTGGTAGTTTTGCAGCTTTTGTAACATTTATAGTTTGTGTTTATGTTGTATATATATTTAGGTATGTATATAAATATAGTTATACATTTTAAACTTCTTTATGCCACCCTTGACCATCTGAACTATTGGAATTAAAATAAATGTAACAAAAGCATTAAGAATGCACACAATTTTGTAAGCATATTCCAATATTTAATGTCAAACATTTCAAAGACATGCACACCAGTATAAAGATCAATCCCCCTCTCTCTCTCTCTCTCTCTCTCTCTCTCTCTCTCACACACACACACACACACACACACACACACACACACACGTGAAACATAACTTTTAAAAATATTACCATGATGAAGTACAAACCAAGAGATGAGGTGCAATTTTTTATCTGAAAATATATTTATTCCCATTAAAAAATAAATAGGCAAAAACTGAAGAACATTTTACATTCTCAACTTTAATACTATATATTTGTGATTATTGTAACTAAATGAAAGTCCAATTAAATTATTATAAATGTCAACCATTTTTAGTAAGAAAATGCTTCAATATAATACATTCATGTAACAGTTACATTAAAAGGTAGTGATAATGATACCATAGATGTAGTTATTAATGATACCATGGAGGTAGATATGGTGGACATGTATTATAGTGACCACTGTATTGAAAGGTTTAATGAATAAATATTGATTTCAAAGGTATTCACTCTCACTATCTTCATTTGTTCGAACAAACAACAAATGCAGCAATATACATTGGACTATAGCATCATGAAGTCGCTGCATGACTAGAACTAGTGGATGGCAATAGATATGTCCTTCACTAAAACTCCTGATGAGAACTAATGTTTTTTTTGATAAAGGCATAGGCAGACATCAAGTACAGTTTATGAATATTGGTTCTGCATAAATTGAAGAGATCATAAGACTCCACAGACTCCACATGAATACATTGAGAAACTGTGTCAGAACAAAGGGTGCACTTCACTGGACATATCCTATGCATTCCCGAACAACAACACCCAAAAACACTTGTGAAGTGGACACCACCAGGAGGACGCAGGAGACAGGAAGACCAAGGAAGACATGAGACAGATGTTTCACGAAGACCTGAATGCCGGTGTTCAATGAGAAGATGTGAAGAACGTGGCCACAGATTGAATATGTTGGAGGACACATGTTGCCCAATGTGCCCAGGGCAGGACATGATGATGATGTTGTCAGTTTATACATAACTGCAGGATTTCTTTCTGTAAAAAGCATTGCATAATTAAATGTTAAATACATTTATGTAATAAGTTCACTAATATGTGTGCATTCCCATTATTAAAAGTATATATTTAATAGCAAGCTAGATCATATGAATGTGTTTAAAAATGTTGATAATTCATTTGATTTTTGTTGACGTTATCAACAGTGCAACTGATCTGAGTATGACAAAATAATCGAATATCTGATGTCATGTGAGAATTTTCACTCTTGCAAACAGCGGTAGGTTATGAGGTGTGAAGAGACATGTAACATTACATGAACAGACAGAGCCCAATTTGAAATCATTTTAAAGAATACAATGGACTTAATATAAACTTTCTGACAGTGTGTGGGACATCTGACTACTTTCCAAGAAAGGGGACAACAATACATATGTAGGCCTACAGGAATTGAGGCAGTAGCCAATGGCAGGAGTCATAGTAAAAGCTGCAGGATTATGTACAGTATATACAAATATGGGCCAGTATCATATGAATTTGACTACTTGTTAAATCTTGTGAATTATTGAGACTTTGAGAATATTTTCTTACTGATTGAGCCATGGGATTTGTAAGAATAAGTTTAAGTAACAACAAATGCTGAATAATATGTTTGATAAAGGGTTCAAACCAACACATACATACCATTGCAAATATTTGCTGTTGCAGCTTTTGGTCATCTCCGTTACTTCTCCACAAACAAGACTGGGCTGACTGAGTCCGGAAGGCCCTTTTGGTCTTTTCAGGTAAAAAAAGAAAGAGAGAAAAAAAGTCATAATATATAATATATTGCATTATATACAGGAAAAGTTCTATTTACATTAAAATATTTGGATTTACATAAAATGCATTTAAAGCATGGTAATTGTTGTGGTTACTGTCTATTTACAACAAACATCACATTAAAACTAAGGTTACTGTGGTAAAAGCATGGTAAGATTTGAGGTTGCTGTCCTTTTACTGCACCTATCACATTAAAACTAAGGTTACTGTGGTAAAAGAGTGGCAAGTGTTGTTTTTATTGTGCGTCTACTACAAATTCCACGTTGAAACTACACTGGTAGTTATTATTAAATATGAACAACTGTTTAAAGGTCTATAGCATGTCACGTGACAGTGTGCAATTACCCTATTAGCAAGATGTGTTGATTTAGAAAGCAAAGAAATTCAAATCCTCAGTGGAGATGACAGATATAATGCAGTGACTGAAAATAATCTGATCGATAGCGAATACTTTAGGACATAATATTTGACTACTCACCCACATGTGGCACGTACACGTGAACTGATGCCAAACATCGCGATGCGTTCTGAATGAGACTTCACTTCTTCAGCGCGATTTCATACCGATATAATTTGCGTCTTCTGTTGACGCCAAAGGTTTCCATTGAAAGCAATGGAGTTCCCATTTCGTCCTTATCATGACGCCGAGGGGTACCGTGGAGACGGTGATTGCTTTTGGGTCTTTTCTTCACACAAATCAATCGTTTGGCCTCGGAACAGTTGCAATAGCAGGACTTTTTCAATAAAGTGTGTCTGTTGTCTGTTATATTCTGTGTTTTATATCATATAATACGCAAATGGGCAGGTTTAGTGCGGGGTGGGGTTGGGTTGGGCTGTTTAAAACGTGTCTGAATAGCGTAAATAAAAATAAATAAATTTAAATAAAAGTGTGCTGGCTTATTACATTGAGAATCACACTCCAACATGTCATAATGGAAAAATTATAACCCAATAAATAATTTCATCACGATGATAACATTCACGTGCCCAACACGTCTGTATATGACGCCCTAGGCTTCTCATTGGAATCAGTGGAGTGCCCTGAACGTCGAAAAATGACGCTTAAGGGTACCCTGTGCGTTAAAAAGTGACGCCGAGGGTCCTGACCAAGCGGCAATATGTGACGAGTTGGGAGTGAGACTGTGTTGTAAAGAGACACCAGCTTCAGATCTACACACACACAAACAAACAAACCTCTCACATTCTTTCAGCCTGAAGGACAGCTGTGACTCAGCCCTGTGTGTCCACCACTAAACCATGCACTCTCAATTAAACATTCAAAGATCTTTTTAGGTATGACAGAAAGGATTCCAGGCAGTATTCTTATTAATAATTACTATTATCTATTACTACTATATAATTTTTTTACAGAAACACTGAATGACTAGCAATATCTTAAGCACCACCACTAATTAAAATATCAAATTCATACATACATACATTAGGGCTGTCAAACAATTAATCGCAATATATAAAAGTGTGTTTACATAATATGTGTGTGTACTGCATATTTGCATGTATATATTGTATTTATATAATTTACATTATATATAAATATTTGATATATATAAATAAAAAAATAAAAAAAATTCTTAAATAAATACATGCATCTGTGCATATTTATATACACATACCTATTTTAGATGTGTTTCCACATTTTTATTTTGGATGTATTTAATCATGATTAATGTAAATAAAATAGTATATCAGTCTGGCTAAAAAAAGAGGGATGAAGTCATTTGGCTTAAAAACCAGGTAACTTTATTCAACAGAAAGAGGCCAATGTGAAGTCAATGATTATAAGGTTGCTCTTCTATCTATACTCGCCATGAATATTACATGAATGAATATATTCCTATAGTGTATATATATATATATATATATATATATATATATATATATATATATATATATATATATATATATATATATATATATATATATATAGTGGGTATGGAAAGTATTCCGACCCCCTTAAAATGTTCACTCTTTGTTATATTGCAGCCATTTGCTAAAATCATTTAAATTAATTTTTGTTCCTCATTAATGTACACACAGCACCCCATATTGACAGAAAAACACAGAATTGTTGACAAACTGAAATATCACATGGTCCTAAGTATTCAGACCCTTTGCTCAGTATTTAGTAGAAGCACCCTTTTGATCTAATACATCCATTAGTCTTTATGGGAAAGATGCAAGTTTTTCACACCTGGATTTGGGGATCCTCTGCCATTCCTCCTTACAGATCCTCTCCAGTTCCCTTTCGTTCAGTCACTACGACGTAACGTTAGTGACTAACGAATGGGGGTTTCGCTTAGAAGCCTATCATCTTGAGCTTAAAGCGCCCAGGGCATGCGGAATTTGCCTCACGTAACTCCGCCTCACCGCGTGAGTATATAAGGAGTGCGTGGCAATATCGCATTATGTTTCTGCTTTCGGAGCCAAGAGTACCTACCTCTTCACTCCTACAGCCTTCTGAGTCTTTTTGTCAGCTTTTTCGAGACGAGCAGCTTTCCAGTCGGTGTAGGTGTACGGCGCGTTCCAGTGATCACATACTTCCTGCCTTCTGATCTGCGCAGTGGTCTGTCTGACAGCTGGTGTGTGCTTCCCTGGGCGCTTTGGCATCGTCTGCGAGGCTTCCTCTCATAAAAGAGCTTGCGCGTGGCACGTCCTTTTCAGGATGTCTCGCCCGTGCATTTCTGGAGTGCGGTAGGTCGCTTCAGCCTTCCGGCGGGCACGCAGCGCTGCGTGACGTGTTTGGGCTTTCAGCACGCTCAGGCGGCGCTCGTGGATGACTCATGCGCTCACTGCGGGTGCATGGTCATCTCGGTGTTACGTCGAGACTCCGTGAACTCCGTGCGGATGCGGGCGAGTCCCCTCTGCCACACCCCAATCTGCGGTCTCCACGGAGGCGGCACTTTGGCTGGTGGCCAGGGTGACCTGAGAGTGACGGTGTGGAACAAAGCGCCGGCGCTGATGCCTCGCCCGCACCCCTCTCTTATGCACCTGACCGGTCCGTTCAGGCATCTACATCGGGGCGGCTCCTGCCGTCCCGACTGTGGTGTTTGAGGCGGCGGAGGATGAAGTGATGTCTGGCGCCGGCATTGGCGAGTCGGACCCAGAGTTGACAGCCATGCTGTCTCGGGCAGCCGCAGCGCTTGGGTTGAGTGGAACCTTCCGCCTCGACCTGGCGTTCGCGGCTGGATGATTAGTTTTTGGGGCGGCGTGCGGACACCCGTCCGTCCGCCCCTCCAATTCCTTTCTTCCCGAGGTGCATGAGAGATCGCGCGGTCCTGGAAGAACCCGTTGTCTTCCCGTGACCGGTCGGCGAACTCTTCCGCCTTCACCACCCTTGATGGAGCCGGCTCGTGGGTACACTGGGGTTCCCCAGTCGACGCTCTGTTGCGATGCAACTGTGTCCGCCAGAGTGCCCGACCTGGCGCGGTGACCCAAAGCACCCCTCCAAGGCCTGTAGGTTTCGTCATCTCTGGTGGCGAAGACCCTATAGAGCTCTTGAGGCAGCCGCGCTTCTTTGCATGCCATGGCAACTCTCCAGGCTTACCAAGCCAAGTTGCTGTGTGACATGCACGGTGGGGCTGATCCAGGACTCAGCAATGAGTTGCGTGCCGCCACAGACCTCGCTCTCCGACGAAGGTGACCGCGCTCCTGGGTCAGGTGATGTCCACTAATGTGGTCCAGGACAGACACCTATGGCTCACCCTGGCCGATATGCGCGACGGCGGCGAACCCGTTTCCTCGGCGCGCCCTTATCCCAGGATGGGCTATTCGGCGGGCGGTTGAGAACTTCGCCCAACTGTTCTCGGCCGCTCAGAAGCAGACGATAAAACACATTCTGCCCGGCGGTCAGCTGCTGTCTTCACCCCACCGCCCGCGCGGTTGCCTCAGCCTGCTCGCCGCCGAGGACACCCTCCTGCGGTTCACTCAACCTCCGCGCCACCCAAACAGCAGCCTCCACCGGGCGCGCAGAGGTGACCGCAGGAAGGCGTCCCAGTCCGCTCCAGCCCCGCAGCCCGCGAAGAAACGCCAGGCTAAGCGGCGCTCCTGATGCGGACGGCTCAGGGATGGGCAGTTCTCCACAGGAGGCGGCAGCAGGGCCGCTCCTTCCCCGGTGGAGGGCCGGGGAGAATCTTTGTTCAGCTGCTGGCCCCAGGTCAGCAGCACCTAATGTGGTTAAAGAGAGAACTGATATCCCCATCCCTGAGCCCCCAGAGACGGGTGATGGCGGTGTCGCCACCCTCGGGTCCCACCACTCGCATCCCTCTCTGTCGCCAGCCTCCTCTCAGAGCAGACCCCAGCGGGCGTCGTCCTTCCCTGGTCTCCTCTGTCAGAAGCGCGGCCGTTAACCGTGCCCCCACACCGGGGCGCCCAACCGCCTCCCATGTCCGGGCGGTGCGCTGCCTCGCTGCCCCACCCTGGTGCGTCTGCCGTCCTTATGACCCGCTGGTGCAGTTCCTGGGAGCCTGGCTTCAGCTTCCGGGACTGTCCGCTGGGTCGCGCGGACTGTCAGGCTCGGCTCGCGATTCAGTTCGCGCAGGCTCCTCCCGCTTCAGAAGTCCGCCAGACCATGATCGGGGCCAACGCCCCGTCATGCGTCGGAGATTGCCACCCTGCTGGCGAAGGGTGCGATCGAGCCTGTCCCTCCGGCGAAATGGAGTCGGGGTTTTACAGCCCCTACTTCATTGTACCCAAGAAAACCGGTGGGTTCTGACCAATCTTGGACCTTCGCATCTTGAACCGATCCCTTCACGGCTTCCGTTCAGGATGTTGACTGCAACGCCTTTTCGAATGCGTTCGTCCTCACGATTGGTTTGCAGCGATCGACCTGAAGGCGCCTACTTCCATGTCTCCATCCTTCCTCGACACAGACCGTTCCTACGGTTTGCTTTCGGCGGGCATATCAGTGCGGTCCTCCCATTCGGGCTGTCTCTGTCCCCTCGCGTCTTTACGAAGATAGCCGAGGCAGCTCTTGCGCCCCTATGGCACGGGTTCGCATCCTGAACTATCTCGACGACTGGCTCATACTGGGCCACTCTAGCAGGTTTGCGGACACAGAGATCGGGTGCTCCAACACCTAGCCGTCTGGGCCTTCGGGTCAACTGGGAGAAGAGCAAACTCTGCCCAGTGCAGAGGATCTCTTTTCTCGGTATGGACATCGACTCGGTCGCCATGTGCGCGCAGCTTTTCGAGCGCGCAGTCTCTGCTGACTTGCCTCCGTCATGTCGAGCAAGAATGCGGTCCCACTGAAACAGTTTCAGAGGCTCCTGGGGCATATGGCATCTACAGCCGGTGTCGCGCTCGGATTGCTTCATATGAGACCGCTTCAGCATTGGCTTCGCGATCGAGTCCCGAGATGGGCATGGCAGTCTGGCGCTCGGGTTCAAGTGACTCGGGCCTGCTTACAGGCGCTCACCCGTGGTCGAACCTCAGTTTTCTACGGGCGGTGTGCCCTTAGAACGAGTTTCCAGGCATGTTGTGCGTGTCGGCGGGTGCCTCTGCCACGGGTTGGGGTGCCATGTGCAATGGGCAAGCAGCGCGGGCTCCTGGACAGGACCCCAGCGCCTCCTGCATGTCAATTGCCTCGAGTTGCTGACATGCGGTTCGCCCTGCACGCTTCCGAGCATTGCTGAAGGGTCAACATGTGCTTGTCCGGACAGACAACACGGCCGTAGTAGCGTACATCAACCACCAGGGCGGTCCCACGCTCCGCCGTATGTCTCAACTCGCCCGCCATCTCGTTCTATGGAGTCAGAAGCGCCTGAGGTCGCCGTGCTGTCCATATTCCGGGAGTCCTGAACCTCGCAGCCGGCAGCTCTCGCGGTTTCAGCCTCTCCCGGGAGAATGGAGACTCCATCCCCAGTCGGTCCAGCTGATTTGGGAACAGTTCGGGGGCGCAGGTAGATCTGTTTGCCTCCACGACTCTTCCCACTGCAGCCTGTTTTATTCCTGACCGAGGGCACGCTGCACGGATGCACTGGCGCACAGCTGGCCGCAGGGCCTACGCAGTATGCATTTCCCCAAGTGAGCCTACTCGCACAGCTCTTGTGCAAGATCAGGGAGGACAAGAGCAGGTCCTTTTGGTCGCCCCTTTCTGTACGGCGGACCTGGTTCCCGAACTCTTACTCCTTGCGACAGCCCCTCCTGGCCTATTCCTCTGAGACCGGACCTCCTCACTCAGAGGCGGGGCACCGTTGGCACCAGCGTCCCGATCTATGGAGCCTCCACGTGTGGCTCCTGGATGGGGCGCGGCAGGTTGAGTGGCCTGCCACCTCGGTGAGTCGCCACCATCACTTCGCTAGGGCAGAGTCCACTCGGCATGCCTATGCGTTGAAGTGGAACCTCTTCGTCACCTGGTGCTCTTCCCGCCAAGAAGACCCTGGAAATGCCCGATCGGGTCCGTGCTATCGTTCCTCCAAGAAGGGCTGGAGGCGAAGGCTGTCTCCCTCCACCCTCAAAGTCTATGTGGCCGCTATATCTGCCTACCACGATCTCTTGGAGAACAAGAAGGTAAGTCAGCACGACCTGATCATCAGGTTCCTGAGGGGCGAGAGACTGAATCCTCCTCGCTCTCCTCTCGTACCCTCTTGGGACCTCTCAGTAGTTTTAAGTGCTCTGCAGAGGCCTCCCTTTGAGCCTTTGCGGTCGGTTGATATTAAGTTCCTGTCAATGAAGACGGCTCTGCTGACCGCATTGGCCTCCGTCAAGAGGGTCGGGGACCTGCAGGCATTTTCGGTTGTGGCGTGCCTGGAGTTCGGGCGGCTAATTCTCACGTGATCCTGAGACCCCAGCCTGGATATGTGCCCAAGGTTCCCACCACTCCGTTCAGAGACCAGGTGGTGAACCTGCAAGCGCTGCCCGTGGAGGGGGCAGACCCAGCCTTGGCACTGCTCTGTCCAGTATGCGCGCTCCGCGCCTCGTGACATGACGCAGTGTTTCAGGACCTCAGACCAGCTCTTTGTCTGTTATGGTGGAGAGCGGAAGGGAAGTGCTCTCTCAAAGCAAAGGCTGTCTCACTGGGTAGTAGACACCATTGTATTGGCTTACCAGCACCAAGGTCGACCATGTCCCCTTGGGCTGCGGGCTCACTCCACTCGGAGTGTCGCCTCCTCTTGGGCTTTAGCGCATGGCGCCTCGCTAACAGACATCTGCAGAGCTGCAGGCTGGGCGACACCTAACTCATTCGCCAGATTCTACAATCTCCGAGTGGAGCCAGTGTCCGATTATGTACTCGCCCCCCCGAGGGGCCGGTAATGGGCCAGGCTCAGGTGTCTTCGCTTGCTCGCCATTCCACTCCTCGGACTGGATCGTGCGATATTCCTCAGGTGAGCTCCCCGAGAGCCCTGAGTTCCTCCAGCACTGCTTACGCCGATACCTGTGAGTCTGCCCTCTAGCGAGCCCAGACCCTCGTATCCGGCCAGGTGCCCCGTGTGCATGGTTCCCCTCGGCGACCCCCCACGTGTATTTCACCGTAAGCCTCCGCAGTGAGCGGGTTTCTTCCCTTGGCATGTCCCGGCCTCCCTAGGGTTAAAAATCCACCTTCGGCTGGTACCCTAGAGTTTCCCATATGCAACCCTTCGGGTCATATGTGTACTCTTAAGTCCTCCCTACGGGTAGGCATCTTGGCATTTCCTCTCTGGGATATGCTTCCCAGTGTACCTTGGTATTCCTGTGATAAGTGGGAATCCTTCGTCCGTTCTAGTCTTACGACAGGGAACTCGCACTTACGCAGGGCACTGGAAGACAGCTGAGCGGCGGGATTAGATTGGACCCCATTCGTTAGTCACTAAGCGTTACGTCGTAGTGACTGAGCGAAGGAACGTCTCGATTCGGATGTAACCCTCGTTCCCTGAGGAGGAAGCGGAGGCGTAACGTCCCGTTGCCACATCAGCTGTGCTACCTGGAACGCAGGAGTTCAGTCTTGGCTCCTCAAGCAGGTAACATAATGCGATATTGCCACGCACTCCTTATATACTCACGCGGTGAGGCGGAGTTACGTAGGCAAATTCCGCATGCCCTTGGCATTGGCACGCCATTGGGCGTTTTCTCTAAGCTCGAAGATGATAGGCTTCTGGCGAAACCCCATTCGTTAGTCACTAACGTTCGTCTCCGTTCCTCCTCAGGGAACGAGGGTTACATCCGTAACCGAGACGTTCTGTCAGGTTGGATGGTAAACGCTGGTGGACAGCCATTTTCAGGTCTCTACAGAGATGATCAATTGGGTTTAAGTCAGGGCTCTGGCTGGGACATTTAAGAACAGTCACGGAGTTGTTGTGCAGCCACTCCTTCGTTATTTTAGCTGTGTGCATAGTGTCATTGTCTTGTTGGAAGGTGAACATTCTGCCCAGTCTGAGGTCTTGAGTACTCTGGAGAAGGTTTTCGTCCAGGATATCACCTGTACTTGGCCGCATTCATCTTTCCCTCGATTGCAACCAGTCGTCCTGTCACTGCATCTGAAAAACACCCCCACAGCATGATGTTGCCACCACCATGCTTCACTGTTGGGACTGTATTGGACAGGTGATGAGCAGTGCCTGGTTTTCTCCACACATACCGCTTAGAATTAAGCATTTTATCTTGGTCTCATCAGACCAGAGAATCTTATTTCTTACCATCTTGGAGCCCTTTGGGTGTTTTTTTAGCAAACTCCATGCAGGCTTTCATGCAGGAGAGGCTTCCGTTGGGCCACTCTGCCTTTAAGCCCTGACTGGTGGAGGGCTGCAGTGATGGCTGACTTTCTACAACTTTCTCCCATCTCCCAACTGCATCTCTGGAGCTCAGCCACAGTGATCTTTGGGTTCTTCTTTACCTCTCTCACCAAGACTCTTCTTCCCCAATAGTCATCCCAAACATCTTCCATTTAAGGATTATGGAGGCCACTGTGCTCTTAGGAACCTTAAGTGCAGCAGAAATGTTTTGATACCTTGGCCAGATCTGTCCCTTGTCCCTTCTTTCTCTGAGCTCTTCAGGCAGTTCCTTTGACCTCATGATTCTCATTTGCTCTGACATGCACTGTGAGCTGAAATGTCTTATATAGACTGGTGTGTGGCTTTCCCAATCAAGTCCAATCAGTATAATCAAACGAAGGTGTAGAACCATCTCAAGGATGATCAGAAGAAATGGACAACACCTGAGTTAAATATATGAGTGTCACAGCGAAGGGTCTGAATACTTAGGACCATTTGATATTTCAGTTTTTCTTTTTTAATAAATCTGCAAAAATGACCAACAATTCTGTGTTTTTCTGTCAATATGGGGTGCTGTGTGTACATTAACAAGAAAAAATGCTTCTATACACTCACCTAAAGGATTATTAGGAACACCTGTTCAATTTCTCATTTGTCAAAGTCAAAGTCAAAGTTTATTTATATAGCACTTTTTAAAAACAACAGGTGTTTAACAAAGTGCTGTACACACACACGTCCGTTACCAATAATACAATCAACCAACATGACCAACAACCATAAAACAATACTCTCAAATAGTATCAAATGCCAAACTTAATGCAATTAATCAACCAATCACATGGCAGTTGCTTCAATGCATTTAGGGGTGTGTTCCTGGTCAAGACAATCTCCTGAATTCGAATTGGGAAAGATTGGGAAAGAAAGGTGATTTAAGCAATTTTGAGCGTGGCATGGTTGTTGGTGCCAGACGGGCCGGTCTGAGTATTTCTCAATCTGCTCAGTTACTGGGATTTTCACGCACAAGCATTTCTAGGGTTTACAAAGAATGGTGTGAAAAGGGAAAAACATCCAGTATGCGGCAATCCTGTGGGCAAAAATGTCTTGATGATGCTAGAGGTCAGAGGAGAATGTGCCGACTGATTCAAGCTGATAGAAGAGCAACTTTGACTGAAATAACCACTCGTTACAACCGAGGTATGCAGCAAAGCATTTGTGAAGCCACAGCACACACAACCTTGATGCGGATGGGCTACGACAGCAGAAGACCCCATCGGGTACCACTCATCTCCACTACAAATAGGAAAAAGAGGCTACAATTTGCACAAGCTCAACAAAATTGGACAGTTGAAGACTGGAAAAATGTTGCCTGGTCTGGTGAGTCTCGATTTCTGTTGAGACATTCAGATGTAAATTCAGAATTTGGCGTAAACAGAATGAGAACATGGATCCATCATGCCTTGTTACCACTGTGCAGGCTGGTGGTGGTGGTGTAATGGTGTGGGGGATGTTTTCTTGTCACACTTTAGGCCCCTTAGTGCCAATTGGGCATCGTTTAAATGCCACGGCCTACCTGAGCATTGTTTCTGAACATTTCCATCCCTTAATGACCACCATGTACCCATCCTATGATGGCTACTTCTAGCAAGATAATGCACCATGTCACAAAGCTTGAATAATTTTAAATTGGTTTCTTGAACGTGACAATGAGTTCACTGTACTAAAATGGCCCCCACAGTCACCAGATCTCAACCCAATAGAGCATCTTTGGGATGTGGTGGAACACGAGCTTCGTGCCCTGGATGTGCATCCCACAAATCTCCATCAACTGCAAGATGCTATCCTATCAATATGGGCCAACATTTCTAAAGAATGCTTTCAGCACCTTGTTGAATCAATGCCAAGTAGAATTAAGGCAGTTCTGAAGGCGAAAGGGGGTTAAACACAGTATTAGTATGGTGTTCCTAATAATCCTTTAGGTGAGAGTATATATATACACTCACCTAAAGGATTATTAGGAACACCATACTAATACTGTGTTTACTAATACTGCCATGTGATTGGTTAATTAGATAATTGCATTAATGAGAAATTGCAGAGGTGTTCCTAATAATCCTTTAGGTGAGTGTATATATATATATATCCTCACAGAAAAGTATTGAAATTACACGTTTTGTTATGCACATGTTTATTTCCTTTGTGTGCATGGGAACAACACACACACACACACACACACACACACACACACACACACACACACACACACACACACACACACACACACACACACACAGAAGCTAATTTCACATAATTTCACATACCCCATTCAGTTCAATAATACTTTTTGATTATTATTTATAATTTTGAGGGTATTTTATGATACTATGCAATATTTATAAAAAATGTATTAGCTATTTTTCCCCATTGAAAATAATACAAATTTTATTTTATAATTTATTTATTTTTCAATTAAAACAGTATTCCATGTTAAAATAGAGACAGGACATTCAAAATAAAAAAAAATTATGAAGGTAGATTAGTGCCATCTGGTGGCAGTAAAAAAAAAAAAAACTTATAAAAAAAAACTGATGTAATGCCCTGTTATGACCACTAGGTTCCTATATAACTCTTTAAAGTGGCTTATACATTCTCTAGTGTTTTTAGACATTTATATTAAGTTGTGGATTTGGATATTAGACATTCTCAAAGACTACTTTTTGTCATGGTTTAGATTACTTTTTTTTTTTTTAATGTTGATTTGAAGTGTCAGTTTTTGCATTAATTTTACTACATTCAAACCGGAGCAGAGAGGAGAACACTTTGAACATATAACATCTATATTCAATAAAAATGTAACAAAAATTAACAGGTATGTTTCATCACAGCATAATAGATCTGATTGATTGTGGGGTTGATTGTGTCTATTTTGCACTCTTGATTTCTTAGTGAGTGTCACCCCTACATTTCTATGCACTTTTTTTCTGGATCATGGCTGATTTGTGGTTTGTATAACCAAAAGATTCCCTGAGTTTTTGTATTTTTGCATTTTTCCCATTTATTTCCTATATCAGTAATTTCTGACTGCGAAGGAGACAAGTGTGACCCTTTAACCCTTTAACATAACTAAAACATCTCCATGATTTTTTTTTGTGTTCACATAGCTAATGTGACAAAAGTCAAAGTCAAAAGTGTCATCCCATTCCGATGAAGTAAAAAAAAAAATCTAATTTCAAAACGTAAAATGTTTTGGTCATTTTTTTATCCAAAGAGGACAAGAGGGTTACACTCACCTGTGGCTAGTAACAGGTGTGGCCAATATAAAAATCACACCTGAAAGCAGATACAAATTAGAGAAGTCCGGATGGTGGATAAGCAGCCCCAAACAACTTCCAAAGAAATTCAAGCTGTCCTGCAGGCTCAAGGTGCATCAGTGTTAACGCGAACAATATATGTCGACATTTGAATGAAATGAAACGCTATGGCAGGATACCTAGGAGGACCCCACTGCTGACACAGAGACATAAAAAAGCAAGACTACAGTTTGCCAAAGCCAAAATCCTTCTGGGAAAACATCTTGTGGACAGATGAGACCAAGATAGAGCTTTTTGGTAAAGCACATTATTCTACTGTTTACCGAAAACAGAATGAAGCCTACAAAGAAAAAAACACAGTACCTATGGTGGAGTTTCAAAAATGTTTTGGGATTGTTTTGCTGCCTCTGGCACTGGGTGCTTTGACTGTGTGCAAGGCATCATGAAATCTGAGGATTACCAAAGGATTTTAGGTCGCAATGTAGGGCCCAGTGTCAGAAAGCTGGGTTTGCGTCTGAGATCATGGGTCTTCTAGCAGGACAATGACCCCAAACATACTTCAAAAAGCAGCCAGAAATGGATGGCAACAAAGCGCTGGAGAGTTCTGAAGTGGGCCAGCAATGAGTCCAGATCTAAATCCCATTGAACACCTGTGGAGAGATCATAAAATTGCTGTTGGGAAAAGGCACCCTTCCAATTTGAGAGACCTGGAGCAGTTAAAGAAGGGTGGTCCAAAATTCCGGATAAGAGGTGTAAGAAGCTTATTGATGGTTATAGGAAGCGACTGATTTCAGTTATTTTTTGGTGTGTGAGAAATATTGAGAAATATTGTGCAAACAAATTGGTTAAATAAGTTAAAGGTGCCAATAATTTTGTCCGGCCCATTTTTGGATTTTTGAGTGAAATTATGTCCAATTACCTTTTTTTCCTCTTTATTTATTTGTGTTGTTCCAATACACACAAAGGAAATAAACGTGAATAGCAAAACGTGTAATTTCAGTAATTTTCTGTGAGAAATTTCAGGGGTGCCAACAATTTTGGCCATGACTGTATAAAAAAACCCTACAAAAAAACCTCCGGAAAAGCACACTTCACCTTTTAAGGTACAAGTGGCTGTCACTCGGGTGGTAGCTACCCTTAAGGGTACATTTGCATGCCTCTAAGTAGAGGAAAACAGTGTTCACAGTGTTCAGATCCGTTGTCTCATTCTAGTCCATGTGTGGAGTATGTGTGTCACGGTTCATGGATTCACTGACTAATTTCTCGCTAGAGGTTGTTTGTTTGTGTTGGAGGCGTGGTCACTGATCATTGCAATCACCACTTCACCAGCTGCACCTCATTTCACCTGCCTTTATATGTGCCTCACCCACATCCTGTGTTTGTCGATCGTTGCAGTTCTCCCTGTGTGTCCTCGTGTGCAGTCGTCTTCCCGTGTCTGGTGTTGTGGATCGTCCTTCCGTGTCTTCTGGAGTGTTTCCGTCCTGGAGTTCCCGTTGCCTATTCCTTGCCCATTGCGTCCCTGTGTCACGTATGCTGCACCGTCTCCGGATCTCCTGTCACCGTCTGCCGGCCACAAACTATCAGAGAATGCTGTGCTTTACTGCTGTGCTTTACTACTGTATTCGCTGAGTCATTACTAGTATTAAAGAGATTATTTTGCACTCGCTATTGGATCCGCCTCTGCTTGCTTCACACCCAGCGTGACATACCGATCGACCACGATGGATCCAGCGAGAGCAGCCGAGTTACAAGAGTTCCTCTCCAATACACACCAGCGCATGGCTCAACAGGATGAACAGGTACTCGCTACCACACGAGCGGTGCAGGCATTAGTGACACAGGTGTCCGAGCTCACCACTCAAGTACAACAGCTGACTTCACCCACTGCGACAGCCCCACCCGCCGTCTTCCCCGAACCAGTTAACACCAGCTACCAGCCTGAGCCGCGCATTGCCACACCGGAGAGATATGCGGGTGAGCCAGACCTCTGTAGATCCTTTCTTACCCGATGTTCCGTGTTTTTTTCATTACAGCCACGAACTTTTGCTACAGAGGAGTCAAGAGTAGCATTGGTGCTAACCCTGCTATCGGGACGCGCGGCTCTGTGGGGAACGGCGGTGTGGGAGAATCATCATCCATGCTGTTCCTCGTTCCCTGCACTCTCCGAAGAAATGAGACAGGTCTTTGACCACGTGGTCGCGGGTCGCGAAGCAGCCTGCAGGCTCGCGAATCTTCGCCAGAACAACCGACCCGTCTCTGACTATATGATCGAGTTCCGGACATTGGCCGCAGAGTGTAAGTGGAACGAGGAGGCGCAGTGGGACATCTTCCTGCATGGGCTGGCTGACCGTGTGCAGAAGGAGATCTACACTCTGGAACTCCCCACAAGCCTCAACGCGCTCATGGACCTGGCTCTGAGCGTGGATGCGCGCATTCAACAGCGGGATCAGCGTTCTCAACCCAGCGTGTTTCCTGAGTCACCTGGGAGTCCCAGAAAGCGCACGGTCAGCC
This sequence comes from Gobiocypris rarus, assembly GCA_023029165.1. Lineage (NCBI taxonomy): Eukaryota > Metazoa > Chordata > Actinopteri > Cypriniformes > Gobionidae > Gobiocypris > Gobiocypris rarus. The sequence continues at coordinate 8,833,725 of CM040927.1, forward strand.
CACCCGTCGATCTCGAGCCCATGCAGGTTGGTAGAGCTCGGCTTTCCCGGGAGGAGAGAGAACGACGACGTACAGGAGGACTTTGTCTTTGCTGCGGTGGGATGGGGCATTTCCTCAACCGCTGCCCGGTAAAAGTTCAGATAAAAAAGATCGGTAAAAGAAGACTATCGACTTCCTCATCACCGACTCACCCCTGGTTTCCATCGTCCTCGGTCATCCCTGGCTGGTCAAGCATAACCCCAGGGTTGACTGGGGTCGCAGTACTGTTTCTGCCTGGGACGATCAGTGTTACGCCTCTTGTCTTGTGTCTGCCCGTCCGTCTGTGTCTAGTTCTGTGTTGCAGGATGAGTCGGTGGATCTGTCAAACGTGCCCACGGAGTATCTTGACCTGAAGGAAGTGTTCAGTAAGTCCAGGGCTGCTTCTCTACCTCCTCATCGTCCCTATGACTGTGCTATAGAATTACAGCCAGGTACGTCTCCGCCTAAGGGAAAATTATACTCTCTTTCCACTCCTGAGAGGGAGGCCATGGAGAAATACATTTCTGATTCTCTAGCTTCCAAGTTCATCCGTCATTCCACTTCTCCGGCGGGGGCGGGATTCTTTTTTGTGGGTAAAAAGGATGGATCTCTGCGACCTTGCATTGATTACCGAGGGCTGAATAACATCAATACCTATCCTTTGCCGCTGATGTCTTCAGCCTTTGAGAGGTTGCAGGGAGCATCCATATTCACAAAATTGGACTTACGTAATGCATATCATTTGATTCGCATAAGGGAGGCCGATGAGTGGAAAACAGCGTTCAACACCCCCAGGGGCCATTTTGAATACTTGGTCATGCCTTCTGGCCTGTCCAACTCTCCTGCTTTTTTCACGGCACTCGTCAATGATGTGCTGGGAGACATGGTAGATCAGTTTATTTATGTCTACCTGGATGACATACTGATTTTTTCTTCTTCTCTCCAGGAACATGTCCAGCATGTCAGACAAGTGCTCCAGAGGGTGCTAGAGAATGGTCTTTTTGTCAAGGCGGAGAAATGCGCGTTTCATGTACAGTCTGTTCCGTTTCTTGGGTATATCGTCTCATCCGAGGGAATGCGCATGGATCCCGACAAGGTTAAGGCTGTGATAGATTGGCCAAGTCCAGATTCCCCTAAGGCCCTACAGAGGTTTCTGGGGTTCACCAATTTTTATCTACGATTTATTCGTAACTTCAGCCAAGTAGCCGCGCCTCTGACAGCCTTGACCTCCCCCCGAACGACGTTCAGGTGGTTTAGTGTAGCCGAGGCTACATTTACCAAACTGAAGAGCCGCTTTGTTTCGGCTCCTATTCTCGTAGCACCAGGATGGATCAGCAGCAGGAGAGCATTTCTTCCACCGGACGCGCTGTCCAAGCGCTTGTGACGCAGGTGTCTGGGCTCACCCAGCAGATCCAACTACTGAGCGCTCCCACTGTGCCGCCCACACCGGTCGTTCCCCCCGCCCTGCCGGAGAGAGGACATCGTCCTAAACCTCGGCTACCTGTTCCTGAGAGTTATCCTGGTGAGCCTAATTTTTGTAGAGACTTTCTCACTAAGTGTTCTATGACGTTCGAGACTGAGGAGTCGAAGGTGGCATTCATTCTGACTTTACTAAGGGGTAAAGCGGCCTTGTGGGGGACAGCGGTGTGGGAGAACCAAGACCCAGGCTGCTCCTCATTCCAAACACTAGCCGTCGAGATGAGAAGTGTGTTTGACCGAAAGTTAGCGGGCAAGGAGGCTGCCAGAAGACTCGCCGAGCTGAAACAGGGGAGTTCCTCGGTGGCTGACTATTCGATCGAATTTCGCACTCTGGCAGCTGAGTGTAAATGGAACTAGGAGGCACAGTGGGATATGTTCCTGCATGGGCTGGCCGACTCTGTTCAGGGAGAAATTTACATGTTGGAGTTGCCTCCTCGACTTAACGAGCTTATCGATCTGACGTTGAGGGTAGACGCTTGTATCAACCAATTGGACCAACACGTTCAATCAGTTTACAACCACGGAAGCGCCAGATTTTGTGGCGGCGTGGAGGAGAGCACGGTCGGTCCCATCGATCACAAGCCCATGCAGGTAGGGAGAGCCCAGCTTTCCCGGGAGGAGAGAGAGAGGCGGAGGTTCCACGGACTCTGTCTCTACTGTGCTGGCCGCGGACATTTTCTACACTCTTGCCCGGTAAAACATCAAGCCCGATAGTAAAGTTGAGGCTACTATCGGGTGGGATCTCTGCTGGGAAGGCCTCACCATCCACTCTCTGACTGAGAAAGACTGAGAAAGGCCAACAACAGGACACACAGATGCCAGGCACTTGTGGACTCCAGGGCCAAGGGAAACTTCATGGACATTCACCTGGCACATGAATTACACCTCCCCATCTCATCTGTTTCCCACCAGATTGCGGTCACTGCTCTCAACGGACAACCACTCCCTAACATTTCCCTTTCCACAGTTCCCATAACTCTTATCACCTCTGGTAACCATACTGAAACCATTTCCTTTCTCCTCATGGACTCCCCTGTCGCACCTATTGTGTTGGGGCTCCCCTGGCTGGTGAAACACAACCCTTGTGTGGACCGGCTCTCTAATTCTGCTGCCATGTGGAGCGATTCCTGCCACGGATCCTGTCTTGTCTCTGCTTGTCTGTCTGTATCTGTTTCTGTGTTACAGGAGAAGGCAACAGTTTTGTCCAACGTGCAACCGCAGAGTATCTGGACCTGAAAGAAGTGTTCAGTAAGTCTCAGGCTGTTTCTCTTCCTCCGCATCGTCCCTATGACTGTGCTATAGATCTAGTGACAGGTAAATCTCCGCCTAAGGGGAAACTTTAATCTCCTTCTGTTCCCGAGAGGGAGGCCATGAAGTAATACATTTCTGATTCTTTAGCATCCGGATTCATCCAACCTTCCTCTTCTCCTGCGGGGGCAGGGTTCTTTTTTGTGGGGAAGAAGGATGGTTGTCTGCGACCTTGTATTGATTACCAGGAGCTGAATAACAAACGTATCCTTTGTTGTTGATGTCTTCAGCTTTTGAGAGGTTGCAGGGAGCATCGATCTTCACAAAATTGGATTTACCTAACGCCTATCATTTGGTTTGCATTAGTAAGGGGGATGAATGAAAAACCGCGTTCAACTGCCCCAGGGGGCACTTTGAATACTTGGTCATGCCTTTCGGCCTGTCCAACTCCCCAGGGGTTTTTCCAGGCACTCGTCAATGACGTGTTGAGGGACATGGTTGATCAGTTCATATATGTTTACCTGGATGACATACACATTTTTTCTTCGTCTCTCCAGGAACACGTCAAAACAACACGTCAGACGAGTGCTTCAGAGTTTGTTTCACCAACTTCTATCAGCGTTTCATCCGCAATTTCAGCCAACTAGCTGTGCCTCTGACTGCCTTGACCACCCCCAGAACGATGTTCAGGTGGTCGGATACTGCCGAGGCAGTATTTTCCAACCTCAAAAGTTGCTTTGTTTTGGCTCCCATCTCGTGGTAGAGGTAGATGCGTCAGAGGTGGGGGTAGGTGCAGTTCTCTCCCAACGCGCTTCCTCAGATGACAAGATGCACCCTTGTGCGTTTTTCTCCCATCTTTTATCACCTGCTGAACGTAACTTGACATTGGTAACAGAGAGTTGTTGGCCGTCATGTTAGCATTGGAGGAGTGGCATCATTGGTTAAAGGGGTCAGGGGTACCTTTTATCTTCTGGACCGATCATAAGAACCTAGAGTATATCAGATCTGCCAAAAGACTCAACTCCATGTAGCACTTTTTTAAAAAAGTTTTGACTTTACTCTATCGTACCGCCCGGGTTCCAAAAACACCAAACCCGATTCCTTATCTCGTATTTTTGATCCATCCGAACAGCCACTGCACCTCGTCTCTTCAGGAACACGTTAAAACAACACGTCAGACGAGTGCTTCAGAGTTTGTTTCACCAACTTCTATCGGCGTTTCATCCGCAATTTCAGCCAACTAGCTGTGCCTCTGACTGCCTTGACCACCCCCAGAACGACGTTCAGGTGGTCGGATACTGCCGAGGCAGTATTTTCCAACCTCAAAAGTTGCTTTGTTTTGGCTCCCATCTTAGTCGCCCCTGATTCCACACGTCAGTTCGTGGTAGAAGTCGATGCGTCAGAGGTGGGGGGAAGGTGCAGTTCTCTCCCAACGCACTTCCTCAGATGACAAGATGCACTCTTGTGCGTTTTTCTCCCATCTTTTATCACCTGCTGAACGTAACTTGACATTGGTAACAGAGAGTTGTTGGCCGTCATGTTAGCATTGGAGGAGTGGCATGATTGGTTAGAGGGGTCAGGGGTACCTTTTATCTTCTGGACCGATCATAAGAACCTAGAGTATATCAGATCTGCCAAAAGACTCAACTCCATGTAGGCTAGGTGAGCACTTTTTAAAAAAAGTTTTGACTTTACTCTATTGTACCGCCCGGGTTCCAAAAACACCAAACCCGATTCCTTATCTCGTATTTTTGATCCATCCGAACAGCCACTGCACCTTTTAACAGAAAAAAGGTGCAGTGTATGTATCATTTTGTTTCCAATATATATATATATATATATATATATATATATATATATATATATATATATGGGGTGCTCCGATTGATCGGCAACCGATCTCTATCGGCCGATAAACGCTTTGGGATAATTGATCGGCGGTCTCTAAAAAGGCCGATCTCATGAACCGATCGCATGCTGATGACACATAAAAACCTGTGCCTGCCTTGAGAGCTAGGGCATGATATGCAGCGACACCATCTCATTCTCTTTCCGGCGCGGTTAAAATATTGATAAGGTAGGTACAATTCATATTTTTTTATATTAAATAACTTACGCAGTCATTTGAAAACTTTCTGTAAGACATAAGTTCACAAACAGCGTGAGTGAATCACTGCGTGAGCGCGCTCTCTCGTTTCCTCTCAAAATGCTCAAATGGCTTCACATCAGCGCATTGCATCTGCACTAAAATCGAGCTGCACAGTTGACACAGGATTTGCCACTTGCACAATCGAGGCAGTGTCGCATCGTCACTAAAGTTTATCATTTGCATTTATTTTTAAGTCTTGCCAGTGTTCAAACCGCTCAGCACTTGATTCCCCCATTGTCAGAAATAAAATTCAGGCCCTGAATGAATGTCTGTAAAATTCCCTATAAATAATTCTACATGATAAAAAGAAGGCTTCAAATAGATCGGTATCGTTGATCGTATCGGCAGATACTGCTTCCTGTGATCAGCTCCAAAAATCCTGATCGGAGCACCCTTAACAGTTTTGTCCTTTGTGGCAGTAGACAGTTTTGGTGTAACAAGTTTTACATATAGCTGCCAATTATTAAATGTAATCAGTGTTTTAAGAGGCTACATTCCATTAAGCTGATCTGATGTGTGTTGGTCTGTCTAACCCCTCTTTGGAATAATTTTATGTTACTCTGCCTTATTTGGGAAAGATGGCCTACAGTAGCCTGAAGTTATCTCATTTTCTAAAATAAACACTTGGTGGTTCTTCAAGATCTTGACTCTAGCCTATTTCTACAGTTTTTTTCTTCTTCTTTCATTGAAGTAAAGAATTGAAAATGGGGGGCAAATCACATTATGAAATAAATGCTTTTCTCCAAAACACGTTGGCCACAATTGTTGGCACCCTTTTATTAAATACTTTTTGCAACCTCCTTTTCCCAAGATAACAGCTCTGAGTCTTCTCCTCTAATGCCTGATGAGTTTGGAGAAACATGACAAGAGATCAGACACCATTCCTCCATACAGAATCTCTCCAGATCCTTCAGATTCCCAGATCCATGTTGGTGCTTCTTCTCTTCAGTTCAGCCCACTCATTTTCTATAGGGTTCAGGTCCAGGGACTGGGATGGCCATGACAGAAGCTTCATTTTGTGTTCAGTGACACATTTGTGTGTTGATTTTGATGTTTGTTTTGGATCATTGTCCTGATGGAGGAACCAACCACGGCCCATTATAAGATTTCTAGCAGAGGCCGTCAGGTTTTGATTTTTTATCTGTTGGTATTTGCTAGAATCCATGATACCATGTGTCTGAACAAGATGCCCAGGACCTCCAGCAAAAAAATAGGCCCTCAACGTTAAAGTTCCAGCTGTATTTTTAGCCGTGGGGATGGGGTACTTTTTATCCCTGTTTGCACAAAACCTTTCTGGTAGATTTGCTGCCATTTGCTGCCAAAAAGCTCTTTTTTTGTTTGTTTCATCTGACCACAGAACCAGGTCCCGTCTAAAGTTCCAGTTGTGTCTAAACACTGAATATGCTGGAGTTTGTTTCTGGATGAGCGAGGAGGATTTTTCTTGAATCCCTCCCAAACAACATGTGGTGATGTAGGGGTTTGTTTGATTTTATTTTTTAGGCTTTCTGACCCCAAGACTCAACTAATCTCTGTGATTCTCCATCTGTGATCCTTGGAGAGTCTTTGTCCACTCAAACTCTCCTCCTCGCTGTGCATTAGGACAATATAGACACGCGTCCTCTTCCAGTCAGATTCATAACATATTTAGTTGATTGGATCTTCTTAATTATTTCCCTGATGGTGGAAATGGGGGTTTTCAATGCTTTAGCTATTTTCCTACAGCCACTTTATATTTTGTGAAGCTCAACAATCTTTTTCCTGCACATCAGAACTATATTCTGTGGTTTTACTCATTGTGGCCTTTGTGCTTCCTTATATTTATACTTCTGTGAAACAAGACGTCATAGCTGGACAATTTCATGTTTCTCGTCACCCTGGTGTGCTAAAAAAATGTAAATATTAATGGGAATATACTTCAGAGATATTTTACTCGTAATATTTTTAAGGGGTGCCAAAAATTGTGGCCAACATGTTTTGGAGAAAAGCATTTATTACATAATGTGAGTAAATCAATTCCCCCATTTTCAATTCTTTTACTTCAATGAAAGGTTAGATTTTTTTAAATTAAAGATCAAAAGGATAAACAATGCAGATTTATTTCTTACAGCCATATTTGATCATATTTATCAGGGGTGCCAACACTTTTGAGCACTAATTTTTTGAGAAGGACCTGAGTATATATATATAGTGCAGAATTATTAGGCAAATGAGTATTTTGACCACATCATCCTCGTTATGCATGTTGTCTTACTCCAGGCTGGAAAGCCTACTACCAATTAAGCATATTAGGTGATGTGCATCTCTGTAATGAGAAGGGGTGTGGTCTAATGACATCAACACCCTATATCAGGTGTGCATAATTATTAGGCAACTTCCTTTCCTTTGGCAAAATGGGTCAAAAGAAGGACTTGACAGGCTCAGAAAAGTCAAAAATAGTGAGATATATTGCAGAGGGATGCAGCAGTCTTAAAATAGCCAAGCTTCTGAAGCGTGATCATCGAACAATCAAACGTTTCATTCAAAATAGTCAACAGGGTCGCAAGAAGCGTGTGGAAAAAAAAGGCGCAAAATAACTGCCCGTGAACTGAGAAAAGTCAAGCGTGCAGCTGCCAAGATGCCACTTGCCACCAGTTTGGCCATATTTCAGAGCTGCAACATCACTGGAGTGCCCAAAAGCACAAGGTGTGCAATACTCAGAGACATGGCCAAGGTAAGAAAGGCAGAAAGTCGACCATCACTGAACAAGACACACAAGCTGAAACGTCAAGACTGGGCCAAGAAATATCTCAAGACTGATTTTTCTAAGGTTTTATGGACTGATGAAATGAGAGCGAGTCTTGATGGGCCAGATGGATGGGCCCGTGGCTGGATTGGTAAAGGGCAGAGGGCAGAGTACTGGTTTGGGCTGGTATCATCAAAGATGAGCTTGTGGGGCCTTTTCGGGTTGAGGATGGAGTCAAGCTCAACTCCCAGTCCTACTGCCAGTTTCTGGAAGACACCTTCTTCAAGCAGTGGTACAGGAAGAAGTCTGCATCCTTCAAGAAAAACATGATTTTCATGCAGGACACTGCTCCATCACACGCGTCCAAGTACTCCACACCGTGGCTGGCAAGAAAGGGTATAAAAGAAGAAAATCTAATGATTTCAAAATCTCAAGGAGGAAAAACAAGGAGGGAAAACAGTACACCTCTCTGAACAGTGTCTGGGAGGCTGTGGTTGCGGCTGCACACAATGTTGATGGTGAACAGATCAAAACACTGACAGAATCCATAGATGGCAGGCTTTTGAGTGTCCTTGCAAAGAAAGGTGGCTATATTGGTCACTGATTTGTTTTTGTATGGTTTTAGAATGTCAGAAATGTATATTTGTGAATGTTGAGATGTTATATTGGTTTCACTGGTAAAAATAAATAATTGAAATGGGTATAAATTAGTTTTTTGTTAAGTTGCCTAATAATTATGCACAGTAATAGTCACCTGCACACACAGATATCCCCCTAAAATAGCTAAAACTAAAAACTACTTCCTAATAAACTACAAAAATATTCAGCTTTAATATTAATGAGTTTTTTGTGTTCATTGAGAACATGGTTGTTGTTCAATAATAAAATTAATCCTCAAAAATACAACTTGCCTAATAATTCTGTACTCTCTGTATATATATATATATATATATATATATATATATATATATATATATATATATATATATATATATATATTTTTTTTTTTTTTTTTTTTTTTTGAGCACTACTTTTTGAGAAGGACCTGTATATATATACAGGTCCTTCTCAAAAATTAGCATATTGTGAAAAAGTTCATTATTTTCCATAATGTAATGATAAAAATTTTACTTTCATATATTTTAGATTCATTGCACACTAACTGAAATATTTCAGGTATTTTATTGTTTTAATACTGATGATTTTGGCATACAGCTCATGAAAACACAAAATTCTCAAAAAATTTGCATATTTCATCCGACCAATAAAAGAAAAGTGTTTTTAATACAAAAAAGTCAACCTTCAAATAATTATGTTCAGTTATGCACTCAATACTTGGTCGTGAATCCTTTTGCAGAAATGACTGCTTCAATGCGGCATGGCATGGAGGCAATCAGCCTGTGGCACTGCTGAGGTGTTATGGAGGCCCAGGATGCTTCGATAGCAGCCTTAAGCTCATCTAGAGTGTTGAGTCTTGCGTCTCTCAACTTTCTCTTTACAATATCCCAGAGATTCTCTATGGGGTTCAGGTCAGGAGAGTTGGTAGGCCAATTGAGCACAGTAATACCATGGTCAGTAAACCATTTACCAGTGGTTTTGGCACTGTGAGCAGGTGCCAGGTCGTGCTGAAAAACGAAATATTCATCTCCATAAAGCTTTTCAGCAGATGGAAGCATGAAGTGATCCAAAATCTCCTGATAGCTAGCTGCATTGACCCTGCCCTTGATAAAACACAGTGGACCAACACCAGCAGCTGACATGGCACCCCAGACCATCACTGGTGTCCAGATGAGAGCCATGATGGCGCCGCTATGTTTGGCCGGCCACTTGCTCGTCTGTTTTTCCGTGTTTGTCTTCGCTACAGTCTCGTCACTTACTGTTTATGACCGCACCACGCTACTGGAATTGCTATCACAACTTACCGCCTCCTGAACTCACAGTCCTTTAATCTTCCACCACCATTGTTGTCATTAATTCCCCCTTCTCTAGACGCCCTGTCTGTCTGCTACCAGGCAGTAAGCGCCGCAGAAGGCGCGATCGGAGAGGCGGACAACATGTCAGGCTGAGGATTTACCTGGATTCATCGTCGCAGAGGTGTGGAAATCAGCCTGGATTTGGCGACGCTAGAAGATCGCGGGAATGCTACCGGTGGCTTCGGCCGGTAAGCCCCTTCACTGGCGTCCCTTCTCCGTGCTCCCGCCGTGTTGGAACATCCACCCGGGGTTGCATCCATGGAAACCTCCGTCCGATTCCGTGCGTTACGCCGCCTGTCAACAGCTTGACTACGCTCCACATGGCACTTTGCAACACCAGATCACTCAATAACAAAACATTTGTCCTCAATGACATCATCTCTTCTCATAATCTGGATTTGTTTTTCCTCACTGAAACCTGGCTTCCCCCAGGTGACATCAGTGCTTTCTCTGAGCTCCTCCATTACCTAAACTCCCCGCGGCAAGCGGGTAGGGGCGGGGGGATAGCCACCGCACATAGACAGTCCCTGAAGTGTCGCCAGTTGTCCACTAGAGGGTATTCCAGCTTTGAGCTGCAAGTATTTGTACTAACACTACCCAGTCCTATTCTTTGTGCAGTAATTTACCGGCCGCCCAAATTAAATAAGGTTTTCTTAACTGAGTTCTCAGAGTTCCTAACTGAGTTTCTGGCAAAGTTTGATAACATTTTAATTTGTGGTGATTTTTTAACATTCATGTTTGCTGCCCTCTGATAAACCAGCTAATGATTTTAAGGCACTTTTAGCTTCATTAGATCTGGTTCAGTCCATATCTGGTCCTACTCATAGGTTAGGTCACACTCTTGACCTTATCATATCTCGTGGGGTGATTGTGACAGCTTGTGAGGTTGTGGATTTTGCCATCTCCGACCATTCCCTCATTGAATTTGACATCTGTGCTGTTACACCAGAACCTTCAACTACTGCCCCTCATCGTCGCATTATCACCTCATCTACTGTTGAAGATTTTATTGCTTCATTTTCCGCTTCTGACTTTGCTTCTGTTGAGTTAGCATCACCTTTTTGCCCGGACCATTTCATTTCTTCCTTCAACACCATCTGCTCCCAGATTATGGACTCTGTTGCACCCTTTAAGGTGAAGTCGACTAATGGTCCTCTGGACCCGTGGCTCAATGATACAACTAGGTCCCTTAGGCGCCGATGCAGACAGTTCGAGCGAAAATGGAAGAAGGATAGATTGCAGGTGTCATTGGAGATGTTTAGAGACAGTCTGGCCACATATCAGAAAGCACTGAAAGAAAGGACAATACCTCTCTCATCTCATCAACAGCAATAGCCACCGCCCTGGAATCTTATTCAATACTATTAATTCTGTTATTAATCCGGTGTCTGTATCCTTGATTGATGTATCTGAAAGAACATGTAATGCATTCAAGCAATATTTTGTGGACAAGGTCTTGGCTGTTAGGCAATCCATTATTCAAGACTCTACTGTTGTCATGCCGTCTCGTGCGGCGCAATTTGTGCTAGAGAACTTTGAGGCAGTTACTCTTGGGGAGCTCAAAAAGCTGTCCTTGAGTTGAAACCTACCACCTGCCCTTTAGACATTGTTCCTGCAAGGATTCTGAAGGAGGCTGTTGACACCACTGGTCCCTGCCTTGTCTCCTTCATAAACAGCTGTCTTACTTTGGGTACTGTTCCTACAGTTCTCAAACATGCCATCATTAGACCGTTGCTTAAGAAACCCAACCTTGACCCCTCCATTCTATCAAACTTCCGACCTATTTCTCACCTATCATTTCTGTCAAAGTTGATGGAGAAGCTTGTTTACTCCCAGCTCCAGGCTCATCTGCAATTACACAGCATTGGGGATACATTCCAATCTGGTTTCAGGACCAGGCATAGTACTGAATCTGCGTTACTGAGGGTACATAATGACATTCTTGAAGCACTTGACAGAAAAAACTCTATGGTTCTAGTTTTACTGGACCTTACCGCTGCATTTGACACTGTGGATCATGCAATTCTCATTTCGTCTACAACATGTTGCTGGTCTGCAGAAAGTGGTGCTGAATTGGTTCTCATCATACCTCACTAATAGAACCTTTTCAGTAATGCTCAATGACTTTGCCTCCTCAGTTGCCCCTATGTCATCTGGAGTACCGCAGGGTTCCATTCTCGGTCCTATTCTGTTTTCACTCTACATATTGCCACTTGGGCAACTCATCTCCAGACACAACGTTAATTTTCATTTCTATGCCGACGACCTCCAGATTTACCTCCCTGTGATTCTGAGTAATCGTTCATCACTGGATCCTCTCTATAATTGTCTTCAGGACATCAAACAGTGGCTTTCCCAGAATTTCCTTCATTTAAACGAGGAAAAGACTGAGTACATCCTGTTCAGCCCGGATTCATCTAATAGTGCTTGTAGCTTTGGTCCTATGACACCTCAGTTTGCTCCGTTTGTACGTAACCTGGGTGTTATTTTGGACAAAAACATGCAGTATGATAAACAGATTGGTGCAGTAGTGAAGGTGAGTTTTTACCAGCTACGACTTCTTAGTAAGGTCAAATATTTTTTGTCCAGAGCCGACCTTGAAAAAGCAATTCACGCCTTCATCAGCTCAAGGATCGACTACTGTAATGCCCTCTATACTGGACTAAATACATCACTCATCAGTCGCCTTCAACTGGTACAAAACGCAGCCGCACGTCTTCTCTCTAATATATCGAACGGTCACACATCACCCCGGTCCTCCGCTCGCTTCACTGGCTTCCAGTGCAGTTTAGGGTGGAGTATAAAATTCTGTTGTTTGTGTTTAAGGCCATCCATGGTTTGGCCCCAGTATACCTCACTGAACTAGTAAAAACATATCAGCCAGCCAGAACACTCCGTTCCTCTGATCATATTTCTCTGGTTACCCCAACATACAGGTATAAAAAGTTTGGAGGCCGGTCATTTAGTGTTCAAGGACCAAAGTTGTGGAATGCACTCCCTGTGCACCTCCGAAACATCACGGTGCTGAGTGATTTCAAAACACATCTGAAAACACACTTTTTTAATCAAGCCTTTGACTCTTAGTGCTGGTCTTGATTGGTTGGACTTGTTTTTATGTTGTCGTTTGATGCTTGTTTTGGAAAGCGCCTTGTGCACCTTTTGGCTGCTGTAAGGCGCTATATAAATAAAAATTGATTGATTGATTGATTGATCACTGACTGTGGGTACTTGACACTGGACTTCAGGCATTTCATATTATTCATTATATATATATATATATATATATATATATATATATATATATATATATATATATATATATATATATATATATATATATATATATATATATATATAGATAGACTGGCTATATTGCCAAAAGTATTGGGACACCCTCCAAATCATTGAATTTAGGTGAATATTTTGAATTTCCTCTCTACTAAATATTCCACGGTCAAGTGTTAGTGGTATTATAACTAAGTGGAAGCAATTGGGAACAGAAACTCAGCCACGAAGTGGTAGGCCACGTAAAATCACAGAGCGGGTCAGAGTGCAATGCAAATCATCAGATGCAGTGGTGGACTTTGGAGGCAGTGGAGACGTGTTCTCTCGAGAGACGAATCACGCTTTTGTGAGTCTGGGTTTGGCGGTTGCCAGGAGAACGGTACTTGCCTGACTGCATTGTCAAATCAAGTCAAGTCAATTTTATTTGTATAGCGCTTTTAACAATGCAGATTGTTTCAAAGCAGCTTCACAGTGTTAAACAGGAAAATAATGTAACATGTAATGTAATGTAATATATTTCAAATAACATACTGTGACAATGTGGGCTTTAGATCAGTAATTAGATCATAATTTAGTTTATATGGTTAATTTAGTTGAAAAATTAGATTTATTTGGATATTTAGTTGAAAAATATAGTGCCAAGTGTAAAGTTTGGCAGAGGGGATTATGGTGTGGGGTTGTTTTTCATGGTTGGGCTTGGCCCCTTAGTTACAGTAAAAGGAACTCAAAAACAAACAAACAAACAAAAAACTTCAGCATACCAAGACACTTTGGACATTTTCATGCTCACAACTTGGACCCTTCCTGTTCCAACATGACTGCGCACCAGACAGTGCACAAACCAAGGTCCATGAAGACATGAATGAATGAGTTGGGTGTGGAGGAACTTTACTGGCCTCAACCTGATCAAACAACTTTGGGATGAATTAGAGCGGAGACTGTGAGCCAGGCCTTCTCGTCCAACATCAGTGCCTGACCTCACAAATGCGCTTCTAGAAGAATGGTCAAAAATTCCCATAAACACACCTAAATCTTGTGGAAACCCTTCCCAGAAGAGTTGAAATTTAGCCAAATCCATATTAAATCCTACAGATTAAGTATGGGATGTCATTAAAGTTAATGTGCATGTAAAGGCAGGTGTCCCACAACGTTTGGCAGTAGTGTATAGAGCCCCTTTTCATAAAATGTATGGATAAAGACAAATGACAAAATGTATACAAATGTAAAAATACCATAACCATGTATTTTTATTTGCTAAACTTTAACATTATTATTATTATTATAATTATTATTATACAGTATATACCATAATTTCCCCTCAAACCCCTGGTGCCTACTTGTCTTGCAGATAATTCAAAGAACAAAAAAATGGGGTGAAATATTGGGGTGAAATTACCTAATTATTTTATTTATGTATTTTTTGGTGAAAAAAATATTGAGCAATGGTAACAAATATTCCTATACAAATGTACATTGGCAGCTCATTCATTTTTCTGTGTAACACAAAATAATGTAACAAATAAATAACAGAGAAAGAATCTGGTTAATTTCTCTGCACCATGGATCAGGCAACTGTGAAAATAAAGTATAGAGTCACACATATTGTCAGGATTTTGTCAGCTTTGGTGTCAGACTGTTTGGAAAGGTTTATGTCAACAGCTTATATAATTTTAGCCTTATATAATATTCTTCCACTTGCAGTTCTGTCAAAACTGTTCACCTTTGCTTCTGGGAAGAGTTAGTGTAATGTGGAATCATCAGGTTATTTAGACATAGCAACTGAAAGAAAATCATTTGAGAAAATCTACCAAGCAAGCAAGTTAGCAGCATCTTAACAACTTTGCATTGCAAACATGATATGGTTATGAGGAGGTTATTGAAGAAGTCCTTCTCATCACATTCCCTAATGCACAGGGCACCACCAGTCGCAAACACCAAAATAGCCTTGTAAAAAGTCTATCAATCACTTGAACTTATGGTTGTTGTTTCTATTAAGGTAAGGACACAGCAGTGAGACAAACTGAAGGCCACACACTGCAATCATTCGAGACCATGAATTAGCCTGTAATAATGTCACATTAAGACAGTTCAGTAGGGACACATTTATTCATTTGACATTGCATTAGGAAAAAAGCTTCTATTACTGACATGTTTATGTGAATGATAAGGCATTCAGGTTGATTGAGACACTTTTTCCAAGTCATCTCAATGGAAAAGTGTCCCAATGTAAACAGTTTATCACCAGCTGTATAGCTAAATGTCTTACCAGTATAAAATCAAACTAGCAACAATTAAAGATTAGACATACATTTTACTGTTGCCAACCAAGAAACGCATCAAAAATGCCCACATCTGAAATGGCTCTTTTGATAACTAAACACCCTATGGATAAAAACACCAATCAACAATCATCTGATAATTGTGTTAAACAAGATAAAAAGTTTATTTACCTGAACATTTTGTACAAATGGTAACTCTAGTTAAATGCCATTGTCCATAAAATGTTGTTAATTACATGTGAACAACATATCTGTAAACAACATCAATGTGCTTCTCTCTCTCTCTCTCTCTCTCTCTCTCTCTCTCTCTCTCTTTTTTTTGTTGCCAGAATGTATGTGCTGCCATCCAGCGGCAGGAGCTTAGATGTGCATTATCTTCAACTGCATGCTGCCATTAGGCCCAAAGCTCAAAACCTACCAAAAATTTTACACATTAATTCTGCAAATTAAGGAGTAAATGGCTTCTTTCAATGCTAATCAAAGCTAGTATCAGATTTATCAGATTAAAAATATAGTAGGAAAAATATTACAGCTTATATATAAGGGATAATTCAACAAATTCTTCCTCAAAAAAAAAAAAAGAAAAGAAAAAGGGGTGAATATCACAAAACAAGTCAAAAACACAACCGGGTAATATTTCAAAAGAAATGAATAAATACTTACATTATGTTTAATTAAAATGCATTTTCTTTTTTAAATGTAATATGTATTTATGTAATGAGAATATAATAAAATCATTGAGAACAATGTTAATTTGAGAAAATGGAAAAGTAAAACGTCCAGATGCACAGTTGTGGAACAACAAGTTTAACGGTCATGAAATTAATGTTAAAATGCCAAAAAAGCTTTATATTCTTATAACTTATATTTTTTCTTGATATGCTTTTGTGAGATTCACCCAAAAATAAACATGACAACAGTTAGGCTGAGCAAAATACATGGTGAAAAACCAATAAAATGTAAATATGAACCCAGCAACCATAGAATATAGCATGCAGTCTGTGAACTAGACTGTTCCAGCATCATTATATATATTAGTAAAGGAATTAAATGTGCAATTACTTAAAAAGATAGTGTAAATAGAAAACATCTCCAACTGTTTCCAGTGTTTCAAATGCTAGACAGGAACTCTCAAATGAATTAGTCGTCTCTTTCCCAGTGATTCCACACTCCCAAAAGAGGTTTGGATGTGCCCACCTCTATGATATGCTCGGCACTGGAGGGTAATAGACCGGCATGGAGTGATCACACACACTGAGGGCTGATTGGCCACTGACAAGCACGTCATTGCTCCAGATTTCTTCAGTTGACTTCTCGCAATTGATCAGCTGGAAATTCGTGTCAACACAGATCTCTATTTGGCCCAAAGTCTGAAACTGGCCACCCTGAGAAATATAGAAATTAGATCTCACCTCAGAAAAAACTAATGGGAAATTGTGGTTAACTGTTATCAAGTCAATCACTATATATCAAGTCAAGAGGAACTCAAAATGGACTTAATTTACATTTTAAGGAATATTTCAGGATCAATACAAGTTAGGCTCAATCAACAGCACTTGTGGCATAAAAAAAAGTCCTTTCTATCTTCATTTACCCTCTGCTCAAGCTCATTTTCAAAACTATAGGGGTGCGTCTCAATCAGCTCCCTATCTGATTGAGACGCCCTAGATTTCTAAAGGCCTGTTTATATTTCATTTAGCGTGTTCCGCTCCGTCTCACGCACTCAAGACTGTCAAAGTATTCTTTGGCCATGAGAAAGCATGGAAAGACACATTCTGTCTAGTGGACTGTTGTCAAGAGCGCACATATGCGCTGTTGTATGTACATCGTCCACACACACAAAAATTGTGCTGCACAAAGACAGTGTGCACGGACGTCCGATGTTATTGTTTGTGCTATACTACTGAAAATGAGTATATTAAGGTCTGTTAAAGTATATTAATATTGACCCAATTCACTTCCATTGGAAGTGGCTTAGTGTAGCCTTTAAAATAATTTTCTTAAAAAAAAGGATACTTACATTGAAAAAAAAAAAAAAACCTTCACAGAAATGCGAAGTGTATAGGTTTATAAAAACACTTTCATGAATTCTTCTTGGATGTATGTATTATTTGAGCCATAAAGTGTAATCTCATAATTTTTTTATGTCAACAAATTTGTAAATCTAGATATATTAGAACTTTGTGCAGTTTTTTTTTACACCAAATTCGTGTTATTGTTTGTGCTATACTACTGAAACAGTGAGTACATTAAGGTTTATAGATTAACTCTAATCATTTCCATTGTATGTGGCTTACAGTAGCCTGGATTTTTAAACTGGTTTTAAAGAAAAGAAGGGACTAAATATCTTTTTGTGGTAATCACATGTCATATGTCAGTCATGCTGTCGACTGAGCCAGGAATATTTCAAACACAGTCCTAACAGACAAAATGAAAATGCTTAAAACTGAAAAGAGCCACTTTTCATTCATACCTTTCCTGGGTGGACACACTGAATCTTTGGCTTCACTTGGTAGAAGTTGATAAGGGCTGTCTCCACATCATCCAGCTAAAACAAACAATAAACATGACACGTTTACTCTCATGTGCCCATAATCACAAGATTCGTGCTTACTTCAGGACAAAAATGGAGAAGTTGAATGAATATAACAGAACATTGCAAGAAGTCAGGCTTTCTGTGTTGAAATGCTGATCACAGTGTATACTGGGAAAATGATGCACGCTGTGGTTTAGGATAATGCTTTGAGGCATCTTTTTAGATGGATGATACTTTTTTGAAACTTAAACCTGATCATTATTTCCATTATATCTTTCTTGTCAGCACATGTTGTGTTATCAGTGATAGGAACAGAAATCATTAACAGGAGGACCACAAATAGTTCAGTGTCTAATAAATGAAAATTACAGAAATGAGAACAATTAAACTACTTACAGTGTAGTGCTCCTCAGAGGGCACAATTTTGTTGTTCCTTAAGACACTGAAAACACAAAAGACTTATTAGGAAAGCAATATTAATAACTATAGGGTTAGAAAGCATGATGGTAGCGGCTAACATCTCTGTGAGATGTAAAAAGTGTGTTAACCGGTAGTGATTATACCATTGTAGATATAACTGTGAAGCTATTTTGGGCAGGATTGCTTTAATTTACTTACCATACACAAAGACAGCAATAAGGTAACATGGAGTAATACAGAAATCTAAAGTGGGACATGCCCCAAACCTGTTATATATTGATGAAGGTTTATTTGTTAATGGTTGTCAAGCAACTTTGTAATTTGCCACATTAACCCTACAAACCCGTAAAATAAAAGGCCTTTTAGTATAATTTAAAAAAAATGAGCTGGGAAGTATAATAAAGTAAATGTGAGACTACATTTTATATTGTTAGTAATATTTCAAGATAAACACTTAATTTAGGTTTACTTAATCATCCATACACTATTTTTAGATAGTTAAACTTGAGTTTCAAGTTTGAGAGTCTTTTGTGGAAAGTTTATTTGTTCATCTCTTAATCATCAATGTATCGCATAGTATTATGTCTTGTTTATTATATATATTAATCCACCAAATGTACTGCTATCTCACAACTTCCTAGTTTCAAAATCAGAGTATACAGTGACACAAGAACCACTGAAAAAACAGAACTCACCTATTAAGGTCAAACTTGCGGTACAGCTCAAGAGCTTTGCTAAAGTATTTATGCTCACTGTTCAGAGACTCTGCTTTTGCAGCACATGTTCCATGTTTCTGCCATTCATATTTCCTAAGCACAAAATAAAAGGTCAATTAGTTCAATAAATACATTAATCAAAATCATAATAATGCTTAAATTTATTTTATATTTTCACGTTTTTGACATACCAAAATTCTGGGGAAGAAGGTACTAGCAGATCTGGCCAGACTTTCTCCATTTCTGGTATTATGTCCTGCAAGCATACAACATGTAGCACTTGTCCGTTGAATTAAAATATATGACAAGCAACAGGGTAGGATAACAAATTACCTCAATCAAACTGGCATTAAAATGCCAGGATGTGTTGCACCTTATGCCAGTGTTGGGCCTGTAATAACAACAAGAATATTCTTCAAATACTTTTGACTTCTGCCACAAACTATAATCATCCAACTGGCACTGTCATCATTATTGGATGATTTTTAAGATCACATGGCAACCAGGGTCCACCAATATAAACATTCTGAGTAATTTATATGTATATGTTTGGCAGACACTTTTATCCAAAATAATCACAATCAATTATTTATCCTAAGTAAACAATTTTTTGCAGTACACAATGTCAAGTCTAAAGGTTAAGTTACACAAGCTAGAGCAGAAGTGATTTTTTAAATTTTTAATTTAATTTTTATTTAAATAAGAGTTGTTATATTAGCAAGTTTATGTTTGTTTAAGGCTGTGGGTTAGTTACATGTTTGAGGCAAAGGTGTTTTCAGTTCATTTCAAAAGCAGACATTTATTACTGTAGATAACCAACATAATGCCTGATATATAAATATACTCTTTTATGTTTTTATGTAAATAAAAATTCAGTAAAATATCCAAAAACCACTAGGACAGTGTTATATATTTTGTTCAACTGAGTACTTACAATATCCCAAATGTTTCAAACTATTTGTAAATCGTGAGAAAATTGCTATTTTAACCAAAGAACCAGGACGTGTGAGGGAGTCACCTGTCAATTGCGTCATATCTGCATTAACCTAGTTTTATTTAGCAGAAACGCAGTGTGCAACAAGTGTCATAGCAGCCAACGAGTGAACGCACATAGTAACGTTGTAACATCATTTTCAACACACTCAAGTGTATCTAATATGACAAACAGAGCTGCGTAACCTTGTACGCATGACCGGAAAAGTGGAAATGGCGCCCCAGCGACTGTGGCATAATATAGGTCCCACTGCTTGCGAGGCATGTGCTGAGTTCATCTTATTAACAATCGCTCCAGCAGCCTTAGTCAGCTCCACAACACTCGGTCCTACTCTGCTTAATACTACAGTAACGTTAATAATCGCATCAATGAACTTGATTTTTGCCCGAGTCCTATCCAGCTTCTTTTCCACCGGCTGTGGGGTTAAGACCACACATCCCAAGATTCTGCACTCAAACTTGGCGTCATCAAACTACGTCTTTATTTTGAATAGGCGACCTCTAGCGGACAGAAAAGTTACGTAGAGCACCTTTAATACAGTATGCATTCCATGCATTCCAAAAATATAGTGACTGATCATGCATTCCTAATGTCACAGTTACCAAACTCAGATGATGTTGACAATTAGTGCCTATTAAATAAGTCCCAACCCATTAAGTGCACCTCAAAAAAAGGAAATATTTGTGAGACTTTGACAAACATTAAAAAGCATTTTTTTTTCTTGATAAACCTACCATAATCCATGCAGAGTCCAATAGCTCAAATTTGTTTTGCAATGTTCCATCTATAAATGAAAAAGCATAATTTATCCACCTGATACCCGTAGAGGAGCAATAGATGGTGCGTCAAGTAAAAGCAATACATTACACTGCAAAATGTCTGTGGCCAGTGTTGGGTCAGGATGAGTTTTGTCCATTCTCTCCTAAAAGAAGCAGTCAATTCACAATGCATTATTTCAGTGTGACACTGAAAGTGGTCACAATAACAAATACATATTAAAATCATTAAATTGGCCATGCAAATGGTTGAAACTCATGAACCAAATTTGTATTGCTGTAATGCACCTGGATATTCTAAGTACTTTTTAATGGTTTACAGCACTAAACACACTGACACAATATTTTTTATTAGTAAAGTATTTAAATCTTCCACATGAACTATTACAATAACGTAAAATTTGTAATTCCTAGGGGGAACTCTCAAATAAATGATGATGATTATTGGTTTTTATTATTATTACACTCGTAAAGCTGAGCCTTTTATAATACATTATTATGCATAATGGTTGCAGAGCGAGAACAAATTCTTAGCACATTTCTTTAAAAAGTGATTCTTATTATGAGTCCATTCATTTAGTAAATAAAAAATATATGAATTAATCAGACTCACTAAGTAATTAATATCACGTCCAATGTTTATTAACCAAGAACAATTGGTGTATTTTTTGTTTTCATTGGTGCGAAAAGTCATTAAAAGACTTTAGTAAGAATTAGATTTAATACATTTATTTCACATTTTATTATCTGTCCTATTGAAGTCTACAAAAAAAAGAAAGTAATCTGTTGGCAACAGTTTGATACAGGCAGTATAAGTATCAGCAAGTTCAGTTGAACGTTGTTTTGTTTGTGTTTATACACACTGTGAAAGTTGTTTTCTAATATTTACCCTTTCAAACATATTTTATATAGGGTTTACGGTGTACTCTGTATCTTTTTCAATGAATAGGGGAAAATACTCGCGAAATAAACATTTACAGTATTGACTGTCTGGCTGCTAATGCACTCCGGCTTCAAACAGGGATCAATATGTATACATACATTTATCTAAATGTATCTGAATGACATACCGAGGATGGGCGAAGGCCGTTGAACAGAAATATCCAGCACAAAGTATGACAGCAACTGCAATGAATCTCATTCTTCCAGATATAGCAAGTCCGTTCATATTAACGTTACTTAGAATACTGAGAACAAAAAAGGATGTATTAACGTTCCCATAATGCATCTAAAATGCATCTAACGTTACAAGACACAGTCAAAGCACAGCTCACAGACCATAACACAAAGTTGAGATTCTTGGTGTTTGAGACCAAAAGTAACAGCCAAATGTTAGATGAAAAACAAAACACTGAACATTCAATTAACGTTAACGTTACCTGTTTTTGTTTGATATGCCTCTTCAATTTGCAGTTGTATGTATCAGTATCAGAGAGCAGCAGCTTTTAAAACGTTTTTATTCAGTCTAAGTATAAGGTACGACTGCCCAGTCAATAACTTTCAGAAACACTGTGTGGTTGAGTCACTTCTGGGCCACTTCCTTTCCTGTCAGAAACACATTGCGGCCTCTGTGGACTGATCATGTTTACGTTTTGATGCCGTCACTGCGCGTGCGCTGTCAGGTCATGTGATAAACGGCAATTTATGTCATGTGAAGGTGGATTATGCAGATTATGCTATTTCACAGCCAGGGAGTTTTCTAATGTCATTGGTAGTACAGTTCCCTCGGGTAGGCTATTATGTTGTTTAAAATGTATTTTGGTTTCCCCATTTTGATTAACCTACAAATTAAATATGTAAAATGTGTGATTAGGACAACAAAGCATTTAACGTTACGTGAATTATTTATGTAGGCGTATCTTATTTCGTGTTATTGATATATTGTGATTTTTTTTAGCTCTCATCCATCAAAAACACCAAACCTAATTTTTTAATCTTGCTTTAGTTCTGTACTAAATTAATTAATTATTTTCTCTTACTGTCTGTAACCTCCATACCCGCACAACGTTTTTAAATTTTGAAAATCTACCCAGTTAATTGTAATGCCATTTAAAGGGATAGCTCACCCAAAACTGAAAATAACCCCACGCTTTACTCACCCTAAGCATCCTGTGTTTATGACATTCTTCTTTCAGACGAATACAATCAGAGTTATTAAAAAATGTCATGGCTAATGCACGATGGCAGTAAATGGCAGGCTGAAATTTGAAGCCCAAAACAGTGCATCCATCCATTATAAAAGTAATCCACACGGCTCCAGGAGGTTAATAAAGGCCTTCCGAGGCGGAGCGATACATTTGTGTAAGAAAAATATTTTCGCAATTTTTAAAATAACTTGGGTGAACTATCCCGTTAAAAGGCATTAAAATGAGCTGGGTAGATTTTCAAAATGTGAAAACGTCTCGCGGGTATATATGGGTTACAGCCAGTAAGAGAAGATGATTAATTAATTTACAGAACTATAGCTAGATTTTAAAAATGAACTATCCCTTTAATAATGTTTTATCCACAAGTAGTTATATTTGTGTAATACCGTTTGATGCCGCTATAGCACAATAATCATGTAGGCAAGTTATAATACATTCTCAAAAACATTCAATAACGACAAAACTGTTGTTGAGCAATAAAAAAATTTAAAAAACATAAATAAAGCTTACAAAATATGGTTTCAAAAATATGGGTGCATTTCGTCTTTTTTGCAATTGTGTCTCCACTAATATGGTCTACTTTTCTGTTCGACTCACCTTAACTAATCTCTTGTTTAAAAAAAACAAAAAACATTCAATATCCAGCGTCAATTTAAAACGTCTGTCAGATATCTTATTAGCTGTGCGAAATGATGTGGGAAGTTAGTGTAAATGCTATATATAGTCTAATGCCTATCCATAAATGGGATGCGGGAGAGGCAGCATTCCGCATGGGTAATATTTTGGTTTTCATCAGCTGCTTTCACACAGGCGGGTAGAGGCTCATCTACCTCCGCGTCGCGCTCTTGTAATCTCCTGGGGTGAGTATGTCTGGCCCCCTTATTTCCACACTTATATTAAATTATAAAGCAGAGTTGTCCTTGTAGAAATAACGTTGAGGCTGGAGAAGACTTTTAATCTTGACCTTGGTAGGATGTTGATCTATCTCAAATGATGTTGTTTGAGTGGGAGCTGCACTTGACTTTGAAAAGATTCTTAAAACGTTGGCAGTTAAACGATTTTCAGTGCCTTGTGAATATTGGTGAATTGATATCTGGACAAACTTTGACATTGTTTTGTTTGTTTTGTAAAAGTGACCTGTTGGTTGACCTTTAAAATATGTTTCCCTCTCCCATGATGATTCTAGATGCATTGTGATCCTTTACTTTTAACAAAAGTAGTTTGGTCGTCTGCTAAATTGATTATTGAAAACTGTGCATAAATATTTTATTTTTGATATGCACAGTAGATGCTTTTGGATGTGGTGTTCATATGTGAATGCGATGATGTAATGCTGCATTTGAGTATGCACGATTGTTTGTATATTTGTGTAATTTTTTTTTTGTATGTGTGTAAAGAAATGTGAGGAATTTTCTTCTTCTTTTGGCGTTTCTTGTTGAGATTGTCTTGCAGTGTAGTTTATTTGTACTTATTAGAAGATAAAAGTTCATGAAAAGTGGCTATCGTTCCATATTTCAGTACATTTACACAATAATAGCATGTCTTCAGTATACACCAGGCTATACAGTAGAAATTACCCTGGAATACTGTACCCATCTCCTTGGACTGTCCAATATACCAACCCCCAAACTCTAATTTTAAACTGCCGTGAGGGTTGGCTCCCTTCTCTTCATCTCTACAAACAGGTCCACTTTCCTAACACCTAAATCTAATCAGGATTTAGGAACCACAATTTGGATTTACTGCAATACCGTGCCCCAAATAACTTTGAACACTGAAATCGGAAATCGAGGATCGGAATTTGTGCATCTACCAATGCATTTTGTTTTGTTTTGTGTGCAAAGACGATGCATGTTTTTGTTCCAGGTTTGATTCATAGGTCCTTTGAGGTTGCCAAATATGGCTGCAGTTGTTACCAGACACAAGCATTTCGGTCAAGAATACCTCAATACTCATTCTAAATGTGTTGTTCGGGAATACTCCAGGTAAGGTGAAGAATTACGGCAACTTAAATCAAGTCGCAGCTATCATGATGCTCACAGCAATACTAAAACTACTTGAAATAAAATAGCAACATCATAACATATAATACCATTAACTGCTGAATCTCTTCTGATAAACCCTATTACCAACAGTAGCTGAGATATAACTGATACCTTCATGTCACTAATTTCTTCTGGCTAGTTGAAATGAAATACTTTAGGGAAGTTGAGTTGACATGGCCTGCAGTGTGACATGCTATACTCCATGTATAACTGTTTTCTAATTACGCATGCAGCTTACATGACCTCATATTAGTGAGAGTGAGACCACAGTCTACATTTGTCACACTGCAGGACGTTTTAATATGAACTAAAAAAAATAAAGCTAATTAAAATGAAGGTGATTAAAACTAGAGAAGACCAGTCATATCAGTTTTAGGACATGCACCAAATATCCTGATACTGTAATTTTGCATTCAATAGTACATTTTAAATATACAGAAATGTTTTAAGTTTGACATTTAAATTGGATGTTTTAGGATAAGTTAGTTATAGGATAATTAAATTATATGTCTTGTCCTAAAATGATGACAGTAATTAGTTATATTTTAATATACAAAAAGCAGATACTGATTTAAAGAACATTTTATATTATAGTGAAGATAATTCCACACCAAAGCTTGTATGTGCTTGTGATGATGGTAGTTATTGTTTGCCTTCTGAGGGGGTCAAAAGGTCAGTATTCAGTTTCAAAACCATAGTTTTAACCACGGGTAAAGATAATACATGTCAAATTTTGTATTTTATCAGATGTAATACAATTCTGAAATATTTTATAAAAAAAAAAAAAAAAGAAATACAAAAAAAAATCTGTGTAAGTTTCCTTGTTTTGTTTCTTTCCACTGAAGACTGTCCTAAAATGTGTGTGTTGCAATACATGAATTATGCTTTTGTATGCTTGAATGCATGTCAAAATCACTGATTACTAACCTGGGATGACATGAAGCATTACTGACCCATGGGGATATTATGAATTCTCTGATTAATCTTCTTTTTCTTTTATGCTGTTTGTACTGACTGTTAGTTTTTAGCCCATAATTTTAATATATGAAAATGTGTGTTTTTAGCTCTGGGGCTGAAGAGGTGAAATATCAATACCAAACACAGAAGAGAATCCAGGGAGTGGTAAAGCCCTTTAAATAACCCTTTATGGCATGCTTATAGTACTTTCATTAGGCAATATGTATTTTCAAATGTGTTAAAGACATTAGCTGTTAGTTGTAGTAGGCAGAGTAAATCAGAATCAGTATATTTTGTCACACATAATTTTTTCTGATCCAAAAGGCCATGGAATCTTTTGTCTATTTTCATCAGGTGGAGAAGAAGATGCCTGAAAAATACATCCGTGAGGAGTCCATGATCAGGGGCCCCAAGTTTTTGGTTAGACTGAGGTCCCACACAGTATATGAAAACAGTGCCATTAAACTTTTCTGCTCTGTTGAGGGATATCCCACCCCACTTGTGAAATGGTGAGGTTTCTTTGCACTAACAGGCTTCCTGTACACTAGGGTTCAGTGCGGTTGCTCTCACAAATCTTCTGTGGTCATAAAATTTAACTTTGAATTTAAAGTTACGTGTCTTGCAGTATATGTGGCCAGCTACAAGAAAACATTTATTTAATAAATTAAAACTTTAATAAATTATAATATTTTAATCATATGGAACCAGCTAAAGAAATACTAAGAAGGTCTGTTTTTTTTATATAGGTTCAAGGATGATGTCATCTTGGACATTTCCTCTGGAAAGTACTTTGTGGAGAACAGTGCTGGAT
This sequence comes from Gobiocypris rarus, assembly GCA_023029165.1. Taxonomy (NCBI): domain Eukaryota; kingdom Metazoa; phylum Chordata; class Actinopteri; order Cypriniformes; family Gobionidae; genus Gobiocypris; species Gobiocypris rarus. The sequence goes on from CM040927.1 coordinate 8,860,280, forward strand.
TCCATGCCCTCACCATTCTCAAGTAATCCAAACTTTACTGTGTACTTTTTTGATAGTGATGCAATGACAGAATGTGGTTTACTGATGATCTGTATTGAACAGAATGAGTGACAAAATTAGTCAAAAAGTCTCAGGCTGAGGGCTCATTACATTCTCACCTTTTAGTTATTATATGGCCATAGAAAGCAGGAAACTTTCAAGTTATTAAACTTTTGGAAAACTTTTGTCTAGTAGGAATCTCAGGACAAACATGTCCAAGTTGCGTTTCTCCTTAAATAAATGTTAAATTCAGTTGGATGCATTGTGACCTTACTATCATGACCATTATTTTTTTTTTTTAATTGCAAATCTCAGTGGTTATTCTCATAATATTTTTCCTATATGTAAATAATTATTGTAATAACGGTTTAGAATAATTACTTTAAAATGGTACACGAAATGCAAATGAGAAATGAGAAAATAATTCATAATTTTTTCATAATAAGTTCAAATAATTATTTCTTTGTAAATAATTTTATGGTGCAATTTGACTTCAAAGGATATGCTTTTAATAGGTTTCATGAGATTCACCCACTAAAACACAATTAAATGCAACTAACAAGTGAGTTTCCACAAAAGGAAGTCATGTCAATAGGATTGCATGTGAACTTTTCCAATTTAGTCCAGGGCTGGTTGGTGCGCCGCCCACGTCTTGAGCTGCTGTCAGCTGTTCATGTCAAAGTGCTGAGTTTGGTGTCATCTGACACTCCGGCGCCTTACAGAGAGATGACTTCCACTGCTGTCACCCTGTCAGTCCCACAAAAACTCACCCTGGCCCTTATGTCACATTCCTGATGGCTTCTTGCATTCACAGGCCAAACCTCCAGGTGAAGCTTGGCACTCCGCATTTCTTCTAAAATGACCAAACTTTTCACTTTTTGACAAACAGCCATTCTTCTCAAGACCGCAGGGGCCAAGGGAACGTCTCTAATATAGTACGGTCACGCTGAAGGTCACATTACAGTCTTCTCATTTTCTTTTCCCTTGCGTCTCGTGTGTGCCATTCAAGCCTTAGAGCCTCCCGTGTTGAACATGTTTCGAAAGCAGGCGTTAGTCTACATTAGCATTTAGTTTGGAGCAATTATCCTCTTGACATTAGAGCATTAGTTAACTGCCAATTTATCCATCATGATGGGGAAGCACTTTATGTGCTTTCCAAATGTCAATTAGGAAATGACTGTGGCATATATCCAATCAAATAGCAATCATGCTGATTATTTATTGACTGATTAATTAGTGGAGTGGGTGAAGACAGTGTTGCGGTCCAGACGTTTATTGATTGAAGTTGTAGACACCTGTGAATGAGTTATGCGTGTTTTTGTAGGTGTGCAACTGATGACACTGCAATGTACACAGCTGTAGCCTCAAACTTGCACGGACAGGCTTCCTCCCAGGCCTCCATCATTGTGAAGAGTAAGCCTTTTTCTCCTGTTTTCTGGTATCCAAGCATCCTTACAATAAGATACATTTGCTGGAAAACCAAAAAACCCAAACATAGCCCTTTCTTTTAAAAGTCACTATATACTTCTTGTTGTGTCTGTTTTTTAGGGTGCAAGGAGGAAGAGAAGTCCAATCCTTATTCCTGGATGCCTTACCAGTGTACGTGGGAAAGTCTACTTTCATTAAAGAGATGATTTAAAAACATGTCATGAAAGAAAGGAACTGTTTTGTTGTTTCACAGATGCCATTTTACCTGAAATCAAGTACACAAAGATTAACATCACCTACACTGAAACGTTTGACGTGACTTTTGGAAAAGAAGGCGATAAAGCCACCTTGACCTGCAAGATGACGATTAACCCCAACCTGGCTAACCTGCAGCCTGAGGCACTGTGGTACCGAGATGGTAGGAAGTGGCCACCACTGTTATTGAACATATCTACACAGTTATTGTTAAGAAGAATTTTTAACAGCAAAGGGCCTAATTTACTAATGCTGGAATCGTAAATATTCAACCTGTTGATCTGAAATCCTGTTGTGTGGGGGAACCCTGAGGACAAACGGTCACACGCTCTGGAGATTATCACGTAAAACGAAACAATACCCAATCAGAAAGCAAGCTGACGGAAGACTCCTCTCCAGCTTGCGCAGTAACATGTAAAGTCCACCTTTACATTGTCTCTACAACTTCTAAACATTTGCCATGTTCAAGATTTCCCATGTTCACAGACCTGACTCTGTTGTTTGTGAATGGAATCTGTTAGTGTGTGGTGTGCTTTCCTGATCACATCGCGGCACTCCACACTAGAGGAACAGAACAGTTATATTTATGATTTCTTATTGTCATGTTTGCAGTCTTTCACATTTTAAAAATCTTTAGTTAGGCCCCAGCTTAAACAGGGCAAATTAGCATGAGAACGAAAAACCTAACAAGTGCAGATGGGACTGGAAAGGTTTGCCCTTGATCTACTGACGACTTGCAAATAAAAGAACACAGTTGGACCATTTCCATTATGACCAATGCAATCTACTAAGACCAGCGGAAATTAGCGCCTGAGTTAAGTAGGGTTGGGTTTGGGTTTTTTAACGGTACTTTTAAAATGATACCGGTGCCTAAACGGTGCCTGAACCGTTTTTTTTTTTTTCTTTAAATTGAACAATTTATTAAAAGTTTAAAGTATACTTAAATATATAAATATATACAAAACACTATTTACTTAACAAATTCTCAGTAAAACCTGCCACCTAACACAACTACAATAAGCCTAATTTAACAAAAAATAACAGTTATAGTACTAATAACAGCAAAGTAGTCTGTATTCTTAGTATCCTTCAAACCAACTTTAAGGTTCAGCATTATTTTGCAGAAATATGACCATATTCTCTGGCTAAATATTTTAGAACGCATCGCCTAATCATTTCCATGGTGACGCGTCGTGCTTCTCACAAGACAGACAGCAGACAAAATAGTGCACGTAATAGCACAGTAGAGCATTTACATCACGTAGAGTCATCGTCGTCTCACAAAATACATGAAAGAAAGTGACCGCTAAACTCGGAAAAGAATAGAGTAAACTATATAGTAACTTATATATTGTGTATCTGATTTGAATAAAACAAACACGTATTCAAATTTTAACTGTCTGAAAGGACTATTGCCGCTTCCATAGACATACAGTAAGTGGGTGTTTTTTGCTAGTACTTATGTGCATTTTAATGTCTGAAACCTAAAGTAAACATGATGTGGTTGAAAACATTGAATAGTTGTGATATGTGATGAGCGCTGAGGGCGACTGTTTCTGGCTCAGCGCCAGCCAAAGCACGAAAGCATGTTTGAACTTAAGTGAGCGGCAACGGAATGAGGCATCAAAATCTGCGTTCTGATTCGGTCCAGTACATACCGATTATAAAGGTTTCGGTACCCAACCCTAGAGTTAAGACATACTTTTTTGGCTGTTAAGTAATGGCGCAAACACCAGTAAATTGACCAGTGCAAACCTTAGTAAATCACCTTGCATGATTATTTAAAAAACTCTCCTCCCATAAATTTTGCACCTAAAAGGGGAACTCCTACAAATTCATTTGCATAAGGTTAGCCGTGTGTCTAAATCCAAACAGTAGTTTTTTTAACGCCAAAAGAGGCGCAAGCTGTTAGTAAATCTGGCCCTAAGTGTGTTATTTTTGTTCACCATACAGAACTGCAAAAATAATAATGACTTTTTTTAATACCCTATTATTTACTCAATGACAGACACGATGGGTTGATGGGTCTTTTATGTAGGGCTGCCCAAACTGTTTTGTTTTGTGCTGCTAGGCAACAAGCCTGAATATTGCAATAAAGTTAACATGCTTTTTATTTGGCCATAATGTTTACTATGAAGACTTTACACTAGTTTCATAATCCTTTATTGTCTTGGGACCCTTGAGTATGACAGTGTTTAGAGTGTTTGTTTTTCATCACTCAAAAGATTTTCCTGGAAGTTTACAAAAGCGGAATTTTTCTTGCATTAAAATATGTCAATGATAGTAAAAAAGCATGAAAGCCTTCACACAATGTCTTTGTGAGGGGAAAAAATTTCTGTATTCAGAGGTCATGAAAATACAGAAGTGTTCACAGTGCATACCAAAAAAGTTCACAGTGCAAAGAGTTTGGACTGTGCACTTTTTTGGTTTGCAAAAAAAAAAAAAAATATATATATATATATATATATATATATATATATATATTGACATTGACATTACGAAATAACATTTATTTAAGTAATTATTTATATGTATTGTTATTCTGATGAATATAAATTCCTGCTTTTGTCCCTTTAGTTAATAATTGTGATTCAATTTATTTTTTATTACTTCTTCAATTACATAAATAGTTATAATTGGTATATTTTGTCAAATGGCTGAATAATACAAAACATTTTATATATCGACTGTATATAACTGTCCTAATGACAACTGATTCAACCTGGTCAGATTGTAGGTATTTCTCATTTGTATTGTAGGTATTTGTTTTGCAGTTGAGTCATGTACTGAAGAAATAGATTTGTATGTCTAGTTGTCTAGTTTATGACTCATTTCACTCCAATCTCATTATATTCTACAAAGTAATAGTTTCATTTTCTCTCCGTATACCTCATGTTGTTTTTTTGGCCCTCCAGAGCATCTCCTGAAAGAGTCGAAGTGGGTGAAAATGGAGTCTGGGGGAGGTGTTGCCAAACTCACGCTTACTCAACTCGCTAAGGATGATGAGGGTCTTTACACCCTCCGCATGGCGACAAAAGGAGGTGATGCGGTCCACAGGGCTTACGTCTACGTTGATGGTAAAGAGTTTTGAACTTTTCCAAGGCTTGATGGAAAATCTTATGTGATTCTTTTGATGGCCTTTAAAGGTCCATATTAGCATAATTTATCTCTGATGATGTCATATAGTGCATACATCTGTCTCAGAATGATTCCCTCAGTGCATCAGTGATGTGTAGGAGTCATTATGTTTTGTCTTGACAGATGGTCCACCTCCAGTTCCTCAAGCTCCCGGAGCCCCAATGGACATCAAGATCCATGATGCTAATAGAGATTATGTCATTGTGTCCTGGAAACCTCCTAACACCACTACTGAAGGCCCCATCATTGGATACTTTGTTGACAGGTGACTGCGCTGACTAAGGTGTCTGCCCAATGGGAGCTGTTTTATGGAATACATTAATTTAAAAAAAAGTTGTCCTCAAAAAAGTTTTTGGACACTTCAAAACATCTCAATGTCATTGCATTAAATATCTGCTAGATTTTTTTGTCTGAGCTAATTTCTAAGCCATTTTTTCAATGATTTTTAATCATCTAGGGTTTTTCAGAGTACTTTTATCATAATTTTGAACAGTCCAACATGGATCGACTAAACACTAGCATAATCACTGCAAAACATCTCGGTTATGAGTGCAAACCTGGTTCCATGAGAAGGGAGCAAGATATTGCGTCTGATGATGCATACTGACAAGTGCCTGTGCTAATATGAATAATGATGAGCACAAGCTTAAGACATCAGCACTTGAGACCTGTATTGAGTCAAAGTCTAAGTTTTAAAACCTTATAAATATGTGTGGAGAGACCCAGCCCACTGCACTACACACTTCTTGAAGGGGAACCCCTGATAACTTTGCCTTAAGCCAGGGACACACCAAGCTGACGGTAGGCCGTCGGGCAACGTCACGTTTTTTTTGGGACAATTCAACATTAAGGTAGATTCGGTGTTGATGAGAGAACTCTGATTGGCTGTTCAGCTTAGCAAAAGAGTCATTGCATGTAAATAAGAGCAAAAGTGATGCCGTCGGTTTGGTGTTTCCCTACCTTTAGAGGCCACCTTACTCCTACTTTAATGTGCTCTAATGACCAGAAGGGAATGAAAACACATTCCTCATAAGCCAAAGAATTTGCCTCAACTATCCACTTGCATATCCTTTGTCTAGATGCTGGGGAACCCTGCCTGGGTGAACCAAAGCTTACCAACAACTGGTCAGATTTAAGCCACTGGGCATCTCTGTGGATGTAATAATCAAATGTTCTGACTGGACATAGCAAGATTAATCTTTCCTTGTCTGACGTCTGGAAAGGTGGAGGACAAAAAGGCCTGCAAGACTATAGAGAGCGCCACCTCTATAGAGGCACATAGCCCGGTCTGGGGTGAAGAAAGGGGAAAGGTCTTAAGCCACCACTGTAATGGGTTTACAGAAGGTCAAAATAAATCACAGTTGATGCAGCTGCCATGAGTACCAACGGCCTCTGAAACCATTGCACAGTCAAGTCACCTTTGTTTATATAGCACTTTGTACATATTGTTTCAAAGCAGTGATAACAGGAAAAATGCATTTTCAACTGTTGTTAAGCTGAAGTCAGTTTAGTGTTGATTCAGTTCAATTGTAAAGATCGTCAATTATTAAATTAGTCCATTTAATCTATAAAGCAAACCAGAGGTGACAGTGGCTAGGAACCCAAACTCCATCAGGTGACAAAAGGAAACCTGAAGAACTTCCTATGTTGAGGGAAGATGGATAAATGGAAGTATGCATTTTTCAGATCTATTGTGATGAACCAGTTCTCGGACCTGAGATTAAAAAAATGGATGTAACCCCCATCCTTTGTTGGAACAATGAAATACCATGTTCTATGGACTCTTTCACCAACAGGTGTTTCAGCACCTGTGTCTGCTCTGGCCTGACCACATTGAAGCGAGGTGGAAGAGTACCGAATTGCATTGTGTGGCCTCTTTCTATAGTCTGCAGGACATATTACAACACAGTTTGCAGAAGTTGGCATGCAGCCAAATAGTCTACTAAGGGAACCAGCCTCTTGAGACTGGCCTCTGGTGCATTTTGAGTTGTCTGTCCAACGCCCTGAAGCAAATGACTGGCAGGGAACAACTGAGCAGACTCCTCTAATGCCTTTCTCGGAAGGAGCGATCTTCCCAGTGCCGCAAAGTCCACTGGCGGACACTGAGAAATTAACTCGCTGGAAACCACTGCACCCCAAAACACCAGAGGTAGCATATTAATTTCCCAAGAGAACTGACCCAAAGCGGGTGCATTTCTAGTCATATGTCCGGTCCCCTGAAGCAGTTGACTGGCAGGGAACAAGCAAACATACTCCTCCAGTACCCTCCTCAAAGGAGCGAGCCTCCCAGTTTTACAACATCCCTGGGCAAATACTGAGAAATGAACGTGCTGGAAACAGCTGTGCCTCAAAACATCTGGTGGGGGTGGCGAAATGGCACCAAGGAGCAACAAGTAGAGGGCAAACTTTAAACTGGTGTAGGCCATTTCTCGGAGGCCTGACCCATCTGGCATCAGGACCCCTTAACTGAAGCCATCATTGATAGGGAATGGTCCTCAGATCCGCCTACCCCCACAAAGACTATGGCTTAGAGAGCCATCCTGACCGCAGTCTTTTTGAGGGGGCTCAAGTAGGAGCTAGTAGATGGCTGGGGCTGCTCCTGTCCAGCAACCCCTGGTACTTGAGTCCAGTGAAGGAAGAATCTCTGGAATGCTACCACCTGATTTTTTGCCTCCTGAAACCTCTCGATGACTGAGTTGACTGCATTACCGAAGAAACCAGGAAGGGAAATCAGGGTATCCAGTAAAAATGACTTGTCCTTTTCGTTTATACCGGATAAATGTAATAATAAATGCCTCTCCGTAGCCACCAGGGCTGCCATAGTCCATGGCCTGATGCAGCTCTTTAATCCTTCTGTTTTGGATTGCATAAAAAAAGAACAAAAACATGGCAAATGAAGGAGTACACGCAGCAGAAGAGGCGATTGGGATGATTTTTTACGAGACTTGGGAGGCGACTGAACAGGACTCTTTCACACATCTTTGCATGTGGTATGTGCATGTGTATATGTGTGTGCTCATCTAAGCATGCATGAGTATATATGTGTGTGTGTGTGTGTGTGTGTGTGTGTGTGTGTGTGTGTGTGTGTGTGTGTGTGTGTGTGTGTGTGTGTGTGTGTGTGTGTAAAAAAAGTCTCCTGAGTGAAAACTGTGCAGCTCATTGTCATGAAAATGACTTATATATGCATTATAGTTCATTTTTCAACTTTCAAGTGTTAGATTCTTTCGTTTGTGATTTTTCTGAGTTTTTTCAACATAAAAATCAGTGAATTTAAGCAAATAAATCCTGTTTTTTAGTTTTTGTCTATTTAAATTCTATTTTCAAACTCACCACACATAGGAATGTTCAATAACTGTACTCATTGTTTTAGAATTTTACTTAGAAAGTTAATGGCATCTGGGCTCACCTCCTCACCTTTATCTAAGTCACTGAGTGTGTATCCCCTCCCATAAGGAAACACAGAGAGACATGCACAGTCTAAACTGTTGCAGCTTGCTCATCATTATTGTGATGATCCTATGGGACACAACACAAAATAGACAATACAGAGTGACACAGAGTTTGGTCCGGGTGCTCTTTATAGCGTCCTAGTTACGTTTTCACTGCTTCAGTTCAGACACAATTATGTAGAGGCGTTCCCTAGCGTCATCATCAGATGCAGCATCTCGTTCCCTCGAAAGAGAACCTAAATCCTTCATACCACCTGCAATCCATTTTAATCAGGTTCTAAATACTCAAGAATAACCTACTGAGAGTATTTAAATAATATGACTGTCAATCTTTTCATTACAGATAAGCCTTCTTTCCATGCAAATGAGGCTTATTATGGAATGTTCCTGATTGAAATTTTTTAGTGTTATGTGTTTGTAGCAATTAACTAGGCACCTGCAGAAACTAGTTGGTAAATTAAAGTTTATTTGAAGGTTGTTTGAACCTTCAAACCTTCTTACTTTTCTACCCACGTTAGGTTTATTGTTTATTTGAACAGTGGACTAATGTAATAATAACCACGGCCCAATTGCAGACATATTTAAAACAATCTACAGACATCCATATGTTTTGAGCGATGGTGATACACGGATCGTGGTTATATCCGTGGACACTGGATAATTTGTGGGTCAGGTGGGCCAAGTAATAAAAAATAAAAATAACATTTTGGTTAATTGTGAGTGGGTCAGATGAGATTTTTCATTAATGTTTCGATTTGAATAGAGACACAGAACTCTCATGTCACGGTAAAATGCAATGAATGTGCGTCACTCTTTTACTTTCTTTTTCAAAAACAACAACAACGAATAGAGCCTATACCATAATAACTCAATAGCTTTAACTAAAAATATACTCAAGCTTAACAGAAATTGTTTTTAAAAAAGTATTTTCCAACATAGTGGTTAAAATATTATTGTGTTTAAAGCTTAATTCTTCATCAGGCACTAATCTGCAGACTCTCATTAAGCTACGCAGTTGTGGGGTCCACTTGTTAAGCAGCAGTGGAGGCAAAACAGATGTGAGAGAAAAGAAAACAAAAAGAAGTCAGGAAAGAAAGAAAAATACTGTGTTGGAGCATTTTTGTGAAGTAATTAAGGACCAATAAAATGTGTGTTGTCTGTTAGGAGTTAATAAGCAGCAATAAAGCACATGAGACATAAGTAGCGAACTTCCTCCTCCATCTTGTTTACTTATCACTTCTGTTTTCACACTCATTACATCATTACCCAACACTTCAAAAGAGTAGTCAACAATGTACAATTCTTTACATGAACAAAACAAAATATTCCAATTTAAGTCTGAAATAAAGTCTGTGTTTAGGCAATTAAGGCAATGTAATGTAAACTTTTACGTCATTAATAAATAAATCATAAATGTTTATTCAAAAGGAGTCTACTTCAGTGTAATATTGTCTTGTAATCACGCTTAAATTTAAACGTACATTTATGTCAAAGTAATGTCACTGTTTCTGTTCCGGCAACATCCAAAACACACACACACACGCACGCACGCACGCACGCACGCACGCACGCACACACGCACGCACACACACAAACACACACACACACACACACACACACACACAAGAAATTAAACATGTTCAGGCTGGATATAGGCTTTATTAGTTTATTGTCAGATACAGTGCTTTACAGCCGTTACATATCACATACCCAGCATAGGTTAACTACTTCACTAAATTACTACCACACAGTATTTTTGTTTTTAAATCTCCTTTCTCTCTGATCTGTTTTGCCTCTATTGCTGCTTAAACAAATGGACCCTGCACCTGTAGCTTAATGTGAGTTAGTGCCTAATAAAAAATTAAGCTTTAAAAACATTAACATTTCCAACATTGGGAAACAGTTCTATCAGAATAATTTCTGTTAAGATTATGTGTATTTTTAGTTAAAACTGTTAAAGGGATAGTTCACCCAAAAAGGAAAATTTTACTCACTTCAGGCCACCCAAGATGTAATAGATGTCAAAGGGTGTCACTTTGAGATAATAAAAAAAATAATATGCACACTGTCAGAAAAAAAGGTACAGTGCTGTCACTGGGGCGGTACCCTAAGGTACAAAAGTGAAAAGGTACATCTTTGTACCTTACTCACCCCTAAATGGTACATATTAGTACCTTAAAAGGTACATATCAGTACTTTAAGAGTGCGTAATAGTACCTTAAAGGTATATATTAATACCTTAAAGGTACATATTAGTACCTTTTCGTTTTTTATACCTCAGGGTACCGGCCCAGTGACAGCAATGTACCTTTTTATGACCACAGAGGTTGTCCCTGAATTTCCTGTCTGCTCCTATATGACCATGGAGGTAGCCAATGATCTCTCTGTCTGCCCTACCTGTTTCTCAGTCTGAATTATCTGTGTTTTTGTCTTTTGTTATTATGTGTGCACTTGGATTCCCTCTCTGCCTCATCCCTAAGCACCCATTACAGTTGCTTATACCAACGCATATTTTTGCCCGGAACATAGGCTACTTTGCATATGCTATTTCAGACTTTGATTAGTTTGTTCCATGTTACTTTGAGCTGCACTAGTATCAAGCTGAAATTGACTCTTGTCGGACGGTAATCAGACTAAGTGATGCATGGATCTGCAATTATGTATGAATGCTCCTTAGCTCAAATCACCTCCTCAGAACATAAAAAAGGGCTGTAATTTTCAGTCTTTCAGACCAATGTAGAAGTAATGATAGGATAATATTGTTTACTGTCCATATTTGTTGTTTTTCATTTTTTTTTTTTCACTCTTGCTGGGCAGATGTGAAGTTGGAACAGAAAACTGGGTGCAGTGTAACGACTCCCCTATTAAGATCTGCAAATATCCCGTGCAGGGCCTGTTTGAGGGACACTCTTATTACTTTCGTGTACGTGCCATCAACTCGCGTGGGATTGGAAAACCCTCCAGAATTTCTGAGCCCATTGCTGCTCTGGACCCCACAGAGTTTGAGAGACTTCATAGTAAGCAAAACAGCCTTCATGCAGTTATGTTACATTTCTTCATATTGTGTGTTTTAATAATGTCCCTTATGTACTGGTGTTTGTTTAAACAGCCACAAAACTTGGTGGGAGACTTGACGTTGTGACTTACTATGATGACCTGGAAGGTACTGTATAATTCTGGTTTATTTAATGAGAATGTTGGACATTTTAAATGTGTGATTTTTATGCCTATTAAAGTCATCTTTTAAAATAATGGAACAATCATGGACATTTCAATAATATTTTGATAATAGTTAATTCTTTCATTTGGAACGAACCATCAAAGAAAATGTCTCTAGACCTCGGTGCACATCAAGAGCACAAAAATTACATCCATACTGCATTCTTAAATATTGTGTGGTGGAACTGCCTTAAGATATTGTTCCTTTTGTTCACTCAGTTACTCTGTCTTTGCATATGTAATCTGTATTAGATGACAGCAGCTGTCACTTGTGCTTTTCCCCCCTATTCTTTTCATGGTTTTTGCTTTCAAAATTAGCAATAATTATCCAGCCCATAATTGGTTCTCTTCTGAGAGATACTGATTAGTTTTTGATGAGAATTCCATCAGGAAGGGAACGTACAAACATCTGTGGTTCTTTTTCAAGTTGAAATGAACACATCAACCAGTGTCACCCATGTGCATAGATAAGTGTATGTGTGTACATATAACAGTGGCAGCAGCAGCAGCAGCAGCAAAGATGATATTCATATCAGTCCATAATATTAAAGCTGCTTTTAAAGCTAGTGAAAATTGTGGGATATTTCCTAGTGTGTGTATGTGTTCAGGGTAGAACAGTAATTCTGTTTGATGTGGTTTGCCTGCAGCTGAGGGAAAAGCTCCGGGACCTCCCTCTAAAGTCTGCGCTTCAGAGACGGACCGAACATATGTTGTGCTCAGTTGGGTCCCTCCAGTCTACCATAGCAAAGCCCCCATGTGGTATTACATTGAGAAGGTTAGTTTCAGCTCACTGCCAGACGTTAACCCAGCTGAATAGTCACAAACTTTATTTCAGCAGTTTTTTTTTCTTCTTGTCAGTTTTAATCCATTAAGAAATGTCTAATAAAATAAAAAAAGAAAATGGAGTTCTCAGTTATGACAGTTATCAGTTGTGTCAGATATTCTTCCTTTGAAAAAGGAATTACGTATAATTTACACCTGCATTGGTTTTCAGCGTGAGTGCCATGAAAAACACATCTAAAATGGGAAAGAGCTCTGAGATTTTTACAGACTGCCGAAAGCTACAGAAAAGAGAAGCAAATGGATTCACATAGATTTGCAGTTATCATTTTGTGGCAATATGTTGAATTTTGGGGTAAAATCATACCCTATGTATTGTATTGTTATATATTCTATTGACAACTCACCAATTAAATATTTACCATTGTATATTCTGCATAACACTGACAAAAACTATACATGTTTAAGGGCTGGACTATATGATGATTTATACACCGGTCAGGCATAACAACATAACAACAGCTCTGACCCATCGAGGCACTGTGTGCTGTAGTATCTGGCACCAAGATGTTAGCAGCAGATCATTTAAGTCCTGTAAGTTTCAAGGTGGGGCCTCCATGAATCGGACTTGTTTGTTCTGCACACTCCACAGATGCTCAATTGGATTGAGATCTGGGGAATTTGGAGGCCGACAACACCTCAAACTTCTTGTTGTGCTCCTCAAACCATTCCTGAACCACTTTTGCTTTGTGGCAGGGCACATTATCATGCTGAAAGAGGCCACAGCCACCAGGGAATAACGTTTCCATGAAAAGGATGTACTTGGTCTGCAACAATGCTTAGGTAGGTAGTACATGTCAAAGTAACATCCACATGGATGGCAGGACCCAAGGTTTCCCAGCAGAACATTGCATCGCACTGCCTCAGACAGCTTTCCTTCTTCCCATAATGCAACCTGGTGCCATGTGTTCCTGATGCTCACATGCCCACTGTTGGCGCTTCCGGCGGTGGCATGGGCACCCTGACTGGTCTGCTTCTATGCAGCCTTATACAAAACAAACTGCCATGCACTGTGTATTCTGACAACTTTCTATCGGAATCAGCATTAACTTCTTGAGCAATTTGAGCTACTGTAGCTTGTCTGTTTTATCGGACCACACGGGCCAGCCTTTGCTCCCCATGTGCGTCAATGAGCCTGTTGCCAGTTCGACCCTGTTCCTTCCTTGGACCACTTTTGATAGATATTGACCGCTGCAGTTTTGGAGATACTCTGACCCAGTCGTCTAGCCATCACAATTTGGCCCTTGTCAAACTCGCTCAACTCCTTATGCTTGCTTCTAACACATCAACTTTGAGGACAAACTTTTTACTTGCTGCTGTAAATATATCCCACCTACTAACAGGTGCCGTGATAAAGAGATGATCAGTGTTATTCACTTCACCTGTCAGTGGTCATAATGTTATGCCTGATCAGTGTATATAACATTGGTATGTGATCACCTGTATTTAGACTTACCTAAAGCGTTCACAGGCAAATTTGCTTTAAGTATTTCCCCAGCGTCGCAATCAGGCACGGATAAATGTCTGGAAACACGATTCCTGGCTGCATATCAATATCCATGGATCACTGGATCTTTGGTAATAATTTGTTACATTTATATAGCGCTTTTCAAGGCACTCAAAGCGTTTTACATAAAGAAGGGGGGAATCTACTCAACCACCACCAAATTGCAGCATCCACCTGGATGATGCGACGGCAGCCATATTGCGCCAGAATGCCCACCACACATCAGTTGATTGGTGGAGAGTAGACAGAGTGATGAAGTCACTTGTATATATATATATGGGGATGATTAGGAGGCCATGATAAGGCCATGGTAAGTTATAAGGAACACTATAACGAGTCCAACCTTTATTTTAAACTGATCATCGTTCATTTTACACACGTTTTTGCAGTTTCCCCTATTAAATCTTGTCATGCAACAGCTCTTTTGCCACTCAGTCCGGCTGAGGGGACATGTTTCGGCGGGAAAGTGACATCAATGCATATTTATACTCCCGATTATGTTCAGTTTAGTGTCGGCTGTCGTTTAACAGTTAAGTAGTTAGTGTTTATTCCTACGCAAGTTCCTGTGTTTGTTGGTGACTCTTCACTTGTAACTCCATCTTCATACCAAAGAAACATGCAACACACAGAGCTACAAAATGATTTGATGAGAAATTGATCGTATTGAGATCTCTGTCTTTGATATCATTTTCTCTATTTAATCTCATTACTGTCTATGAGTATTTGCAATAATAATAAAAAATAATAAAAAAACCTGACTGTTTTCCTTATTGTGAGAGGTTTAAGCAATCATTTCTCATTTCACAATACATATTCGTGTAACAGTGTGTTTTTATTGGCTGTTTTCTCATACAGCTTCAAGTCGGTGCAGGATCATGGCAAAGAGTGAACACTAAAGTACCCATCAGATCACCTCGCTATGCTGTCTTTGACCTGTCCGAGGGAAAGGACTATCTCTTCCGTGTGCTATCTGCTAATATGTACGGCATCAGCGATCCTTCCGAGCCTACCAGTACCATAACAACACTGCAACTGAAGGGTAAATGCTCTAAAAACCAGCATGCCAAAGGCCACCACATTACTGATGTATTTAGGAAAGATATTAAAATGTTGAAACTATTGCAAATGAAATGGCGTATAGATCTTTGAAGTTTGGTCAGGCTGTGACTTTGATGTTGGTATTTAGGCAGTAATGAACTTTTATCTGCCTTTCTGTAGTGGAACTAATTCATGCATGATAGGTCATCAAGGGATTGATTAGGCTGTTTGGTGAAGTCACCCCTGAAATTAAGCTCTGTGTTCATTCAGGTGTGCCTTCAGCTCCTGGACAAGTCGTTGCAACCAGAGAGACAGACACCTCTGTTCTAATTCAGTGGGCGCCTCCAAAGGATCCCAATAATCTGATTGGATATTACATTGATTCTTGTGTGAAAGGATCTAAGGACTGGACCTCAGCCAATCACAAGCCCCACAAGCAGACCAGGTATGTGCTCAGTCAAGGTGAAATTATTTGAGGCAAATCCCACAAATAGAGACAAAAGGGTCTGAAACTTGGGTCAGAAAAAATGTTTAACATTTAATAAATGTAAATAAATAGATACAATTAAATAAATGATTAACCTCATTAACCTTATTAAATATTACATTGATTATTGTGTGAAAGGATCTAAGGACTGGACCTCAGCCAGTCACAAGCCCCACATGCAGACCAGCGCTGCATTTCCCAAAAGCATCATAAGTCTAAGTCGATCATAGAGGCCATTGGTGCAAATGGTTTCTACTACAAACTTAGATTTATGGTACTTTTGGGAAATAAAATTTGTATGCACTTGTATAAACTTGTATGTGCTCAGTCTAGTTGAATAACCCGTTCTCACTCCCAGGCATTATAAACTATATTCTGCATATTCTGGCCAAACACTTTATGAACTAGGAATGCTGTTGCCAGCGATATTTTAAAATGCAACATTTACTATTCATCAGCATTTAGCTCACAGGAACATTCATCTCTACAAGGGTAAATTTAAATATCATTATCCTATAACAAATAAAAAACATGTTTAATTTATAATGCATATATTACACAAAACAGAACTTTAAACATGATTATATTTATAAATGACAGTTGAAAACATTCCGAAACAGCAGCCAACCTTGCATAGACCTACCTCATTAAATATTCAAATGCAACAGCTTAATGCAAGTCTTCAGCAGCAGACCTTTCAATATTTGTGTATGTGTAAAATCTGGGTGTAGTGTGATGTATATAAAGGTGTGTCCATTAAAGGTGTGTCCACAAACTCCCATTTCTATATGTTCTCGTGATGGCCCTAAGTCAGGGGTAAGGCGCTCAAAATGTAAAGAGTGCAATGTAACTAAAATGATTATGGTTGTTCAAATTTAAAGTCATACCCCAACATATAAATTAGAGACAAAATTCCCATTCCCTTCGCATCTGTGTACTGATGCTAAACATGTTTTTTCTTTTTTCATTTCTTTTTTTTAAAGCGATGGAGTTCCTAGTTTGTCAATTCCTAGGGGACCTTTATCATATTAATAATGATGGGTATGGCGTCTGATCATCCTCCAGTTTTTGAGAAAGGATTGTGGTGTAATTATTTGAGGCGCTCCCTCAAATAGGGTACAAAAGCATCTTAAACCCAGGTCAGAAGATCTCTCAAAACAATTTTTAACATTTCATGATGATAAAAGTATTCTATTTGTAAAACAAGCAGCTCTGGAAAAAAAACAAACATATTTGTTAAGACTGTAACCCTTGTTCCCTGAGAAGCGTCATATTATTAATGCTTTGGGAGCGCCTCTGCGTGATTGCATCTGGAGCATGTGTGAAACAGAAAGGTGGGTGAAATCATGACCAGGAAAGGAATAAAAGCACACTCGGAGAGACCGGTGTATGTCAGGGCAACGCAAGTCTCGTTCCCTTCACAACGAACAAGGGTTATAGTCGTTACCTGAAACGTTCCCTTTCGAGGGAACTCGCGTTGCATAGTATTGCCGCTTTGGAATCGATAATACCTAAACTGCAATGCTTACAATGGCCAGTCTGTGTGAATACTGCGAGCACACCTGTGAACCTGGAGCAGAGCCCAAGCCCAAATCGTAAAATCTTACAAATGTGAACGGAGATGAACAGCCCGCCACATCACACACATCTTAAAGGGACATCCCTGACAGTAAGGCTTAGAGGCCACCATACTCCTAGTTGAGTGGGCTCTGACAGCCAAAGGTGAGGGCTGACCAGAGACCTCGTAGGCAAGAGAGATAGCGTCAACTATCCATTTGCTTATTGTCTGCTTGGATGCTGGAAGTTTCTTAGACAACCCAAAGCAAACAAACAGCTGACCAGTTTACCTCCACTGGGCAACTCCGTGGACACAAGCATCCAGCACTCTCTCTGGACACACACGTTTCAGCTTCTCCTGGCCCTGATCTCTGAAAGGAAGAGGGCAGAAGGCAAGATTATAGGCAATAGACATAGGCACCTTAGGAACAAGAATGCCTTAACCATCCCTGGTACAAATTCAAGGCACATAGGAAACACTGTCAGGGACTAGAGGTCTCCTACTCTCTTAACCCTTCCACATGTAAGTTTAAAATATTCTAGCTGACCCCCAGCGTGAGTTGGCTACTGTTATTTTAGAACATGTCATTATTATTTCTATGGCGGTGGAACATGCTTGTCACGTGGCACACTGTGGCCACAATAGCGCTTTATGGCAGATTTTATTCTTACGCTTTTATTTCTTATTATTTATATTATTAAAAATATTCACACATTTATTGGTTATATCATCAACTACCTGATATTCCGATTCTCAAATATGTTTAAGTGTTGTTTATAAACCTTTATAATGATCATGTTAGTTGATCTATAATGCGCAATGGGCACCACCATGTTAGTTTGCGTCACAGTTCAGAGAATTGGATCTGTCAGATTTACAGATTTGTATTTTAAAAACTATAAATGTATTGTTTTGGCAGTACTTATGTGTATTTAAATGTCAGAATGTGGGTGAGAATGACATCTCAATGCCACCATCTGCTAAAATTGAGCTAAGATTAGCCAATCATCAATATAATTTAACACGCAATATAACATGCCCTGGAGTCACAACAGAGACAAGGCTGCATCCACGCATTTCATAAAAGTGCAGGGTGATAAAGCTAGACTGAAGGGAAGAACCCGATGGAAGTATATGACCTTGAGATCTATCGTGACAAACCAGTCCTCGGATCTCATCTGATCTGAGTCATGATCTGCTTCAAAGTCAACCACCGGGAAAAGAACCCTGTTGAATCAAGGTGAGACCCAAACTGGATAATGTAGTCACTTTCTACAGTCGGTAGGACCCATTGTGACACATTTGGCAGAAGTTTCCACGCTGCCAGATGGTCTACTAAGCGAGCCAGTCTCTTGAGATCCTCGAACTCCACAATCTCAATGAGAACTAAGGCAAACAGGAACAGGGAAAACCAAACTAAAACACAATGAATCTAAACATAACCCTTAAGGCTGTGTTCACACTTGACGTCTTTTTTGACAAGAAAACGTTGACAAGAGTGCTATTTTATTGAATAAAAAGGGCACTGTTTGCTTCCAAATAGCAGTTGAGGACATCCTTTGTTGCTATAACAACAGCTGCAACTAGAGTGCTGTGTGGTGCAGAGATACAAAATGTCGAGAAAGAGAAAGTTGGCTTTTGAAGTTAACGGGTAGGAGAATGTCGGAGAACGACAGTAGGTCCTTACAGTTATTCAGTCCAGGAGCTCCAGTTGGATAATGCACAGTTTGCGACACATTTTAGATTGAACAAAAGTCAGTTTGAAGACCTGGTACTGCTGTTTAGTCATTCTATCGGCACCTTCTACATTTTTCGTGTTGTTATGGAAACGAGTCAGGTCTCACTTCTCGCTTGTCATTGGTCAGCTGTCAAAAAGGCAGCTGAACTTGAACCTTTGAAGTTGAACTTTTTTTCAACTTGAAATGACGCGCGTGAGCAGCAGAAAAAGATGCTGGCGTTTAAAAAGCGCTCACAACTTTTTTGAAAGCACAGTTTACCACATAGGATCATAATTTAAAACAGACCCTGGCAGCTTTAAAAAATATGTCAAGTGTGAACACGCCCCTATTATGTTTTTTAGTTTTTCTTCTTTTTATTTTTTCATGAAATTTCAATTATCATGAAATGTTACATTTTTTTTTACATTTTCCGACCAGGATTTCAAATGCATTTGTACCCTATTTGTCCCTATGAGCCTGAAATCCTTTCCTCACAATCCATTCTAAAAAACTAAAGGATGATCAGACACCATGCCAATCACTATTGATATGCTAAAGGTACCCCTAGGCATTGCTATATTGATAAAATAGGAACTCCATATACAGAATATCCAAAGGTTCAGAGAGCAGAACAAAATGGAACAGATAAAAATATAAACGTTGTTGATATTGAAATATACTCATTATTATTATTATTATTATTATTAATAATAATAATAATAATAATTCTTGTACTGAACTTTACTTAAATTTACATTTGTGCCTCTTAAGTTTGAAATAAGTTTTGGGACACCAAATTAAATCTGATTCATGGAAAGTGCCTTAAAGTGACTTTAAATATGGTAAAAAAAAAAAAAAACTAATAATAAAAAAGTGGCCACATATTACGACAGAAAATACAACTGAAACACCAGAAAGCTTATATCAGGATTTTGTGTTGCTGACATGTTTCCTTTGGTGATGTTATTCCATGCAAAGGATAAATAACGGAATAGAACCTTCCTCTTTCACTACCTCATTACTGGGTTCTCCCAGGTTTGTTGTGCATGGACTGACCACCGGTGAGACGTATGTCTTCCGTGTACAAGCCATCAACGAGCTGGGCCTCAGCGATGAATCCCAGGAATCGGCCCCTCTTTCTGTGAGAGCTGCTCTTAGTAAGTCCGGCTCTCATGACCCAACCTCCTTTGATATTCCTTCAAGAATCCAACTACAATTTATTTTGAACCTTTTCCAAGTACACTCAAAAGTTGCTTCTCAGCAGTCAGTGTTTGTTATGGGTAGCCCATAGTGTAGTAAATGACAAAAAGAAAGGTACCCACTAAAAATCACCCACCAGACTTAATGACTTTACAACAAAAGGTTGGAAAAGGTGTTTATTTATCTTCATTCATAGGCAGTGCTTAGGAAAGTTGCCACACAGCAGCAACAGAAAATATGAATTTTACACATCAAATGTTTTTTTAATATACAGCTGAGCGGTGAAATGCATCAGCCAGTAGATATTCTGCTTTAGTGTTTATTAAAGCAATAAACCATAAGAGAAGGCATGTTACAGTGATTTTTTACAATAAATAATGCAATGTAGACAACATTTAGATTGTTTATAATTGTCAAACAATGTGTTAACATTTATTTTGGCTATTTTAAAATATTAATCAAGTCATACCTTTCCTTTGTAAATTATGCTTGATTTGCAAATAATGATATGGAAAAGCAGTTTATTAGTATATGTGTGTTATATACAGTCACCGTGATTTAACATTTTTCATAGTATCACACTATCATAGTTCATAGTATCACACTAGCCATCACACTATAGATATAAAATAAATGGTCATACCCTTAGTACACAGTTAAATGCAAGAGGTTTTAAAAATCTTTTTATTCCCCTCAAACCTCGCACCATTTTCTAAATTGGTTTAATAATTTATACCAAATGAGTCAGAATGTTTTCTTTTTTCCCCTCCGTATCTCTGTGGGACACTTAGTCAACAAGTAGAAATGATTTCAGCCAGCAGACCATTAAATTTTTACAGATCTGGATGATTTGTAGAGCTGTTTGCTTTGTAACTCTTTAGCTTTAGCTAACAGCAATCCTCTGTTTGGACTCTGGGGGACCATTCCATAATCTGAGACTTCAAAAGATGAAACTTTTTGTCCTAAGAGTGCAGGCCTGTCTGTAGCATAAACAGACAGTCAAAACAGTGGTTAGAAAATTGAATTAGATGTGTTCTGTAGATGAAATTATTAAATTAAAGTATTTCTCAAAATGTTTCTAACAAGCAGATATGATGTAGTATATCTTGTCTCATACAATTTTTGTTATGGACATTGTTGATACCTCATGTGGCTTGTTAAGTATATCATTTATCTGGCAGTGAAAAAAACAACCTAGCAAACTGCACAAGTGCTGAAATCCTCTCAGAACACACATTTTGATAGCACACAACTATTTTCAGAAAATGTAATCATTCTATAAAAGAAATCATTCTTATATACTGATTTGGGGCTCAAGAAGCATTACTTAATACACTATGGTCTATTTAATACTCGATTCTTACTGGCTGGAAGGTGTGTAATAAAAACCTGTACAGGTAGTTCCAAGTCAGTTTAATTACCGTTCTATATTAATGCACTGCTCTAATTAAAGCTCACACACATACATCACTTGCACACACAGATTGCACACACACGGAAACAGGAGCACAGAAACTTGTCAACGCTGCCCTGCGCCTTTTATTAATAAATTAACGTTGCTACTGAATCGCTACATTATATAATTCCGGAAGGAGGTTGTAACATCACTGTTTTTGAAGTAATTAAGCTCAAAACTTCAGTGCTAGTAGAGATACACCACACAGACACTGGTAAATCACAAGCACAATTCTCCAATTTATTGACTTTTTTTTTTGTTTGAAATAGACATCATTTTTTAATGAAATGTGCCCAAACCCTTTTCTGTTTCCAAACTTTGGAACGGTAGTGTATATGATGCACATACTGCTATATTGCATTTTTGTCAATAGATCCAATAGATAGTAATACACACTGCACCTTTAAGTTATAACATTTTGGTTATAATGTTACTTTAGAAGAGAAAAAGCCCTACATTCTCTTGTTTGAAGCTAACACTAATATGTTACAAGATGCATTTCACCCTCCTATATTACATCTCCGGACACAACATTTCCTCTGAAATGTGCATATTACAAGCCAGAGATTTAGCCTGCACGCCAGCGCATGTTCCTCTCTGTTGAAGACATTGAGTAATGGGTATGGTCGGCTACAGCAATCTGTCTTCTCCACAGAGTTGCCCTCTTCCCCTTATGACATCTCTCTTCTGTATTGTGACGGGGAATCCATGGTGCTCAACTGGAAGCAGCCCATCCATTCTGGAGGAGCAGAGGTCACTGATTATTACATTGACAAATGCAATGTGGCCAAGAAGACATGGAAGGAGGTCAACATCCCACCCATTAAGGGAAGACTGCACAAGGTGTCTATGTATTGCAGTATCCTGTGCATGTTGTTACATCACCTTATATTGATGGATTTCTAATATAACCTTGTAAAATAATTACTAATATGAACTTTATCTTCTGAAGGTTGGAGGTCTGACAGATGGGTCAGTCTATCAGTTTAGGATCTATGGAGCTAATTTGGTTGGACTGGGTGATGCCTCGGCCCTTAGTGCATCCTTCAAATGTGAGAATTGGACCATGCCTGAGCCAGGTAATGTGACGTGTGTAAATAGTTTTGACATGTACTTTTGAAATGATGTCCCTGCAACATTATTGTTCCCTGCAACAAAAAATAAATACTGTAAAAAAAATGTATTGATCATTGTTCGTTAATGTTATTTAATGCATTAACTAAAGTCAACTAATGGGACCTTATTACTGCAGAATCAGCAGAATTTTAGACAGCAATGTAGATTACGTGATAGAAAACACAATGTATAATTTCCAAGGCAAAACAAAGGCTGTACAAGATCAATATACAGTATGGCCTAAAAAAGGCAATTGACAGTTCTGCAAACTGGCTCGAAACTCTCTGTTCCTAGGCCAGCGGGTCATCCTTATTGTTGAGGCCTGTCACTGGAGGAAAACAAATCCTATTGTCCATTCACCATATTTGAAGTATCACACTCAAGAATGAATGTCCTTTTGGCAACACACTGATGTGATGATAGAATCTGAATGCAAATGTGTGTTAGCAATGCATATTACTACTACTAATAATTGTTTAATATATTTACAGTTGGATATTTACAAAATATCTTTGTGGAACATGATCTCTACTTAATATCGTAATGATTTTTGGCAAAAGAAAAATCATAATTTTGACCCATACAATGTTTTGTTGGCTATTGCCACAAATAAACCCATGCAAATTATGACTGGTTTTGTGGTCCAGGGTCACAAATCTCTATTAAGCTCTTTTTGATTTTAATGTGCTGCCCTAAGAACACTTTAGAGGAAGTAAAAGTCTTACGTGTGCAAAATACTCATTGGTGAGACCAACCCACAACTCTTGGCAAACATTACTTGAGTGCTTGATGTTTAGCAGATTTATAGTATTCTTATTAGAGATGCAGCTCCTCTGCTGCAAGATGTCTTGTTTGCATGGTTAAAATCCTTTTTAAAGGCTACAAAGATTCCCTTCTATAACTCTGTTTGGTTATACATTGAGCCACCATTACAGTACATCACCATCATTAAAATGTAGTATTAATAGTGCATGTATCAAAGCTTGTTACTGTGTTTCAAGTGAACCGAGATAGGTGATTGATAGCTGTTTTCACACAAATAAATCAAAGTGACGCATGTTAAAATCCAGCCTACATTATGTAATGCTCCAATTCCTCTCTGTCTTTACTTCAACAATAGTGTATCGGATAGTCAAGACCAGCAAGAAAACACAATCTGCAACCTCTGATTGTGACAAAAGACCAATATGTGTGTGATTCTCACAAAAGCTTTCAAGAACATGATCCATATACACGTTATATTTTACCCTATAAGGTTTTTTTTTTTTTACATTCATTTTTGACTTATTTATACATCATGGTATTTTGATGTATAAATGAGAATCATCTTGCAAAAACATATTAGGATTTAGGTGATTAATTTACATGAATATTTACATTTACAGGATTTTAAGGTCATGTTTTCATGAGATTCATCCAAACAGATATTAAACATGATTGAAAGCCTGAAAAATTTCTGTATGCAATTTTTCAACTATACTAAAGCATACTATTACCATAATATGTTTGCAGATATTTATGGAACCTGCTAAGTTCACATACTTGTTTCTCTGAAAAACAATGCTACAGCCAGTTATGTTAATTTGAAATGTGTGTTTCGTGTCGGAATGTCTGGTCTGTGAGATCCCGCCCACTGCTAATTTACCCAATAGTATTTCGACACCCCGAATTGCCAGTTGGCAGAAAACACAGTGTATTGTAGCCATGGAAGCCAGCAAATGAATTGGGTCAGAGGTCGCAGATTCAACCCGACCTAAAAAGTCTCGGCATCCATCTAAAAATATCTATTGATGACAGCATATTAAAAAAAATTGATTCGTCTCACCTTACATTGTCAATTGCGCTCGCTCCTGTTGCGTCCAATCTAGCAACCTGCATGAGCATTGAGTCTGAGGAGGAGGGGAAACAACTCTTTCCTATATTTTAAATTTGGACTGCAGTACCCATTTCAACCACGAGCTGTCAATATTACATACCGCACCTTTAATTACCTTGTGTTTGGCTTTGGCAGGTCCAGCCTATGACCTGACCTTCACTGAAGTAAGGGATGATTCTTTGGTGGTGGAATGGAAGGCTCCTGTCTACAGCGGGGCCAGTGCCATCACTGGATATTTCATTGAGAAGTCAAAGAAAGGCTCTGATACCTGGAGCAAAGTCAACGAGAGTTCAGTCAACCACTGCTATCTAAAGGTATTGATTTGTGGGTGCTGACAAGCTCATGTTCTCAGATATTCTGTACTATCACTTCAGTATGCTAGACATAAAAAATGAATACTGGTGCACGTCTCTGTGGCTTCATCAAATATATGGTTTGAATGTTTACAGGTCAAGGGACTAGAGACAGGCGAATCTTATGTGTTCCGCGTACGGGCAGAAAACGCCAAAGGCATTGGCATGGCTTCAACCCCATCTGATCGTGTGTGTGTCAAGGCACTACCAGGTAAACATACAGAGCAGACACTGTTTAAGGCATAGACAATCCGAATGGGAAAAATATTTAGTCAATGTGGTAGCTATAGTTCTGCCATACAGAGCCAGCTGCTTTTTTGATGGACGCATTGCAATGCTGAAAGTATGAGTCGGCTGAAAATATAGCGGTCCCACTTTACAATTTAAAGGGACAAATGCTTTTGTTTGTTTACTCTAGAAATTGTATGTGAAAAAACTAGCATTATTATTATTATTATTATTTTTATTTTTTTTGCAGTTATTCTGAGCTTAAAGGGTTAGTTTACCCAAAAAAGAAAATTGCCATACCATTCACCCCCATTATAAAGCTTGGAAGAGCCAGGATATTTTTCATTCTAACTCTGATTGTGTTTGGCTTAAAGAAGAAAGTCAAATACACCTATGATGGCTTGAGGATGAGTAAATTATGGAATCATTTGTGAATTTTTGCGTGAAATAATCCTTTGAGACTCACAATTTATGACACAATAATTGTAATATGTAAATGTAATGTCATTTCGAAAAACAATTTACATAGATTGTCAAAACAGTAGATAGAAAATACTGGATGTATGCTGGATTTCGCTGTCCATTAAGCAGAAAAATGACTTGCCTTAAAAGGTTAATTCACCCAAAAATGAAAGGTCTTTCATAATTTACTTACCCTAATGGCATTCCGAACACAAATCTGTTCACCATATAGTGATCATACCTCTTCACAAGACTTGGTTTAAATCGCTCGATTCTTATGATTATGTTTTATGACCCATTTATGACCTGTTTGGATCTTCTAATTTTTGGTTACATTAACTTTTATTGGAGGGACAGACACCTCTCAGATTTCATTAAAAAAATATATAGATATATTTCAATTAACCAAAGTCTTATGGGTTTGGAATGAGTAAATGATGTGAGTAAACGATCACATCATTACAATTTTGGGGTGACCTATCACTTTAAGGCAGCATTTTTCAATAAGATAATTTTTGGGGTGCTGGAAGCAATATTTTTAAAAGGTTTTTTTTAGGCAAGTTTACAGCAGAGATTCACAATAATATGAGCTGAAACTTAACCATTTGCAAAAAAGAATGTGGTCTGCAGCATTGTAAACCTGCCGGTTTACACCAATGCGACTAGACGAGACAGGGTATTGTTTCCATAGCAACTACTCTTTACTCCAGTTTTTTCTGTCAGCTTTCTGTAGCACAGCTGTTGGACCCGTGAAAGCAACTTTCTTTCTTTCTTTCTTTCTTTCTTTCTTTCTTTCTTTCTTTCTTTCTTTCTTTCTTTCTTTCTTTCTTTCTTGTATATATATATACATACATACATACATACATATATATATATATATATATATATATATATATATATATATATATATATATATATATATATATATATATAGCACTAACAACAACTGAAGTTGACCAAAGTGCTTTATATAATCATTCACAACAGAATACATTTAATAAAACAACATTTAAGAACATATGGTTTAGACGTGAAAGCAACTAAGCGTTTAGCATCCAGAAACACACTTAATCAGACGTAATAATAATGTAATAATAATGTTAATAATAAGAAATGCTTCTACCTAATTAGCGTTAAAATATTTGAATATATTTGTTTAACACAAAATTAAAAAATTAAGTCTTAACTCACATCACTGCTCCCTGGGTAACTAATGAAAATGATATTCCAACTGTTAAACATGGTGAACCACTGCCTTAAGGGGACTTTGTTTAAAGTCAACATGAACTGCTTTTTGCAACCTATTTTACTTCCATAATGTGATGAATTTACAAGTGAAAAAATATATTATTTTGTTGTGATTTATTGATATGACTATCAACTGGTTAGTATGGCCCAACTAGTTTGTTTTTGTACTGTTTTTCTCCATTGACGGCTTTTGAAGAAAATTCTGGTTTACTGTCTTTTTGGGGACACTCCATAGATGTAATGGTTTTTATACAGTACTCAAACTGTATATTCTATCCCCCTACACTAACCCTACCTCTAATCCTACCCATCACACAAAACTTTCTACATTTTTACATTTTCCAAAAAAAAAAACCCTCTGTATTATGTATAATTTATAAGCTTGTTTTTTTCATGGGGACTACAATTTAGGTCCCCACGGTGACATGAGTCCCTAAGAATTCAGGTCGAAGTCGCCACCGGGATAGAAACACACACACACACACACACACACACACACACACACACACACACACACACACACACACACACACACACACACACACACACACACACACACACACTGTATAGGACATTAATTTCCTGCAGCTCCAGAGTTATCAGGGATTAGTCATGGCTCAGGTGATTGGATCAAAATGTCTGTTCCCAGAACTGAGTGTCTATGAGAAAAGATGGTAGATTTCAGTTCACACACTTCTGAGGGTCTTGCGTCAGTTGATGAACGGATTGTCTTCTTCAGAAATTCTATAGACCTCATTGGCTTGGCGACATCAGAAAAAAATGAGGAAAGTAATTTCAGAGGAGGTCATCCATCCAGGGTGTTTTCCTTCCTTTTGCCCGAGATGCTGAGATAAACTCCAGCCTCCCTGCTACCCTATATAGGACTAGCAGTTTGGAAAATTGATGGATTTCAGATATGGACATTACAATGATTATAATATGTTTTATTTTCTTCTTATTATTTTATTTATTTTTTGTTTTATTTTGTGCATTGGTGAATTGTGCACAGTAAGACCAGGAAGTTGCATTTAGTTGTCAGTTTGAAGTCTGAAACCTAAACAACTTACACAGCCATCCAGACTAGCAGAATATCTGTGAATTCTAAAAAGGGATCTTTATTTTTGAAGAATTGAAAGGAGTTCACAGTGGGGCTGAGAGAGAGCTGTACAGGGCAGTGTGGATTGCACCATGGGAGGTGTTCTGGAGTGTCTTGGGGAGCAGCTGCCTGCACATTCACAGATAAGGAAAAAGCAGCCACAGGATGATCCAAGATGATTCATTCCGAGTAGCCCGAAAGGTTTGTGGCTGATAAAATGGCATCAGCCAGTAGAGTGCACTGTGGATTCGTGTGTCTATTTAAAGAATATGTGTGATGTTGTGTGAGGTGTTCTCCACAGCAGAACTGAGAAGGGAAGCCCTGCTTGGGCAGATTGGTCATAATCAGGGCCACAGTGAATATATGCTGGCAGAACTCCACAGTTTCATTCACAAACTTTTTTTTTCTTGTTTTTTTTTTTTTACTAATTTATGATGCTTTTAGATTTTAGATTCCACCACACTAAGAAGAAAAAGGTAACCTAAAAATGGTAGTATCTAAACGAACTGCTTTTATTCAAGTCAAAAAAATATTTTTTTACATCCAATTAATCAACATTGAACTGACTTAAGCTGAACATCAGCAGAATTTTTCCTGTTATCACTGTAAAGCTGCTTTGAAACAATCTGTATTGTATAAAGCGCTATATACAAACAAACACCAGTACGTATCATAGCTTATGATACGTTATAGCTTTGTGTGACAAACAGACCAAAAAGTAAGCTGGTTTTCACTGAAAAACAAATATGGTGCTGCATCAGGTTTGACATTTGGTTAGGAAACGCATTGACTAATGACATTTGACATGAGTGATGTTAAATGCCACCAGCGATATGTTATATATGTGACATTTGTTGTCCATTTAAAAGCTTCGAAGGAGCGAAACATCATTAATAATTAAATATATGAATAAATGTATTAATAATTCATATGAATGTGTGTATATATCATTTGAAAAGCTGATCAATTTAATATCGTGTCCCCAATGTTTCAAATCATTCCTATGGAAGAGCATCGACCAATAATCCCATATCTCTACTCTGGCATATCCTACAGTATTTGTTTAGGAGTCTCCACCTCTTGTCGACTTGTGTGCAGATTCTTTTGTGCTTCTGTTTTTTTGAAGGCACCCAGGAAATCAAGTGTGGTGTCGATGAGCAATCAGGGGACATTTATCTCTCGTTTGAGAGCTGCCAAATGATGGAAACATCAAAGTTTGTGTGGAAGAAGTCCTACCAAGAAATTACTGACTTCTCTAAGGGCATCGTCGTCAAGACATCAGGCAGCCAGTAAGCACAACACGCGTTCAATGTGTCCTGACTAGAGCTGGTCCAGATACATATTAGCTCAAAGCATATTTAGGGCAATGCCACAGTCTGTGCATATTTAATTCCATTTGTTTTCCTTTTGTTGTCCCACTGAACAGACACTAATATTTGCTCATTTGTTTCTTTAGCTCAACTTTGCTTTTTAAGAACCCAGACAAAGAGGATTTGGGCACATTCTCTGTATCTGTTACACATACTGATGGTGTCTCGGCCAGCTACAAGATCTCAGCTGAAGGTGAGGCTTGTTAATATATTATGACTATCAGCTTCATTATTAATGCACTTCCTCAAAGTTATATAGAGTACAAGACACTATCAAAACATTCCATTGACAGTTTCAAATCATATTTGATTCAGATGTTGGTATACTATATATATGTTGGTGTGTGACATCGATGTTACATAATGGTTACCATGATATTATATATTTTCAGAGATCCTTCATTTAATAATAATAATTATAAGAATTACAATAGGATTTCAGCACTTCGTGCTTGAACCCCTAATAATAAAGATTTGTGTTGTCTGCTGTAATGTCCTTGAAAAGTGTTGGTAATGATGATAGCTGACATAAAATGATGGTTACCTCTATTCTTTAGAGCTGGAGAAGATGTTGGCCCTCAGCTATGACATACGCAACCCAAGTAAGTGGCCCCAGATGAGGGAGTAGAGTATGAAGCCCCTAAAGGGACATGGTGAAGAATATGAGATATATAAAATATTTGGCAATGCTTTTGCGTTCTCTTGCAAATGTTTTGCTTTTCCCAGAGAAACTTTGCGTTCACTTGCAAAGTTTCTCAGGGAACATTAACATTTTGCGAGAGATCCCAAAAGCATTTACTTATTATTTTTCCCATCATCTCATATTTTTTACCACCACCATGTTCCCTTTGGGGCTCCGTAGTAGAGATTTTACTAAAAAAGAGAGTTTTTACCTACAATCTGTCCAGTATCTAATTTTGTAAAATGTTGTTCAGACTTAACTTGAATGAACCATGTTTAATATGCCGATTTGACCCATCAATTAAACAGTGGATTCGGGGTTCCCACAGTCTTGGAAAACCTGGAAATTATCTAAGCTTAGAAAAGTAATGTAATTCAATAAAATCTTAAAAAGTCATGTAAATTATTGTAACATTCCACAATATGTTTCAATGTGTTAACATTAGGTAATACGTGTTAATTTATAATTATTGTTATACAATTTGGCTAACTAAAAATGTATACATTTGAGCTATTTCTATTTATGCTTTGCTGTAACATATTTAATCAGCTAAAATAACTCACAAAAATTGGTCTTTGATCTATGATTTTTTAATGATGTTTTAACTGAAAGCAACTTGCACTGATTAAAATATGTCACTGCCATTGTTTGTCTCAAGATCAGTGTTGTGCAAGTTACTTTCAAACATTATAGATTACTTGTTACTGTTATTTAAAAGTTCAACCCCAAATCAGAAAAAGTTGGGACAGTATGGAAAACGCAAAAAAAAAGAAGTGATTTCTAAATTTACTTTGACTTGTATTTCATTGCAGACAATATGAACAAAAAATATTTCATGTTTTGTCTGGTCAATTTCATGTCATTTGTAAATATGCATCCTTTCCTGTCATTCAGACCTGCAACACAAAAAAAGTTGGGACAGTAAAGCATTTACCACTTTGTAATGTTGCCATTCCTTTTCACAACACTTAAAAGACGTTTAGGGACTGAAGACACCAAGTGATGAAGTGTTTCAGGTGTAATTTGTCCCATTCTTCCTGCAAACAAGTCTTAAGGTGGGCAACAGTACAGGGTCTTCGTTGTCGCATTTTGCGCTACAAAATGCACCACACTTTCTCTATTGGAGACAGGTCGGGACTGCAAGCAGGCCAGTCAAGTACCCGTACCCTCTTCCTCCACAGCCAGGACTTTGTAATGTGTGCAGAATGTGGTTTTGCATTGTCTTGTTGAAATATGCATGGACGTCCCTGGAAAAGATGTCTTCTTGAACGCAGCATATTATGCTCCAAAATCTCTATGTACGTTTCAGTATTAATGGTTCAGAGAAGTGCAAGTTACCTTTGCCAAGGGCACTGACACAACCCCATACCGTGACAGACCCTGGCTTTTGGACTTGTTGCTGGTAACAGTTTGGATGATCCTTTTCTTATTTGGTCCGGAGCACACGGCGTCCATTCCTCCCAAAAAATACCTGAAATACTGATTCATCTGACCACAGTACACGTTTCCACTGTGTAATGGTCCCTCCCAGATACCTCCGAGCCCAGAGAAGTCAACGGCGCTTCTGGACACTGTTAACATAGGGCTTCCTTTTGGCACAGTACAGTTTTAACTGCCATTTGTGGATGTAACTACGTATTGTGGTACTTGACAAAGGTTTGCCAAAGTAGTCCTGAGCCCGTGTGGTGATATCGCATATAGATGAATGGCGATTCTTGATGCAGTGCCGCCTGAGGGATCGAGATCATGGTTGTTCAGCTTAGGCTTGCGCCCTTGTCCTTTATGCACTGAAATTCCTCCAGATTCCTTGAATCTTTTAATTATGTTATGCACTGTTGAATGTGAAATATCCAACTCTCTTCCTATCTTTCTTTGAGGAACATTGTTTTTAAACATTTCAATAATTTTCTCACGTATTTGTTGGCAAACCGGCGATCCTCGGCCCATCTTTGCTCCTAAAGGATTAGAACTTTCTTGGATGCTGCTTTTGTACCAAATCATAATTACAATCACCTGTTTCAAATCACATCATTATTTAACCATTTTACCTCATTATTAGCCCTAAATTGCTCCTGTCCCAACTTTTTTTGAGTTGTGTTGCAGGTCTGAATGACAGGAAAGGATGCATATTTACAAATGACATGAAGTTGACCAGACAAAACATTAAATTTTTTTTTGGGGGGGGGGGTTCCATACTCTCCCAACTTTTTCTGATTTGGGGTTGTAGTTCTTTACATTACAATATTACTGTCTCAGAATTGTAATGCTTTACATTACTCCTGTATTACTTTTTGAGTTACTTTCACCAAAATAACCACAGAAGTAGAACTTAACATTCTAAAATGACCAAATGTACTACTACAGAGCATTTACATCCCATCGAAGGCGATATGATGGAGCATAATGACTGTGGGCTATCCAGGCTACTAACAATATAGCATTTAATTGGCAAAATGAAGGCTCAAGACAATGTAAGAAAGGATGACAGACAGAATCACAAACGATCCAAGTCTGTTAAAAGTATGGTAGAGGTAAAGTGATTATCTGGCAATATCTGTAAATAGCTTAATAATAGCTTATCTTTTTTTGTACAATTACATTTTGGGCTAAAAATGTGTTGTAACACAAGCGTTACTGAACATGTAACTGTTACAGAGTGAAATATTACTGAAAATTGATTACTAATGCCTTACACTACTGTGTTACAGCAAAAAGTAATACGTTACTGAATTCATTACTTTTGTAAAGTGTTACTCCCAACACTGCTCAAGATACACACCAGTAATTTTTTTTTTTCTTTTCTTTCTAAGGCACCTTTATCTCCTAATTGATTCCAATCCTGGCTGTGAAACCAGGCCTGGGAGTCCTTATCTAGAAAAGCCATAGATGGGAATATTCAGTTTTTTATTTTAATTTTTAGATAGGATCAGCATGTGTAAATTCAAAGGTCATGTGTATGAACTGTGACAACACATAAGGCGACATATCAGTTTGTCACGCGTCACCTCTCTTGTGTCGCAGTTATTCCTCTGAAGACTGAACTGGCCTATAAGATTCTAGAGAGAGGCCGTATGCGCTTTTGGCTGCAAGCTGAGGGCATCTCCTCTTCTGTGACCTACAAATTCTTTGCCAATAACAAGGAGCTTGTCAACTGTGAGGTAAAGTACAGCCAAATAGAATGGTACCGACAACCGCAGCCTTCATTATTTCATAAACAGAAATCAGGGAGTTTTATATTAAAGAGATAGCTCACTCCAAAATGACAATTCTGTAATCATTTACTCACCCTCAGGTTCTTCCAAACCCCATGACTTTCTTTCTTCTGTGGAAAATAAAAGAAGATATTGCTTAGCAAGTGCCAAGTGATCTCAAGGGATTTCACAAAATATCATTATCGTATTGTTTATCAGATTATTTTTGATATATATTGGTCAAAATAAAATATAATATTATATAATTTTGACAAATATAATGTACAGTAGTGTACAGTGCAACAATTATTTTGAGATCTGCTAAAGATTACATTTAGCAATGTTGTTAAATGATAAGTGTTTGTAATTAAAGTTAAGTGAGAGTTCGATAAAAAAAGAAATGAGATTATTATATTTTATTTAGTGCTGGGCAATTGATTAATCACAATCAATTCCATCCAAAATAAAAGTTTGTTTTTACATAACATATGTCTATGTACTGTGTATAATTATTATGTGTAAAAATAAACACAAGCACATGCATCTTTTTATTTAAGAAAAATATGTTAACTTTATTTATAAAATATTTATATTTATTTATAAGATAAATTATATATATATATATATATATATATATATATATATATATATATACAGTATATACATGCAAATGTTTCTTAAATATATACATATACACAATGGTGTGTATTTATACATAATCGCAAATTAATCGCAATTATTTTGTTATCTAACTCTCTCTTAACTTTAATTACAAACACTAATCATTTAATAACATTGTTAAATGTAATCTTTAGCAGATCTCAAAATATTTTTTGCACTGTACACTATTGTACATT
This sequence comes from Gobiocypris rarus, assembly GCA_023029165.1. Taxonomy (NCBI): domain Eukaryota; kingdom Metazoa; phylum Chordata; class Actinopteri; order Cypriniformes; family Gobionidae; genus Gobiocypris; species Gobiocypris rarus. The sequence goes on from CM040927.1 coordinate 8,894,091, forward strand.
ATAATTGTCATTCTCAGTTTTTTATTTTTTATATTTATTTAGATAAAATAGTATAAAAGTCAAATATCAGCCATTTATTTGTCATTAACATAATTATCTGCTTTTAATATTAGCCAGAAATCGACTACTGGTACATCATTCCTAATTGTTGCCCATTCACTTCATTGAACTGAAAAGGCCAGCATGGATTTCCTGCTATAAATAATTTCTTTTGTGTTATGTAGTAGAAAGAGAGTCATACGGGTGTTGTATTTGATTACAGAATTGTCATTCTAAGTGAACTATCTCTTTAAGTTTAGCTCCAACTGGTGCTGTGCAAGGAAACAAAACCAATCCAAATAAATAGATTCAGCTCCTTTGCAATACTACCATCTGTTATGTTCATTTGCTTGAGCCTCCTAAGAAAAGCCCAGGAGAAAAATGTTTACCTCTCTGGCTTTTTCACAGCAAACTAAAATGAGTCACGACGTAGCTACGGGCATTATTGAGATGGTGATGGATCATTTCACTGAAGACAGCGAGGGCACTTTCACCGTGCAGATCCAAGATGGCAGAGCTAAGGCCCAGTCCTCTCTGGTGCTGATTGGAGATGGTGAGAGCCCGCATCGCTCTAGGGCTTTTGCAGCTCACATCTTGGGATATTGTGCTCTTCTGTTGAACTCTATTCACTGACCTCTTATAGTTTCTGCTTTATTTTCCTGTTCCAGCCTTCAAGGCAGCGTTGGCTGAGGCGGATTTCCAAAGGAGGGAGTACATTCGTGTGAAAGAGGGTACTGCACTCATCGTGTTGATGTAGCTGTTGAAATAAACTTCTGATAGACTGAATTAGACCCTGTGGTTTTGTAATGCATTCTTGCTATTACTTTTTTGAGGTTTACAAATAAGCTTTGCATCATTGACAAAAATGTCTTATTGGTTTTCTGGTGAAAAAAATATCTTCTATTTACAGTTTGCCCCATGACTAGGGGTGTGCAGCAGAGCTAATATCTTTATATGTTACAATCTCAAAATGATTTGTATCTGTATATGTATTTCAGAAAAAAATTGAATTGGGCGTGGATTTGACCAAAAGTTTAAATTTACATGAGAAGCCTGTTTTTGGGCTAGTTCCAATCAGAAGTGAGCTTCCGTATGCCCTACTCAGTTTGGATTGAGCAGAGCACTTGCGTGGGATAATGTAGCAGTTTGGAATGAGAGCAATTAAAACAATGAATTTTCTTCGAATGTCTTACCCAGAATGTTTCCATGACACTGCAGAGCATGTCCATTAACTGTTCTTACAACATAAATTTCTTATTGCTGTTAATATAATTGTTGCAAATAAATATAAATTCTATAATGAAGTTTCTAAAATATGATTTATATATAGGATGTATAGAGTTTACACTCATTCACTTCATACACTCATTATACACTCACTATGACTGGCTCAACTGTGTCCCCTGGAGTGACTATGTCTGCCAATCATTTTTACTATTAAGGCCCGTTCACACCAAGGATGATAACCATAAAGATAAAGATATAGTTCTAAAAATCATTCTCAATATTAATGAATAGCAGAGTTCAGACCACAGCTATAACGATAATGGCACTGAGAAACAATATTGTTGGAATCACTTTCAGAACGTTTGATTTCCAGGTGATGAATGAAAATGTGAAAAAAGGTCTGCACTCTAAAAAAATATTTATTAATAGGAGATAAAGATGTACAAACGTTTCGGCTCTTTGCCTTCGTCAGTGGCAAATGGCATATTCCCAACATTGTTCTTTGTTATTGTTGTGGTCATTAATTGTTCTAAATGGACTTAAACTGGAGCCTGTGGACTGATTATTTGATTGTTCCATTATGTTCATAATCACCTGAAGACTTGCAGCATACTTTCTATATACTTATTGAGAACAAGAAAAATTGTCACACTGATGAAGACAAAGAGCTGAAATGTTTGTACATCCTTATCTCCTAATAATAAAGTTTTTTTTTTTGTAGAGTGCAGACATTTTTCACATTTTTGTACTGATATGGCAAAAGTATTGGGACACCCCTCAAAATCATTACATTCAGGTGTTCCAATCACTTCCATGGCCACAGGTGTATAAAATCAAGCACCTAGGCATGCAGATGCTTCTACAAACATTTGTGAAAGAATGGGTCACTCTCAGGAGCTCAGTGAATTCAAGCGTGGTACCATAATAGGTTGTCACCTATGCAGTAAGTCCATTCGTGAAATTTCCTCACTACTAAATATTCCACTGTTAACTGAAAGTTTTTTATAACAAAGTGAAAGCAATCGGGAACAACAGCAACGAAGTGGAAGGCCACGTGAAATCACAGAGCGGGGTCAGCACATGCTGAGGCGCACAGTGCGCAGAAGTCACCAACTTTCTGCAGAGTCAATAGCTACAGACCTCTAAACTTCATATTAGCTCAAGAACAGTGCATAAAGAGCTTCATGGAATGGGTTTCCATGGCCGAGCAGCTGCATCCAAGCCTTACATCATCAAGTGCAATGCAAAGTGTCAGATGCAGTGGTGTAAAGCACGCCACCAATGGAGCAGAGGAGATGGGTTCTCTGGAGTGACGAATCACGCTTCTCTGTCTGGCAATCCGATGGAAGAGTCTGAGTTTGGTGGTTGCCAGGAGAACAGTACTTGCCTGACTGCATTGTGCCAAATGTAACGTTTGTTGGAGGGGGATTATGTTGTGGGGTTGTTTTCCAGGGGTTGGGCGTGGCCCCATAGTTCCAGTGAAAGGAACTCTTAATGCTTCAGCATACCAAGACATTTTCGACAATTTCATGCTCCCAACTTTGTGGGAATAGTTTGGAGATGGCCCCTTCCTGTTCAAACATGACTGCGCACCAGTGCACAAAGCAAGGTCCATAAAGACATGGATGAGTGAGTCTGGTGTGGAGGAACTTGACCTGGCCTGCAAAGAGTCCTGACCTCAACCCGATAGAGCACCTTTGGGATGAATTAGAGCTGAGACTGCAAACCAGGCATTCTCCTCCAACATCAGTGCATGGCCTCACAAATGCACTTCTAGAAGAATGGTCAAAAATTCCCATAAACACACTCCTAAACCTTGTGGAAAGCCTTCCCAGAAGAGTTGAAACTGTTATAGCTGCAAAGGGTGGGCCAGCTCCATATTAAACCCTACTGATAGGATATAGAATAGGATGTCATCAAAGGTCATGTGCATCTAAAGGCAGGCGTCCCAAAACTTTTGGCAATATACTGTATGTCTTAGTACCTAATTAGTTTGGAGAGCGTGGTGAGTGTTTTGATCACGTGAATCAAAATCCATGCTGTAATGAACTTGCATTTAAAGCGCTTAGAATGAACAGAACTATACTGTCCGCTGGTGTGGATGCTAATATAGTTAGCTTTATAGTTATCTTTAAAGTTATCATTCTTAAGGAAAACAGGCCTTTATTCAGTAGAATCTGTTATTTGTTTTGAAGCCATTATCTGTGCATTTCCGAATAAGCTTCCGGCACATCTCTATTACTGACCCTCATGTTGTTCCAAACCTGTATCTAGCTTCTGTAGAAGAATATATTTTTAATAAAATGTAGCTTGGCACATTCCAAATTTTGGGCACCTTGGCCAGGCCATGAGAAAAGCTAAACCACCTTAGGCTGTTTTTTTGTTTCTTTCAGTAGGCTTGCTAGGTTATTCTTCAAGCTTCCTGTGTTTTCAGAATGTTAATTTTCTTGATTTTATATTACAGGCCCTCACTTTATGGAGTTCCTCTCTTTTCAAATTGGGGATAATGCTTCTGTCACCCTTGTTTGCAAGGCAAGTTGTATGGGAATGATTTTGCCCAAGCAAATTAAATCTCTTGGACTGACTGATGATATATATTGGTGTTTTCTTGCATGTCTGACCACTTTCAGGTGGCTAATTTGAAGAAGGAGTCTGTGTTTCAGTGGTATAAGGACAATGTAGAGGTGATTCCCGAGGTGCCTGCTGACTTAAACTCAGGAGTCTGCAAGTTCCCCCTAACTCATGTGAGCACTTCACTTCATAAACACTGGTTAAAACAAATTGTTTACCCCAAAGGTTTTTAACTGGATATCAAGTGGTGGTCTGACATAGTTCTAAAATAGCTTATTTGACAAAAGTAAGCCAAAAAGCCATTTAAAGGGTTAGTATACCAAAAAAATGAAAATAATGCCATGTATTATTCGCCCTCATGCTGTTCCAGACCCATAAGACCTCCGTTCATCTTTGGAACACAAATTAAGATATTGTTGTTGAAATCCGATGGCTCGGAAAGGCTTCCATTGGCAGCAATGTAATTTGCACTCACAAGACCCATAAAAGGTGTTTAAGATGTCATTACAGCCAATTTCAAAACACTGCTTCCTGCGCTTCAGAGCGTTATAATTAGTGTATCGAATCATGATTCGGATCGCGTGTCAAACTGCTGAAATCACGTGACTTTGGCGCTCTGAACCACTGATTCATAATGCTCCGAAGGTCTTACAGGTGTTAAATGACATGAGGGTAAGTAATTTTAATTTTTGGGTGAACTAACCCATTAACACATTGACATTTATAAATAGTTAACCCGAAAAGTATATTAATATTTATAGTGAAGACATAAACAATAGTAGAATAATGATCTAAAAGCATAACACATGGAACAAACACTGGGTCAGTATTACCCATTGACATCCAGCACAAATTTACATTTAGCTAAGAATTTGTTTTAAAATATAATTTTCTGCACAAATGTAAGATTTTTCTAATAACTGATTTATTATTAGCATTTCCCATTGTTTTTTCCCCATGCTCCCTTAGAACAGAACAAACGTGTGCTCCATTTTTGGGTTATGACCACTTACTAACAGGCAACATTTGTGTTTGTGTTTTTCGTAATCAAAGTTTAAAATATATTTAAAGTGTATTGAAGCATACTAAATGCTAAAATATATGCTAAAAGGTTGTTTCAGTAAACAGAGAAAGAATCCCTGCTGGACTGTTAAGGGTAATTGTTCCGAGGAGGGGGTTCAGTCGATATTCTTCCCATTTACAAAGTAAAACAGCTTGTGCAACCTTGATAAATACAGAAAAGAAGCTTGACACATGACAAAATTATACTGTTTTTGCTATAATCGCTCCTGACATCTAATGAAGCGCATTTCTCATGAGAAATAACCTTAAGAACTTTTGACTCCCAAAGGATTTAAACCAGAGGTGTGAATCAATTGAGGTCTGTAGTGATTTTATGTAATGCTGGTTATTCTTTGAATTCTTTTTTTTTTTTTCGCCAAATGTATTTTTACAAAACTATTTGAAATAGCTATAATTTACTCCCAAGACAATGTAGCACAGGCTCTGCCGGTAATGCTCTAAAAAAAGCATCACTCAGGTGGCCTGTTTGTCTGAGATGCTGTATTTTTATTTTTTATTTTTTTATCCTTATATACCAGTTCTCCAAGAAGGATGTGGGACTATATAAAGCAACCATCACCGATGACAGAGGCCAAGATGTGTCACAGATTGATATTTCTGGCAAAGGTACAGTCTCTCAGGATTGTCTTATCAAATATAGAAAAATGTAAATGTGTGCTGGAAAATGTACCATAAAACGTATTAAAGATGTTTTTTTTTCTCATCCACAGCTTTTGATGACATCATTAATGAGCTCAGCCGTGTCTCTGGTGTGTATGACATGTATCATCATGCGTGTCATTTTGCTCTCTAAAGTCAGCATGTCTTTCTTTGTGTTAAACCCAACTGATTTTAAATCAGTTATCTTCCTCTCTCATCTTCTATGGTGTCTATATGGAGTCTAACTTAAAATGGGCTAGATGTTCAATTATGACCTTTTTATGTTTCCATAGTTCATTTTCAGTGCAGCTCTAGCAGTCAGGGTCTTGGTGAGAAATTGTATGACTGTAATCCTAGGGTGACTCTGATACTCTTATGCTAAAAAAGCATACTTGATAATGTTGATTTGGTATTTAGGTGACTGAAAATATATCCAGGTGAAAAATAATTCAGCATATTATTAAAGCCATCAAAAGATCTTCATACATGCAGAACCAATACTATTATATTACAGTTATACAACACTTTTTACAATAGCCTTGTGCACTTACAGTACATGTACTTACAGTGTACTTACCTTAGAAAGTACTGGGTTAAGGATAGGTACAAGGATGAGTACATAAGTTAAGGAAAGGTTTAGGGGTGGGTTCAGGGTTAGTCTAGTTATTACCCAGTAATTGTAATTACTATAATAGTATGTACACCGGGAACATGACTGTAAAATAAAGTTCTACAGAAACTTTTAACTGGTAAAATACATTAAAAAATGCAAACATAATATATATATTTTTCCCTTAAGGTACTGGCCATCCATCCTGGGTGTTTTCCAAGTGGTTTGGAGAATGGATGGATAGATGGATGGATATTATTTTTCAAATTATATGAGAATTTGGAAGGAAAATCTGCCAACTTGACATAAAAATAATACATACAATATATAGTATATAAATATAATGTAATATATATTTACATATACAGTCAAACCAAAATGTAATCAGACGCCTTCAACATTTTCTCACATTATCACAGTTTATTCTCTAGTTTAGAAAAGGTAATAAAATATGACAAGAACCCAGAGTTAAACTGTGTCAGAACAAATTCATCTTCATAATGTCAGATAACTTTGATAGAAAGGTATGTAATGGATTGCAATCAACCAATCAGCTGTCAGCTGTTAAATTTAAGTTCACAATTTTATAATACTAACTTAGGTCAACCAATTACCAAGAAATGCTTAATTTTGTTCAATCTGTGGTGTAAAAGGTCAGGTCAAAGTGTCTGATTAATTTTGGTCCGATGCTATTTTTTATAAATTTTGATCAAAGTCCACTGCATGAAGAATTTTTAGGTATAATATGTGAGTTTACTTTATTTTGCTATCCTAGCAAAATAAAGTAAACTCACATATTATACCCAAAATGTATATATTTGGTTTGACTGTATGTTTAATGATTTTGAGGTGAAATATGATCATGTTCTTGACATGTTTCACATATTTTCACATAAACATTATCAATAGGAACTACAGCAGTTGACCAACTCGTTGTATTTCTACCCCCTGAGCTAATGTACTAAATAAATTATCAATCTTTATGATGAAATGACTTCCCAACACTTCTGTTACTGCAGTTGTGAAAAGAACAGTTGTTCATTTAAGCTGAATGACTACTTTTAAAGTCTTTGCATAAATAACAAAAGAAGCTCCACTTAAACATGTGGTGAATCACAGCAATGCAGCTTTTTGTGTGAAAAAAAAGTGAATTTTAAGATCTCTTTCCTTCTTTTTTTCCCTGGATAGGATCCAGTGCCTCCGAGTTGTCGATTCAGTGCACTGCGGAAGGCATTATGCTCACGTGCCACATGAAATATTACACCGAGGAGATGAAGATCCATTGGAAACACAAGTATGCACATTTTCCACTCTCACTTGAAAAGAATACCCGTAAAAAATGAAATGCACATGCCTCTTCAACGACTCTACATGTAAACATGATTTTCGGATTTTGGTCTATAATTTTGTTTTGCTTTAGTGTGAGGTGTACAACCAAAAAAAAGATTAGTGAACTACAGGAAATTACATGTAATAAAGAGTCTGTCTTGTTCCTTGCTCTGTTGTCGACACAAAACAAATCATTCTGATTGCAGTTCCCTAATGCTTTGCCCTGGAGGTGATTCAGTAGCATGTGAAATACTAACGTAGCGAGAAAAGCCTCTTCCTGCTCGAATGGGTTCTCAAATCCCTGTATTAGCATTTTGAAGTGGCTATTCTGGGTCTTTCCTCCCTGTGTTGCACGTTTTGAATCTTACACAAAGAAGGTATTAATGCAAGGGGAGTTTCACATTCAGTTACAAAAAAATTACACCCGCCGTCTAATTTTACTCTAGGGACATGCTAATTTGATGCTCCACTTTAAAAAAAAAAGGCATGTCTAACATTTACTCTATGGAAAAATTAGCAAACAATTGAGTTTAAAAAGGGATTAAATGTGCCTTCGTTGTAACATGTTAAAAGCAGTGCTGTGCATGCGCTGCACATGCACATGGTCATATTGATTTTGTTATTCTCTCATTGATGAATAGATATTTAACAGGTTTGCTCTTTGTGCTTCAAGGGAATCTAAAACCACTGCATCAGAAAGAATGCGAATTGGTGGCAACCCAGCAATGGCAACTTTGGAGATAGTCGAACCTACTGATAAGGATAAAGGAATGTATGCATTTGAGATTGTGGATACCGAGAAGACACACACTCGTGCCCTGGACCTCTCCGGACAACGTGAGTTGTTTGGATGTGTCATTTCTTAATACTGCTTTCTGATTATTTCCAAAGGTATTTAATAACAGTTGACCTTAAATCTTCTGGACATGAAACTTCCTCCTCGTTTAATCCTAATGGCCTAATAGCGGGTTGTAAATAGTCACGGAAAACTAAATTATGCCTGTTTTTGCATAAAACAACCTTGACTAAACATTATAAGTGGACATCAGGGAGAAAAACATTATTCAAAATGTATGATGCCTTTAAAGGAGAGTATTGTGAAAAAGAACCCAATTACTTTTAAAATTAATTATCAAGTCAAATACTTTAAGAACAGCTTAAATAGTTTTCATATCACCTCCAGAATCAGCATAAATGAAAAACGCCACAAAAATACTGAAGGAAACGGTCATGTTTTTTCAATGTGTTTTTGTCTATTTCCAAAGGCTTTATCACTCCAAAACCCTACACCACATGTGTTATTAGCAAAATGGTCACCTGAAACACGTGTTCTGGCATTGATCCTGTGTAGACGTGTTTGATTGGAAGTAAAGGCCAGTGTTGCAGCTGCACACACAGGAAATGTATTTAGGGAAATCCAGGGATGAAAAAATGCCATCATAGTATCAAAGGTGCAGATACTGGCAGTGGTTTTAGTTAGTCAACAGACTGTGTGATGACAAACATAATCAAGGGCTGGTGTCTGACAGGTCATACGATTTGCAGAATGGTGACAGTAATGAGTAGGGGAAGAAGAGCTATTTCCAGCGAAGCAGGAAAACAATGCTATTAAAATAATGAGAGCTGATTTTCTTTTTATGCCATGCCTCCAGGACAAGACGCGCTGAGTAGAGAGACAGTGTATTTTTCCTTTTTTAAAAAAATTGTATTCATGTTTTATATGCTCTTAACTTTTATTCTTTTTTTTCTGTTTTCCCCCTTTAGTCTATGACAACGCCTACGCAGAATTCCAGAGACTCAAGTAAGATAACCAGTGCATCAGGCCACCACATGGTTTTCCACCTCCTAAATGTTTAGAGATGCAAAGCATGTGAGCTGTATGTCAGTGTTTGGGTAAAATATTAAGGTCTGCTAATGAACTCAACAATGCTATTCTTCTTTTGCCCTTCAGAGCAGAAGCATATGCTGAAAAGAGTGAGTATACTTAATCACTCCCAACACTCTCGGGGGTCCTGCTTTGATATGTAATTATAGTCCTAAAATTAACTTTGCAATGTTTTCTTTTCAGATCGTGGCAAAGTGGTTGGTGGTCTTCCTGATGTTGTGACTATCATGGAAAAGAAGGTTTGTTTAAGCTCGTTATGTGTGAGCCATAACATTGTGAAAAATGGATCACAATGCATAAAGAAATTGGATTCTGATCTGACTTTCCTTTTGAAGAAAACCATGTCAAAAACACCACAAAGTGTACAATATTCAATTGCACTTACCGGTCTTACATTACCAGTCAAAAGTCTACAGTTACTCATTCTTTAGCAGTTTCACTTTTTCTTTTGATACTATAACAACACAATGAGTATAGGAATTATGTTGTAACCAAATCATTATATTTGAGCTTTATTAAAGTCATCACTCTGTTGAAGTAGTTCACATGCTTGGCAATTGTTAATCCAACTCATCCAATAAAAAAATAGGTTTGACAAAATTTATATAGGTCTACAAAACAAATTTCTGGCATTTAAGCAAAAGCCTTTAGACTTAAAGGTTTTTATGATCATAAGAAACTAATTCAGTCAAGTGTGTGAAACTTTTGACTGGTACAGTATGTGTTGGTTTAAGATTACTGCAGTAAGGCTAACTGAACTTAAATTAAAGTTACATCCAGTCTTTCAACTAAAATGTTATGACCACACCATTAAACCAGTGAACCTAGTAACTTTTGCATGATATGTGCAAGAATACATAGAATATTGTGAAAGAATACCTAGACTTTTTACATAGAGAAAACTCCACTCTCTGCAATTAAATTAGTAACACATAACCAAGCGTTCATCTGCCTGGACCAGGGGTGTTCAAACCTGCTTCTAGAGGGTCACTGTCCTGCAGTTTGAGTTTAGCGCCAACTTGCCTCAAAACCTGCCTGTAAGTTTTCTAGCATGCCTAGTAAAACCTTGAATAGCTGGTTCGTGTTTAATTAAACTACACTATTAGCTGGACTGGACACCTCCGGCCTAGACAAATATAGCCTAAACAAAGCATGATTTAGAACTATACAGTTCCAATAATGAACTAGGTTCCCTTTTAAAATGGAACTTAGAGTTGAGGCTATGCGGAATGCCATCAGTGTGACTGGCGACTGAGGCCCTGTTTACACTAATGCATTTGTGAATGAAAATGAAAATGAAAACGATCCTCATCTACCCTGGTGTTTCCATTGGGTTTCAGAAAGAATCTCTGTCTAAACTGCACGACAGTAAACGCATGTCACATTACCATTCATGCACACTGGGTATGCGTGTACAAAACAGTTACCTCTTGCACATGTAAGCAGCTGCAATATTATACAATACAGCATTTAACTGCACAACGGCTGGTAAAAAGGACCACAAGGTCAGAAAAGCATGCAGTTCCGTCTCCGTTATTGGTTACACGGTCGTCGAGGCTGGTATGTTACAGAGCTGTTGAGAGAGGCGGCTCTGGGCTGCATTTCCCAAAAGCATTGTAATAATGGTCTCCACGATCAACTTAGGCACGCAGTGCTTTTGGGAAACGAGTTCCAGTAGCGTAATGTGGGCAGCTACTCCATAGTTTTTTTTAAGAATCTCCGTTTTGTTCCGTTTACTGAAACGCAACCCCAGAGTTTTCAAACTAAAACAGGTCTGCAGTCTCTGATTTCAAGGTTTGTGTAGACGACAAGCGTAACCGTAGCAAAAGTTATGCGAAACGAAAACGCATTAGTGTAAATGGGACCTGAAGCACGTTGAAACACATGCCGATATTCATTGACCAACAACAATCCATGACATCACAGGTGTCACGCCTTTGAGTATAAAAGGTTATCTGCAATACACGTCATCATCTTTTTTGTCATCAGGAGCCGATTGTTTGTAGCGTGTGTTATCAAAGATAATGGAGAATTCAAGCAGAAAGTGTATGCCTCCGTGTCCTCGTTATTTGACACTTGAGGACACCCACGATCTGTGAGTTATATGTTTGGGAGCAAAGCATGTGCATTCAGCACTAGAGTGTACTGGACAAGTGACAAGTGCATTGTGAGGAAGCTCAACTTTGCGCTTGGATCTCTTCTTGAGGGATGAGGGACAAATGTCTGCACCCCATGGTTCGGGTCCGGCTGCGGCCAAAGCAGCTTGGAGTCTTAGATTGTGGGGATTGCAGGCCGAGCTGGTCAAGGACTTTCAGAGAAGGGTCGCTGTTTTTTAATTCTTGATTGCTGGCTTGAGCAATTTGCTTGATCAGGAAGCCCAGTGTCTGGCATCCAGCAGCGAGCATGTTTCTGGCAGTATCTAGCTCAGAGGAAGAATCTAAATGTGTTGAGCCCTCTCCTTCCATCCAACAGTGTGGGGAACCATTTAACATTTCAATTATGCGCATGTGGAAGTTTTGTCTGCGGCCCGGACTTAGCCCTCCACTAAAAAAACAGCGGCTTCCATTGGTGATTCGATGGCAGTGACGGTGGTAACAGCTGTGGCTGAACCTGGCAGATATTAGGGAGAAGGAGATAAATGATATTCTTGATGCCCCAGTCTCGCCCTCTGGGACTATTTGGCACTTCTGTTGAGATGGTTGTGGGGAAGCTCAGAGAGGCAAGGGCGCAGTCAGCGCTCAGGAGGTATATCTAGCCTGATCCTACTCTCCACCGAAGAACTCTGACACATCTGGCCTGTCAAGAGACAACTGTAGACAGGGCCAGAAGGTGAGCATGGCCACTCAGAGGAGGCGCTATGACAAGAATATGAGGCACAACCTCAGGGAGTCTATTGATAAGAGGCAGTCTGAGAGAAAGAAAAGACCACCAAATTAATGTTTCTTATAAAAACAATACCCACTATGTTTTACATAAATGTATTATGTAAGAACTTCTGCCATAAGTGCGTCTACATGTGTTCATTGATTAGAATGTAAAACAAGTTGTTAATCAAAATTTTACATTAATTATATTAATTATATAGCTTAAACTAGCACTACGATAGCCTGGATGCCAGCCAAACTTAGCCCAGCCCACAAAATTTGAGGTCGGCAAGTTCAGTCTCGACTTGATCCTTGTGGAGCAACTATGCTCGAACCAGAGCTGTTCGGACAAATCAAATTGTCAGGGGCGCTTTATACGATGATGGACAGATCAACATAGCGTCATTCACATCACCAAAGAGTGTCATCTCTCAAAAATGATTATCGTGTTGGTAAGTACTCTGTGTATCCTTAAGATCTTTTTACAACACCAGCAAAGATCGTTTACACCATAGAGAGTAAAAGAAATGGACACAGCGACCCCATAGACTTCAACGGAGTCAATTAGAAGCACTCACTTCCTGATGGCTGAGTGCAGCCTCAGACTGAGCTTGACGACGTAGATGTGATGTGAGCAACCTGTCTGACAGTTGTAAGTCTTCTAGTAGTTGTGCAAAGTGAAATCTGAACTGTTGAAATATTTTGTCCCGTTGCTTTTGGCTCTCTATGGGCTTCTCCCCATGCTTCTCCCCTTGACTTTATCGAATTTTGTGCCCCCACGTCCCCCGATTACCTCATAGACAGTAAAAGATTGCCTGCAAGCTTCTCCTCTTGTCTATATGGTAATTTCTCTACTGTGTGACAGAGAGTCGTGTTATGACGCAATCACTAGCCTATTTTTACAAGAACAGCTTCTATGGGGCGATAGTGTAAGATACAAGGTAATGGAGCCTTTTATACATTGTCGTGTTTCTTTAGAAATAAACAATGGACAAATGGCGTATTTAAACGCCTCAGATGTAAAGTTATATGCTGTCAAAGTGATGCCAAAATGAATGGGAGTCAATGGTATTCTAAAAGCAGGTGATGGCTTGGTTAACAATGGCTGCCCCTATGAAAGGTACGCTTTCTGGGTACCGGATTACCCCCTTGGTTTACACTCGTCTTCTTCTACTTCTTCCAACGTGCGTGCAGTTGAGTTCTGTTGACGACTATGCGTCACTCAACATACGTCACTTACTCCATTGCTCAGACTGGTTGTAGGTCTGTCCAATTGTATTTTCGCCCCATAATCAAAACCGAATGGAGCAGTATCAGACTTCGCTTGATGACGTCAGGCTAGCACTATGAATCTGGCCCACCTTAATTTATTGTTAGGTTCCACTACCATGTCCATAATAAGTACCTTACTGTAACTATCTCCCGAGTGTGTTTTACTGTACGCGCAATTTTTGTTTGCTATTGCAAACTGAGCAATGAGTCGATATTACTTCCTGTGATATCTACATTATGCCTTAAGTGTTGTCAATAGACTTAAACTTGTAATGCAACTGGAGCATTCCTTTCAGAAGCCCATGGAGACTCGAGAGCTGTAGCCAACGCATTAGTGATCTGTATTGCCGCAGGCAGTCATGCCGGTGAGCACTGTTCTGCGGCTCTTCCCTTCAACCCTGGGAGTGCGTGTTGGAGAGCGTCATACTCCTCCGCTCCCTAAGATCCATGTCCATTGTCTTCTGCCTCATAATCCATTGCTTGCTAGCAGCATGAAGCCAGCTTGGGGAATATGTTGTATTCTCCCTGTGAAAGGATATTGGTGGGATTATGAATCGCCTGAATAGTTGATGCTGGAAATGTCGGCATCCTTTTTTCTTTCAGATCAAATAAAACATAGCAGGTCAGTGACTCTCAGATCCATTAAAGGAAAGATGAGGTGAACTCACGTGGGAGAGGAGACCTTTCACATGATGACCTGCAGAGGTCATGTGTACTGTGGTTTTCCAGTGAGAGCTCCCCTCAGGGCTTTGGGCGTATATTTTAGTTTTCATTGAGACTCTCTTCTTCATAAAAAGCCAAAAGAGTCGCTTTCAATTCAATTCATTAGCTTTGTTGATATCCATAACTGTGAAATATGTCACGTAAACTGGAAAAATGCAACATAAATCTGAAAACAAAGTCAGATCTATGTTGAAATGAAAAATTGGACCTATATGGGTACAACAGCTTATCACTGACACCTTTATAAAGGCTAGAACCTTTCTTCAGAAATGTATTCCTCACCATAAGAAGTTATAGACCTATATGTTTCATTCAATTAATAAAAAAGGGTTTTAGAAAAATGATGTGGACACTTTATTGATGATAACCTTCCAATATTCACTTAATTCTGTACATGTGAATTAAATATGCATGTAAAATATAAGTATTGTTTTTTTTATATATATGTAAAATATCAAGTATATTTAAATAAAATAAATATTTATTCTAAAAATAGTTGGGAGAGAAAGATAAATTAGGATTTTTAGTTGCCATCTCACCATCAGAATATCATAGTATAATTCGGAATTATGTGCATCTGCTTAATAGTCATGATGTTTGTGCTGTTAGTATGAAAAAACATACTTCCTCCAAGAAAGTTTCAGATTAAATATGCATTTATCAAATCTGTCTTTTGGTTTTTATTTTCTTCAGACTCTGAGTCTGACCTGCACAGTCTGTGGTGACCCCAAACCTCTGGTCAGCTGGTCTAAGAACGATCAAGAAGTAGAACCCAGCGATCAGTACGTCATTTCCATTGACTCGGGCAAGTTCGCCAGCCTCACCATCAAAGGCGTGTCCCTGGAGGACTCCGGCAAGTACACCATGACGGTGCAAAACAAGTTTGGTGGCGAGTCAGTGGATATCATTGTCAGCGTGTACAAACATGGTGACAAGATTCCGGACATCAAACCCACACCTTCGCCCAAGAGGATCATGCCTCCCACAGGTCCAATTGTAATTCCCACCACCAAGGCTGCCACCCCTGCACCTGCCGCGGCTGCGGCCAAGTCTCCGGCTCCTCCTCAAAATGCCAAATCCCCCACACCGCCCCGTGGCATGAAGTCTCCCACTCCCACCAGGAAGAAGTAAAGGCATAGCTCTTTCCTCTCATTTGCCCCAACAGCACAAAGACGACTAGATTTACACTTCCAGTAAGAAATATTAATGTTTGCAAGGCAGCAAAAGAAGCTTGGGTTTAGGTTTTGGTTTGATATAAACAAAATACCACCATCATGACACTCACTATATGGGTATAAATCAGTAAACAAATTTACAATTATTTATGTAATATGCACAGACAAGTATTACAAATCCTACATAGATTTAATCTGTGTATCTGTAGATACTACATTTGGTTTGAATCTTACTTCACAACCATGAAAATAGCATGTACTATATCGTTTGAATATGGGTATTATGAATGAAATTCGGAAATTTGGATCTCCTTTGGTTTTACGGGATAGTAAAGTGTCCATCAAATGCACGTTTCAAAATTTCAAAAGTACAGTAATAGGACATTTGTGTAACTTTTACCTACTCTTTTTTTTATTATTAATTTATTTTTTGAATATTATGAATTCGGACATATCACTCTTTTGGTTTATATTACAATATATGCAAGTAGGTATATCTGCAAGTAATGTTTTACTCTGTGTAACTGTTTGTTTGAGCATCCCGTCCTGACACAACTTAGGCACAACCAATGGTGTGAGTTTATCTGTTTGACCAACAACGCAGAATTGACACACTCTTTAAATACAGTACGGGAGACTAGACAATTGCAATTCGGTATGCAAATAAGACTTAGTCAGAAATTGTCTTAAAGTTATCTACAAATCATCTGTATGATAAGCGGTTTGGGCAGAACAAATTGCAAGTTAGGTTTTGAGTTTTAGAGCAAACCCTTAGGGATGTACCGATATTAAAATTCTGGCTCATACCAATAAGCTGTTAATTATTTTGATGTTAAAGCTGATAACTGAAACATAGCTGATAGTAAAAGTCTATTTTGTGTTCAAAGTAAATAAACACTGATGTAAAACCAATAGTTTATACAAGTGAATTTAGGCGTCATATTGTAATTGAAAATATGAAAGACTAAATTGTTAGTGTTATTATAGATTACCTTTAAGTAAGCGTTAGAAGATAGCAACATTAATATAAAAAATAGATGAACATGAACGTTAACAATTAGGGGTGTTTTTGCCATTGAGATGACTGAGGAAAAAATGTACCTGAATTCAGCCCTGCATACCCAAAATTAATCAAGACCAACAAATACAAAAATTGATCTGTCATTTCTACAGATATATTGTGCACCCCTTAAACCCTAACCAGAATATTGGATGAATATCAACATAATGCTGCCTTGCAAACACTGTAATTGA
The DNA here is from genome assembly GCA_023029165.1 of Gobiocypris rarus. NCBI lineage: Eukaryota > Metazoa > Chordata > Actinopteri > Cypriniformes > Gobionidae > Gobiocypris > Gobiocypris rarus. The sequence continues at coordinate 8,910,762 of CM040927.1, forward strand.
ACTATAGTGCACAAAAAATAAAAGTACAATTGAAAAGTAGTATATTTTCACCCAAGATGCATCATGATGTCATAAAATGAGCAAGCATCTAAATTGAAAAGAGAGTAGGAAGTATGTGTGAAGGAAGGTTGGGCAAGTTATATTTAGTGCCACGAGAAAATGTGCGAAACAGTTTGTCATCTGGGTTGCCTAAGCTGAGTGGGCCCCTAATGAATTTGGCTCCCTCTCCCCTGAGGTGCTCGGGGGAAAAGCTTTGATGTTAGTTTATTAAATCTCTGTTTAAAAGCTGTTCTTTCAGTTAGCCACTGGAATCCAGAGGCTTTTTTGCTTTCTCTGGCGGATGGATGGCCTGAGAGTGCAGGACCTCCACTTAGCCCCCAACGGCGGCCACGCACCCATCAGGGCTCCTCTCAACCTCGTATCATGTCCTCGCCTTTTTCTCCTGGTTTTCTGTTAATAAAAGAGTTGGAAGTCACTACCTGTGTCGTCCCTGCCTTTACATTGTACACAAACACACACATTTATAGTAAAATATGAATTTGATTAGAGAAGCTACCGGCCCATCTGAAACGCATCAGCACTTTTCTTTGGCTCTTGGGCCAGTTGTACTTCACAAATCTTTTCATGTATATGGAACACCAAGCTTGAGGTGCTTTGTTGCCAAGAATGCACCGCTACTTCCTAATTCACAATGCATGACTTGGCAATTTGTGTTGCCTGGCAAATCTCCAATCAGAACCACTTTTTTTTTTATTTTTATAAATGCATTTAGTTTACAGTGGCTGCAAAGTAGTTGGACACTACCCTTAAAACCGCTCTTTGTTGCATTAAATAACACAATATCAAACCAAAGAAAAATTGCCAACAAATGCATTTTCTCTTCAGTTTTCCTTCAATTGTGCCAGTGGTTTTTCAAGTGTGTACTGTATGAAGTCAGTTATCCTTAAGTTCACACACTTGTATATACACTGATCAGGCATAAAATTATGACCACTGGCATGTGAAGTGAATAACACTTATCTGATTATATCCTCATCACAGCACCTGTTAGTGGGTGGGATATATTAGGCAGCAGGTGAACATTTTGTCCTCAAAGTTGATGTGTTAGAACCAGGAAAAATGGGCAAGTGTAAGGATTTGAGAGAGTTTGACAAGGACCATATTGTGATGGCTAGACAACTGGGTCAGAGCATCTCCAAAACAGCTGCTCTTATGGGGTGTTCCTGGTTTGCAGTGGTCAGTATCTATCAAAAGTGGTCCAAGGAAGGAACAGTGGTGAAACGACGACAGGGTCATGGGCTCATTAATGCACGTGGCTCATTAATGTTCATTAATGCATGTGGGGAGCGAAGGCTGGCCCACTTGGTCTGATCAAACAGACTGCTGGTTCTGATAGAAAGGTTTCAGAATACACAGTGCATCACAGTATGTTGCGTATGGGGAAGTATAGCTGCAGACCAGTAAGGGTGCCGATGCTGACCCCTGTTCACCGCCAAAAGCGCCAACAGTGGGCACGTGAGCATCAGAACTGGACCACAGAGCAATGGAAGAAGGTGGCCTGGTCTGATGAATCACATTTTCTTTTACATCACATGGATGGCTGGGTGCATGTGCGTTGCTTACCTGGGGAACAAATGGCACCATGATGCACTATGGGAATTAGGCAAGCCGGTGGAGGCAGTGTGATGCTTTGGGCAATGTTCTGCTGGGAAACCTTGGATCCTGACATCCATGTGGATGTTACTTAGACACGTATCACCTACCTAGGCATTGTTGCAGACCATACCTTTCATGGAAAAGGTATTCCCTGGTGGCTGTGGCCTCTTTCAGCAGGATAATGCGCCCTGCCACAAAGCAAAAATGGTTCAGGAATGGTTTGAAAAGCACAACAACGAGGGTTTACTTGACCTCCAAGTTCCCTATCTCAATCCAATCGAGCATCTATGGGATGTGCTGAACAAACAAGTCCGATCCTTGGAGGCCCTGCCTCGCAACTTACAGGATTTAAAGGATCTGTTGCTAACATCTTTGTGCCAGATACCACAGCATACCATCAAGGGTCCAGTGGAGTCCATGCCTCAACGGGTCAGGACTGTTTTCGGCACTAAAAGGGGGAGCAACACAATATTAGGAAGGTTGTCACAATGTTATGCCTGATCGGTGTATGTATGAACCCACAATTTCACAATCACAAGGTACTTTTTGTCTTAATTTTGAACAGAATATCTATTGTTTTACTGTTTGACACCTGTGTTTCTTTGTGGTATCTTTCTGTCAAATACAGTAAATGCAACTTAGCTATTGTGTTATATCATTTTAAGACACTGATACCTTTTTCAGTGTGCCTTAACCAAATTATTCCGCTTTATCTATGTTCCTGATGCTTATTTTTACAATTTGGCTCCTCCTTTAATATTTAAATAATTAGATCATAATTTTTATGCTAACAAGCTGTGGCACTGTTCAAAAAAAATTCTGAATAAATTACTTTAGCAATCAGTTCACTTCAATAGGAATTTGATTGGAATAATCAAAATGTAGAAATGTAACTTTAATTAAAGTATGAACATTTTATCAGTTGAATTATTTGCTTTGAACTCACAGATTTCTATGGCAACTCACAAGCTCAGCAAATCCTTTCCAAGACACAAGACGCATCAGTTCATAATTTTATGCAACAGAAATCATCGACAATATCACACGCAGCTGGGAAATGCCACTCCTGCATGATAGATCATCCATGGTGAATTCTAATAGAGTCTTAGTTACATGTCTTGTTGCTGACCAGTGCTGGCATGGCAGGCTGACCACCAAGCACAAATCTCTAAGACTGAACACCACATGGTGGCACTGGTGCCCCATTACGAAACCTCTGCTACCTGCTGTCACCCCAATGAGAGAAAAAAAGACACAATAACAGATTACGGGGCTCAGTTTTACACTTTGAGTTCCAGCAAGAAGCTAAACCACAAAACGACGTAATGTGGACAAAATAAGGTCCCTTCAACACTAATTCAGTGGGTCTTATGAATTAGTATGGGGAACATCAAATACAAAGTCATGATAAGACAGGACAGTATAGCCAAAAATTATATAAAAGCTAAGAACTAAAAACCAGCACAATATAGCACAATACAGTATGCCATTTTCACATAGAATGATATTCATTTTCATTTATATGCATATGACAATGCATAATAATACAAAACCTATATTTTACTATATATATTTTCATTACAACATAAAAAACCACACTAGGACTTCTTGTAAACATTGTGTGATGGCGCAAATAAATGATTGAATACGTTTTGAACAGATTTATTAAAATTAAACAATAAAGTTAAACAATATTTCCTTCTACATTTAAGGTTCCTTTATACTAGCATTTAGTAACCAAATGCTTGCAAATCCATTGATTGTTGCTACGTTATGTACAGAAGATGAGAAATTTGATTCAATTGTGTATCTATAACCATATGGTCACACTAGATTAGGATCCAATCCAAACTAAACTCCTAATTAGTCTACTGCTTAATAATAGGTAGTAAGGTAGGTATTGGGTATTATGGGATGTAGATTAAGGTCATGCAGAATAATGCATTAATATGTGCTTCATAATTACTAATAAACAGCCAATATAGTAATATGCATGTTAATAAGTAACTAGTTAATAGTGAGAATTGGACACTAAACTAAAGTGTTACCAGCAATATAATAAAAGTCTCTCTTAAATTTCTCTCTAAAACTGCGTTCACACCAGACGCGGATAAATCGTGCTATTCGTGCATAGTTAGACGCTTGAACATTTTGAATTTACTCGCTTTGTTCACAACAGACGCAAATCTGTGTCATCAGCGGGAAAGTAGTTGTAAAATACGGCAAGTAGTTCAGCTCAAATTGAGTAACAAGTTTTTTACAACTTACCAGAATGTCTGACCTCCTCACTCACTTTCTTCCAAGCAAGATCCTTATTATTCCTGTTTCTTTAATAATACGAAGATGTATAGTACAGCTCCAGGTATCCACATACAGCAACGATAACGATGATTTTGTCCTCCATTGTTGTTCGGATTTCTGCCTCCGCTCATAATCACGTCACTACTAGAGCAAGCTCCTGATTGGTTAACGCGGTGACCATTCGTGCAAATCGCGTCATTTGCACCGCCTCATACGAGGCAGAATGCGCAGCAGAATGTTTATTCGCGTTTTTGCATTGACTTAATGCTGAGTTCACACCAAACACGAATAGAGCATCAAATTCACATCTATCGCGTCTAGTTGGACGCTTGAACATTTTGAATCCATCATACTGCGAATTGGACGCACGTTTAAATTGAGCGTTTGAAGCGAAATAGAACTCCAGGAGTGTTTAATAATAGTAATAAGTAAAAGATATAAGAAACTACAAGAAATAAAGCAAACAATTCAGTCAAACATATAAAGTCAGTTCAAGTAGGCTACAATGGTAAATAGCCTTAAAAAATAAAGTTATGAAACTTCACTCTGCTCTCAGTCAAAACAATTTGGCAGGCAACAAATTATCGATTCTTGAGACCAAAGATCGCCCGTTAGATCAACACAAGACAAATTATATCTCATGTTTAACCTCTTCTGAATCCTGACTGGTTAACGCAGCGTGAATTGATGGTAAAGTTCAGATTTTTCAACTCGGGCGTCAGACGCGAATTCGCTTCAAACGCGTGAATGCACAAAAATCACCACTAGCGCAAGACGCTCAATGCGTGTCAGATTTGCGTCATTCGCGCAAACTGGACATGTGAATGAGGCTAAAACGCCCTTCCATTGACTTCATTTTGCGTTTGGTGTGAACGCAGCATAACATGTAAATCACTTGTGCTGAACGCTTAATTTGTGTCTGGCCATAATAATAATAATAATAATAGTGAATAATAATAATAATACCCCCTGAGTGAATGACTTGTCGCATTCTGTTTTTTATTAATTCATTTATTTTCTATCTGGTCACACTGATGTGTTTAAACACACAAGAGCCTCTTGAAATGATTTTACTTCCTGCTAAATGCAGTCTGAATAACCAGCACGTAATTTGAAAAAAAGTTATAACTCTAGTGTTTCATTGAAGAGCCCCCTGGGAATCCCACAACAAAAATATACATAATACATAATAGAATATGAGACTACTTTGAAGTAAAGAAAGTTTGCTATTGTTATCACTGCCGAATGCACACAGCATTTTCACTGGTAGATAATCTGAGTGTGGGTGAGCGTGCTTTGAAGATGTGTTAGCTTCCACTGCACTGAGCAAAAAAAGAAAGCCATGCCAAGAGAAAATATCGAGATTCTTATAAACACCAATGGGCTGCCTGAATTGAGAGTGGTAGCGCTGAGGCTTGTCAGCCGATCGCTCTACACCACATTTCATTAACAAAAATTAAAAGTTCCTCTCAAACTTTCTCTCTTATCTTTAACGGCCTGAATTCACATGACTGTCGTTCCCATGTACCACTTACGCTATCAAACGGAGGGGGTTTATTATGTGCATTCAGCATGGACATCTAAGGGAACAAAATGCATTAAGAGGGCTCACATCTTGCTGAAAACACTTTTACAACCAGCCTTAGTCTCATCTGCTGTCCAGACGTCTTACACTATTGGTGAATTTGACGTGCTGTTTTTGAGAGAGCAGAGAGAGCAGTGGTAGCTTTCATCATCACTAACATGAAGGACCAATATGATTAGTGCATGTTTCAAGATGTTATTATACTGCAGACATAAGATACAGTAAACAACAAATGTTTCATGTGCACTAACTAAGAGAAGACATTTTACATTTTTCCTAAATTCATCTTTGGCTTGTTGTAAGAGGACTAACACAGAAGACCATAATGAACTGAAAACAACCCATGAATTGATTTAAGAAACAAAGTGTTTTTTTCTTTAAGTGTTATTTTATACTTTCCAGGTACCTGGAAAAAAGCATTTCCCATTAATCTCAAAGTCTGCCATATATTCACTTATTGGAACTTACAGATGCAGTTTTTTTTTTAACTAATAACCTGAGCCATAAATGGCTTGTGACTAACTACATTTCATGACATATTTGATTGGTTGATGGCACCACAACACTGTAAAAAATAAAATAAAAAAAACCCTGGGTTGAGTAAGGAAGCTGGGTTTGACCCAATTTGGGTTGATAAACATTCATAATTAGTTACTCAATGATACTGGGTTGGGAACACGGACGTTAAAGACAGCAAGTACCAACCGTTCTCTGAGTACCGTTACCATTTCACCTTTCCATATGTGTGGAAAATAAATAACAAATATCTGAAGTGGAGAGGAGAGACAACTTTGAAACTGACTTCAATGAGAAGTCCGCCAAAATTACTTGAGTGATGACAGGTGAGTGGGAAATGAAAAAGCAAGAGAAGTAAATTAAATGCTTGGACCCACTTTATATAACTACTATGTACTAACATTTAAATTAATCATTTGATACAATGCACTTATTATGTACAAACATGTTTTCACATTGTACTTACACTTTAAAAAAATACCTGCATATAATTACATCTGTAATTAATTTTTGTAATTAAACGCATAATTACACTGTTGACACGTCCCTTAAACCTAACCCTACCCTTAAACTTACCCATCCCGCCACACCTGTCCCTAACCCTACCTGTATCCCACCTCGATATCAGCAAAAGTGTTTTGCAATACAATATGAACACAATAAGTACATTGTCCTTATATTTTGATGTAAGTAGTTAGGGCCACCTAATAAAAAGTGGGACCAAATGCTTTAATGGTGTCGATTCGCTATAATCCAATCACATATTCAGAAATCACATAGATTGTTATCCAACACAGACAACAATCCCACAGAGAGATATCACTATCTGGAAGTTTGGGACTATTCACACACACTTATAAAAATGAAACCATATTACAGTTTTAAAATTAAACATTTTAAAAGAGAGCAGTACATCATGGTTGAGCACAAAGAACATTAAGCTGTGTCAAGTTGTTTCCCATCGTGCTTTTGATCAGGGCAGTCATTGGAGAATAACTGCACCTGACTACAGTATCCGATGTGGCCGTCTTGCCATCACAAGAGTTTTTTCGGTTCTGAGCAGATTTTGCTAATTTTAAACAAGCCTAGTGTCATTATTCTAACATTATTTTTGTAACTTATTACATAATAAAAATTCTCTCACCTCAGAAAATGAAATTTCCTGTCCTGTTAGACATCATACTGTGCTCACCATCATACTGTGCTCACTCTTCACTTCACAATATATAAAAAGCAAATGTCTATTAGTTTTCAGTTAGTAAGAAATAAAATTACCAATAAATGATGTAACTGGTACGTTGTGTGTTAGCTGGGAAGGAGTTTTATGCAGGCGTTCATTCTATTCATCAGGAGCAGTGTCTGTATGTTTTATTACCAGTTCACGTGTTTACCTTGGTAACTGCAGTTTTAGTAATATGAATCCCACTTTATTTTACTTTGTGCTCTTTTCCCTATTTTTAATATCTGTGGTACCAACTCACTAACTTTATTGTATATTTCAAACTAGTTTGAATTGGGGGAAGGATATAAACTGTTTAACTTGTGTTCCGTAATCATATTCTTCCAATGTATGTGTATGTTAAGTAAAGCGGGACGGTAGGCCTACTTGTGTGTGGCAACCATTTTTGAGAAATAAGTTAGCTTGGTTCAAATTCCTAAAAAATTGTGTTGAGGAAAATGTGGGTCTCATGGCTAAATCAGTTGACAACCACTGGATTACATTTACAAAACTTACATTTTCAAAGTTTGCAGAACTTCTTGAAGAACACAATGACTTGATAAACATGAAAAAACAACCAAAAAAAAAAAAATCTGATTCCTTTTATTCAGAAACCACATATATTGCGACATCCAAGCTGTTTTCAATCAGCAAACACAAACCTGATGGTTTAAAAGTGCTTCACTTAAAATAAATAAATAAAAGAAACACTGCAAGCATGTCTATTGATGCAACAGGAGTTTTTGATATAATGTGTCGTGATTTATGTCCTCTATGTGTTTGAACGGGATAGATAAAGTAATCTCACTATAGTGATTATTTGCCTTTCTGCACTAAGAACATGTAAAATTTAAATGCGTCCTCTGTGTTGAGTGGTTTTCAAGACTGGGTTTAAGGAATAAGGAAATTAGGATGAGATTCACCCACCGTGAAAGAGAATGACATAAAAACCGCATAGCATGACAAATGACTGACTTTCCTGAGTTATGCAGCATTCAGGTTTTACACTTCCCAGCGCATTTGAAATATAATGACATTTTCTTATTTGTAACCTGTTGTCCTTGAACAAATTCATGAAGATTCCCAAATGAGAATGGAAACTATTTACTGGAATTTTTGTTGTATTTATACTCCAGACTCCAGGAGTGTATGACAATCAACTGTCTCTGCATCTCAACTACTATTACGACACGCCATTAAACTTTTATTAATCACCTCAAATCCCCAAGTGATAGACTTTCCCCTATTAACTAGAGAACTGATTTCAAAAGGTGCAGTCTTGCCCCAAGCAATGCTTGCCATCAAGTAAACTTAGAAAATGAGAAAATAATGACGAGAATTATGCACAGATAATGAAATACACTTGCAAATGATATGGTAGGTATATATATGTATATGGTAGATACAATACATTCTTAAAGGTAAAGTGTGCAATTTTTGTCCTACTAGAAAAACGTTAAACACTCAATTTTCCATTGGCATAGGTTTCTTTCTTTTGTGGAACATGAAAAAAGATTTTTGGCTGAATGTTTTTGCTGGGCTTTTTTTCTTACATGGGACTATTGTATGGCTTCAAAAAGCTTATAGAACATGCATTTATGAAGAACTTTTATGTTACTATCAAGTGCTTTTTAGAGTTTGGCAATATAAATCAATATCTGCTCTCACTGTGTAGAAAACAGAAACTCAGGCATTCTGTCTAGCTCTCATTTTGTGTTTCAGAGAGTAAAGTGTTAGAATGAAGTGAGTGTGTGAGTAAATGCTTAAATGAGATAAATCGCTGTTTAAGGGTAAACTATTCTAATTTGAGAGCAGTTAAAACATGATATAAGCAAACCCTCCATATGTTTATTTCCTCATGTTTACCATGGGCGAGCATATACAGTATCTTTCTTCGCACAGATTTGGTCCAGTCCACAAATGTATTTTGAGTGCAGCACAAGTAGCTTTCAAACTGCATTTCAAACCAATTGAAATGAATCAACAGTGGTTCAATGGTGCACACTATTCATACCATCCAGAGGATTTGATCCCAGAATGCTAGTGGAAATACGCCAGAAACTGAGTTCCACTTACACGCCTCTGGTTTCTGGTTCCCCCAAAGCTAAACCCCTGCTCAGCACTTTAGAGAATGCTTTCAGCCGTAATAACATCGGGGGGATACTAAAACAACATACACGAGTGAAGATTCCTCTCCTTATGTCCTCTTATTTTAGAATAACTGAAAGTCGTAGAAGGAATATTAATTATTTATGCAGCATTTCACAAGCTTAAGAACTGTGTTTGGTCTTTTTATCAGAGTAAATATATTTACACACATGTTGAGCACCGTACAGTGGTTATGCACAGAAAAAGTACACCCAACAGAGCAGATGGATTCATTATTTATTCAGCAAGAAAAAAAGAAAAAGAAGTTCAAGTCTGTGAAGCATTGATTAGAATAACCAGGAGGGAAGCTGAGCTGTGAATAGGCATTTAGTATTTAAAATAATTATTTCCATTTGGACCCATGGTAATATGCAAATTACAGTTTCAGGTTCAGTGAACCTTTCCATTTGTAACACAGAAGCCAATTTACACTTGAAAAATAAAACATCCACTCAGGACAGAGGAAGAAAAGACTTATGTGCCATTAAATGGCAGATTGATAAGCAAACAAATAAACAGGCAACTAGACCAGCACCTCAGTCATTTAAACAGGTTTTAAAATGACTCTAATTAGCATTTTTAGCTGCATGTATGTGAGTGTTATTTGAGACAGGAAAGTCATTACATCAGCAGCTCTGCTCAGACAATTCAAATGCTCAATTAATGTCAGGGTATATAAAATAATGAATTCATTATTACTGCACAACACTTTGTTATGGTGAAACCCATCAAGAAAATGTCTCATTTAAAAAAAAAAACGAAGACGCATATATATTATTATGCACATCATATATTGTATATACAAATTAAGCCTATTTTTAGGACTGTTAAGAGTTTTTTTTGTGACATTAAAATTCTCCAAATTCACATTACTGTAATGTAAAACGGACATATACTTTATTGAATTTCGTACTGGAAGCTGTGTTGGGTAAGGTACAGTCAAAAAGTAATTAATTACTACTAGCTATCTCTACCAGCACTGAAATTATTCTCCAGAGTGTTGCTTTATGACCAGGTATGAAGTTTAAAAGACATTTTGTAGAATCACGAGTTCATGCATTCATTGGTTTCATGAGTGTGTTCTCGGTTACCACATAATTATCTAATGGTAGCCAATAGTTTTATTTTCCTCATGTCTTATATGTCTAAAATAATAGGTAATAAGCTAATGAAGTCATTTGTGTGATATGTGCGGCATGCGACTGTTGAACACGGTGACGTTAGATTGCCGTTGGCCTCTTTCAGGGCTTAAGTTATTGCATTTTAATATCAAACACGTCAAGTTCGTGATTTTCTTATTCGTCCATTCATTATCTCATCCTCATTATATAATGCAGTAACTTCTGGTCTGTCACTTGCCAGATGTGATGCAGGGGAACTTTATCATTAATGTTATTTTTATTTGCAGGTTTTTAGCCTATGCAGTGCCACATTTTTTCACCATATCAAGGCATCCTGTCATGCACCCTACCCAAAAGCGTGTCATATACACGCCATAAAGTGTGTATCATATGCACGCGAAAAACTGCGTAGCATATGCACACCAAAACTAATTTTGGCGTATACATTCTACGAGATTGCACACTTGTACTATTGATACGCATTGTCATGAGATTGTGTTGTTTTTTTTGCTAGTTTCAGCCTGACACGGTTATAATTTTAACACCCAGCTCCACGTTGTTTAAATAACAAATGCACTTGCACCCATCTGTTCCACCCATGGGCGTGCTAGTCTGAAAACAAGGTGTGTTCCGGTGCATTGCTAATTTGAAGCAACTGAAACCGATTGTGCCTTTGACCTTGTGCAGTATTTTTTTTTATTTAAAGGCCGCTTAAGTAACATGCATTTATTGGCTGGTGCACAACACTCGTATACTCTGCTTTTTATACATGTGCAGCAGCACACAGACATGCCAAATATTAAAAATAAAAGGATTACAATTTAAAATATTATTATTGTGAACTTATTTAACCAATCGTTGCAATACACACATTAAGTTGAGGGTGTCTACATCATGCAAATCTATGGTGAAGCGCAACTGGCTTTTAAGTAATAAGAGAGTCTCTGACTGGTTTATTGCACGTTATGCCCAAAACGCATGACTCATTAAGAGAATAGGGACAACCTTTTTAGACCATGCTCTGGCCACGCCGACCATTTTTCCTGCCGTTAAACTAGCCGTGCACTTTAGATCTTACTCTTAGATAATTAAAATAGGGCCCTACAAGGATAGACATGAAACTGCTCTTTTAGTGTCAAATAAATAATATAAAATTGCATAAATTATTCTTGAACTGACCAAAGTATTTAAGGAGGGAAAGTTTATTACATTAAAAACATAAATTTTATAGACTTTACATTTTGTTATTAAACCTACTATTGTTTATGTAGAATTGTTCTATAGTCTATAAAGTATTTAAATACATTTACATCAGAAGTAACTGATTCAATTACAGAAAAAGTAATAATAATCCCTTACTTTACTTTTTCAAGGGTAAAGTAATTAACCCATTTAAGTAAACCATAAATATAAATTACAGAATTTAACTTTCTAAGAGTAACCTTTTTTTCTGCAGGAAAAAGACTATCAGATGAATAAAATATTAAAGTAAACAATCAAAATGAATAAAGCTAATCAAACAAGGAGTTTTAATAAGCCATACCATATTTATGTCATATGTCTGTCTGCTTGTTTGGTCTTCCTGTTGTGTTTTGATTCTGTTCCTTTCTCTTAGTTTCCCGCCACTTGTCTGTTTCCTAGGTTACCCTGGTTATTTTTGTTCTGTTCAGCTGTGTTTAGTTAACTATCTCGTTTTGTGTCTGCTATTTAACTTCCTCTTGTTCTCTTTGTCTAGTCACTGTTATGCTAGTGTTTCTGTTGTCTGTCTGCCTGTTTCTGTGAAGTTACGATTAAAGTTTATTTTTGATTGTTATCTTCTGAGTCTTCAGCCTGTTCCTGGGTCACCAACCGTGACAGATGACTAGACCATAAAAAATGGATTTGGAGATGACTCAGAGACCGCTAGATTTCAAACAAGATGGACTGTACTTTCAAGCACCTGATCTGTACTTTGTAATACAAAAAAAATCTGTTATTGATATGCTGTTTGTACATGATTATTTGTTCAGCAATAAAAACATTTTTTAAACAAAAATAAAGATGGATGACCTTTGGAGGAGTTTGAGTTGTTCCACCTGGTGAGCTGGAGTGATCAAATGCTCAATGGATGTTTTCGGGAGGGTCTGGATGATTAATTGTATCACCTTCTTCCTCTTGAGAAATGCTATGTAACCCGGATTAACTTTCTTAACGATGTCCTCTTATGTAATGGTTATGCTTTTGTAGTTACTGTTGTTGATGAGGACAATTACTATCATCCAGTCTCTCGCCGAAAGCATGTAGGCACTCCAGCTTACCCTAGGCCAGCACCCTCCGCATTCCTCTCCAAGGGTTCCATTCCCTCCTGGCCTCTGGTGTTTCCCCAAGCCCGGAATCTCATATCAGTCCCTCGTGTGCAGTGCAGACCTGGTAGGTACCTGGCTAAAGCCATGGAGGCTGTGCCTCTCTGGCCCCCTGAACTTCCTGCACTGCCATGGTTCCCTGAACTCCCTGCACCACCATGGCTTCCTGAACTGCCTGCACCCCATGGTCCCCTGAGCTTCCAGCGCCTCCATGGTCCCCTGAACTTCCTCCACCATGATGGTCCACAGAACTTCCAGCACCACTAGGCCCACCCGCCTCCCTCCCTCCTCAGTTGGACTCATTTTGGTGTGAGGTTGCACCTTCCGGGACGGGGAATAATGTCACATGTCTGTCTCCTTGTTTTATCTTCCTGTTGTGTTGATTCTGTCACATGTTACTTTGTCATAGTTTCCTGCCACTTATCTGTTTCCTAGGTTACCCTTGTTAGTTTAGTTCTGTTAGCTGTTTAGTTATCTCGTTTTATGTCTGCTATATAAGTTCCTCTTGTTCACTCAGTCTTTGTCTAGTCACTGTTATGCTATGTTCCTGTGAAGTTAAGATTAAAGTCTGATTTTGATCTGAGTCTTCTGTCTGTTCCTGGGTCACCAACCGTGACAATTTAGATGTTGTACTAGATGAGTCAAAGGAAATATGCATGTTACATCTTGTACAGCTAATTTGCATTTCCTAATTGTTTGGCCATATGTTTGCTAAATATAATACAGGTATAATTTCCCCTGATATGAAAACCCCTTTATGTTGTTCTCCCATTTCTACATCTTTATTCAAATGCGCTTGGGTCTTATGTAAATTCTTACGTAAATGGCACTGATAAAACTTCAAAAGATCATTATTTACAGTATGTAACTGATTTAAAACAAAGACAAATTATTTAGTAAAATGTCAAGAAATGTTGTAAAATTTTATATTCTGCTACAAAGTAGACAACAAAATAAATTTTGAATCGTGTTAATTTTTTTATTCAGAACAAACCTGTTCACCAAAATTAATATGATTCAAATGCTTCATATAAAAGTGTGTACATTTTAACTTAGTGTGTGTGGTGGTGGTGAACATTACAGTATTCACACTGTGCACATTATAATATTACAATAACAAAAAAACACAGACCTAAAAAGTGGCTTGTTACTAAAACTAAGATGTTCTATGTTGTTGGCAGTTCTTAAGTTGTTCTTAGTGGATGGATGGATACCCTGTCACAACACATGGCCACCTGTGTTTTCTGTTTGTATCAGTGGAATTTGACAAATTTGATGTGAGGAATGAATAGGTCTATTGTACTGACAAATAATCATAATGGAGGCTCACATAAACCTTATTTAGAGTACTACTGGTCGATGGGGTTCTTATTGCCTGAAAAAGCACTCTGCTTTATGAGCCCACCACACCCATAGAGTAAAATAACAGCAGTGCCTTCCGGGGTGCGTCAATCAGCACAGCTACACTCAGAATGGCCACCGCGGATGAGCTCTAACAGCACCTGCCAGTGGAAAAGCTGTCCTCGTGTCTGGCCTGGCTAGGCGCCCATTACGACCAATCTCCCATGGTTACGGCCCCTCCAATCTGACAGCACTCCCGCTCTATGAACAAAGGGCCTCCACACCAGGTTCTCAGAGCTCACCATCTGCAGAGCTACACCTAATGACCGCCTTTACTTTAGTTGATCATTTGGTGTTTGGTCTTTACATGATACATAACTTAAAGGTGACAGGAAGTCACACAGTCCTGTCTTAGAAGTGTTTTGAAGTAGTCAACATGAAAACAGTGACCATTTTTACTTTCTTAAAACATGTCCTATAAACCTTATTCAGAATAGTGTCATATTTAATTTTTGAGACAGGAATGAAAATGAGGCTTTGATGGATAAAAGTACAGTATGTTCAATGGATTGTGCTGTTGTTTAAAGGTGTGTTATGCAGAATTAAATAAAAGTAAACCCTCTCAATTATTACTTATGATCTACAAGTGTGGTGGTGTTTGTGTCTACATAGACACTGCCCTATGTTTGTCCTTTTCTTGTATTGCTTTGCTCTGGACATTTCTGGACTGTGACCTTTGGCCAGTGTGTTTATATAGCAATTTTTCTCTGACCCCACACTACAACCAGCTTTCACTCAGCCCACATCAGCAATGAATTATGGTCTTCGGGTGGCCCAGATATGGATTAAAGACAAGGGCCACACATAGGCCATAACTGGCCCAAGTTTCAGCCAATTAATAACCCTCTAAACTGGGCCAGAACAAATTGTAATATTGATACAGATTCACAGACTTAAATAAACCCTATGGATAAATTATTACAGAAATTCAATTCCAATTTTTATTTTATTTATTTTTTATTTTGAACTGTAGTCTTTTAGATCTTTAAATGAAATATTATAGAATGTATAAATCTGCCTTAAACTGCACATTTGCAAATACAAAAAAAATATATACTTTAAATTTAAAATGTTGCCCTATATACTAACAAGCCTGAATTGGGCCACGTGATCACTGGATTGATCTGGGCCACACACCTCCCACAAACAATCAGCCCTCATGTTATTTGCTGTCATCCATGCCGTGCCATCACTGGCTTTGGCTGGCAGGATGCATGTCGCTGCCGACAGGAGGCCAGCAGTGCCAGCTTGAGGCCACACTGGGACCAATATTTGGTGTGTCTTACTTGAAGCTCTGCTGCACAGGCCGGTGACATCAAAGTACAGTGAGAACAATTCTAAAGAATACAGAGCCTTTTGCTCTGTATTCGCTCTGTTACTTTGATGTCATACACCAATCGGTCTGTGCAGCGCCACTTCAAGTCAAACACACCTACTGTCTGCTATATGTATGGTGTCACCACAGCCAATAATGAGTACGCTGGTGAGGGCGGGCCTTTATTGTCTGTATTGTGAAGCTCAGGAAGCTCCGCTAAGTTCTCCTGTCTTGACACAAAAACAATTGGCTAATGCTGAATAATAATAAATCTGACAGATTACTAAGCATTCCAATTAGGCTACATTTTAATGATGACACATATTATTATTATTAAGGAGCTAGACTGAAGATGGCTAAACTCGCTTGCAAATTACATCCAGTCATTTAAATATTAGTGAACTATTTGTTCATATATAAAAATGATAAACACTGCATCAGAAAAAAAAAAAAGGAAAATTACCTCATCTCTCATCTTCCCACAGGTAGTCTCTTGAGTCGGTTGGGCTGCATGTGTTCTGCAATTGACATGATGTCAGGTTGAAAGTGGTGTGCACTTTGCATGGTATTCTAGCCTCTGAGGAGGGGCCAAGTCTGAATGTTGTGTTTACAAACAGTAACTGAAAATTTCTGAAACTTTATCAACGTCACTTTTTTAGCTGACAACATTTTTCTAAAATACTTTTAGTAGACAAAACCCCAGGAAAGAATGAAGCCATCTCTTTTCAACAGATCAGGTGTGCCCAAAATACTTGTCCAATTATCTACAAAACCTATATTATTCTGCAGACACCATCAAGCCATTTAGTGATGGTAGTCTGCTATCAATGTCCCTGAGTAGTAGGTATTAGCACATTCCTTTCAAAAATAAAACTATGCCACTGCGTCTTCAGTGACTCACTGGAGTACATGAAGACTCTATGTTCATTACAGCCAACAACAGAATATTTAGAATTTTTAGATTCAAATAGATTCCACATAGCTTGTGTTAGCACTAGCTGCTCTAGTAAGAAGATAGACACTCTCAGACTGTTAACAGTTGTGGACGGGGCCTGTTTCACTGTGACACCACATAGAAAACATGAACAACTCATTTTAAGACACTGTTTCTGATTTATGGGGAATATAAAAAGGATTTTTACCATTATATTGGTTGTGTACACACACTGCAGACAGGGCCATAACCAACATTAAGGTCCCCGAGGTCCAGACCTCTGTATTTTTTACCCCGAGGAGTTTATAGAAGGTTGTGAAATAATTGCCTCTACTTTAGTGCTACAAAGATATTGCACAACGCCAATAACCAAACTTCTCATTTGAGCTGCCTCAGCGGTCAAATAGCGCTTGTCAATGTCAAAATGTTTGAGATGACCAATCAAATCTAAGTAGGCAGGCTCAAAGAAGCTGCTGAGCACAAAAAAAAAAAAAAAGTGGCAGTGGCTCCGTGGTTCATGTAGATTGTCTACAAACCGGAAGACTGGTGGTTCGATCCCCGGTTCCACCTGCCCAAGTGTCGAGGTGTCCATGAGCCAGACACCTAACCCCAACTGCTCCTGACGAGTTGGATGGCGCCTTGCATGGCTGACACCGCCGTCGGTGTATAAATGAGTGAGTGAATGGGTGAATGTGAGGCAATATGTAAAGCGCTTTGGATGGCCATGGGTCTGTTAAAAGCGCTATATAAATGAAGATGACTTAACTTGACTTCATTAGCTTAAAAAAGCACCTTGTTAAGGTCCACTAAGTTAAACATTGCGTTGTAAAAAAATGTATTTTATGTAGAAATACTTCCTAAACGAATTTGAGAATATTTTTTTCTTTCTTAAACTGAAGCAATATGTTTCATACTTCCTTTACAACTATAAGATAGAGCTTAACCTAACTGTACTGGTAAATACACTTAATAGATGAAACTATGGAGTTAGAGAGATGGATACCTGAGAGTTGACTTTTGTTTTTACCCAGCAAT
The DNA here is from genome assembly GCA_023029165.1 of Gobiocypris rarus. Classification (NCBI taxonomy): domain Eukaryota; kingdom Metazoa; phylum Chordata; class Actinopteri; order Cypriniformes; family Gobionidae; genus Gobiocypris; species Gobiocypris rarus. Next base: position 8,928,335 of record CM040927.1, read on the forward strand.
TCATAAATCACTATGACAAATTTATAGATTGTCAAGTTATAAAAAAGACAGGCCAATCAAAAAAAGTCTTTCTCTGTAGTTCTCGACAGGTTTGGTTGATGGTGTCAGTCAGGCTGTTATGTTAGACAGACTTCGATCAGCTTGCAAAGCATTTTTTTGCGCTTCATGTGAATGTGACAATTTAGTTGGACTCCACTAGTGCATGTAGTGCTTGTCTGAAATTGATCATTGATTTTTGTCTGTCAGACAATGCTCAGATGACTTATTGAAACAATTTTTCCCTTATTATGAGTTGGTCTAAAAAAGGCTTGCAATGAGCTACATCTACAATATTAAGCACTGAAAAACTTTCTTGCTTTAGTCAAAGCTATTTGCAAACCATCTAGCTATAGAATGTTTTCAAGAATTTGCCATGATCCCAGTAGGCAAACTGCAAATAAAAAGTAGGCCAGTTTATTATTCTGGATATATTTGGTTTGATGAACACAAGATTAATAGTCATAAGCTAAGTTGACATGCAATTGTATTGAGAAAAGGATAAATGTGACATTTTGAATGTTGGCTTGACAAAGCCTCGCCTAAAAGTTTAAACCACTTAAAACTCCCTTGCATCCTTCTGTCCTTGTATCCTTTGAATCCTTAAGCAGTTTTAAGAGAAATGTGAAGTTCAAATGTTATATAAGTTGCAAAGCAGCTATATGGTTTATTATGACTTGATTGCTAGATAATCGCTGTGCTTCGCACTACCTATTATGTTTCAAATGTTCACACCATGTATACACGTAGATGCCACATTCGACCGCTCGAGGCATGTCAGCACACCAGCCATCTTGGAATGGCCAGTGTGACGTTACTGGCAGTAACAGTGTGCAGCTGCTGGTTGTGAAACAGCCGAGATTTAAATTAAATAAATAAGAAAAATTTCTTTAAAAACCTTCTTTTGTGCAGAACTACTTCAACGCCTGGAGCTCGCATCTATGAAAGTGTTTGAACAAATTGTAAAATATGCGCTATGTTTATATATGAGTGACATATTTTAGGTCTAAATAACTACATTCTCATGTAAATGTTTTTTGACACGTCAACATTAGTATTTATTTTTTATTTTTTTAAATGGTGGATTTGCTTGTCATTGCAAGCTAAGTGATAGAAACAGTTGAGTAGAGTAGAGTGCTGATACTGGGGTAATATCACATGGCTGGAAAACACTCAGCCAATCATATTTCAGAACCAGAAAGAACTGTTTTATATGTAAGGCATAATTGACAACGTGCAATTGATTTATTAGAAAAATAATGCACACCCAAACATAATTTTAATAATTCAACGGCCCGGAGTCAATTATTCCACTTATACTATGGTTACCCCACCTCAAAATATTGTTCAGATGATTTCATTTGTCAGGTTTTTGTTCTTAAAACACTCTTGTGTTTAGGATGAACTTCATTTCTTATGCATCTAATCCTTATGTTTCCAAACGTCATTTTAGAGCTAGTAACTTAAGCTTGAGCTAGCAGTCTAATGCAATTATTAATGCAGTTATAGAGAGCTAATGCAGTTATGAATGTAGTTAGAGAGAGAGAGAGAGAGAGAGAGAGAGAGAGAGAGAGAGAGAGAGAGAGAGAGTCTGTGCATCTCTTAACAGTGTTCGGCAGCAGTATCTCTACTAATAGTGAAACTGTAAGTTTAACTCTGACAACACGCTTCTGTGAGTGTCTGTACATATAAATATATATTTTTTTTCTTTTTTCTTTTGTTCACTATATTTATTTGCTTGGTCAGTTTGTGTTTTGTGTTTTGCTGTTGTAGGCTGTAAGAACCTTTAAAACAAATGAAATCATTTGGCGATGTGATATGGAACTGTAATATGGTCAAGACCTGCCTGGAACTACTTTAGCCATGCGATTTCCTGAAAATAATTGCACACCTTAGAACATTCATCAAACAATAAGATTCAAGCATTCAACAGCACTGTAGTATATGTATGTGTGTGTGTGTGTGTGTTACATTCCCTCCAGTTTGATCAAAACATAATGTTTGTACCCTGCTGCTGTGGAGGTACTGTATCTCTATAAAAATCCCTGATCTCTCAAACTCTGTTATTCACTCCATCTGTCTGTTTGAGACCTTGTGGGTTGTGTTTAGAAGCATTTAAGATGCATTAGGCGTTGTTTTTCACTTTTTCATTAATGTTGTTATTTTACATATGCTAATGACACTACTGTTCGGAAGACAACTTTGAAAACTTTGGATATTTTGGATATTTTACATGGCATTCATGCCATTTGGATGTATTGTTCTTATTTAGCCTTGCTTATTTTGAATTTGGTTACTTTTTAATATAATTCATAGCATTGCATCACTGGCCTCTACTGCCTAACATTAAAGCTCTTATTATGTCAGTGATAAATGGAATTCTCTGAAAATGCGCTACATTGTAGATTATTTCTGCCTGCACTAGTGTCATTTATGACAATATGTTAAAGGTCTTGTTTTGAAATGGAATTTCTGAAATTGTGCATTGCTCTTAGGCTTCTAATTATGATGATAGTATGGTGACTGATTTGTCAATAATGATTGTGACTTGGGAACTAAAGATCAGCCTGCAAAGCACAGCACTTATAGCAACATATTTTGACACATTATGCACACAATATTCTTCCAATCCTTCATCAATTCAGATATATGCTAAATTGATGGGTAATTGTTTACATTGACAACATTCTAATTTACTCCAACTCACTCACTGAACATCTCACTCATGTCAGGGCAGTCCTCCAATGATTAATCTCTCATCAACTGTATGCTAAGGTAGAGAAGTGTGAATTTCACCAGACTGCAACATCCTTCTTGGCCTATATCATTAGTATCGGTGGGAGTAGCCAAGGGCGATAACAAGGTGCACCACTAAAAAAGAACTACAACATTTTCTCGGATTCGCAAACTTTTACCAACGTTTTAACGAAAACTTAAGCACAGTAGCTGCTCCACTGAGTTTCTTGTTAAGGCGAGGGAACAACAAGCTCTGTTGGTCACAGTCAGGGCATCAGTCTTTCGAAGAACTAAAATCTTGTTTCATCTCTGCTCCCTTCTGCTACTTCACCACCCTGACCCTGATATCCCATTCATAGTTAGAGTTGAGTCTTCCAACTCTGGTATTGAAGCCATTCTCTCCCAATACCATGGAACACCTCACAAGCTCCACCCATGTGGCTGTTATTCCCGTAAACTCTCTTCGACTGAGCAAAATTATGATCTATGCAATCGATAACTACTAGCTATGAAGGCAGCATTTGAGGAGTGGCAGCATTGGCTGGAAGGGGCAAGACATCCTTTTCTCGTTCTGACAGACCATTGCAATATTGAATATCTCCTCTCTGCCAAAGACTAAACCCAAGACAGGCGAGGTGGGTCCTGTTCTTCATGTGTTTCGATTTTACCATTACTTACCACCCTGGTACAAAGAAAGTTAAAGCTCATGCCCTGTCAAGACAGCACGATTCCACAGAATCAACTTATCGAGACCATCATTCCAACATCTCTTATTCTCACTCCTGTGCAATAGGGCATCCTCACCAATTTCACTCAAGTCCAGAATCAGATCCATCCCCCCAGACTGTCCACTAGACATGGGTCACTTCAGGGTACCACCCAGAGTCCAATAGCCAAACTGAATGCATGAATCAGGAAATTACAAATTTTCTAAGGATGTACTGCCATCAGAACCAAACCGATTAGAGCCAGCATCTAGTTTGGGCTAAATACACTCAAAACTCCCTCTGCAAAACCCACCACTGGCCTTACTTCTTTTCAGTGCATTCTGAGATTTCAACTTCCTCTGTTTCCCTGGTCCGGAAAACCAGGAGTTACTGGTCGTCAATCACTTGCCGGACAGAGCGAATCGTTCTGGGAACAGGCTCATGTTTTCCTCCAACGAGCAGTGCAAAGGCAAAAGGAACAAGCTAACCGGCAACGACATCCTGGCTCCAACTACCTTCTTGGTCAATGGGTGTGGCTATCCACTCAGGCTCTTCGCCTCTGTCTACCATGCAATAAACTCAGTCCCATGTGTGATGGCCCTTCAAAATTCTAAGACAAATCTCACCTGTGTCATATCCTTTTCATGTCTCATTACTCAGACCCTCGAGGGGCCTGATGGAGGAGGGTGACTCCCAGGAACCTCAGCCGATCCTGGAAGAGGGCGAGGAGGCCTATAGTCATCGTACGGGAACTCATGGATTTCAGACAAAGAGAACTTCTACTCCAATATTTGGTAGACTGGGAGGGGTATAGTTGGCATGAATTAAGCTATTAAAGGATTAGTTCACTTCAAAATGAAAATTTCCTGATATTTTAGTCACCCCCATCTTATCCAAGATGAAGTTTTTTGAGGAAAACATTCCAAGATTTTTCTCCACACATAGACTAGCCTGGTCCTACCAGACTCTCGTACATTTCATTTGTACAGAGAGTCTGGCCAAAGTCCCTGTAAAGTCAAAATTAAATATGTGTTCTGAGTTTCTCACACCACAGATACATGTGTAATTAACCACCCAGCCAAATTTGAATCATAAAAATCTGCTAAGTACATTAATTAGCTTATCGAAATCTTAAAAAAATAAGCAGCATTCTCTGTGTCACAGGTCGGAGCGGACCGCGTGAGTGCCGCTCCTCCCTCAATTTCCACCTCGGGGAGGTTCCCAGGGATACCCCACGACCGGACACAACGAGGACACTGGAGTGGGGTTTTAAAACACAAATCTTTATTATTAATTTACTTAAAATGGGGAATAGGGAAGTGGAGGGGGCTAAAATCCAGGGGGACACTGGATGGGTGAGGACGCCGCCTCGGAGCTTGCCGTCTCCGTCACAGGGGAACCTCAGGTGAGTCGTTTCGTTCCTTAACTCAATGTCTGGCTCCAATGTCCTTCCGTTTGCTTACTCGTCTCTCTTTCTCTTTTCCAGTTTGGACCTTCAAGGCGTTCACAACACGGCTCGCTCCTTCTCCTGAGCACAGGAATATATATGGTAAGTACTGGGATCGGGGTGACAGGGTACCTCTTTTCTTGGGCGTGGTCCGGCTTCCTTTAGGGATGGGTCAATGGTCCGGTCAGTATCTGGGCAAGCACCTCCAGGGCATCCGCTGGAGCTGGGTCAATGGTCCGGTCAGTATCTGGGCAAGCACCTCCAGGGCATCCGCTGGATCTGGGTCAACACTGGGGCTTTCGTTTGGTATGCAGGTAAGTATAACCGCTCAATGGATTTTACTCACAGACTTAGACACGGTTCATCCGTTTCTCTCCTCGTCTCAGGCTCCGTGATAACAGTGGCTCGGGGGTGGCTTGACCACGGCGGCGGTGCTGGATCGAGCGCTTCTCCGCTTCCACAGGTAAGTGTAGATAAGTGTATACGCCCGAGGCGCGTTTGTTCGGAGCGCAGCGTGAGGCGTTTTCCTCTTCTCCACTCAGGCACTGCACACACACATGCAATTTCCTCCAACACAGCCACGTATCAATACAGTTACTCAAGGGGGTTCTTACTTGACTCCGGTCGTACTATCGTCGTCGAAGCAGATATTAGGTTGATGTTCGCAGCATGAATTTAGGGCTAGTTGCTCCGCCAGCTTCGGGATCTTTTCCTCCACAGAGAGTGGGTAGGTCTGGAAAGTGGTCTTTGTGACAACACGCGCACAACACAGCACAGCACAACACGGCAGTTTCCAAGTGTACACTCTCACAGTCAAGGCACTGACTCACCCACGGCACTCCACACACAAGGACCAGCAAGAGGGACGTCGCTGCTACACCACCCCGGCGTCTTTCACTGTCTACTGTCTCTGGCTCTCCCACGCTCACTCTCCGCGATGGGGCCACTCGTGTTCCTAGATCCAACTTCAACAAAGCTCACAGATGATACACTTTCGACGAATTGGCTACTGCATAAGTTTCTCAGGGTACTCACACATTGATCAACCCGTGTTCTCGTCCCGTTCTCTCTTCCAGTGCTCGGCTCGCGTCCTGGCCGCTGTGCTCTCTCTCCCAAAGGGACTCGTTTATCAACACTTCCGGTAAGCTGTCCTGCATGCAACTTCACAGAATCGGATACACACTTGGCACTTGAATCACAATGCAACACACGGTCTGTATTATACTCAGCCCCGTCTCTTTCTTTCTCTTTGCAGTCCTCTGGATCCTTGTTCGCTCAGTCCACAATATTCACTACATATGGTCCTTCGTGTTTGCCCAGATGCCCAGATCCTCTCGCGGCGGCTGGAAGCGGTTACCACCCGTTCGGGCTTAAGCCCGAACCGGAACCAACTGCGGCTGTGTGTGCCCGCTGCAATGACCGACACTCACTGAATTTTTGGAAGCCTATTTATACTCCTCCTGCTTCCTCTTCCTCCAATCCAGCGGTCGCGCTGTTCATTTGGCGCAGCTGCCGCCGATCAAACCCGATTTTGGCGCCGGGAGGGAAACCGGAAGTGGCGGTGTTTGATTCCGGGCGGAACCAATCTCTGCCACTATGGTTCCGCCCAGAAAGAGTCACCCGGTGACATCTGCTCTCAAACGCTGGGGGTGTGTCCGCTGTCAGCGCCGAAACCACACCCACTCTCGGGAAAGTTCAGCTGCCGTAAGCACACAAGACGTGTTGTTACATACAGCTCACGAGTCACGACGGCACCAGATGTCGGCGGGACGGGAAGAAGAAGATCGGGGCGTGAGATAGTCAGTTCGACCCCATTCTGCAGCGGATTGTCATGAATCGCAGATGAAAGTTTGTAAAACTGCAGAAAGTCACTGCAGAGGAAGGTGTAGGTGGTGATCTTCAGCTCTCCATCAAGGTAGCTGTTCACAAAATTAATCCAGCTCTTCTTGAGATGTTTTTTTTGTTTGTTTTGTAGGCTGTTTTGTAAGTTGTAGGCTGAAGTAATTAACGGTAATGACAGTAACTCGCAATCTAAGGGGGGAACTGATGCGAAATTGCAAATGTGCTCTAGTTATGGGGGAGGGGCCAAATGCTCAGGGGCTCCAGTGCGTCATCGAGCCACTGTTTTAGCCCCGCCCAAAAAATCCTTAACACAGCAATGGTGAAAAACTGTTTAATGGTCTAACTTCTGAATTCTGTTCTACACAGTTCACAGTCTTTGTAATGTGTTTCAACAATACATTTATAACATTTATAATGTGTTTAGAAACAAATCTCAGAATTGCCCTTACAGGGTCTTTAACTTCCTTGAAGGCGGGTACTCTGTTGAAGTTCAAAACTATTGGATCTGCCCAGAGCCACTCTAGATTTGCCATAACCAATTTCTAACATTTGGTCGTGACGTATGTCATCTCAAACTAGTGCACAACATCAACGTCATCGTTCTCTGACACTTCCTCTGTTCACTGATTGGACCGGGTAAAATTTGACCGGAGAAAACCAGAGAATAAACCGCAATCCTAGAAGAATCACTGAAGGAAAATGAAAATTGAGGTACGCAGGAGGGCGGAGCCAGTCTACACATAGACTTCCATGGCAACCATAATGTTGAAGGTCCAAATCAATGCCGTTTCAAAGTCCTTCAAAGGGCTTCAGAGGCTCTGCGCGATCCCAGATGAGGAACAGGGTCTTATCTAGCAAAACGATGTCATTTAAAAAAAAGAATATATTTTTTAACCTAAATTGGTCATATTGTGCTGCTCTGTGAGGTGTCATGGATTGTTCAATCACGGTGGAAAGGTCAAGTAGAACGTAGGTGGAAGTACTGCCCCAAGCGAGAGTGCGAGGACTAATACAAACACTCTTTAACATCTTCAGCTTCAAAATCGTCTGACATCATTGTTTTACCTTTTTTTTGCTAAAGGGTGTTTGTATTATGCCGAATTCAGACTGCACGATTTTCAAACTGGTTGGATCACTGCTCTTTTCACACTGTGTGACTCTGGAGTATCATTCATTTAGTGCTGTGTTCACACTGCACAATGGATCGTCGACAGGTGGTTTCACACTGCATGACTGTACAAGAGGAAGAATCGTCGACAACTCTCTCTCTCTCCGGTGCGCAAAACTACGTTTCTCAACATCCCAACCAAACACACATGCTATGTGACAAGCAGTGGCGATTTCTTTAAGACTGCAAGGGAAGCTCGGCTTCCCTTATAATGTCACAAAATTAATGGTCAAATTATGTACTATTGTATTAACATTTTATTGACTAAAAATGCGTTAGAAAACGTTCATCTCAAAGACGAGTTCGTTCAGAATCAGTTACATATAGCAGGTCGGCTGACTCGATTTCCTTCTCATACATTCCCGCAGCGTCACAGTGCATTTCCCTATTGAAGCCCAGCGTCCATTGACTTCAATGGGGCTGTTTTGAACATTTTTTTTCAGCGCTTCGAAACTAGACGGTCATTGGATAAACGCTGCGATTATGTCCCGCCCACGGACGCTCAGCGTCTCTGGGGGTGAATGGGGAATGGGCTGGCCCGGACTCCGAGCTTCTGCGTGATGTTTGGCGGGTCTGTCGAAAGACTGCATCTCCTTTTGACTGACAGCGATTCTGTACTATAAGGAATCACTGAAGCTATTCGCGCTCAGTCCCATCGCAGATTTCTCAAGTTCAGTCGAAATAAAAACTGCTGCAACCTATTTCTTTGATATTTGCTTTCTGGTATGTCCCATACTATTCAAAATGATTTGATCTCTGCTCTTGCAGCCACCGTTTCTGATCAGATCAGAGATGAAATTCAGGATGCTCCCTTTTTTGGATGGCAGGTGGATGAAACAACAGATATATCCTGCCGTGCCCAACTCTCTGTCATTATTCGCTATGTGGATAGTGCAGGTAAAATTCAGGAGCGCTTTATTGGATTTTTTGATGTTTCGGGGGGGGGCGAGATGCCCAGTCCGTTTTTGAAATATTAAATGAGAACATGCAGGGCTAGAATTTTAAGGACAAGCTTGTGGCACAGACCTATGATGGGGCTGCTGTCATGGCTTCAGATCTCAATGTTCTGCAGGCCAAAGTGAAAGCAATACCCCCCAGTGCAATGTTTGTGCATTGCTATGCACACCGACTGAATCTGGTGCTGTCACAGGGGGCTAAATGCTTGCCTGAGTGCAGAATTTTTTTTGCATCACTCTCTGGATTGGCCACATTTTTTTCAAAATCCACAAAGAGGATCTACAAAGAGGAAAAAATCTTTTCTTGAGTCTGCAGGCTGTTCAAGGTTGCCCAGAAACGCTCCTACTCGATGGAATTTCACATCACGGATAGTGAGCACTGTGGCAAACAATTATGATGGCCTCCTGCAGACATTTGAGAACATCATTGCGTATACAACAATGGATGATGATACACTGGATTGTGCCAAAGGCTTTGTGAGGAAACTGGAGGATTTTGAGTTTGTGTTCATGTTGTACACATATGAACAAATCTTCTCTGAGACTGAGACTTTGATATTGTCCAGCAGAGGGCGATGGATGTTCTTTACTGCAAGAACAGAATTGAATCTCTTCTTGCATTTGTCAAAGAGAAGAGGTCAGGGGGGCTTTCCAAGCCATTTATGCCAAAACAGCAGATCTCACATCAGACCCACGAGATGAGCCCATGAGAAAGCGCCGTCTGACCCAATTGCAGGATCCCCAAGTGCGATACATGGCCATCCTTGATAACATCTTTGAGCAGATTCCTCTACGTTTTTCAAATTTGGAAAGCATGCTCTTCTTAGAATTAGTCAATCCAGGGAAATTTGATGACATGACACAGGTATTTCCAGAGGAGGCCTTCCAAAGTGTCCTGAAAAGTTATGGCCATCACTTTGATTCAGGAAGACTGAGGTCAGATCTTCAAGTCCTGTATTCAGATCAGGACTTGCAGGGTAACAGGGGAAAGCTGTGTGATTACTTGGTGTTCTTTAAAGACATGGAGTTGGACAGTGCAATGCCTCAGCTTTACAAACTGTTCTCATTAGTGGCAACAATTGGAGCTACATCTGCAGGTGCAGAAAGGAGCTTCTCCTGTTTAAAGCGACTCAAGTCCTACACCCGAAACACAATGGGCCAAGGCCGTTTAAGCAGCCTAGCTCTGCTGGCCATTGAGAGGACACTGGTCAAGTCACTTGAAAAGACTCCTAGTTGGTACGACAGGGTCACAGACCATTTTCTTGAAAAGGTACGTAGGGCAGAATTTACTTTTAAATAAATAGACAATTTTATGATGTAGGCCGAAAATGAGCTCCCCCTCTCCCAGTAGCCGCCACTGGTGACAAGTAAACAATGTGAGATCACACGTGCTTCAGACTGGAGTTCTTGCACAAGACTGGAATTGTTAATAAAAATTATAAACTGCAGAAAGTTTGCGATCAAAATTGTTTGTGCGCTGATTTGCTGTGAAAAGGTGAAAAAGAAAAACAGATTATGGCAGACAGAGGAAATTGTTGGAGAGACACAGGAAGCAAGGATTGTGTTCTGCAAAAAGAGTTTGAGTTAAATGAATCATTTTGCACTGTGCTGCTGCTGCAGCTGGACGTGCAAATGTTTGGGCTTTGTTTCTGATTGATAGAATTGTAAATATATTAAAATACTGATATTCTGGTCTATAACTCCTCCCTGAACCTCCCTCTGCCCTGTGTCTTGCTCTCTCATTGGCTGTATGTCATCGCCGATATAATTTTCAGTCAGAATGCATTTCAAACAGCAGGAGTTTGAATCGAGACAGGCCTAAGATATTTAGCATGCCAAATATCTTGCAGGCGTCAGCGACTTCGGCGCTGATTCCATGGCGATTCTCTTTGATCGCGTCTTTGATAATTCACACTGCGTGATTGTCACTTGCGTGCACGAGCACCAATTTGCCTAGTCTTTTGCATGACTGTGCGTTCACACCACCGCCGGCGAGAGCGTCAAAGTGGCCGGAAGTCATTCATTATCAATGGGAGTCCGGTGGCGAGCTCCGGCGAGAGCGGCGCGTCTGGGACTATTTGGGCGTCGAGGAGAGTTTGCATGTGCGCTTTGTAAACACAGGGGCGGTACTTCTGCCTATGTCTTGCATGAACTTTTTTGACGTGATTGTGCAATCTGTGGCACATCCCAGAGCAGCGCAAGATGAGCAATTTAGGTTAAAAAGTATATTCAGTTTATTTATTTTTTTTAATGAGTGATCGTTTTTCTAGATAAGACCCTATTCCTTGTCTGGGATCGCGCAGAGCCTCTGAAGCCCTTCAAAGGACTTTGAAACCGCATTGATTTAGACCTTTGCCATGGAAATCTACGTGTGGAGAAAAATCCTGGAATGTTTTCCTCAGAAAACGTAATTTATTTTCGACTGAAGAAAGAAAGACATGAACATATTGGATGAGATGGGGTGAGTAAAATATCAGGATATAATATTTCCATGGCCATAAAAGTACTTTGCTGGGGGTTTCATTAGTTAGCTCAGACTGAATGGAGTCTCAAATGACAGATCGTCTGATTTAGGTTCCTGCTGTTGATTTTGAGTTCCTAAGGAATTCTGCTTCTTGGTCAGTCTGAAAGAGAAACTGCGGTCTTATGCGGTCTGTCAGATCCTACAGCTCTTACTGGCCTACATTTCACCTGCAAAAGTAATTGGTATTTCTCAGTTGCTCAATACTGGTCGTCCTTAGGCCTAGAATAAAATTTTAAGAAATAAATTAATAATATAAGTTATTCAGTCAATAAATAACTAATTACAAAAAGAACTGAATCAATCAAGCGGAAAGTAATATAAAAATATAAAAGCCGAGTTTAATGAAAATGACAGAAGAAAATTATATGTGTCAGTATTTAAATGTGATTTCCAGTTGATCATTAATTATCATTAATTATTATTATAAGATTTTCATCATTGCCTTTTACTTTTTTGTTTTTTATTTGACCATCATATCTGTTAAGAAAATTCTCATAAGACTACATGCTTACAGTAAATTAATAATTAAGTAATATTCTGATTATTTGTATTGTGCAAGCTTGCATGCTTCAAAAATCAATTTGGAGATGAGACACTAGCATGTCCATGGCCTGAAAAATGAACTTCAACTTTAAATATTGATGCTCTCAACAACATATGCAGATTTTCCTCCCCGAGACAATAATTGCATTATTACTCTGAGTGCTTTATTACTTTCATTAAGCTCATTTCCCTCATGATGTATAAAGGAATGCTTTGTATTGTGAATCCATCCACTGTTGATTAGTGAATTTTATACAATTATCAGAAATAATGTTTAGATCAGCAGCCCAGGAAGGTAAAAGAGGAAAGAAAATTAATACCAGACATTTTAAGCAAATTAAGTTGAACTGAAATTGAAACATTGGGTTATGTTCGGCAAATGTGAGTCGCAGTCTTGACGGGGAATGTTTGAGCTATACGGAGTTGAAGAGCAGTGCATAATGAGTTATCCTGTGAGCGATGTCACGTCATCTGGAGCAGGTTTTCCCTCAGTGCGGAGATAAAAAGGAGTTGTTTGGGCCTGTGGATATGAGACATTTGGTTCTCCATTGTTTTAGCTCAGTGCCTGCCATAATTCTGCAGCACAGTGTAACAATACAGAGGATTAGGGAATGTGGGTCGTCTCCATCAGTTAGGCTGCACTGCGGAGCCCTCGGAGAGTGAGAGAGACAGCTCCAGAGACGCAAAGAGTGGGAAAGCAGTATAGACAGCGGAATCTGCAGTTAGATATCCAAAACAAAGCCCCCACTAAAACTGGATACAAAGGTTGCATTATATAACACCGATCAGTGTGCACATTGTTTCTGAGCTCACGGAGTGGGCTGCCATAAAAATACATCACACACACATTATGCTTTTTGGGAGGATGCAGACAGAATTGTTCAGGAATAACTTGGCAGTGAACCAATTTTAGATTGTTATGGTTCAATGTAGAAATTCAGTCACATTCTGGCATTTATTCGCAGATATTTAGAAAAAATGCTGGGTTTCAAGTCAGTAGTATTTCGATATGCAGGCCTTCCCTGTGTAACTAATAAAAAAAGATCACAGTCAACCTTATCTTGTTCCTTTGAAATAAGATTAAATGCATGCATGCAAAAAAGACCTGCAATGTTCTGTGAGCGTGGTTGCAATAGAGATGATAATCAAAACCAAACAGATGTTTTGTTAGCTTTTGGCAGAGTATCCGGACCAAGGAAGGAGCTGTAAAGGCTCTGCCCTCTTCAGTGGGCTGGGGAGCATCAGCTCATTTGCATTTAAAGGTGCCCTAGATTGAAAAATTTAATTAACCCCCTCGGTAGAAATTGCAGTTTTGCAAGGGGCAGTAGCTCAAAGTTGTGACTGCTGATGTTATGAGTTAACATGTAAAGTTAATACTATAAGCTATAACGTTTAGGCTGAAGTTCTAGTTGGCTATGGACGTAACAGGTACGTTTTGCAGGTTCTTACTGAAAATAAAGACTAAATTTACCACTCAGAAGCATCCATTTCCAATCTCAAAACAATTGTTTTTTCCTCAAAATCTGCATCTTCCTCAGAAACAGGCTCAAATTTATAAGGTTGGATGCCTAATCTCTCCATTGTCAAGCCAGACAGTAGAGATATGTTTGCTTTGCAACAGCCAATCAGAGCAGAACTCCATTACTATTCATGACCCTTCCAAATAAGGCAAAAACAGACCATTTCATTCTAGGGACAATTTCTAAGGTTGTAAATGGACCTGTAAAACCGTAACTGGCCAAATTTTGCCCTTAAATAAACCACATACCCTCTATGTAGATATCAGAGAACAATTTAAAATATTGTTGCAACATGCACAGAAACAGCATGTTTTACCTTCCACTCTATTTTACAACATTACAGCATTTACAACATTGTATAATACATGATCTGTGGGGTATGTTGAGCTGAAACTTTGCAGACATAGCCTACTCTGGGGACACCCCCGACTTACATCCTGTAAAAGTGGAATATTAGGTCCCCTTTAAGTCCTAAAAGTTCTCAGAAGCAGAATTTGAGTTTAACTAATTGCATTTAATATAAATGTAAACTATTATAATAATCTGCTTTTATAATCTGCAATCTGCTCCTGCCTGATCGACTGCTTCAGTCTCCTGTCTCCAGTCTCCTGTCTGCCTCCTGCTCAGCTAGTGTTTGTAGCTCTGTACAGTCTTGCTTTTGAATCTCTATTTGATATATTTTCTTTGTTCTACTGCTAAATATAACTTACTCATCACCACATATTGTTTAAATATTGCCAATAACATTAAATTTGACATCACTAGCTTTTAATCTAAATCACCATCACACATTAGCATTTCGCTAGCCTGTTAGCTTGTCATCTCTGCACCCGGGTCTCCTGTTTTCTGAGTTCATTAAAACTGTAGTGAGTTGGAATAGTAAATAGTCTCCAACAAACCATTGTGGTAAGTTGGATTCATCAACAAACATGGTAAGCTATGTCATCTTCTCCTGTCATTGTCACTTGCACTGCTTGCTGCATGTTTAGTATAGGCTTCTCCGTCGGCGAACAGGGCTTCACATATGATAAATGTAAAGAGATAATTAGGCTGACGGAGAAGATTACAGAATTAGAGACATGCATCCAGACTTTATCTGAGAGTAGTGAGGATGTTACAGCTTTAGACACTGATTTGGATGCGAGTAGCTTAGTGAACTCTGTACATTCTCCGGTTCAGGGAAACTGGGTAATGGTGAGGGGGCATAGTCGTGGATCAAAAAACCACTCTGCGACCATGTCTGACATCAAAGCAAATTTAAAAGTGTTGGCAAATGCTAATCGTAAATTCTCTAAGATTATTATTCACGTCGGCACTAATGATGTTCGACTTCGCCAGTCGGAGATCACCAAAATTAACATTAAAGAGGTGTGTAAACTCGCTAGTACGATGGCAGGTTCAGTTTTTTGTTATGGTCTGCTCCCCGTTAAAAGGAGTGATGAGATAGTTAGCAGATTATCATCACTCAATGGCTGGTTTTCTAAGTGGTGTCCGCAAAATAACATAGGGTTCATGGACAATTGGAAAAGCTTTTGGGGCAGAGGTCAGGTCCCAACACATAGACACTCTTTTACCTAGATAGCATTACATAGAGACTGTGTCTGTTCCGCGAATTACAAAAAAACATCCAAACCATTCAACGGTAATAATTTAATTGATGTCCAACAAATAAACAATATATATAATACGGATAATCAAATGATAAAGCTTGGGTTTGCTGAATATTCGATCCCTTTCCCCAAAAGTGCTCATTGTTAATGATATCATTACAGATCTATAATAATCTAGATGTGCTGTGTTTGACAGAAACCTGGCTAAAACCTGACGACTACATTACTTTAAATGAGTCCACCCCACAAGATTATTGTTATAAACACGAGCCGAGTCTGAAAGGTAAAGGGGGAGGGGTTGCTGTAATTTATAATAATATCTTCAGTATTACTCAGAAGTCTAGTTTCAAATATAATTCCTTTGAAGTTTTGGTGCTTTATGTAACGTTATGTAGTGCAATTGATAAATCCTGTGTAACATTTGTGTTAGCTACTGTATACAGGCCACCAGGGCACAATACAGACTTTATCAAATAATTTGCTGATTTTCTATCAGAGCTAGTTCTGGCCATAGATAAATTACTAATTGTTGGTGATTTTAATATCCATGTAGACAACGAAAAAGACACATTGGGATTGGCATTTAAAGATATTCTAAACTCTATTGGAGTTAGGCA
The DNA here is from genome assembly GCA_023029165.1 of Gobiocypris rarus. Lineage (NCBI taxonomy): Eukaryota > Metazoa > Chordata > Actinopteri > Cypriniformes > Gobionidae > Gobiocypris > Gobiocypris rarus. The sequence continues at coordinate 8,944,041 of CM040927.1, forward strand.
ACACGTGTCAGGACCTACTCATCGCCATAATCATACTTTAGACCTAATATTGTCACATGGAATAAATGTTGATACCATTGAAATTCTGCAGCAGAGCGACGACATCTCAGATCATTATCAAGTATCATGTATACTTAATTTAGCTAAAGCTACAAAGCCGTCCACCCGTTTCAAAAATGGCAGGACTATCACCGCTGCGACTAAAGATTGCTTTTTAAATAATCTTCCTAATTAGTATCATCTCCTCAGCATTCCAGATAGCTTAGAGGAACTCGATGTTGCAACAGAAACTATTGACTTTCTCTTTTTCAGTACTTTAGACACAGTCGCTCCACTGCGCTTAAAGAAGATTAAAGAAAATAGTCAAATGCCGTGGTACAACGAGCTGTGTGCCCTTAAAACAGCAGGCAGAAAAATGAAGCGCAGCTGGAAGAAAACAAAACTAGAGGTCTTTCGTAATTCGTGGAAAGAACATATGATCGCATACAGAAAGGTCGTAAAAACTGCTAGATCGGCTTATTTCTCGACTCTCTTAGAAGAAAACAAACACAAACCTAGGTATTTATTCGATACAGTGGCTAAATTAACCAAGAATAAAGCTTCAACTTCTGATGTTTGTAAACAGCACAGCAGTAATGACTTTATGAACTTCTTTACGTGTAAGATTGACAATATTAGGAAGAAAATTATAACCATGCAGCTGTCTACTACAGTATCACATCAGACAGAGCATCGTAGTGTCACTGAGGAAACATTACACTCATTCACTTCTATAGGAGAGGAAGAATTGGCTAAACTCTTTAATTCATCTAAATCAACAACATGTATGCTTGACCCTATACCGACTAGGCTATTAAAATAGATGCTACCAGAGGTCATGGATCCTCTTCTTAATATCATTAATTCATCTTTGTCATTAGGATATGTACCGAAAACTTTTAAGTTGGCTATTATTAAACGACTTATTAAAAAAACGCAACTTGATCCTACAGAATTAGTCAATTACAGGCCAATCTCAAATCTACCCTTTCTTTCAAAAATACTTGAAAATGCAGTGTCTTTACAATTATGTTCCTTTTTAGAAAGAAATGGTATCTGTGAGGATTTTCAATCAGGATTTAGACTGTATCGTAGTACTGAGACTGCTCTCATCAGAGTTATAAATGATTTACTCTTATCATCCGATCGTGGTTGTATCTCTTTGTTAGTGTTACTCGATTTTAGCGCTGCATTCGACACTATCGACCACAACATTCTTCTCGAAAATTATGTAGGCATTAGTGGACCTGCATTGGCATGGTTTAAAATTATACCTATCTGACCGTTATCAGTTTGTAGCAGTAAATGAAGAGACGTCACACCGATCACAAGTTCAGTGTGGAGTACCGCAGGGCTCAGTGCTAGGGCCATTGCTCTTCACCTGTACATGCTACCACTGGGAGATATCATTAGGAAGCATGGCGTTAGATTTCATTGTTATGCTGATTAACGGAATGTATAGATGATATAAAAAATGGGATGATCAGTAATTTCCTGCAACTTAAATGAATTTTTAATCATTGGACAAAAAAGCTCCACAAGTAGTAACCTAGAATACTGTCTAACCCTCGATGGCTGCTCTGTCAAGTCCTTGTCCTCAGTTAGGAACCTGGGTGTGCTCTATGAAACCAATCTCTCGATTGAAAGCCATGTTTCTAGCATCTGTAAAACTGCATTCTACCATCTTAAAAATATATCTAAATTACGGCACATGCTCTCAATGCAAAATGCTAAACAGTTAATACATGCGTTCATGATCTCAAGGCTAGATTATTGTAATGCTCTACTGGGTGGTTGCCCTGCTCGCTTAATAAACAAACTCCAGCTGGTCCAAAATGCAGCAGCTCGAGTTCTTACAAGAACCAGGAAGTATGAACACATTAGTCCGGTTCTGTCAACACTGCACTGGCTCCCTATTAAACATTGCATACATTTTAAAATCTTGCTTATTACTTACAAAGCACTAAATGGTTTAGCTCCCCAGTACTTGACTGAGCTCTTAACACATTATTCTCCATCACGTCTACTGCGGTTTCTAAACTCTGACCAGCTGATAATACCTAGAATATCAAAATCAACTGCAGGTGGTCGATCCTTTTCCTATTTAGCACCTAAACTCTGGAGCAGTCTTCCTAGCATTGTTCGGGAAGCAAACACACTCTGTCTGTTTAAATCTAGACTAAAACACATCTCTTTTTTTCTATGGCATTCACATAAAACACTTTTTTCAATTAAATGATTATTAGGCTGCATTATCTAGGTCAGCCGGAACCGGGAACACTTCCCATAACACCTGATGTACTCGTTACATCATCAGAAGAATGAACCGTGTCATTTAGACTCCCCCTTAAGCTGCCTCATCGACACGGCATCCTCAATAAACCTGTCTCCGGCGTAATGACCCCGATTGTTTGAATAGTCCTAGTTAATAATTCTTTAAATCGATATGTCATTCTCAAAACAACCCGTCTCCAGCGTGTTGCCGCCGATCTTTAGAATATTACACTTTAGTAATTGTTTAATCTATACGGCATCCTCAATAAAAACCTGTCTCCGGCGTAATGACTCCGATATTTCAAATGATTTATTTTTAATAATTATTTAATCGATACATCACCCTCAATAAACCCGTCTCCGGCGTGTTGCCTCAGATCTTTCGAATATTCAGATCGATTATGACCTCTGACCTTTAAAATAATAATTTTAATAATAATAATACGCTGTTTGTTAAATGGCCAGAGGAGAAACCAAGGTTTATTTTTCTCCATTAGGTCTCCTGATGGGGTTTTGGTTTTCTTTGCCACTGTCGCCTCTGGCTTGGCTTGCAAAGTTGGGGAAAAAACTATTTTTCAAATATATTTCAAAATAAATCTAATTATTAAACTAAATTAACCATATAGACCAAATTACTGAACTAAAGCCCACATTGTTACTGTATGATAATCGAAATATATTCTGTTGCATTATTTTTCTGTTTAACACTGTGAAGCTGCTTTGAAACGATCTGCATTGTTAAAAGCGCTATATAAATAAAGTTGACTTGACTTGACATGTCTGTCCAACTTGTTGTTTAATTGCTAATCACGTGACATCAGCATTCAGCATATACTGTGTCCATTTGACCATTTAAGTTATACAGTAACCTTTACATTTTCTCCAAAAATATTTTGAAGCACCTTGATGCAGGGCACAGGCCTTCTCTCTCAGTGCTTCATTTTTCATCTAAACTTCTCTCTTGCTCTTTCACTTTTTTAGCAGTTCTATCCATTCGCTTTGAGCAGAGGAAGCATCACGATGCATTTTATGTCTGGTACACTGTGTTGAAACTGCTGTTGCAGTAGCTGTAGGATTTCTGATGGAAAGCTTGAAAGCTCCCTGTGAAGTTTGTGTTGTGAATATATGCTGGTCACCTCAGCCAGGCCTGTATTGGAACAAATTCTAAAAGATAAACAGACAATGGCTTTATCACAGAGCAGACAGACCTTCTGCGAGTTCTAGTGTGCCACATGTTCCCAACTTCCAGCACAGATTCCAGAGCAAAAGTTGACCATTTGCAAATTATTTTGCAATGATGAAACAGGAAACATTGCTAAATAATACTTGACTATGTATTTAAAGGCTGGCAAGACCAGACACCATTGTCTCCTTTGTAGAACTACATAGTTCACAGTCTTTGTAATGTGTTTCAACAATACATTTTTAACATTTCTAATGTGTTTAGAAACAAATCTCGGATTAGGCTTTACAGGGACTTTAAGCATGTATGATAGCCATTATAGACATATTCAAAACAACTGAGTCAATAGACAGCACAGGACCAATAATTCAAATAGCTTATATTATAAACTGATTTCCTCAAATAAAATTTAGTCCACATAAATCAGCACGTTAAAGGGTTACTTCAGTGATTAGCATTAGAAAGTACAATAATTTGAATATACTCCTGGGTTTATAGCTATAAACCCAGAGGCTTAAGACTACAGCCAGCAGAGGGCACTATTTCAACATCACACTCACAGCGTCAGCACTCGGCTCGGGAGCTGCGGAGTGTCATGTAAACGGAGTGGTGGAAAGCAAAGTGAGTTGTTTAACTTTTCAAATGAATTCCTATGAAAGTTAAGCTTCCAAAGACATGAACTGAAAATACACCAGACTGTTCACGTGCTGTGAATGCAGGCGCAGCCGCGAATCCCGAGTTTACCTCAGCTCATGTGATGAATGTAATCCGATCCTGCTGTGTTTGTGCTGTGAGGGCTGTGACATTAATTCATAATATATTGAACAGACACATTCAGTTTTTAATTGTAGAATCTCTTACTGAACTGATTTTATGAAAATGAACGCGGTGGGCAAGTAAACCATGTCCTGCCTAGCATTGGGCAGCAAAGTGCATTCTGGGAATTGTTGTCTTTCATCCCCATGAGACAAAAATACATTTTTTGTTTTTTTTCAGTCTCGAAGGCACCAAATTCAAAAATAATTTCCATTTCTACTACATTAATGACCCAGTTGAAATACAGATTCATCTTCCAAGCGCTGAAGTACCCCTTTAAGGTATTGTTGTTTGTTACCACGGCAACTACTTGTGTCCATGTATGAACATGCTTCTTGTGTATGAAAAGTAACTGCACACATGATGGACGGCAAAATCGCTTGTTTTGTACTGAAAATGGCTGAAAATCATCTAATATCCTTCTATGTTTTAGAATAAAATTTATCTAAATATTACTAAAAACAAAATTGTATAAAATATTCAGATAATTTTTTTTTTTTGAATAAAGTTGCATCAAAATTGTATTGTATTTCACATAATTGTATGCATTTGAAATGTAGAGATGGGTTCTGTTTTAATGTACCCAAGTGTACCTAAAATTAAAAAAAATTATATACCGGTTTGTGGCTCTTAATTTCTTTTAAATTACCCACTTGTAAACTTTTGTTCGATACCCAGCCCTACTGTACATTTAACTTAAAATATTTAATTTTGTACAAGCATAGGCTACTAAATAAATTGTTATTGAAATATTGTATAGTGGTAATGTGAACTACACAAATGAACGTTTAAAAACAAAATCAAAATTGAATAGCTTGAATAGCATAAACATAAGACTCTGAAAGCATCTAAAATGTTAGTATTATGTACTATGTATTTTAGGCACTCTCAATATTATACATTTTAGGTCTGTATGTAACCGGTCGACTGGCTTTTCCCCAGCGACACCAGTTATAAAATACTCATCTGCGTTGTGTATTAATGTGGATACAGGACAACAAACGACAGTTCACTGGATCTTTTAATCGCTGTATTTTAAACATAGAAATAAGCAGCCTCTTTGAGTGAGATTGCCCTTTTCCTTTCTCTCCCATGAGATTACAATATCAAAAAGGGGATAAACAATTAAAAACATGAACATGAGAAATTTCACAGCATAGGAAACATTAAACATAGAAATAAGCAGCCTCTTTCAGTGAGATTGCCCTTCGTTCATTTAATCACGATGTGCTCACTTCCATAAAAATATAACTCAAAAAGAATAAAATGATCACACAGATAAGTAAAATAACACTTTACACACAAGTGTGAGTGAAAATATAGATTTAACAGCAATAATTGGGATAAAGATTAAAGGAGATTATCAGGAAAATTAACAGATACCCACCTCTCCCATGAGATTACAATATCAAAAAGGGGAGAGGAGGGGGCAGAACAGGAAGTTAATCTTGTGATCACGCAACACTTAAAGTGGAAGCACTCATTTTGATCAGGTAACCACATAAGACATATACATTTTCTGTTAATTATTCCCAACAGTACATATTTATCAGAGTAATTTCTACACCTGTTACATGTGCACACATAAGTAGGGTTGAGCGAGGGTCAAGTTGTAACACACATGGTTTAAAACTTTCCACAAATGCCAGGATGAAGAAACTTAGCATATTTACCAGTTGCCATATCAACACTATATAGAGAAAAAAATTCCGTCAAAATTAAAAAAATCTTTGGAAGATATCCCTGAACATTTATTTAAACATGGCAAAAGTAAACTTATTTTTAATTTGTGCAGGTGAGGCATGGTGAGCCATATTAGAAATGTTGTAGGTTTCTGTTCTATACTTTTAATAATTCTATTGAGAAAAAAAACACACGAAAAAAGGGTGAATAAAGACAGAGTCAATGTTCAGAAATTATTAATTATTATTATGTTTTGAACTATGCTGTATATATGTTTTTCAGTGCGTTTATTGTAAAACTCAAAAATTTGTATTTTCAATTATTAAAAAATCCCATAACTGTATATGAAAAAGTTGATAATTGTATTTTATTGACAATATTTTGTTTTGTTGTGCTTGCTTTTTACTATTAGATCAGGTAATATTTTAACCTGTCATATGTCAGTATGGAGTACCGCAAGGCTCAGTGTTAGGACCGTTGCTTTTCACCCTGTATATGCTACCACTGGGAGATATCATTAGGAAGCATGGCGTTAGTTTTCATTGTTATGCTGATGATACTCAGCTCTATATTTCTTCACACCCTGACGAAACTTACCAATTCACAAGATTAACGGAATGCATAGCTGATATTAAAAATTGGATGAATAGTAATTTCCTGCAACTTAATTCAGATAAAACTGAATTTTTAATTATTGGACAGAAAAGCTCCACAAGTAGTGCCCTAGAATACTGTCTAACCCTCGATGGCTGCTCTGTCAAGTCCTCGTCGTCAGTGAGGAACCTGGGTGTGCTCTTTGATACCAATCTTTCATTTGAAAGCCACGTTTCTAGCATCTGTAAAACTGCATTCTACCATCTTAAAAATATATCTAAATTACGTCACATGCTTTCAATGCAAAATGCTGAACAACTAGTACATGCGTTCATGAGCTCAAGGCTAGATTATTGTAATGCTCTACTGGGTGGTTGCCCTGCTCGCCTAATAAATAAACTCCAGCTGGTCCAAAACGCAGCAGCTCGAGTTCTTACTAGAACCAGGAAGTACGATCATATTAGTACAGTTCTGTCAACACTGCACTGGCTCCTATTAAACATCGCATAAATTTTAAAATCTTGCTTATTACTTATAAAGCAATAAATGGTTTAGCTCCCAGTACTTAAGCGAGCTCTTAACGCAATATACTCCATCACGTCAATTGCGGTCTCTAAACTCTGGCCAGTTGAAAATACCTAGAATATCTAAATCAACTGCAGGCGGTCGATCCTTTTCCTATTTAGCACCTAAACTCTGGAACAGTCTTCCTAGCATTGTTCGGGAAGCAGACACACTCTGTCAGTTTAAATCTAGACTAAAAACACATCTCTTTACTATGGCATACACATAGAACATTTTTAACTTTCTTTATTCAAATCAAATGACTGATTGTTAGGCTGCATTAACTAGGTCAGCGGAACCGGGAACACTTCCCATAACACCTGATGTACTCGTTACATCATAAAAGAGTGGCATCCTCACTAATGTTAGTCTCTCTGTTTATCCGAGGTTTACTGCAGTCGGCGGATCCAGGCCGTGTCGGATCGGATGGTGGACCTGCATCTGGACATGACCAGCTCATCCTGGAGTGTCTGCTGAGACCGTGTCCATTAGTGTCTCCTCTGAATCGCCTCACCGGGCGTGATCCTCAATTAACCCGTCTCGGCGCAATAACTCCGATCTTTCAAGTATTCATATTCTTGTAATCGACGCGCCATCCTAAATGAGCCCGTCTCGTGCGTCATACCCAAAATTTCGAATATTCCTATCTAATATGATTTAAGACCTGCAAGGTTGCCAGAGTAATAATTATACACTGTTAATAATAGGCCAGAGGAGAACTGGCACCCCGACTGAGTCTGGTTTCTCCCAAGGTTTATTTTTCTCCATCATGCCCTGATGGAGTTTTGGTTCCTTGCCACTGTCGCCTTTGGCTTGGCTTGCTCAGTTGAGGACACTCAAATTATGATCCAAGTTACTCAACTAAATATACAAATAGAATTTATTAATTTGGTCATATATAATTCTATAAACTATCCAAATTAAACTAGCCAAATCAAATTTTGTTGCAATGTTGTCCTGTTTAACACTGTGAAGCTGCTTTGAAACAATCGTCATTGTAAAAGCGCTATATAAATAAAGTTGATTGATTGATATGGTCATGTTACAATGTGCCTCTCGCATGATACAATGTACCCAACCTATGGGGCATTTTGTCGCATTTCACTTCCATTCTTTTGGGGTAAATCAAGAAATAAGTATATACTGTATAAATGAGACAAAACCACATAATTGTACTAGACATGTGGGAAATGAATGTAGGAAAAAATAATAATACTCTGAACCCCAAGTGGATTTACACAAACTGAGAAAGTAAAAAAAGTGTTAGGTTGTGCCCCGCCTTTCCCTTAATTTTAAATGTGGTATAACCACAGTTTACGAGATCAAATTGGTCTTTAATATGTGCATATATTTTAAATTTTTAAGTGTGTAATTTCTGTACTACTGGCATTAGACTCTATTGTGATAGCACGACAGAGTCACAGTGTTTAGACTTTTTAGGGGAATCAACCAGTGGTTCATTTTTTGTTTTTTTCTTTCTGTAAAAATAAACTGGGGAAGGAAAAAAATACACAAAAATTTGAAGAAACTCAAAGAAACTCAAAATAACAAAGAAATAATAAAGCTTAAAATTTAACAGAATTTACTGAAATGCATCAATTTCACAGCACCATAACTAATTAATACAAAACATAAACATTATGTTCAAATTAATATTTAATTCTTTAAAAAAGTCAGAAATGTCCAATCACAGAGCACAACTGACCACACACTTTTTCATATTATAGCATTTGAAAAAAAAAAAAAAAAAAAAAAAAAATATATATATATATATATATATATATATATATATATATATATATATATATATATATATATATATATATATATTTATTTATTTATTTATTTATTTATATATATATATATAGTTGTAAACAATGTGCCGAAAAACTGTTATGTTTATTATAAAATATTGAGATATATTCAAATATATAAGTTGTTTGATATTGGTGAATCTTTATGGGATTAGTGTATTTGCTTACCGTGGAATTGGCTGTTAAACACATATTTTTCTCTTTTAAATGAAGTTAAAACCACACTGTTTGTCTTCAACTGAAGCATATATCCATATTTACTCTCAAAGCACTTTACGTCTGTCTTTAGAGGTTATCACCAAAAATAATTTTCTCTATGGAGAGAATGAATGTGATTTGTATACCCCGGAACCTTACTGTTATGCTCTATTGGAGTTATCTGTTTAATTATTTATTTAAGATCACTACAAAGAGATTAAGAGAAGCATTTTTAAATGGTTTGAAGATCTCCCTGAGGTACATATTAAAATATATTTATATATATATTGCATGTCATTAATTCAATATCATTAACAAGTTAAAACTATTTAATAAGCAAATAACGCAGATAAATGACTGAAGCATGTGGATTGTCTCATTACGTCACACAGTTAGATGATCTTGGGAGTCGGTTAACACACTGAGCATCTACACTGGAAATTTCTATTCTATACCATCTTCATATCATTTCAATCCAATATCAAGATGCAAAATCAAGGACAGTCACACATACACAGAGGACCCAGCTGTGTTCTGTTTTGAGGTCAAGCAGTCTCTGGTGGCATAGCCTGAAGCCTGAGGTGGCTTTACTGCCACTTCTAATCAATGCAAACTTCATTTTCTTTTCAGAGTTTCAAAAATCTGTAGCATTGAGGACACGATATGTCTGTTGTCAATAATCTGACAACATTTGTGCTGAAGTAAAAAATGACTGTTGACAGTAAGCTTTTTTACTGCTTTCAATGGAACTATTTTCTTTTCAGTGCGACATCTGTAATATGTGCTGACACTCTCAGCATGCTGATGCTATTTTCTGTGTAGAGTAAGTGGACCATATTTAATGTTGGACAACACATAGCTGTCACAGAACTGAAACTGTAATTTTAGGTTTTAGTATTGTGCTGGAAACTTTCCTTTGAGATTTTGGTCCAGCTGATTTGTTAGCTTGCTCCATTCTAGTTGCAGTAGTTTGGAATGTTCATGCTGAGAGGTGCTGTCTTGGTTATGTACAGGCTGCTGGGGTAAACTAAAGTCACTGTCATGTCTGTGGAATGAGCTTTAGAGTAACATGTCTCAATTGGTTTGGCTTCAGGATGGAGATTTTACATTTAACGTCAAGTGGCGACCCTACAGAGTGCCAAAATTGTAACAGTAAACAAAATGTTCAGATGCATTTTTAGAAATGTTCAAAATACCATACATTTTGATTGTATACCTAGTTTTAAAGTAAGCATGTCAGATGTGATTACATCTATACATGTGGCATTCAAATTATACAGATTTAATTTTAGATGCATATTCTGTATCACAAAAACATTTACCATGCCACTTCTACACTGACAGGCTTTACTTTTTATATTAGGCAGCATTAGGGTTGGGTATTGTTTTTTTTTTTTTCGATATCGGTGCCAAACCGATACTTTTAAAACGGTACCGGTGCCTAAACGGTACCTGAACCGATACTTTTTAAAAAAGAGCCACAAAACGAGGTGGATGAGATTAAAGAATCTCAAAGCGAACTTTTTATTTAATTTTTAGTCTGTATTCTTGGTCTGCTACAAACCAGCTTCAAGCTTCAGCTTTATTTTGCAGAAACATGACCATATTCTCTGGCTAAATATTTTAGAACGCATGGCCTTATTGTTTCCATGGAGACACGTCATGCTTCTCACATGACACACAGCAGCCACAACAGCGCTGTATGACAGCTCAACAGTATTGGGTTTATTTCGTTTTTTCTTTTTTATTCAAAATATTCACAAACTTGCTAAATATGTCATGAACTATCTGATATTCTGATTTTAAAATATGTGTGTGTAAATGTGTGTCAGTTGATCTATACTGCGTGATGGGCGGCGCCACGTTAGTTTGCGCCGCATCAGAGAATCGGATCTGTCGGATTTACATCATATAAATGTATCTTCGTCTCACGAAATACATGAAAGTAAGTGACCTGAACTGGGAGAAGAATAGAGTAAACTATACAGTCACTATATAATGTGTATCTGATGTGAATAAAACACGTAGTCAAGTTATCTTAACTGTCTGAATGGATTGTTTTGCCGCTTCTATAGACATCTGTGTGTATTTTTTTGCTAGTACTTTTTACAGCATTTACATGTCTAAAACCTAAAATAAACATGATGTGGTTGAAAACACTGAATAGTTGATGTGTCTCTGGCTCGGCGCCAGCCAAAGCGTGAAAGCAGTTTGAATTTAAAGGGTAACTAAACCCCTGTTCACAGCCTAACTCCACCCACTGGCAATATTTGAAAAATGCTGGAAAAGTGGGCAGAGCCCAGCATATAACCGAGGGCGGGGTTGAGCTGGGGTTGCACCTGAGACCCGCAGTGACGGATTGATTAACAGCTGTCAGACTCGAAAAGATGGAGAATGACTGGAGTGACACTTTGTGACAACTTTGTTTTGCAACAGAGCGGTCATTTGAAGTATAGGACTTTTCTCCGCCGTCTTCACCTGAAGTGGAGGAGGGTGAATTGTCTGTAAACACAGGGCCAGAACCTTATCGATTCGTGGGGCTCAAACTGCGTTAACTCCCGATGCCGACGATACTAGTGAACCAGCAGCGCAAAAGAGAATGGGAGCAGTGTCTGAGTGGTAAAACATTAGCATTATGGCTAATGCTCATAGCAAATGTTAACAAACTTTAAAACATAATTTCCACATCTGCTGGAAAGCTATGCAGTCCAGCACTGCTGTTGCAACCATCAACACTACACCCACATACATCCTAACTAACCACCATACTAAACACAGATAAAACTAATGCTAAAAATATACACTAACTTGAAGCTATCTGAACTGATGCAATACTATGCTAACTAACTATGCTTCTAACAATAATACACTAACGACTATGCTAATAAATTAACTAAACTAGGCTACACGAAATAATCTATATAACTATATAAACGACTATGCTAACTAGATACTAATATACGCTATCCTGATAATTTTCAATACTCAAATTCCAACTCCTGACTCACTACAGTGGTTTTGACGGAACAAGATGTTTATATACCAGGAGCTGAGCCAAGGGCGTGGTGAGCTCGTGCCAGGGGCATGGTAGTGAGCTGTTGGAAGAACCATACTACTAGCCTACTAGATGTACCACAACGTCCAATAGGAAAATTCAACTGCAGTAGCCACCGTTCAACCTTAAGAGGGCAGCACTTTGGCGGTTTTCCACCATATTTTATAGAATTAAAACACTTTATACTCAAATGTCAAAATTCTTACTTGAATCAATGAACAGCACTAATAAAGCCCCAGTCTTGCATATCATCAACCCAAAAAAAGTTGTTCTAGGGTTTAGTTACCCTTTAAAGTCCCTGTAAAGGCAATTCTGAGATTTGTATCTAAACACATTAGAAATGTTAGAAATGTACTGTTGAGACACATTACAAAGACTGTGAACTATGTAGTACTGAATTCAGAAATTAGACCGTTAAGAAGTTTTTCACCATTGTTGTGTTCCGGATTTTTTGAGCGGGGTTAAACGGTGGCTCGATGACGCACTGGAGCCGCTTGGCATGTGGCCCCTCCCCCATAACTAGAGTACATTCGCAATTTCGCATTAGTTCACCCGCTAGATTGCGAGTTACTGTCAGTACCGTTAGTTACTACAGCCTACAACTTACAAAACAGTCTACAAAACAAAAAAAGACGATCTCAAGAAGAGGTGAATACATTTTGTGAATACATTCTGCAGTGTCTTTACACCAGATAGTTTTAGAAACTTTCATCGGAAACAACTGGGATTCACTGATAGTCCGCTGCAGAATGGGGAATAAGATATTTTATGTACTTAGCAGATTTTTTTTATGATTCAAATTTGGCTAGGTGGTTAATAACACACTTATCTGTGGTGTGAGAAACTCAGAACAAATGTTTAATTTTGACTTTACAGGGACTTTAAGTGGCACCGAATTCTGCGTTCTGATTCGGTCCGGTACATACCGGTTATAAAGGTACTGGTGCTATATTGGCACCGGGTTTTGGTACCCAACCCTTGGCAGCATGGATAGATTTTATTTTTTTTGGTAGAAAAAAAAGATGATTTACCTGCTCATGGAGGAGTTGTCTGGATGGCTTGTTTGCAAGGGGTGAGGGGTCAGGAAGGAAACAGCCGGGGGGCGGGGGCTTGAGGAAGAGGAATGAAAAGTGTGGGTGTGCGGGGGTTTTGTGTGCAAGAAGGCCAAAACTTTTAAATTTCATTCAGCGAAGAGACAGTTCATCCATGTTTGCTGTTTTGGGGAGTTAGGACCCCTCCTGATACTTTAGGCAATATACTACAGCACATTTGGATGTGAACTGGAACCTCTACCTCTTGAAAATGTGGACAGTTGTAGCCTAAAGTTGCATTCATACCACCATTATTGTGTGTCATTATTTTCTGTACTGTGAAGTCATGTGTTCCTAATCAGCACTAGGAACAGCATAAGTTGCACTTGAAGTTGCCACAAAATGGAAGTTGCAGTTAGCTGCACAATTTGGGGGACATTTTTTGGGGGGTAAATATATAAACTTCTTGTGCTTGTTTGTAAGCTGCGCAATTTGGCCCAACATTTTGTGCTGTGTGTACTGTGTCAGACTCTTTGAAACTATTTTCATATTACTTTTTAATTATGTTTTATATTTTTATGCTGAAAGTTGTTTACTATGGATTCTTGTTTAATATTTTTTTATTTATGTTCTCTTTCATAGGTTCACTCAACGCTGCGTGGTGACGCAATGGGACCAACAGAGGTTGGTTTCGTCCTTTATGAGATTATTAGGCGCCTGAGGCTAGTTCGCTTCCCTGGTAATCCCTTTTAGGACTTGTCAGTCGTTCTAGAGGGATTGACAGAGGCTCCCTTTGAGCCATTGGAGTCAGCTCCAGAGCGGGTTCTGACTGTTAAAGTGGCTCTTTTGTTGGCACTAGCTTATTTGAAGCGAGTGGGGGACTTGCAAGCTCTCTCTGTTAGTGAGACTTGTTTGGAGTTTGCTCCTGGGCTGGTAAAGGTTTCCTTAAGGACCAGGCTGGGATATGTGCCCGAAGTTTTGTCTACCTCATTTTGCTCACAAGTCACCACCCTCCACTCATTCCACCCACCATCTGTCACCACTTCGGAGGACGTAAAGCGGCATTTGCTCTCCCCAGTTCGGGCTTTGAAGCAGTATGTGGATCGTTCGGGTGGTTGGAGGAACCAATTGTTGGTATGTTTTGAAGTCGGCCGCCGAGGGCTCACCACGTCAAAACAGAGAATTTCACAGTGGGTGACAGAAGCTATTTTTGGCCTATGAGGTGCGCGGGTTACATTCACCTCTTGGCGTTCAGGCACACATTTGTGTAGCAGCAGGTTGGTCTTCCCCGCACACTTTTGTCAGGTTTTATAGTTTGGAACTTGACTTGGCTCCGGGTTCGCATTTTCTGTCAGCTTAATCCAGCCATTCGGGTTACCCTTGTATTTTGTGCCAGATGCAGCAGCACTTAAGCTTGGCGTGTGTCGTATAACGTTCCCCATTGCGACACCACGCAGCGTTTAGTGAACCTATGAAAGAGAACGTTCTCGGAATAGGGAACGAGACGCTGCGTACACTGCCAAGCTCCTCGCACTGCCGACAAGCTGCCTTTTTCGGTAGAGAAATCTGAGGAGAAGATGGCGCGTGCGGCAGTATAATATGACAACAGAGAGCGTCGGGGTGGCGCCCGCGCCATCAGCCAATGAATTGCTGTTCTATAAGGGCTTCAGACAATTGGCACACCCAGTGGGCGTTCCCCATTGCGTCACCATGCAGCGTCTCGGTCCATATTCAGAGAACAAAGGTTACGCGAGTAACCTGAGACGTTCTGTCTGGCCACAATAAATGTTACTCTTGATTTGTCTTGTATTATTCTGAAATCATTATTCTAATATATATCAATGTGGAGTCCTTTATTTCCCTAAATATCTGTCAGGACAGATCAAACCGAGGCCCCAATGACTGGTGCCTGGAGCACAGCATTTCAGGGAAATACGATTTCTGACTGTCTCTGTTATTTGCAAGTTGCAGCTTTCGTGATTATTACTAAAATTACACTTTTTGGTATGAGTAAGCATGTGCGACCACTTAAAGGTAAAATATTCACTCTGAAATCCTCTGACTAATATCAGAACTGGCTAGTTTGTGTCAGTGAATGCGGAAATCGCGACACGACTGTTTCTGTGTGATATCGGGTCCCTTGATGAATGAATATTTTAAAATAAGAGATACTAAGAAAAATTTACGATATAAATTAAATCGCAAAAAATCTTATGATCAGCTGTTAAATTACAAGCATAACAAATTGAACAAAATCACATAAAATTGGAGTCAGATTTAAAATTAGATATCAATAAATTAAGTGAATTTAACAGATATGCTGAAAAGACTTACACGCAGAATTCCTTCAACCAAGCCCTTGGATTACGGTTTTTGGGCTAACGGATTGACAGTTATTATTATTGCTAAATAAAAATATTGAACAAAAAAGAAATATTACTATTTTAATAACACTTTCATTATTAAAAGTGAAAAAATAGTCGCATTATTGAAGTGTATTATAGACATGTACACACCTTAATCACACTATTAATGCCGTGTGGGAGTTCCCTTTCAGTCGGTCACGTTCGACGTATGTCGGAACTGACCGACGAATTGGGATCTGCCTTCAGAGACCTATCTGCTTCGAGTGTTTCTAAACGAGCCAATTGGCATTGGCATGGGGTTCACTTCCGTATTAATACAGAAGTGAAACACCGCATATTCGCTTTCTACTTCGGAGCCAAACATTGAGTTTTCCAGTGTTCCTGCGAAGAGTGTATTTCGACTACGAGTCTACAAGAAGGAGCTCTTTCCGGCTGGAGTTACGGCACAGTGCAGCGGTGGTCGCGAGTCTGTGAAGAAGACAGCTGTTCTGACAGCTCGCTGGGCGCTGTGTGCTCGCAGTGGGCTTGCACCCTCTAAACCACTGTGAGCAGCGGCCATCTCCCCTGTGTGCCTCGGCACGAAAAGAGTGTTTCCTTTCTCTTAAAAGACCATACACGGTTTGACCCTGCATCTTTTTTAAGATGTCATTCAAACCGTGTGTTTCTGGATGCAGCCGGTTTCTGTCCCCAGCTGACGGGCACGATCGCTGTCTCACGTGTTTAGGCGTTCAGCACGCTGAGGCGGCGTTCGTGAATGACTCATGTTCCCACTGTGGGAACATGACCATCGCAGTTTTATGGTCTAGGCTCGACTTCCTCAAAAGGGGAGCGGCCCCATTGTGTATCCCCCGATCTAGCGGTCCTCCCGCTGCAAAGCAGAGGGCTGCTACTTTGGCTGATACCTTTGGTGGAGACCTTAGGGTTACAGTGAGGACACCCCGGACGGGACCCCAAGCCCCTCGGGATACTCCCCCTCCGCTGCGCCGGTTGAGCTTCAAAGAGAGCGGCCCGGTCCTTCCCAGCTAATGGACTCCGGAGATGAGGACTCGGCTGCGTTGCCCCCTTGAGGTGTGGTAGTGTTGCACGAGCCTGATCCGGAGCTCACGGCTATGCTTTCCCGGGCCACCGTGAGTGTCTGGCTCGAGTGGAACCCTCCACCGTGTCCCGAGCCCTCACGGCTGGACGACTGCCACTTCGGGGCGGCCCGTGGTGGTTCTCAGCGCCCCGCCCCGATGCCTTTCTTTCCGGAAGTGCATCAGGAGCTCACGAAATCGTGGATGGCACCCTTCAGTGCCAGACATCGAGGAAGTGGCTCCTCCGTCTTCACCACACTTGACGGCGGCGCGGCTAAGGGTTACGTGCCGATCCCGCCTGTTGAACGGTCGGTTGCGTTGCAGCTGAAGACCGGTACCGACTGGCGTGAAGACCCGCGTCTCCCTTCTCGGGCGTGTAAGTTCTCGTCCGCTCTGTTGGGCAAGTCTTACACCGCCTGTGAAGAAGCCGCGTCTGCCTTGCATGCCATGGCGTTGCTGCAGGTCCACCAGGCCAAGGCACTCAAGGACATGCACGAGGGTGGGCCCGACCCGACCCAGCAGTTCTACAGGAACTGCGTAAGGCGACGGACCTCGCCCTCCGGGCGACGAAAGTCACCGCACGCTCTCTGGGTCGGGGCAATGTCCAATATGGTGGTCCGGGAACGCCACCTATGGCTGAACCTACCGGATATGCGTGAGACCGACAAGGTGCGGTTCCTCAACGCCCCTGTCTGCCAGGCCGGCCTCTTCAGCGACGCCATTGAGAACTTCGCCCAGCAGTTCTCTGTGGCCCAGAAGCAGACGGAGGCAATCAGAAATATCCTGCCCCGACAGCTCGCTGCTGCCTCCACCCAGCCGTCGGTAGCAGCGCCTCGGCCAGCTTGTCGCCGAGGGCGCCCTTCTGCGTCTGCCTCCGCCCCTGCGAAGCCCTTGCAGCACCCTCCACCTGGGCAGCAGGCGGCCGGGCGCAGGAGCAGCGCCCAACCCGCTCAGGGCCCCGCTAAGTCCGCTGGCAAGCGCAAGGGCAAGCGGCCCTGGGACGGGCAGCCCAGGGAGAAGAGTGGCTGCTCTGAGGGAGCTGGTGTCCGCACCCCTCCCCCCCCGGAGGAGGACTGGGGGGAGAATATACCCAAGACCCTGCCGCTGGCTCTCCAGAGTCCAGCGGTACCCACATTCTCAGAGCAGTTTCCTCCCTCCCTGGGCTCCAAGAGGGCCAGGTTGGCAGTGTGCGATGCCTCTGGGCCTTGCCACTCCTTTCCTCCCCTCTTTTCGCCAGGGGGCAGGTCTCCCCAGGCCGTCTCGCTGGCTCATCCGTACCATCAGACTCGGCTACGTGATTCAGTTCGCTCGCCGGCCTCCCAAGTTCAGGGGCATCCTCTTCACCTCCGTGCGAGCAGCGATGCCCATGTCTTGCGGTCAGAGATCGATGTCCTACTGGCGAAGGACGCAGTCGAGCCGGGTCCTCCAGCCGATATGAAGTCAGGGTTTTACAGCCCTTACTTCATTGTGCCCAAGAAAGGTGGTTGGGTTAAGACCAATCTTGGACCTGCGTGTTCTGAATCGGGCCCTACACAAGCTCCCGCTCTGCATTCGGTCAACCGGACTGCGGGCTTCACAAAAGAGCGAGTCCAGGCTGTGCTGAACTTCTTGAATACGTTCAAGGGCAGGACGGCGGTCCCACTGAAGTTTTTTCAGAGGCTCCTGGGGCATATGGCATCTGCAGCCGCAGTAACGCCGCTCGGATTGCTACATATGAGACCGCTTCAGCACTGGCTTCATGGCCGAGTCCAGAGATGGGCGTGGCAGAGCGGCAGGTACCGGGTCCCAGTCACCCCGTACTGCCGCCAAACCTTCAGCCCGTGGTTGGACCCTTCGTTTCTACTGGCGGGAGTACCCTTAGAACAGGTGTCCAGGCATGCTGTGGTCTTCACGGATGCCTCGTCCACGGGTTGGGGGGCCATGTACAACGGGCACGCAGTTTCGGGTCTGTGGACGAGGCTCCAACTGCATCGGCATATCAATTGCCTAGAGTTACTGGCAGTACGTCTGGCCCTGGCCCGGTTCAAGAAACCGCTTCGGGGCAAGCACGTACTGGTCCGTTCGGAAAGCACTGCGGCCGTTGCATACATCAACCGTCAGGGTGGTCTACGCTTCCGTTGCATGCTCCGGCTCGCCCGCCATCTCCTCCTGTGGAGTCAGAAGGTTGTGAGGTCACTTCGTGCCATTCACATCCCAGGTGCGCTGAACCAGACAGCCGATGAGCTCTCTCGCCAGTCGACACCTCCGGGCGAATGGCGACTCCACCCCCGGAGCGTCCAGCTGATATGGGACCACTTCGGGGAGTCACAGGTAGACCTGTTTGCCTCCCCGGACTCGACCCATTGCCAGGGGTACTACTCCCTGAACGGAGCTACCTTAGGCATAGATGCATTGGCGCACAGCTGGCCCCGGGACCTACGCAAGAATGCGTTTTCTCCAGTGAGCCTTCTCGCACAGACACTGTGCAAGGTCAGGGAGGACGAGGAGCAGGTCTAGTTAGTTGCGCCCTACTGGTCCAACCGGACCTGGTTCCCAGAACACTCACTCCTCGCGACAGCCCCTCCTTGGCCGATTCCCCTGAGGAGGGACCTTCTTTCTCAGGGGCGGGGCACTCTATGGCACCCGCGTCCAGACCTCTGGAAACTCCATGTCTGGTCCCTGGACGGGACACAGAGGTTCTAGGTAGCCTACCACAAGCAGTGGTAGACACCATCGCTCTACGAGGCGCCTCTACTCTTTGAAGTGGAACCTGTTCATCGAGTGGTGCTCTTCCCGCCGGGAAGACCCCCGAAGGTGTTCGATTAACGTTGTGCTTTCCTTTCTGCAGGATGGGTTGGATCGAGGCTGTCTCCATCCACCCTAAAAGTATACGCTGCAGCAATAGCGGCGTATCACGATGCAGTAGATGGTAAATCCTTAGGTAAGCAAGACTTTATCGACAGGTTCCTCAGAGGTGCGAGGAGACTAAATCCTCCTCGTCCTACCTCGATACCCTCTTGGGACTTAGCCCTGGTGCTCAGAGGACTACAGGGTCCTCCATTCGAACCTTTGCAGTCCGTTGAGTTGAAAATTCTGTCCATGAAGACAGTTCTCCTGATTGACTTTGCTTCAATCAAGAGGGTAGGGGACCTGCATGCACTCTCGTTATGTCTTGTTATGTCCCGTCCACGCTCTGGAAGGGCCAGCATCCCTGGCGTGTTGGTAGGGATCCCAATTCGTCGGTCAGTTCCGACGTACGTCGAACGTGACCGACTGAAAGGGAACGTCTCGGTTACGTATGTAACCCTCGTTCCCTGAAGGAGGGAACGGAGACGTACGTCCCGTTGCCAGGTGCTGTGCTTCCGCTGAAGGACCCGCCACTAGTTTGGCTCCTCAGCAGAAAACGAATATGCGGTGTTTCTTTTCCGTATTTATACCCGCGTTGCAGGCGGAGCGTTAACCGCATGCCAATGCCAATTGGCTCGTTTAGAAACACTCGAAGCAGATAGGTCTCTGAAGGTAGATCCCAATTCGTCGGTCAGTTCCGACGTACGTCTCCGTTCCCACCGTTTGACCCCAAACAAGAGAGCATGGCTTGGCTTCAAGCAATCTCTCCCACCAGTCCTTACATTGTCTTTGTCATCCAGTACCTTAGACTTTGTTGCTGTGACAGAGAATACCCGTTGCTGGATAATTTGTATCCGCCATAGTCTATTTGCTGTATAGCATGACAAATAATTAACTGCACTTGAAGCTTTGGTAAAATTTAAACATGAAAAACACAAAACTGTATATGGCACCAAGACGAACTGTATGTTGATTTGTGAAATTCTGGACGGAACATCTGACTGCGTGGCATGGCGATGTAATGACGTACGTGTGCCATTAATGGATTTATGTTCTAAAACATGTAAAACAGGAACATAAACGGAATATTATAAAAGCAACTCATGTAAACACCTTAATCAGAATAGTGTTTTATTCAGAACAAGGTCAATAATTAGATTACTACTGTCCATGTAAACTTAGGCTTTGAAGGTCCCAATGAGCACAGTGGCCTCCATCATCCGTACATGGATTAAGTTTGGACTCTTCCTAAAGCTGAGCAATCGTGGGAGAAGGGCCTTAGTCAGGGAGGTGACCAAGAAACCGATGGTCACTCTGACAACGCTCCAGAATTTCTCTGTGGAGAAAGGAGAACCTTCCAGAAGAACAACCATTTCTGCAGCACTCCACCAATCAAGCCTGTATGGTAGAATGGCCAGACAGCACATGACAGTCTCCCTGGAGTTTGCCAAAAGGCACCTGAAGGACTCTCAGATCATGAGAAACAAAATTCTCTGGTCTGATGAAACAAAGATCGAACTCTTTAGCCTGAATGAAAAGCATCATGTCTGGAGGAAAGCAGGCATCGCTCATCACCTGGCCAAAATCATCCCTACAGTGAAGCATGGTGGTGGCAGCATCATGCTCTGGGGATGTTTTTCAGCATTAGGAACTGAGAGACTAGTCAGGATCAAGGGAAAGATGAATGCAGCAATTAACTGAGACATTCTTGATGAAAACCTGCTCCAGAGCGCTCTGGACCTCAGCTCTAGGCAGCTCGAGTTTTATTCACTGTTTTAATGTGCATTTTTCAGATGTATCTGCAATCACAGCAGCAACATAACAGATCTAGCCTGCTAAGACTAGGTTTATGTACATTCCATACTCAACAATAAATTATGTTTAAATCTATTCCGAGAGTTGCCATGATTGAACTATGAATATAAATCTGTGAGTTTTAATTACATGTTTTAATTAAATCCCTCTGTGTTAACTGCATGCAAATAATCTGTAGGTTGCAACAACAATCATACCAAGTTGCTCAGACCACTCATCCTCCATTATGTCTGGTTGAACAACGGTGAGACCTCTTGTACACTTCTGGCAGGTTTAAACATTGAGTTGCAACCACTCAATTTATGGTTCATCAATGTGAGTCAACACACTGTGAACTGAATATGTACATCTTTATTTGTTGTCTTATTTTTGGTTACACACCATTATTTGGCCCATCACTTTATATAACCTCTCATGCATTGTGACAAGAGGGTGAAAACAAAAACAACATCGGTTTAGAAAACGCATTAACCTCAGGAAAGCTGGGCTTTGGAATAGAAGGCACCTAAAGATGATTTTGACACTGAGCCCCGCGGTGATGTTGAGCTGCGATGCATAGTACACCTTCTCTCAGATGGGTAGCATGTTCTGTTATTCCGCCTCTGGGAGAAACACATTTTAGTGTCAGTCTTTTCAATGTTCACCGCAAGCTGAAGTTATGGAAATGTATTTCTAATTTCCGGCTTAAGTGATGTTAATATTTGCCCATGTCGGCAGGTTAATAACTGCATCAGCCACTTTTGCTGCACACAGGCCTCTTCACTGATACACTTGGCACACTCATTACCCCCTGTTTCACGCTTGAATGCTCTGTTTTTAAACCGAAGACAATGTTCAGTTCTTTGGACAGTGCGTGGCATTCCAAGAATCTGTCCTTCAGACTTGCAAAAAAATACAGAAAATTGTAACAGGCCACAGGCCCCTGAGGGACATTTTTATTTGAACCACCTGCTTTATTGACCTTAAAACGCCTGATGACAAATAACTTTACAGTGGATGGGTTGCCCCGCAACTTACTTGTTTCATATCAAATCATATTCTTCATTCCTAGCCAACCAACAGATACCAAACCAATAGAAAATGACAGAACATTATGCCAATGCTGGACAAGCATATTAAAAAAAAGAAAAAGAAAAAAGAAGCTCCAAACTAGCTACCTTAGCTACCTATTTCTTAGAGAATTCAGCTAGTTATAACTAGACACTACATGGAGGGGAAAAAATGCTCTTTTTTTTAATTATCACAATGCACAGTTTAATGTATAATTTGGGAAACTAGCTTGTCCTATTAATGGAGTGGTTTCACTAGTTAGCAGTAACTTGTCACCTCAACTTATGTTGGATGTCTCGCCTTGAAAAGTATGCTTTATCTTTGGACTGCAGACTATTGGTCCTCTATTTTCTATATACAATTCTTTTTTTTCTTTTTTTTGATGACGTATTTTTGTATGCCAACCATTTTACATGGTTTACTTTTTTTGTTCATCATTATTGTTGTACGTCCCATAATATTACACAGCAATCCACCATATGTGAAACTTTTGATACTTTACTAACCAAACTCATGTCACAAGCAAGACACATTACATGAACAGAACTCTTGTGTAACCGTGGTATACACACATAGTCTGTGCACAAAGGCAGGGCTTAAGTTATTAAAGAGCCTGACTTTGGTAGGTCAGTAAGTTTTGTTTCTGGGATTGTGGAAGGTGTACTGTATTTGTGGTGTGTGGTGGTTTTCTGAGATTCAATGCTCTTGTGGGTGAGCAGTGATGAAATGGGCCCTGCAACAGGAAGGATATGACGTGTGTTCCACTTGTGTTCTCCCATTGCATTGGATGGCGTTTGTGCGAGGCTCCTTGTTCACCTCTTTTACAGACTGCATTGGGTGACTTGATACGTCGTAGTATTGCTTTTGAGTAATCCTCTTATTAAGGAGCTGTGCAGTGACTTGCTGGGCATGTTTGGGGGCTGGCTCCAGCAGTCTAGAATTAATAGAAATGGCTGATCGTGTCTGATGTGACAATAGGTGTTCCACAGGGGAACCCAACGTTGGGTCACAGGAAATGTTTCTCAGGTTTAGGAGCTTAATCCCTTGTCCCACAGCCCACATTTTGGCAAGTGGGGCATAAATAACATCCCCAAAATAAAAAGGATGCTGCTCATAAATCGTTCAGAACAGAGACACATAACCAACATATTATTTAGAATACAAAGACTTGAGAGTGCAACACTCATAATTACTCAGACTGTTATTAAGGTGATATGTCTCAAACATGAAAACAAAACTAAATAAAAATATTAAGGATATATATCTGGTACGTAAAGTATTCAATCCCCTTACATTTTTCACTCTGTTATATTGCAGCCATTTGCTAAAATCATTGAAGTTCTTTTTTTCTCATTAATGTACACACAGCACACCATATTGACAGAAAAAAAAAAAACAGAATTGTTGACATTCTTGCTGATTTATTAAAAAAGAAAAACTGAAATATCACCTGGTCCTAAGTATTCAGACACTCGTATATTTAACTCAGCTGTCCATTTCTTCTGATCATCCTTGAGATGGTTCTACACCTTCATTTGAGTCTAGCTGTGTTTGATTATACTGATTGGACTTGATTAGGAAAGCCACACACCTGTCTATATAAGACCTTTGATCTCACAGTGCATGTCAGGGCAAATGAGAATCATGAGGTCAAAGAAACTGCCTGAAGAGCTCAGAGACAGAATTGTGGCAGAAAAAAAAATTTCTGGGACACCTGGTTGCAATCGAGGGAAAGATGAATGCTGTCAAGTACAGGGATATCCTGGACAAAAACCTTATCCAGAGTGCTCAAGACCTCAGTGGCTTCACAACAAACCCGTGACTATTCTTGAATGGCCCAGCCAGAGCCCTGACTTAAACCCAATTGAGCATATCCTTAATATTTTTGTTTAGTTTTGTTTTCATGTTTGAGATTACATATCTCCTTAATAAAAGTCTGAATTACTCTTTTGTTTTTATCAAGCCATTATTAGCCTTTATTCTGGCATTACATGGCTTGCCCAGCTACACCACTTGGATCCCATTACTATTATCTGAAGCCTTTTTTTGTTTTTGTTTTTAGAAAAAAAGCATTTTTTTGGGGACTATATGTGAATTCTTGTAACAAATTATATAGAATAGCTTCTGGTGGAATAAGTGCATTAGAGCTATATGACAGTTTAAATCATATTACGCTTTTACTCAACACTCAGTTTAAACCAGCATCGAGTGCTTGTAATAACTTCCAATTTTGATTTAATTTGGATTTTAGTCATTTGGGGCCCTATTTTAATGATATAAGCCCTTTAATGTTAACATCCTTTATTGATCCAAATACTATCATAGTCGTGTGTTTATTAGCTTCTTGTTTCATGTGTTTATTTGGGTTTGCTTTTCACTTCCTTCCTTTCACTTCCTCAGAATGAGGAACAGGACAGTGTCATTCAGAAGCCAGGAATTATGGTCATGTAATATGATTGACAGCTCTCTGAGGTCATAACTTTTCTGTAAACCAAGTACAGAAAAGACAGACGGCGCTCTTTCAGCTCTTCGGGTTGCATAATTCAGTGAGAAATTAAAATAAATGATGTTCTGTATGACAAAATATTTTGCAAGCATGAGAATAAATCAATATTTCTCCAAATATGCACACTTTTAGACCAAGCCCTAAAGGACACTGTTCAGTGCAGCTGTGTGCACATAAATAAACCAGAGCAGATGTGACTGACCATGAGTAAGTGTTTTTATTCTATTCAAAATATCATAAGTTACTGATTGTTACTTTCGCACTCCTGACATAGATTAAGAAATTAATGTCACTGCAACCGAGCCAAGCCCAACCCCTGGATAACAACCCTATACAATAATCCCCCCTCCACCAAACTTTACATGTTGCACAATGCAGTCAGGCAAGTACCGTTCTCCTTGCAACCACCAAACCCAGACTCGTCCATTAGATTGCCAGACAGAGAAGCGTGATTCAGAGAACACGGGTTTTCAAACTTTTTTAAGAGGGACCCTCTTTTTCTTTTGTTTTACTTGTCGCGACCCATATATAGGCATAATACTACATATGGTCAATTTGACTGTAGAACGCAATGGCCAAACAGATGCATTTAAGATAGAACTCAATCGGAACACAGAGTTTTTGCGCATTTCTGAATCCTGAATGCTGGCAAATCCTCAGATTTTAACAAATAAAATGTATACATTATGGAAGATTCATTGAGCAGTCAGTTTTATTAATAAAAATTTGATAAAAATAATGTATTAATCGCGATGAACTGGGATGTCAGCTTTTTAAAATTTGTATTATTATTATGAAGGGAGCGCACTTTGCGCGCATTCTGCCACGCCAAACCATGCACGTACACGCTTGCTTTTACATTAAATTACTTGAAATAGTGTCATGGACGTACAGAAAAAAACGTTTTATACTTTTATGCGGATGGGAGCGGGACAAGGTAACATCCGTCCCGCGCAGGTCTCTATTTTGGAACACCACAGTGGAGCATTGCTCACGCTGAATGGCACAAATTGTTGGCTATTACTGACTATTTAAACTGAGCTGTGTAAATTTTTATATATTAGATTGACTTTTTTATTTTGATAATGAACTGACTGACTGCTATGTCAAGTTTGCAATGCTGGAATATGTTTGTTTGCGCGCGAGGCGCTGGCACGAACGAGCAGAGGAAACATAAATAAAATATTCCGTCATTTTGGTCATACAAATAATAAGAGAAGGACATCTTCAAAATTGCAAAGTGTTTACTTACACTGTGCTATTGTAAAATAAAGAAAACAAGATGTGCTTTCTGTCGTCTGGGTTTCATTTCCGTGAACTTGTTCAAGGAGCGCCACACCTCACAAACAATAAACCAAACTCAGAAGCAACTGTCACACATTTCTTTCTTTCTTTCTTTTGTTTGATCTGTTAATTATATAAGTCAATTATATTTCACATTTTTTATTCCTTTTATACAGGCCTATAGACTCCATTTTCCTTAAATCGTCCTGGCGACCCATTTTTTTATTCCAGGGTTTGAAAACCACTGCTCTAGAGTACAGTGGCAGCGTGCTTTACACCACTGCATCCGGCGCTTTGCATTGCATTTGGTGATGTAAGGCTTGGATGCAGCTACTCTGCCATGAAAACCTCACACTGATCTTGAGCTAATCTGAAGGTCACACAAAGTTTGGAGACTTCTGCACACTGTGCACCTCAGCATGCGCTGACCCCACTCTGTGATTTTACACCTACCACTTCGTGGCTGAGTTGCTGTTGTTCCCAATTGCTTCTACTTAATACAGTGGAACAGTTGACCATGGAATATTTAGTAATGAGGAAATTTCACAAATGGACTTATTGCTAATGATGGAAATTTCAAAACACTGCTTCATGAAGCTTTGAAGCTTGACAAAACTTCTGTTTCGAATCATTGATTTAGAGTGAGTTTCAAACTTCAGAAGTCATGTGATTTCAGTAAACGACTCTTTGTTATGTTTCTAAACACTTCGAAATATCAGTGTTTTTATACATGTTTGGCCTGGGGTTTTTTTTGTTTTGTATTTACACTGTGCTAATGAACAGGGGTCATAGTGAAGACGTGTGTCGAATTGTTTCAAAGCTTCAAAACAATATGGCACATTTGCTTCAACTTTTTCAGAATTTCAAGATGCCTCCGTCTGCCCATCACCACTTTCTGTACAGGTGGCAACCTATCACGATATCACACTTGAATTCACTGAGCCCCTGAGAGTGAGATATATATAATATATATATATATATATTAGAGGTGGGCATAGATTAATTTTTTAAATCTAGATTAATCTAGATTAAAATTGCTCATTTGAATTCTGCCGAAGGCATTCACAATATGTGTGCTACTCAAATAATGACTGGTGCTTTCACACTTGGTTCGATTGCCTGACCGAACCCAAGTTCGATTGCTCCCCCTGCTGGACCGTGTTCATATTATATTATTTGGGTCTGAACCGGGGTGCGGTTGCGTCATCAGAGCAGCAGCTGTTTACCCCGTTGCTTGGCAACAAAAGGAGCGAGAAGGTGGCAAAATGAATAGCGTTGTTCACCTAACTTTTCATATTTTTGTTTTTGAACCGTTGGTTTTGTTACCAAGCTTCAGTATGTAATGACACTTGCGTCTATCTGCCGCGAACGCACTGCAAATGCTTTAAAGAACGCTGACGACGGGCAGAAATGAGATTTACAGCTCTCTGCTTACAGTATGTCAGTCACGTTCGTCAGGACTCGAGTTCGGATGCCAGCGTTCACGCTTGACGTGGTAATTTCACAGTGGGCATACACGCAGATTCGAAGACTCGTTCTCGCTCCCTACAGTGCAATTCGGCTAGGAATACATCTGCGCTAAAATATCACAGTGAAAGTCATCTTGGCTTGCGTAGTATGAACCCAGCTCCCAACCCAATTTTGAGAATAGATTAACGGGGATATTTTTTTTATCGCCCGATAAGAGTCTCACGTTAACGCAGCACGTTAACGCCGATAACGGCCCACCACTAATATATATAGGCCTACCTTGTAACTTACAGTACTTAAAGGATCTTTTGCTAACATCTTGGTGCCAGCAAAGGGGGAGCAACACAATATTAGGAAGGTGGTATATAGTATATATATATATATATATATATATATATATATATATATATATATATATATATATATATATATATATATATATATATATGTATATATGTATATATGTATATATATATATATATATATATATATATATATATATACCACCTTCCTAATATTGTGTTGGGTGCAATTACCTACCACTAGGGAATACCGTTTGCATGAAAGACCCTTTCAAGACCCTTTCTGCAAACCAAATGGTCTGCAACAATGCTTAGGTAGGTGGTACGTGTCAAAATAACATCCACTGTATGGCAGTGTCGAGTCAAAGAGAAATATAAGAATTATTAATAAAATATAAACAAATAAAATGTAAGTAAATACAAAATAACTAAAGTAGTCTCTCAGCCAATCACAGCAAGCGGTAGAAAATAGGAAACGGAGAGGAAGTCAGTGCTGCGATGAGACTAGGCTGACGCGAGCTCTCTGCCGAAATCTGAACAGCGGAACACAGACACAAATTGCACAGACATCCAGTACATCGTCAAATCACGGAGTGGCAACTGATGAAAACTTTAATTATTCGTTTTGCTTCTGTAAATGGAAGAAAATGACGCTGGTGATGCGTCAGATGCCGAACCAGATTATGACAGAAAATTTGTCTGTGCTCACCACGAAAAGATTCCTACTTTCTTTAACTGCTCATTACATGACTATTTAGAGCAGAATGTAGTTCTCTGTAGCAAATATCAATGTTATTAAAGCTGCTGTCCATAACTTTTTTGCATTCAAGATTTACAAAAATGATATAATGAGAATGTACATCATGAATCCATTTTCCAAACCGTGTTTTTGTATTACCCTGAATCAATATTGTACACTTATAATAAATGTTTATATAGGGACTATTTCAGACTGGTCTGGTAGGAACCGTTGCGGAGGACCACAGTCCCTGCGTGACTCGCCATACACATAAACAGAGCGAAGTAGCTACGGCTGTAATGTTCTTCGGCAAGACGCATGCAGTTCTGTTTATTAACCACTAGAGCACTAAAAGTTACTGGTGTATTGATTTGTGTATAATTGTTTGTTTTTTTATGTAATTGAGGGAGAGAGTGGTGATAAAAATATGAAATAATTTTAAAAGTACACATGTGATTAACTCTTTCCCTGCCAGCATTTTGGAAAAAAAGTTGCCAGCCACTGGCAGAAGTTTTTGATAAATTTAACAAAAATGTAATGACCCATTGAATATTTTGTGTCAGATATATGAGCATGCAATATATCAAAAGAAAGAGCAGACCCTCTGCTTTTAAACAAAACAAAACGTCTCGGTTACGTATGTAACCCTCGTTCCCTGAAGGAGGGAACAGAGACGTACGTCGGAACTGACCGACGAATTGGGATCTATTTTCAGAGACCAAGCTGCTTCGAGTGTTTCTAAACGAGCCAATTGGCATTGGCATGTGGTCCACGCTCCGCCTGCAGCGCGGGTATAAATATGGAAGTGAAACACTGCATTCTCGCTTTTCTGCTGAGGAGCCAAACTAGTGGCGGGTCGTTCAGCGGAAGCACAGCACCTGGCGAAGGGACGTACGTCTCCGTTCCCTCCTTCAGGGAATGAGGGTTACATACGTAACCGAGACGTTCCATTTCAGACGGTCACGTTCGACGTACGTTGGAACTGACCGATGAATTGGGATCCCTACCGACTCGCCAGGGATGCTGGCCCTTCCAGCGCCCTGCCTGAGCTCGCTGGACCACTCCTTTGTTGGAGTGGGAGTCAGGACTCCCGGCAGGGAAGGACAGTCAAGTCAAGTCAAGTCAACTTTATTTATATAGCGCTTTTAACAATGCAGATTGTTTCAAAGCAGCTTCACAGTGTTAAACAGAAAAATAATGCAACAGAATATATTTTGATTATCATACAGTAACAATGTGGGCTTTAGATCAGTAATTAGATCAGTAATTTGGTCTATATGGTTAATTTAGTTTAATAATTAGATTTATTTTGAAATATATTTGAAAAATAGTTTTTCCCCAACTGAGGAAGCCAAGCCAGAGGCGACAGTGGCAAGGAAACCAAAACCCCATCAGGAGACCTAATGGAGAAAAATAAACCTTGGGAGAAACCAGGCTATGGAGTCATATGGAGGACCAAATTACTCAAAATTAAATAATTAAATAAATAATGAATTCAATTAAACAACAATTAAATGTACCAGTTTATTCTGAAATAATTAATTAAATAATTTATTTATTAATTTAATAATTAAATAATTTATTTGATTAAATATTAATTAAATAATTAAATAAATAAATGTATCTATTTATTTTGTAAAATTACATGAAATTATTTAATATATTTCACAATTACCACACTCTTCCAAATAGATACAAATCTATTTTTTTATTATTTAATGTGCTTTTTCAAAAATATGTTTTTCATAATAATATGCTGCATTTACGAATGATGCCTATTTTGAGGAATCATGCAATTCCAAAGCAACATTTTTCCAAAGATTTTTTTCATAATAATGGAGGACATTTCACAAATGCCAATCAACAGGCAGTTGGCGGGCTTGGCGCTGATTGGATAATCCTTTCAGATTGATTACTTTTTCCTGTCTGGGTCTGGCAAGTTGCAAGGGGAAATAGGGGAATTGATAGTAAATTAATATGGCGGTAGGAATTGATCAAGATAAAAACACACTTACTTAAACACAGCCACATTTCTCATCATTTACAGGTTTTTAGAAAATTCAATAGAGTCAAAATACATTTTCAGTCACAAATAAGAAATGAGAAGCACATTTGGTGTTCCGTGATGTCACAACAGCACACACAGATCGATCTGTCATGTCTGTCGACTCTTTAACTTCAAACCAATCAGCGCCAAGCACCGCCCACTACCTGTTGATTGGCATTTGTGAAATGTCCTCTATTATTATGAAAAAAATCTTTGGGAAAATCGTGCTTTGGAAATGCATGATTCACAATAGGCCCCATTCGTAAATGCAGCATATTATTATGAAAAACGGCTTTTTGAAAAAGCACATTTAATAATGAAAAAATGATTTTTAAACATTACAATAGTGTGTGTGGAAGAGGTGATTGTGAAATATATTAAATAATTTCATGTAATTTTACAAAATAAATAGATACATTTATTTATTTATTTATTTAATTAATATTTTATTAAATTATTAAATTAATTATTTAAGTAATTATTTAATTATTTCATAATAAACTGGTACATTTAATTGTTGTTTTATTGAATTCATTATTTATTTAATTATTTCATTTTGAGTAATTTGGTCCTCCATACAGTCGGGGTGCCAGTTCTCCTCTGGCCATTTAACAAACATCGTATTATTATTAGTCTGGCAATTTTAAAGGTCAGAGATCATAATAGATCTGAATATTCGAAAGATCTGAGGCAACACGCCGGAGACGGGTTTATTGAGGATGATGTATCGATTAAATAATTATAAAAAATAAATAATTTGAAATATCGGAGTCATTACGCCGGAGACAGGTTTTTATTGAGGATGCCATATTGATTAAACAATTACTAAAGTGTAATATTCGAAAGATCGGCGGCAACACGCTAGAGACGGGTTTATTGAGGATGCTGTGTCGATGAGGCAGCTTAAGGGGAGTCTAAATGACACTGCTGTTCCTGCAAGACCCACTCAGCGTGACTATTGGATAACTCTGGGAAAGCATGCCATCTTGGAAGATAGAACGCTGTGGACCCACATCCTTCTGAGGAAGGAGAGGTGGTAGATTACACACAAGGACTAACCTGCAGGGTTGTGCAACATATGGCAGTCCCTGGGGTGGTTCCAACCTGGTTCCAGGGGGGAAGAGCACCTCCAGGAATGACAGAGGGAAAGACACGGGGCTAGCCAATTAGGGTAGCTGGTACCGTGGAGAATACCGTTATGGAACCGCTACATATGGATACCCAGCCTACACACACGTTCCACAAGCATACAGGTGCAGGCCTGGCCAGTAGCGGAGGAGCTCACAGGGTTAGCCATTTCTGGGGAACACAACTGGAGAGTATAGACGCACGTGTCCGGCCCCTGGAGCTCTACATATATCTGTCAGCGAGGCGCCTTGAGCCAGCGCCCAGGAGGAGGCAACACTCCTTGTGGAGTGTGCTCGCAACCCGAACGGGCAAGGCACGTCTTGGGACTGGTAAGCCAAGACGATAGCATCCACTATCCAGTGGGCTAACCTCTGCTTGGAGACAGCCTTTCCCTTCTGCTGGCCTCCGTAACAGACGAAGAACCTCAGATGCTTCTGACTCCAAAGGAGGAGATGACGGGCGAGTTGGAGCATGCAACGGGAACGTAGACCACCCTGATGGTTGATGTACGCAACAGCCGCAGTGCTGTCCGTGCGGACCAGTACGTGCTTGCCCTATAGCGGCTTTCTGAGGTGGCCCAGAGCGAGACGTACTGCCAGTAACTCCAGGCAGTTGATATGCCAACGCAGTTGAAGACCACCGCATGCCTGGACACCTGTTCTAAGGGTACTCCTGCCCGTAGAAACGAAGGGTCCAACCATGGGCTGAAGGTTTGGCGGCAGTACGGGGTGACTGGGACCCGGTACCTGCCGCTCTGCCATGCCCATCTCGGGACTCGGCCTTGAAGCCAGTGCTGAAGCGGTCTCATATGTAGCAATCCAAGCGGCGTTACCGCAGCTGCAGATGCCATATGCCCCAGGAGCCTCTAAAAAGATTTTCCATGGGACCGCCGTCCTGCCCTTGAATGTATTCAAGCAGTTCTGCACCGCCTGGACTCGCTCCTCTGTTAGGCGCGCAGTCCGGGTGACGAATCCAGCTCGATACAGAGATAAGAGATCCTCTGTGTGGGACAGAGTTTGCTCTTCTCTCGATTGACCCGAAGGCCCAACAGGCTGAGGTGACGGAGCACCAGGTCCCTGTGTTTGCACAACTGCTCCCGAGACTGGGCCAGTATCAGCCAGTCGTCGAGGTAGTTGAGAATCCGAACGCCGTGTTCTCTGAGCGGAACAATGGCTGCCTCCGCGACCTTCGTGAAGACGCGGGGTGACAGGGACAGCACGAAGGGCAGGACTTTGCACTGATATGCCCTCCCCTCGAACGCAAAGCATAGGAACGGTCTGTGTCTCGGGAGAATGGAAACATGAAAGTACGCGTCCTTCAGGTCGATCGCTGCGAACCAATCTTGGGGACCGATGCACTCGGAAATGCGGTTCTGCATTAACATCCTGAACGGAGCTTGTGTAGGGTCCGATTCAGAACACGCAGGTCCAAGATTGGTCTTAACCCACCGCCTTTCTTGGGCACAATGAAGTAGGGGCTGTAGAATCCTGACTGGTCTGCAGCTATGCAGCGCCATACGCAACAAACTGTGATGCTTGATTGGACCACATAGGCCAGTCTTAGCTCCCCACGTGCATCAATGAGCCTTGGCCACCCATGACCCTGTCGCCGGTTCACCACACAAGAGCTGCCGTTTTGGAGATGCTCTAACCTAGTCGACTAGCCCTCACAACTTTTAATGCATTTTTTTGTTTTTGTGAGCATTACTGAAAGTTTTCACCTTCACTTAATAGCAGTCTATTTGAGTCCCTCAGTTGTCGCAAGTGAGAGAAGATTCTTGAAAACCATGCTTGAGGAACGTGGAGGATTTTTCTAAAGAGCAATGTTCAGTTTAACTGCCCAGGACAAACAAAGGATTCATGAACAACCATAAGAAAGCACAAATACTGTCGTTAAGCATCCAAGTAACAAAGCGCAGTATGTCACAGAAGTTTGGACACAATGACCAGAACTGAGGAAAAACTAAAAGAAGTATGTTTATTTGCAGATATAACATGAACACTATACATAAACAGGTAAGTGATGATACTTGCTTGATATCGTTAGCAGATGTGATAGGCTTGTATTGATCAATTTGAGTCTTACAGAACCGTTGAAGCCTACATAAGGGAAAACCGCAGAGATGACTGTAGATCAACTTGGATGAGGAAACAACAGTATCTAAGCAAGGGCATCAGGGCCATTAAGCAGATAAGTCCGTAGCATCAGCCAAGACAAGGCAAGACAATGACTGAGTGTATGATTGTGCTTGCGCATGTGCTCTTTATAGTGCTGCTGATTGGTGTTTGATGATGTCCAGGTGCATGTGATCAGTACTCTGGTGATGGTTGAGTGCTTGAGGGAGAGCCTGGCATGATTGTGACAGTATTAAGATGGATACGTAAACTTTTGAAATGGTTAATTTGTGTAAATTCAGTTATTAATTTGTCTTGTGGACTATTTGTCAACATCTGTTAGGAGAACAGCTTATTTAGGACAGTGCTAAATAAAATACAACATGCAATTTTTATGATCTCTCTTATTTTGTTAATATTAGTAATATATTCTACAAGGGGAATGCCAACATAATGAGCAGAACTGTAAAGAAGATCCCCCCACACTGATACTGAAAAAATATATGAAAAAAAAAAAATGCAGGAAAAAAATTACAAATTAAACAAACAAGAAAATGAAAAGTGAAAATATTTGAAAAGACAACTTTGATTGGTGAGATTGATGGAGCCAATTGTCAAACTTCAAGTAACATTACGGGAACCCCTTACAGGCTCTGTTTTTAGAATACAAATATCTCTAGGCGTTGTGCATGTATTATCCAAAGCAACAATTTAAGTTTGGATTTTACAAGGACAGGGGACAGCAGGCAGGATGCTGGGAGGGCTTTGTGAATTGCAGAAAACCACTAGAATACTCTGGGCCCCAGGGCCTTCACCCGTCTTCACTGCCACCATCATGAACTTTACGCCCAGAGCTGCAAAGTTCAAAACAAACACACCCTGTCTGACACATACATACTCAAACAAACAGTTTCTTAAAATAGATTGGGAGACTGACTGAGAAGATAAAGAATTAGATGCATTGGATGACCTCTTCAGCTGCTTTTAATATTTTTGTATGACATTTTCCCAGCATATACCCCAAAAGAAAGAACAAATAACAACAAATAAAACAAAATATGTCCCTAATAAAAATAAATAAATTAAAACAATTAAATTAAATAAAAATAATAATAATTCACAGTGGTTGCCATCAGGTTTCAGTGTGCCACAGTGGCATTACTTACATTGTGGTAATTGCCTGTTTTCAGAATTATCTGGATGCACTTGGCATTTGCATTTAACCTTTAATCATGTCTATAATTTGAAAAAATCTCTCTAAAGCATGATACTGCCCCTCGTCTAACGGTTGACTGTGCTGCATATCAAATGCAGCTTTGCTCCTATCAGATAACAAAAGACTGTCAAGTCAAGTCAACTTTATTTATATAGCGCTTTTAACAATGCAGATTGTTTCAAAGTGTTAAAAAGAAAAATAATGCAACAGAATATATTTTGATTATCATACAGTAACAATGTGGGCTTTAGATCAGCAATTAGATCAGTAATTTGGTCTATATGGTTAATTTAGTTTAATAATTAGATTTATTTTGAAATATATTTGAAAAATAGTTTTTCCCCAACTGAGCGAGCCAAGCCAGAGGCGACAGTGGAAAGGAAACCAAAACCCCATCAGGAGACCTAATGGAGAAAAATAAACCTTGGGAGAAAACAGGCTCAGTCGGGGGGCAGTTCTCCTCTGGCCAATTAACAAACAGCGTATTATTATTATTATTCTGGCCATTTTAAAGGTCAGAGGTCATAATAGATCTGAATATTAGAAAGATCTGAGACAACACGCCGGAGACGGGTTTATTGAGGATGATGTATCGATTAAATAATTATTAAAAATAAATCATTTGAAATATCGGAGTCATTACGCCGGAGACAGGTTTTTATTGAGGATGCCGTATTGATTAAACAATTACTAAAGTGTAATATTCGAAAGATCGGCAGCAACACACTGGAGACGGGTTGTTTTGAGGATGACATATCGATTTAAAGAATAATTTACTAGGACTATTCAAACAATCGGAGTCATCATGCCGGAGACAGGTTTATTGAGGATGCCGTGTCGATGAGGCAGCTTAAGGGGGAGTCTAAATGACACGGTCTCTGCAGACACTTCAGGGTCATGTGTTGGTCACATCTGGTTGCAGGTTCACCGTCTGATCTGGATACAGCCTGGGTCCGGCTGACTCCAGTAGACCTCGGGATAAAACAGAGACACTAACATTAGCGTAGATGCCATTCTTCTGATGATGTAACGAGTACATCAGGTGATATGGGAAGTGTTCCCGGTTCCGGCTGACCTAGATAATGCAGCCTAATAATCATTTAATTTAAAAAAAGTGTTTTATGTGTATGCCATAGAAAAGAGATGTTTTTTTAGTCTAGATTTAAACTGACAGAGTGTGTCTGCTTCCCGAACAATGCTAGGAAGACTGTTCCAGAGTTTAGGTGCTAAATAGGAAAAGGATCGACCGCCTGCAGTTGATTTTGATATTCTAGGTATTATCAACTGGCCAGAGTTTAGAGACTGCAGTAGACGTGATGGAGTATAATGTGTTAAGAGCTCACTCAAGTACTGGGGAGCTAAACCATTTAGTGATTTGTAAGTAATAAGCAAGATTTTAAAATGTATGCAATGTTTAATAGGGAGCCAGTGCAGTGTTGACAGAACCGGGCTAATGTGTTCATACTTCCTGGTTCTAGTAAGAACTTGAGCTGCTGCGTTTTAGACCAGCTGGAGTTTGTTTATTAAGCGAGCAGGGCAACCACCCAGTAGCGCATTACAATAATCTAGCCTTGAGCTCATGAGCTCATTAACTGTTCAGCATTTTCCATTGAAAGCATGTGCCGTAAATTAGATATATTTTTAAGATGGTAGAATGCAGTTTTACAGATGCTAGAAACATGGCTTTCAAACGAAAGATTGGTATCAAACAGCACACCCAGGTTCATAACTGACGACGAGGACTTGACAGAGCAGCCATCGAGGGTAAGACAGTATTCTAGGTTACTACTTGTTGAGCTTTTTTGTCCAATAATTAAAAATTCTGTTTTTTCTGAATTAAGTTGCAGGAAATTACTGATCATCCAATTTTTTATATCATCTATACATTCCGTTAATCTTGTGAATTGGTTAGTTTCTTCAGGCTTCCTAATGATATCTCCCAGTGGTAGCATGTAAAGGTGAAGAGCAATGGCCCTAGAACTGAGCCCTGCGGTACTCCATACTGAATTTGTGATCGGTGTGACATCTCTTCATTTATTGCTACAAATTGATAAAAGTCAGATAGGTATGATTTAAACCATGCAAATACAGGTCCACTAATGCCTACATAATTTCTGAGTCTATTCAAAAGAATGTTGTGGTCGATAGTGTTGAATGCAGCGCTAAGATCGAGCAACACTAACAAAGAGATACAACCACGATCGGATGATAAGAGTAAATAATTTTTAACTCTGATGAGAGCAGTCTCAGTACTACGATACAGTCTAAATCCTGATTGAAAATCCTCACAGATACCATTTCTTTCTAAAAAGGAACATAATTGTAAAGACACTGCATTTTCAAGTATTTTTGAAAGAAAGGGTAGATTTGAGATTGGCCTGTAATTGACTAATTCTGTAGGATCAAGTTGCGTTTTTTTAATAAGTGGTTTAATAATAGCCAACTTAAAAGTACATATCCTAATGACAAAGATGAATTAATGATATTAAGAAGAGGATCCATGACCTCTGGTAGCATCTCTTTTAATAGCATAGTCAGTATAGGGTCAAGCATACATGTTGTTGATTTAGATGAATTAAAGAGTTTAGCCAATTCTTCTTCTCCTATAGAAGTGAAAGAGTGTAATGTTTCCTCAGTGACACTACGATGCTCTGTCTGATGTGATACTGTAGTAGACAGCTGCATGGTTATAATTTTCTTCCTAATATTGTCATTCTTACACGTAAAGAAGTTCATAAAGTCATTACTGCTGTGCTGTTTACAAACATCAGAAGTTGAAGCTTTATTCTTGGTTAATTTAGCCACTGTATCGAATAAATACCTAGGTTTGTGTTTGTTTTCTTCTAAGAGAGTCGAGAAATAAGCAGATCTAGCAGTTTTTACGGCCTTTCTGTATGCGATCATATGTTCTTTCCACAAATTACGAAAGACCTCTAGTTTTGTTTTCTTCTAGTTGGGCTCCATTTTTCTGGCTGCTGTTTTAAGGGCCCGGGTGTGCTTGTTGTACCACGGCATTGGACTATTTCCTTTAATCTTCTTTAAGCGCAGGGGAGCGACTGTGTCTAAAGTACTGGAAAAGAGAGAGTCAATAGTTTCTGTTGCAACATCGAGTTCCTCTAAGCTATCTGGAATGCTGAGGAGATGATACTGATTAGGAAGATTATTTAAAAAGCAATCTTTAGTCGCAGCGGTGATAGTCTACGAAAACGGGTGGACGGCTTTGTAGCTTTAGCTAAATTAAGTATACATGATCTGAGATGTCGTCGCTCTGCTGCAGAATTTCAACGGTATCAACATTTATTCCATGTGACAATATTAGGTCTAAAGTATGATTATGGCGATGAGTAGGTCCTAACACGTGTTGACTAACTCCAATAGAGTTTAGAATGTCTTTAAATGCCAATCCCAATGTGTCTTTTTCATTGTCTACATGGATATTAAAATCACCAACAATTAGTAATTTATCTACGGCCAAAACTAGCTCTGATAGAAAATCAGCAAATTCTTTGATAAAGTCTGTTCTGCTCCGGTACGCTTTTGTATTCTTTTGTATTCCACTCTGTATTATTTGTTAATTGGTTGATTTTATGTAAATTTCTTCCTATAATAGTAAGGGGATGGTAAATGATGGTTCGCATGGAAAACTTACTTTCATAATGCTTTTGTGATAAAGAACCTATATTCCCTCAAGTCTATTTGACAGTGTTTCCCAACCCTGTTTTATGAAGCACACCAACAGTATTTGTGAATTCCACTCGGAAGTGAGCATCCCTATGCCCCATTCACTCTGAAAGGCCCTTGAAGTGATGACTTTGAGGGAGCAATGTGTCATAATGTAGCTGTTTGGCATTTGCATTTGCATTTAACCTTTAATCATGTCTATAATTTGAAAACAGAGTAAAAGCTCTTTAAAGCATGACACAAGGGAGCAATGAATGACAATGAATTTTACTCATTAGCTTCACCTGGAATGTTACCATGACAACGCAGCTGAGCGTCCATCACCCCATTAGCTAATCTTACATAAGGAATTTCTTATTATTGCTGTTAATATAATGGATGCAAAGAATATATTGTAAAAAATGGCAGGAATTTACAGGATTAAAGAGTTTTACAGGATTAGTGAGAAATTTACAGTGAAATGAATGCATGCTGGATCATTTTCTTATCAATTACTGTTAATTAGCAGCAAAATGATGCTGACATCACAGTTATTTACTGCTCTTGTTTTACTGTGAATTCGCATGATAAACCTGTTACAGTAGTAAACTTTCTTACAGGTTAAACAACCTGTAAGAAATTATATTGTTTACTACTGTAATTGTTTTGAAGTCACCATAATGCAGATCAGTGTTCCATTTGCTGGGAAACTTAGACCATGCAAATTCATATACATTTGTTTTTTTTTTGGATCTGTCCAAGTCATAAGTGTGACAAAATTGAATAGAACAAAATCTAATTGGCTGATTTTAAGTTAGTCAAGCTATACTACTATTAGTAGTATTTTTTCAGCATGAAGATTTTACCAATATCTTAAATCAAATTCATAATTGTTTGTATAGTAAAGCAGTTGCTGAGATTTATCTTTGAAAGGTGTGACATCAAGATTTTTTTTCTTCCATCACCTAATGTGCACATACACAAATACTTGCAAAACACAAAAATGGAGACACTCAACAATAATATTAATTTAAAAAGAAATCTGAACATTATAAAATAACCAACAAACTGCTTAAAGTGAACCAAGATCAAGTTCAGCAGCACATATAAATCCAACAAGAATCAAGGAACTTAGCATAATCTATTACTGCTGTATACTGCATGCTGGATATCTTACATATGCACTATAGAAATACAGATTTCACAAGACATTTCCAAGATTGCACTTAGATATGAGAGAAGTCCTACTGTGGAATTTCTTTAAAATTTAACAGTGTATTGATTTCATTCGTTTGAACTAATTTACTGTTTGTACAGACATTGTTACACCATATTTTCTTACTGATGAAGCTCTGGGTTTAACAAAAGTTCCAAGTTTTCAGTCGTAATTATGACTTTGTGGTGGCATCTAAGTGTGTTCATGTAATAAAAACTCATAAATAAGATCTTTCCGACTTGAGCACAGAATTAACCCCAGTGTTGTCAACTATTTTCAAAGGAAAGTAACAAAAGCCTGACCAAAAAGTCGCTAAATGTTGCTATAACGCGTCAATTAGCAGTTTCGCTAAAAGTATATTAGCATATACATGTGTTCTGCCTGCCTAATGTGTTTTCTCTCCTAATCCATGCTCACATACTGTATTTTAAAATAATATATTAGACCTATAGCTGACTGTCCAATAAAGATGTTCTCATTTCCTATATCTATTTATCATACAATATAATGAGTATGATATATTGAATGACACATATAATGATTTTATATGTGTTGAGAGATGTCAGAAACTTGACTAAAGCTCTGTGATAGTGAGTAATATAAGTGATAAGCACAAGAGAAGAATGGAATCATAACGGTCAAACTAAATTCTTTCAATATAAAACTAAGAAAGAAGATAAGTGATATATCCATGGCAACACCTTATGACCTGAAATGGATGGGTCAGATAAGGGAGAAATCCAAATATTTTGCTATTTAACTGAAGTCGAAAGTATATTTCTTTTCTTTTTTTTACGCATTCATGAGCATATGCACACAGTCAAATGGACAGCGTTTCGAAGTACATTTATTTTGACTTGTATGTGTACACAGGTGACACATGCCCAGTTTTAAGCAATCTCTTGTCGTGAGTTAAAATCCATGTAAATACAGCAAAAAAAAGGTAAATGCACATGTGCAACCTGCAGTACACACGGTTACAAAAATTTGGCGGTGCCCTGACCCTCGGGTCAAAAATGAAGTATACTTTGGCCTTCAATGTGTCTGGAATTTTCCCTTGTTTTATTGACCACCAAGTAAAAATGATATGTCCATTTGATTAACTGTGCAGTTTGAGGCATCATTCATGTCTGTAGCACCAACAATGTGGGTTTTTCAAAAGTATGAGGAATAGCAATGTAAGGCACCACTACATATGAATTCAAAAATATTTAATCAAATGATTACATCATATTTGATAGCCATGCAAAATTGAGTAATGGTTTAGCATGAGAAGGTATTATAAGCACATCACAATGTCATGTTTCAGGCACTCTATTTGCATAATTCTGTGATTTTGCAATAATGACAGTTTGAAAGACACCTAATTAATGAATTCTGTTTACAAAAATTGTTTTAAAACATTACCTCATGGCCTTGTGTCACATCAGTAAAATCACACTCTCTGGAGAGGCAGAGTCATACAGGCTCAGCCAAGTCCTCATTGTGATTCTTTTTAATTCTTTGAGCATTTTAAATAATTGAGGCAATATAGCACAGAACATTTTCTTTTTCTTTTGCACACACACTGTGATAGGCTCCCGTGACACCACATTGGACAATTGGCTTGGAAAAGGATGTATATAAAATGTACTGAATTGTTTACTGCATGTTGTTCTTTACTGCACAACTTACTAAAATACCTGATTCTGATATCAGATATTTTGTAGAATTGTATAATTGATTCACATATTGTATTTTAGTACTGTTTATTTACACATTCACACTGCCCTATGTATTTTAGATATATCTACTAATAGAATACAAATGGCCATGGTTTATTTTACAGTGTTACACTTGTCACATGTAATTAGTATAGTGATAACAGTAAAAGTCTGACTGGACATCCCACAAGGGGCCCACAAGGGTCAATT
Organism: Gobiocypris rarus; assembly: GCA_023029165.1. Lineage (NCBI taxonomy): Eukaryota > Metazoa > Chordata > Actinopteri > Cypriniformes > Gobionidae > Gobiocypris > Gobiocypris rarus. The sequence goes on from CM040927.1 coordinate 8,986,017, forward strand.
CTTGCACCACTCCTATTAAACCTGTATATGCTGCCATTGAGCCAAATTATGGAAAAAAACAAAATTGCTTTCCACAGCTATGCTGACGACACTCAGATCTACTTAGCACTATCACCTAATGACTATACAGACCCATTGACTCCCTGTGCAAATACATTGATGAAGTTAAAGGGATAGTTCACCCAAAAATGAAAATTTGATGTTTATCTGCTTACTCCCAGGGCATCCAAGATGTAGGTGTGTTTGTTTCTTCAGTAGAACACAAATTAAGATTTTAAACTCCAACCGTTGCTCATATAATTCATGTCAATAGGGCATATTTCTATGAGAGCCACTATGAGAGTAAAAACACAGACATACAGTATTAATCCATATTAAACCCTGTGGCTCGTGGCGACACATTGATGTCTTAAGACACGAAACGATCGGTTTCTGCAAGAAACTTATCAGTATTTGAGTTATTTTTTACCTTATATCAGACGAACCTCATCTTTGATTCCCGAATGCATGCTTCCGCCGGAGAAGGTCAAAACAATATATATATATATATATATATATATATATATATATATATATATATATATATATATATATATATATATATATATAGATAGATGCCTCATTAGTGCCTGCGTGGATTGCACAGATTGGTCGAATGAGGGATCTATGTAAATATATATCTATGATTGCAGAAACTGATCGTTTCGTGTCTTAAGACATCATTGTGTCGCCACAAGCCACAGGGTTTAATATGGATTAATATGTCTGTGTGTTTTTACTCTCATAGTGGCTCTCATAGAAATAGACCCAATTGACATGCATTATATGAGCAAAGCTTGGAGTTTAAAATCTTCATTTGTGTTCTACTGAAGAAACAAATACATCTTGGATGCCCTGAAGGTAAGCAGATACACATCAAATTTTCATTTTGGGGTGAAAATATATAACTAGCCACTCTGGCTAAGTTAACAACAGGAAAGCCCCCGGCAGAGAGAGGCTTCCCAACGACTGGACCAGAGGAGTCATTTTGCCCTTCTGGAAACGTAAGGATGACAGGCTAGTCTGCTGCAGCCACAGAGTCATTACCCTTCTCTCCATCCCCGGCAAGCTCTTTACCAGGATTTTGTTCACTCTTCCTCTCCCAGCCATCAGAAGCAGCCGCAGTCCCCAGCAGGCTGGCTTCATGCCTAACCGCTCCACAACCGACCAAATCTCTGCCGTTTGCTTGCTGATAGAGAAGACCTATGAATTCCGTAAAGACCGCCATCTTTACATCGGGTTCATAGATCTGAAGGCTGGCTTTGACACCGTTTGCCACACTTCACTGTGGAGTATCCTAGGAGCACCACCTAAGATCTTTGCCCTGTTCAAGTTGCTTTTTAGCAACGCTTAGAGCTGTGTCCGCATCGTTTCCCATCTCCAGTGGTGTCCGCCAGGGCTGCGTGGCTGCTCCTGACCTCTTCAACTGCATCATTGACTATCTGATGTCCAGGGTTTGTGAGCGGGTCCCCGGAGTGTCCTTCGGCAGCCTCACCCTGACTGACCTGAAGTATGCTGACGACACCATCCTGCGCAGCACGTCCTACAGCCAGCTGAGAGACGCTCTGAGCATATTACAGTGAAGTGGCTAAGAAGCTTGGCCTCCAGGTGAGCTGGATGAAAACCAAGTTCATGTACGTCGGTGAAAGACCGCATCCACCTTCCCTGCGGCCTGGCAATGACACTGTAGAGCCTGTCAAGAACTTTGTGTATCTGGGATCCATAGTGACGGACAACGGGGACCTAAAACCAGAGATTACCCGCAGAAGAGTCCTGGCTGCCTCAGCCCTGCAGTCTCTCTGGAAACCACTATGTTGGCACCAGACCATCTCACGCAAGATGAAACTTTGGATTAACAACTCAGCAGTACTCTCCATCCTGCCTTATGGCACGGAGACTTGGCCCTTAAATAAGTCACTGGCTGCAAGATTAGATGGCTTTGATAGCAGGGCTCTCAGAACCAACGAGAACATCAGGTGGCCCAAGCAGGTCTCTAATCAAGTGATTAGAGCCCGCATGTGCCGGCCCAGGGCATCCTGCCTAGCTGCACAACATCGCTCATGCTGGTTCGGCCATGTCCTCCGCCTCCCTCCTGACCATCCGACGAGAGCCATTCTCCAGTTTGATCCGAGAGCCGCAGTCTGGAGACGACCACGAGGTAAACCCCGCACCCGATGGCTTGACGTTCTTGCGGGCGACCCCCAACAACATGGAGTTGCTGTGGAGGATGCAGAGCAGCTGGCACAAAACCGTCAACACTAGAAAAAACTGGTTCATCTGGTTGGCTCAACACACATAGGATAGGACACCCCCCTACCCATTGCAGGAGCTAAAATAGAGAAATAATAGGTGAACTATCCCTTTAACTTTTTTTTCTATAGACAGTACTCACAAAGGTATAACGATCATGATTAACTTAAAAATTCCCCGGAGTTGTCCTTTAAATACCAACCCAACAGATCACTCAGATCATCGGGATCAAGACAGTTAGAAATACCAAGAGTTCACTCAAAGCAAGGAGAGTCTGCGTTTAGCTATTATGCCAGCCGCAGCTGGAACCAGCTTCCAGAACAGATCAGATGTGCTCCAACAGTAGTCACATTAAAATCCAGACTCAACCCAAAGTACATGTTGTTAATTAATATTACTTAGTATAATATTTATAATTACACTGTAACAACACCTTGAAATAAAGTAATTTACAAGCTACAGTAGTGTCCAAAAGTGATGTCTGGCATTTTCACCCTTTATTCAAATATGATTCAAAATTTGTTAAAGATTTTGTTAGCACATTGCATGCTCATGCTTGCAGTCAACTGTTTTATAACACTTAAAAATTAGAAATATATAAACATATAAACTTTTTTGTGCCGATTACGCTTTACGTTCTGTAGAAACATTACTGTATATGTAATTTCAATATAGTAGAATATATTTATTATACAAGTGCAAGTTAAATAACAATTAAATTACATCTGAATTGATCATTCTATTATCAAAACACAGTGTACGTGAGATTCCCTTACTCAGAAAATTTTAAAGGCCATCAATAAGTATACACACACACACACACCCTAATCACCACCAGGTTTGTATGGATTCCACTGTTTTATTCAACATGTCAGTTACAGACTCTAATTATAGCTTTCACCAGCTCAATGAAAGTGATTATGTGGTGTAATTATTCTAAATGCAATTAAGAATGGTGTCGTAATAAAAGGTCATATGACATTTGGTAAAGCACTTTCATTGCGTGGTATCCCTAAAAGCAGATCGTACTCTAGCATGTGCAAGCACAGCTACATTAATTTTTAAAAAGGGAGAGTGAGTTGCCCTTTCTAGCTCTTGTCTTTTGGTCAAGAGCTCAAGCGTGGTGAAATAAATGCATCATGGCAATTAGAAGGGTTTTTGTCCGGGCTTGTATGAACTTAGCTTGACAAATGAGGTAGAAGACAACCTGCCGTGATCTTTTTTTACCCAGTCAGAGTCTTCACTCGATCTCTTTTTGTGTTACAGTCACTCAGAGGACTGAGTGGACAAACAAAGAACTGAGCTTCAATGGATGAAAAAATTGCCAATGCCATGTCATTTTAGACATGTTTTTTTAATCTCTCTCTGGACTACATCTGGTACTGAACTTGAAATAGATTTTGATATGAGAATTTTAGGTCTCAAACTGCAGCATTCATTCAGGAAGAAAAAAAACAAAAACAAAGACTGAGAAGAATGAGAAGCTGTATAGAGGCAAATGATAAAGAAATTTGGTTCAGTGCAGAGGCACTGGAAGAACCTTTTTACTATAGTAAAATACATATTTGTAAACACACATCTTACATCTTCAGACTGTATTGATGTGGAGATTTGATCAGAGTGTTTCCTCTTCTTAGAGATTTCACACCAATATAAGATATGGAAAGATATTCATGATGTTCTACCTGTTAATGGCTCTTGAATGTCTTCATTCTTCTGTGGAACTAAAATACACCATACTGACTTGACTGCATCAACAACACCACAACAAAAGTAATTATGGTTTAGCTGAGTTGTGAGGTTACAGTCTGTACTAAATGTGACGAGAGAAATATATTCAGTGCCATGAAATTATACAAAGACAATAATACAACTTCTCTTTCCATTGTCATCATAAGCTGCATCCAACATACAACACAGCCAGTTTTTTAAATAAATCAGTCAAAGTGATAAAAAAGATCTAATTAGAGATCTGTTTGAATCAGATTACTTTTATGTTTATCACATTCACATTATCTTGTAACAACTGGCATATCAAATTGGTGCAACAACAACAAAAAAATGCTTAGCATTTATGTGTATTGTGCAATTGTGACCAATTATTGGGGAATTAAAATAATTTGCAATAATTTAATAAAATTAACAAGATTGTTGTAAAATAATTGCTATATTTACAGATCTCTTCTAAATATTATTAAAGGGGTCAGGAACTGAGAAATCCAATTTTCCTTGCGATTTTGACATATATACATATACATATATTGATTAGTGCCTGCGCGGATCGGTCGAATGAGGCATCTACATAATATACATCTATGATTATATCTATGTTTTTTTTTTTTTAAATAAAGGTTTCTGAGGGATATCAGATTGTATTTGTGTTTTTATTGTACTTACCCTGTAACTACAAAAAACAAGAGGGGAACAAGAGCCACTTTAATTTACAGCCCGCACATTTATACTTACCCTGTAATTACATGAAACAAGAGGGGAACAACAGCCACTTTAATTTACAGCCTGCACATTCATAATTACCCTGTAACTACATGAAACAAGAGAGGAACAAGAACCACTTTAATTTACAGCCCGCACATTCATACTTACCCTGTAACTACACAGATAATTACCTCTTAATTAAAAATACTTACAATATAAATAATTAGTTTTTTTTCCTGAAAGTTAGCCCTTTATTCCCCCAATATTACATATTGTTCTCTTATATATACATATATATACATAACTATACTGTAGTATAACTATAGTTACACTATAATTACCAAACGTTATGCTTTAAATTTGCTTTAATTATGCAGTACATTCCGGGCCGTAATTTTAAGCGTTACCGTAGTCTCTCCATGACTTATATCATGAGCAGTTTTATTTACAACACAACAAAACAATGCATTCATCTATGAAAACATTTTAAAGGGAAAGTGACATGTGAAGGCCAAGTATGGTAAGCAATATTCAGAATTTTTCCTCTGCATTTAACCTATCCAAGGTAGTGCTCATGCACTAGGAGCAAGCCATGGACACACACACCCGGAGCAGTGGGCAGCCATTTTTGCTGTGGCTCCCTAGGAGCGATTGCGGGTTAGGTACAGCGTTCACTTTCAGTCAGTTTTACTTAAAAGCCAATAATCTTCGAGCTTTACAAAACAAGCAAATGAATTAGCATAATGCGACTCCGCCCCACATTGTGGGTATAAAAGGAGGAGCATTATGTTTCTGCTTCGAAGCCTAGTGTATCACTTGCCTTCTGAGCTTCTCTCTACAAGTTAGACAAGGGACTCTTCAGCTATGTCAGTGTTACGGTACGTTCCAGCGAGTTCCGTATTCCTGGTGCTGATCTGTGAAGTGATCTGTCACAGAGTGTGTGTTCTCCCTGGGCACTTTGGCGCTGCTGCACAGGTTTTTTCTTCTAAAAGAGCTACACGAGCATGTCTTTTTCAAGATGTCTCGCCCAAAAAAGACATGCCCATGTTTCTGGGTGTGGTCACATCATTCTTCCGCCTGACAGCCGTGAGTGCTGTCTGACATGTTGAGTTATATACGCACTGATGCAGCTCGCACAGGTGTTTAGATCAAGACTCAATGACCTCAGAAGGGGTAGAGTCCCCTCTGTCATACCCCAATTAGTTCCTCTTTGTGTGGACCTTCTTTGGCTGATGACCAGGGTGATCTGAGGATTATGGTGTAAGCCAACCCGAAAAAAAAGCTAGAGTCTGACCCAGAGTTGACAGCCATGCTTTCCAGGGTAGCTGTGAACATGGGGCTGGACTGGAAACCTCCACCTCAGCCCAAGTGTTCAAGGCTGGACGATTGGTTCCTGGGCATGATGCACGCTGATCGCCTGCTACCGCCCCCCAGGGCCATTTTTCCCGGAGATGCATGAAGAAGTGACCAGTTCTTGAAGGGCACTTTTTACTGCCTGTAATCGTTCTGGTGCGACCTCAAGGGCGCCCGTCCAAAGCCTGTGGGTTCTGGTTCACTTTAGTGACAGAGGTTTACAGGGCTGCGGGCCAGGCCGTGTCTACTTTGCATGCCATGCCCCTTCTACAGTATACCAGGCTAGGGTTAAAAAAAAAAAACATGTTCGAGGGTGGTGCTGACCCATGCAGGAAGTGCGCACTGCCACTGACTTTGCTCTCAGAGCGACACGGGTCACTGCGCAGCCCCTGAGTCAGGTGATGTCCACCTTGGTGGTCCAAGAAGTGCCACCTATGAGTTTGGCATATGAGGATCTCTGAGTGAACCGTTTTGCTCGACTCCCCCGATCTCCCAGACCAGCCCCTTTGGCAGCGCGGTCGATGACTTTGCCCAGCAATTCTCGGCCACCCTGAAACAGCCTGAGGTTTCTCAGACCCCTGCGGCTCCCGTCCCTCCTGCTCAACCCAGCAGCAGCCTTCACTCAGGACGCAGCCTGGAGAAGGTCACCGCTAGGTGACACACCCCGTCTCCACCCTAAGCCTGCTACATCTGCTAAGCAGAACTCCTGAGACGGACAGCTCGGAGTTAGGTGTCAGTTCTTCAGGAGATGGGAGCAGGACCACTCCTTCCCCCAGTGGAGGGCCAGGGGAGAATTACTTGTTTTCCACCGGTGGTGTCTAATATTAGGACTGGCCTCCCTACCTCTGATCCCCAGAGGGCTTAGAATTAATGCGGAGTCCGCTATAACATGGCAGATGAGATCACCCCTGTCATGTGTGTGGAGGTCGACTCCCTACTGGCGAGGAGTGTGGCCGAGATCGCACCTCCAGCCGAGATGGAGTCCGGCTTCCACAGCCCTGACTTCATGGTACCTAGTAGAAGAGATGGGTCACGACCATTCCTGGACCTATGTATCTTGAGCTGAACCATTCCTAGGATTCCATTTTCAAGATGTTCACAGCATAAAGCATTTTCGTATGTGTTCGTTCACCGGATTGATTTGAAGGACACATACTCATGCTCCATTCTTCCCCGACCCAGACCATCTCTTCAGTCTGCCTTTGGGGGGCAGTCATACCAGTGCACAGTTCTCCCATTCAGGTAGCCCTGTCACCTTGCGGCTTCACTGAAGTCATCGAAGCAGCAATGACCTTCAGGTCATTTGAGGAAAGAGCAAACTCTTCTCTGAAGAGGATCGCATCATGTGCAGTCAATGCTGACTTGCCTTCTCCATCGGGGCAAGAATGCAGTCCCACTGAAGTTATATTCAGAGGATCCTGGGGCATTTGGCATCCGTAGCCGCGGTAATGCCGCTCTGGTTGCTTCACATGAGACCGCTTCAGCACTAGCTTCGCGATTGAGTCTCGAGATGGGCATAGCAACAGGACACGCTTTGGGCCCCAGTGGCTCGAGCTTGTCATCATACCTTCACTCCGTGTGAACCTCATTTTTTTACAAGCTAAAGTTCCCTTAGAATGAGTTTCTGGCATACTAATGCTTCTGTCATCGGCTGGGTTGCCATGCACAACTGACATTCTGCCACAGGTTTTTGCAAAGGACCCCAGGCTTACAGCGTGTTAATTGCCTCGAGTTGCTGGCCGTAAGCTTTCCTCTGCACCGCTTTCGAGCCCTGCTTTACTGGTCCGTTCCCACATCACGGTGACAGTAGCATACACCAACCGATAAGGTGGTCTAAATTCCCACTGGATGTTGTAACACGGCCACCATCTCCTCCGTGGAGTCTGAAGCATCTGAGGCGCTTCGTAACGTTCATCCCTGCGAAACTGAGTCGTGCAGCCTTGGAAGCCGAGCTTTCACGTGTTCAACCACTTAACCGGAGGAATGGAGACTCCATCCAGACTCGAGCTGGCTATTCTCACGTGTTAACCTGAGACCCCAGTTTGGATATGTGCCCAAGATTCCCACCTCTCTAGGTACTGAACCTGCAAGCGCTGCTTTGGAGGATACCCAGCCTTGGCACTGTGCTGTCCAGTACCCACCCTTGCGCTTACGTAGACCGGTCACAGTGTTCAGGACCTCAGACCAGTTCTTATCTGTTCGGAGGGCAGCAGAAAGGGAAGGCTCTCTCCAATCTGAGGTCGTCTTGCCATTGAACTTATGGATCAGGGCATGCAATGCCCACTAGGGGTCTCGGCACACTCCACTGAGTGTTGCCTCATTTTGGGATTAGCTAACAGACTGCAGGCTGGGCAACACCCAACACATTCGCTAGAAATGTGTCTGAGATTATTAAAACATAATGTCAGAGTGTAGCCAGTTTTTCTTGTGTATTCGCCCCAAGGGGCCAGTAACCGGACAGGCTCAGGTGTCTTCGCTTGCTGTGCCATTCCACTCCACGGACTGCATGCATGCGCTTATTCACTCAGGTAAGTTTCTCAGTAAGCCCTGAGTTCCTCCAGCACTTTTGATGCCGGCACCAGAGTGCATGCCCAGATCGTCAGCCCTTGTGTTAGGCTAGGGGTTAGGTGCCTTGATTAAGGGCACCTCATTTCCTGCAGGTATTGAGAATCAAAAATGCAACCATTGGGATACCAGTTTGACTCTCTAACCATTAGGCCATGACTGCCTTTTTATTTGAGAAGGATGAGATCCAATAAACTAGAGTACTTTTCTTCATTTAGACCAGGAGCTGCTTCTGATGTGTATATCCTAAAAAAAAAGTTTCTACTGTTTTTAATGCTTCAGCTATACGAATGTCTGAATTGTTATTATCAGCTACAGTGTTGGCCAAAATGATTAGAACTCTTGACATATTTAAGAGGTTTCAGTTGTTGAATTGACCATTACAATACCCATAAAACTTATGAAATATCTACAAAGTCAGAGATAGGAATCTGCTGGAACATTGAAGGTGGTGGACTGGCCCTCTCAAAGTTTGAACCTCAACCCCATCGAGCACATTTGGGGTGAGATGGAAAATAAACTGGACAGATCTTTCTTTCTTTCTTTCTTTCTTTCTTTCTTTCTTTCTTTCTTTCTTTCTTTCTTTCTTTCTTTCTTTCTTTCTTTCTTTCTTTCTTTCTTTCTTTCTTTCTTTCTTCGAACAACAACCAATAAAATAATAAAAATAAAGTAAAATATGAACATACAACAATTGTGTTACCACATAAACGCAATATCAAAAGTAAAATTACATGTGTTCGAAAAGGAGCGGGATGAAGCAAAAAGCTTGTTATTTTCCCACCCCTTATATAACCATACAAAATTTCATCATATATGAATTATCCCATATCCTTATTGCACAACAACCATTAAACAAATACATTAAATAAAATAAAAAATAAGAAAAAATATCTTATACTCAATCTTTTAACATTATTCTTGTTCCACCTCATAACCTTTTAGTAACTTGATTTTTTACAACTTTTTAAACTGTTTAAAGTTTGTACAGTATTTTAACACCTGTTCCAACTTATTCCACAACCTCACCCCACATATAGTGAAGCACATAGTTCTTATATTGAGCTTTTTAAAGTTTAATTCATCTCTCAAATCATACCTACCCTGCCTCTCCATAAACATTTTATATTTTCCGGAAGTATTATTTCTTGCTTTAAACATGACTTGTGCCATCTTAAATATAACCAAATAAAAAAAACTTTAGTATATATGATTTCAAGAATAGTGAATTTGTGTGTTCAAGATATCCGACATTATTTATAATTCTGATTGCTCTCTTTTGTAACGACTGTAGGTTGGTTTTGTAGGTATTTCCCCAGATTTCCACACAATAACTTAAGTTAGGCACTATGAGTGTATTATACAGCATATAGAGTGATTTATTATTCAAAATATATCTTGTTTTATTTAATATTGTCTTTACCAGTTTTGCTTCAATTAGTTTTATATGTGGTTTCCAGCTAATTTTGTGGTCTAAAATAACACCAAGAAATTTAATTTCTTAGACTCGTTCTATACTAATATTGTTCATTTTAAATTCTATTTCAGGTTTAATATAATTTTCAAATAACAATCTTTGTTTTAGCTATATTAAGTGATAATTTATTTTCATCAAACCAGCATTTTAATTTAATCATTTCATTTGCTAATGCATTCAGAAGCTGGTGTAAGATATCCCCTGACCAAAAAATATTTGTATCATCAGCAAACAAGATAAATTGTAATATATTTGATACTCTACAAATATCATTAAAATACATTATGAAGAGTTTTGGGCTAAGGACCGATCCCTGTGGTACTCCACAAGTCAAATGCTTTCTTTAAATTTATAAATATTCCTAACACATATTGTTTAGTTTCTATACAATTTGTAATTTCCTCAATTAATTCCATTAAAGCTAAAGATGTTGATCTGTTTATCCGGAATTTTAGATAATGTTTCCTAAAAATTATCTAATCTTTCTGTAAACAGTTTTTCCAGGATTTTGGAGAACTGTGGCAGTATAGAAACGGGCCTGTAATTTGTGAAAAGGTGTTTATCTTCTGTTTTATATAATGGTATTCCTTTCGCTACTTTCATTTTTTCTGGAAATGTAGTTGAAAAGACAAATTAGCAATATGAGTTAATGGTTCTGAAATTTCTTCAATCACTTTTTACTAAACTCATATCAATATTATTCCAGTCCACAGAAGATTTATTTTTGCACTCTCTTACAATGTCTACTATCTCGTTCCTTTCCACTGCTCTTAGAAAAATTATTATAACATTCTTTTTTACACCCCCTCATAATACTAATTAATTTATTCTTATAGTTTTTATATTTATTTTCAGCTTCTTGGGTGCGAAATTTAATAAAATATCTATAAAGTGTGTTTTTCTTCTTACAGGCATTTAATAAACCTTTTGTGATCCATGGACTATTTGTTTGACTACTATGCTTGTTTCTATATTGTTTTACAGGACAGTTTTTATCATACAATGATTTAAAAATATTTAGAAATTCATTATACGCTGTGTCAATGTCATCCTCTTCATATACTATATTCCGATTTTGTTCCATTAATTCACTCTTGAACGCATTTATGTTTTCTACCATTCTTGCTCTTTTGTATAAAGTGATATAACTATATCATTAGGTTTTCTATACTTACAGTAATAAACAATAAAAACAGGTAAATGATCACTAATGTCTTTTTTTAATAGTCCACTCTCTATATTGTCATCCAAATATTTGTAAATATATTATCAATTAATGTGGCACTATGAGATGTGATTCTACTGGGTCTACTGATTGTTGGATACAAACTATACATTATATTAATAAAATCTTCTGTCAATTTGTGCTTTTTTGGATTTAATAAATCTACTATATTAAAGTCTCCACATATGAACATAGTCTTTTGCGATGTAAATTGTATTATTCAAAGGAAAGCTTCTGGCTTCAGTTGCAGAAGGCATGGGATAACATTAGTGTTGAAGTTCTCAGGAGATGCCAGAGAGATGTGCTGCTGTAATTGCTGAAAAGGGTGAATAAAAGTCGATAAAAACAGTATGACTCACTTCATCTGATATTTGTTGTGCTCAGAGCAACCATCTGTATGTTTCATGAACATTATGGGACCCACTTTATATTAGGAGGGCTTTACTACTATGTACTTACATTTTAGTTAATCATTTGATACAAGGCACTTATTGTGTACATACAGATTTTGATATTATTTTTACATAAAAAAACACCTGCATGTAATTACATCTGTAATTAATTTCTGTAATTATATTTATAAATACACTGTTGACCATTCCCTTACCCCTACCCTTAAACCTGCCCATACCACCACAACTGTCACTAACTTTACCCATATCCCACCTCAATATCAGCAAGAGTGTTTTGCAATACAATATAAACACAATAATTGCATTGTACTTATTATTGATAAGTACAATGCACCTATAGCGATTCACCACATATTGTGTTACAGTTAATGAAAGACTCGACCTCTCAATAGTAGACATGTAGTTTTACCACAGGAGAAGGTGTTTTAAAGGACACTGAAGGAAACTTTACGCAGCTCTTTTCACTATACAACAGTTCATAATGACCACATCTGTCAATCTAAAGGCAAAGGACACCATAAGCATCAAAAAAAAAGTTTGTGTGCTGTATTTCAAGTATTCTGATAGGACAGCCATTTGACATAAATTTAAGTGGTTAGTCAGTGAAAATCTTCCTTTCCATTCAGCTCTTAAATCAAATGTCACACTTTTGGTGAAGGTCAGTCATCAGTGACAAGTCATTTCATGTCCTAAGACCAAATGTCTTTGTCATATTTGATTTGAGCTGCAGTGGAAGAAAATGATTCCTGTCTGTTCCAGCATCCCACGTTCCTCACACAAATCTCGTGATCTCAGAAGACTTGTGCAGAATATAGCTAACAAGTTATAGAGACTACTGTTTTTGTACTTTTGTGGTGCAATGTTCCACAGACAAAACAGCATGGATTTGGAACGATGAGGGTGAGTAAAAAAACAGAATTCTCTTTGTTGGGTGAACTACTTTAATATCAGATGTCTAAGTTTGGTTGAGTTGGCTTCTGCCTCTCAACTGCAAATAGCACAAATACTATGAGGTCCCAAACCTGCTTTGTAAAAATACTTCCGATTATAGGGGAGCACGGGGCACAACCTAACACAGGGTTAATTGTAACATGCATGGTTTAACACTTTCCACATATGCCAGGATGACGAAACTTTGTGTATTTACTAGTTGCCATATCAACACTAGAGAAAAAAAATGCAGCAAAATAATAAAAATATTTGTTAGATATCACTGAACATTTATTATTAATAGCAAAATTACATTTCTTTCTTAAGTTTATTTCTCATCTCTGTTTTTTTGTGTTTATTTAAAATAAGACAGATCTGATATTTTAATCTTATATCTGTTATTTAACAGTTGAGATCGTTCTTTAATTCTGATCAGACCAGCAAAAGACGCAAGCCTCGATTTAAATCCCAGTTGCGCAGATGGGGTGCGTTGTAACAGTGCGTTACAATGTGCCCCTACTAGAAATAGGCTATTATATTCTATACTTTATGAATTATTTCGAGAAACCATGTGAAAAGGGTGAATAATGACTGAACGTCAATTTTCAGAAATGATTCTGTCACGTTAAACACAAAGAAAAACTAGTGCGAGGACTCAAGTGCAGAAAAGGGTGAATGTATTAACAAAACAAAACATAAACTCAAAACAAAAACCCACGAGGGGCAAAAACACATAATAAGAATAACAAAATCCAACTTAAATAAACCAACATCGATCACGGGGAACCGGGAGACGTAGACAATACAAGGATCCGACAAAGACTGCCAAACGAGCCCGATCTCACGAAAATGCGTATCAATAGTAGCCTACGAGTGTGCAATCTCGTAGAATGTATACGCCAAAACTCATTTTGGCGTGCACATGGTACGCCGTTTTTGGCGTGCATATGATACGCACTTTATGGCGTATTATATGTACGAACCCCCCACACCCCCACCCTCACCCTACCCAAAAGCGTGTCATATACTCGCCATAGAGTGCGTATCATATGCACGCCAAAAACGGCGTACCATTTGCACGCCAAAACTCATTTTAGCGTATACATTCTACGAGATTGCACACTCGTACTATTTATACGAATTGTCATGAGATCGTGTATAAATAGGGAAGTAATCAAGGGGGAACAGGTGGGTGAAATCAAAGAGTAATCGGATAACAAGGGGCAGGGATCAGACAAGACATGAGCACATGGCCTAACATAACAAAACACCACATGTGCAACACGAGACAGGACAGGCATGTGACAGATTCATTATTATTATGTTTTGAACTATGCTGTTTTATTTAGCGATGTATTTGTTGTCAAAATCAAAAATGTGTGTATTATTATGATAAAAAACATTTTAAAAATATTTAAAAATACAAAATATTTGAGTTTGTTTTGGATATAATTTTTTTTTTATTATATCACATATCATTTTAAGCTTTCATTTGCTCATGTTTCAATTTGCCCACTCTCAATGTTAAAATGTAGCCCACCTATGGGGCATGTTGTCTCATTTCACTTCCATTCTTTCTGGGTAAATCAAGAAAAAGTACACACTGTATTAATGAAACAAAACCACATAATTATACTAGACATGTGTGCAATTAATGTGGGAAAAAATAAATATACTGAACCCCAGGTGGATTTACACAAACTGAGACTCCCCTACCTTTTTTTATTATTATTTTTTATTATTAAAATGTTTTATTCATTTCTGACCAGCTCTTTGTGAATTACTTTAAAAATATGAGGGAAAAGAAAACAAATGTGCCAGCTTTCCATCCTTGATGAGCCAAGTAGTCGCAAACAGGTTGAAACTGTTTGAAAATCACAAGTTCAATTGAAAAGTTTTTTTTTTATTTTTTAGTTTTTTTTACACAAGGCCGTGTCATATGGTGATGATGTCTGTTCTCATTTTCCACAGATTTCTCTAGGCTGTTATGATTTCTCAGTGCCACTGAGAGCTTTCTTAATCTCAGTGTCAATAAGTATGCTAATGTCAAATCAGAATGGATTATTGAAGTTGCATATGAAAGGAAATAATGGTGCATTAGACTACTTTAAAGACCTTGAGCAGTCAGTCATGGCCTTCGCCTGAACCTGCATTTGCATTTGCTTAAAAAAATATCTCACTAAAATCACTTCTTGCTCTGATAAACTGCCTCGTAAGCGTGTGACAGAACTTACACTAACTACACAGTCGCTCCATCACTGCAAACCAGAGCGAGAGCCTGCCAAGCTTTGGCTGCATGCATTCTGGGAGAGCCGACAAGCCTACACCTTGTTAGCAGCACTCAAAGTGGCACTGAACCCAGTCTTTTAAAATCTCTTTCCCTAAAAACCTGCAAGGTTTCCATTCCACAAAAAAACTGCAAGGCCTCCAGTCATGGCCATGTAGCCTATCTGTGCAATGTAGAGAGGTAGGGGGCTATGGGACAGAAAGATTCGCACAGCATGCTGACAGAGTGCGCGAGAGAGGGGATACGGGCTCGGCAGACAATGAGGCCTGACACATGCCAAATCAGCCTGAGTGCACACACAGCAGAGCCTTAAGGCAAGTGACAAGGTACTTGGCCTCAAAAATGAGCTCATCTTGCCGAGTTCTGCACTTAAAGTGTGGCTTGAGAGTTACTTAGCTCATTAATGGTAACTAGATTTGCATTTCCTGAAGGAAAAAGCAGTGTTTTCAAGGCAGCACAAGAATAGTGTTAAAGTTTAGGGTACTTTTAAATTCAAGGCACAAAACACATTTTAAACAGTGTTTTAACACATGTCCATGACATGTATTCTGTTCTATTCCTTTGTGCTCTGTGTTTAGAACATTTTCAGAATGCAAATATATGTTAAAAGAGAGAGAGAGAGAGAGAGAGAGAGAGAGAGAGAGAGAGAGAGAGAGAGAGATTCCAAATTAAAATGCAAATATCACAATATCTATATTTCCATCCATGTATTTTTATGTCAATTTTGGGTAAAAGAGTATAGAGAGAGAGAAAACTTGTTAGTTAACCCAAAAATGAAAATTCTGTAAATAATTACTCAACCTCATGTCAGTCCAAACTCGTAAGACCTTCGTTCATCTTTGGAACACAAATGAAGATATTTTTGATGAAATCCGAGAATTTTCTGAGCCCTCCATAGACAGCAATTTAATTACAACTTTCAAGGCCCAGAAAGTTAGTAAAGTAGTACTAGGTAATTGATTAATCACGATTAATCACATCCAAAATAACAGTAATGTGTGTGTACTGTGTATATATAATGACTGTATATATATAATGATGATGATGATGAATATATATATGATGATGAATCATATATATATTATGATTCATCATATGATGATATATATATATATATATGTGTGTATATATATATATATATATATATATATATACACACATGCATGTGCGTGTATTTATGGGGTATATATATGTTGTGATTTTTACTCAATTCACCGATGACGTAGTGATTTTTAGATCACGTGTCACTTAAGATGTGGTTATGAGTGTATCTGATGACCCCTCCCCCCTTTTGATACAGGGCACCAGATCAACTTCAAGATCTAGAAAGTGCCCAATGGCAGTGCCAATGCCATGGGCATGCGGAATTTGCATAGCGAACTCCGCCCCACTGCGTGGGTATATCAGGAAGAACGCTGGCAAGATCGCATTATGTTTGTGCTGTGGAGCCAGGAGCACATACACTCTTCACTCCTCAAAGCCTTCTGAGATTCTTTCAGCTTCTTCGAGACGAGCAGCCTTCCAGTTGGTGTTGGTGTTACGGCACATTCCAGCGATCACATACTTCCTGCCTGCTGATCTGTGCAGTGGTCTGCATTCAACTGGTGTGTGTTTCCCTGGGCGCTTCGGTATCGACTGCGAGGTTTCCTCTAAAAAGAGCTCACACGTGGCACGTCCTTTACAGGATGTCTCGCCCGTGTGCTTCTGGGTGCGGTCGGTCTCTGCCGTCTTCTGATGGGCACGAGCACTGTCCAACGTGCTTGGGCTTACGGCACGTTCAGACAGCGCTTGCGGATGAGTCATGTTCCCACTGAGGGAACATGCCCATCTCGGTGTTACGGTCAAGACTCCGTGATCTCCGGTCAGCCGCCGGAGTGATAGTCCCCTCTGCCACACCCCAGTCTGCGGTCTCCATGAGAGGCGGCACTTTGGCTGGCGAGGAGATGTCAATCGCCGCATCACAAGGCGGGCTGGAGTCTGTGCTGCCGCCTCCGGGTGGTGCAGCATTGCCCGAAATGGACCCAGAATTGACAGCCATGATCTCCCGGGCAGCCGCGAGTCTTGGGTTGGAGTGGAACCCTCTGCCCCGACCTGAGCGCTCAAGGCTGAATGATTGTTTTTTGGTGGCGGCGCGTGCGGACACCCGTCCGTCCGTCCCCCCAATACCTTTTGTAACAGGTTAACCTGTTGACTATATAAATTTGGACTTGCAAACATTCACCCATTTCTCTTGTACTATGCATTGCCGGCAATATTTACATCTGTGTAGACATTAGGAAGGTGTTATAGAGTTTTTGTTTTGTTCAGTCTAAAATTTGTTTCTGCTGTGTTTTGTTCTAGTTTTCAATTTGTATAGTTTACTTAAGTTTTTCATTATGTATCTACATAACAAAATGCCTTAGCATGTAAGGGCTTAAGAATCTTAGGACCACTTTGAGAGTTTGAACCCACCCCTAACCCTTCAGACTTACCCTTCGAAGAGTGTAGGATGCCCGCATATCGGGTTGTTCCTGGTCCCTTCCGGGCAGCAATGTAGGCCTCGACCAGTGTTGCCGCCTCCGCAGCAGTGTCAGGATTTCTCTCCTTTACCCAGGTCCTCACCTCAGGATACTACACTCGCAGGTACTGCTCCAGTACTAGGGTCTCCATGACATCCCTCTTATTACTTTGTTCATAGTGTACCCATTTTGAGAACACGTCCTTCAGTCGGATGTAGAGTTCTGTAGGGGTCTCATCAGCAGGGGTACTAAGGGACCGGAATCGTAACCGATATGTCTCAGCACTGATTTCATATTTTTTTAGAATTGCAGCTTTCACTTGGTCATAGTCTCTGGTTTGTGAGGGGTTCATAGCCACAAAAACACTTCGGGCCTTGCCCGTTAACAAGGGGATTATGCGGATGGCCCAGTCTCCCCTTGGCCACTGATACACCTCGGCAAGTCTTTCAAAAGTGGTTAAGTAGTGTTCAATATCATCACCATCCTCGAGCTTGGCTATTCGAGGGTCATGGTCTAACACCCGCATTTCAGCTCCATGTCTCTTCCGCTCCATGTCTAGCTGCAGTTGGGTGACCTGGTGACTGATAACCTTGTAATTCTGTTCACGTCGAGCACTCTCTCTCTCCTGCTTCTCATCCCGGTCCTTTTGATACTGCATGAATGACTGGAACATTTGTACCAACACAGTGATTCCAGCATCTCCCCCAGTGGCAGGGACTTCCACAGGACGCAATCACTCCTCCGCAACACCGCCAACAGCACCTTGATCCATCTCTCCCTAGGTGGCATGTCAGCAGGGCAACATTTTTTCCAGGCACGTCACTCACTGGTGAGAGCATCCCACTTCTGACACCATATGTAAGGAGACCAACCAGTTGGAGTGGAAAAGGAAATTACGTGCTGTACAAAAAGTTGCGAAATCCAAAAAGGGTGTTTTATTGGAAGGTGCAAAAATATTTACAGTGCAGGAGAAAACAAGAATAAATAAAAGCTGTACAAAAAAGGAAACAAAACAGCAACCATGCGCTAATTTGGCTAAACCAAAAGGCCCAAGTTTGCACCACTTCTCAGTATGTGCTTCCACTGAGTCCATTATCAGAACTGAAATCCTCTCAATCAGCAAGCCTATTTATAGGCTGAAGCCCCACCTACGGGGCATACCAAGTAATAGAAACAAATTTAAATGTTTGTAACAATACAATTAAATACTATAGTTACCCATTTTAACAAGACAATCTTCCAAACAGCTAATGCAGCAGCCATTAAGGAGTTTAACATCCAATTAAATGGCAAAACATCTGTTCCTAAATCCTACCCCTCTGACATCACACCAAAATGGTAGCTTCCACAGGAAGTGATGTGGATGCTGCTTTAAAAGACAGTTTGACCTAAACAAAAGGTTTGATTGTACAGAGTGTGTTGGTGAACCGATAAGTTTAACTGCAACAAGGTTTGTAAAAAAATATTGTGAGGTAAATAAAAGGTAATTTTAACATGAGTTATTGTGTTCTGGCATTTTGTTGCCAGGATTATGCCCCTGAGCCACAACCAACAGTTAAGGGAGAGTGTTGTATGTTATAACTGTGGTGAGCCAGGTCACACTAGGCCCCTTTGCCCACTTAAGAAGCCCAAGACAGCTGGTCTTTGCTATGTGCCCCGGCCAGAACAGTTACAAACGCAGCCCGATAGGGAGCCAGTCATCACTGTACTGTTAAATGGTAAACCCCTTCCAGCTTTGGTGGACACAGGTTGTTCCCATACACTGGTACAGGCCCAATATATACCCAGAGATTCCTCGAGTGAAGGAGAGACAGTAACAGTGTGTTGTGTGCATGGGGATAGCACTAAGTTACCTACTGCTGAGGTTTATATTGAGGCCTGTAATCAATCATACCTGATGAATGTTGGTGTTTCAACCAAGCTGCCCTATCCTGTTCTGTTAGGTACTGACTTCCCTGCGCTAGCTGACTTGGTGCAAAAGACTGTATGGTGTGGCATGGTTACAAGATCCCAAGCAAAGCAGCTTACTCAAGTTCCACAGCTCCCAGAGCTTCCAGAAACAACCCTAGACACACTGCAAGAATTGCCCTTCAGCTCTGAGACTAGCTTAGGTGAATCAAGGCCTACAGAGCAGGAAAGACTACAGAAACGAAGGGAGTGGGTTGATGAGTTGTGGGAAACTTCAGAGCAAGCTGAGGTAGGGGAAGAAGAACCCGAACTCACTGAAGCTGACTTAGTTGTCCCTGGTAACCTGGCCCAGCTTCAGTGTGATGACTCAACCTTAACTGAATGTTTTCAGCAGGCTGATGAAAATGAAGGTGTTGTATCTCTGTTTGGTGAGAGTTTTGTGGTGCAAAATGGTGCTCACTAATGGCCGTACTCCTGCCTATGCACCACTCATACCACTTCCAGTAGTTGACACTCCTTTTGAGCGAATAGGAGTTGAAATAGTTGGGCCTGTGGAAAAGAGTCAGAGAGGGAACCGATTTATCTTGGTCAGTTGCGATTACGCTACCAGGTACCCTGAGGCATATCCACTAAGAGAGGTCACAGCTAAGCAAATAGCTACTGTACTCCTACGATTTTTCTCGCAGGTTGGCATACCTCGGGAAGTGCTTACAGATCAGGGTCCAAACTTTATGAGTCACACCCTACAGAAAGTATATCAATTAATGGGCATAAAGAGAGTGCGAACCACCCCCTACCACCCTCAGACCGATGGTCTGGTCGAACGCTTTAATCAGACCTTGAAATCCATGCTGAGGAAGTATGTTTCTGACACTGGCAAGGACTGGGACAAGTGGCTTCCATTCCTCCTGTTTGCATATAGGGAGGTGCCTCAGGCATCAACAGGTTTCTCGCCATTTGAACTGCTGTATGCTCACCAGGTCAGAGGGCCTATGGATGTACTGAGAGAGAGCTGGGAGGTCACTGATAAACCAGGCAAGAAAAACATTCTCTCTTATGTGTTAAAGATGAGAGAGCATCTGCAGAAGACAACAGCCCTTGCACGAGAAACCCTTCGGCAGTCTCAAACACGCCAAAAAGAGTGGTATGACTGAACAGACAGATCCCGTACATTTGAGCCAGGTAAGAAGGTCTTGTTACTATTACCAACCAGTGAGCATAACCTGTTGGTTAAGTGGCAGGGCCCCTACCAAATAAAGCGGAAAGTGGGTCCTGTGACATATAAGATTGAGATCCCATCCAGGACCCAGCCCTTGCAAATCTTTCATGTCAACATGTTAAAGAAGTGGTATGCTCGTTCCACATCACCAGACCCTCAATCTGAGGAAGTCGCTGGAGTAGCAACAACCTTGTTCGTGAGATCAGTGGAGGGAGAGGAGGAAATAGAGGAACAATATCTGCCAAGTCGTCAGGGCAACTGTCAGCTGAACCTTGAGCACCTGGAAGATGAGCAAAGGCAGGAACTTCTACAATGCCTGCCTGCGCAACTCTTTATGGAGACACCCGGTAAAACAGGCGTGATCCAGCATCACATAACTCTCAAAGACACCAAACCCATTCGGCAGCCAGTTTACCGGGTCCCAGAGAGACTTCTGCCAGTTATGAAGGAAGAGTTGGAGACCATGCACAGTCTCGGTGTAATTGAGCCTTCAACCAGTGAATGGAGCAATCCCATTGTGCTAGTGCCGAAGAAGGATGGCAGTCTTCGCTTTTGTCTGGATTTCCACAAGCTCAATAGTGTAAGCAAATTTGACTCTTATTCCATGCCAAGGGTAGATGAGATAGTGGAGAGTCTTGGAAGAGCAAGGTATCTCACCACACTTGACCTCTGCAAGGGATATTGGCAGGTCCCACTCAGTCCAGAGAGTAAAGAGATGAGTGCATTTAAAACACCCTTTGGACATTTTCAGTTCTGTGTCCTTCCCTTTGGGCTTCATGGAGCTCCCGCTACTTTCCAAAGGATGATGGACCAGGTACTCATTGGGACTGAGAAGTTTGCTGCCGCTTACTTAGATGACATTATCATCTATAGCCAAACTTGGCAGGAGCATATGAATCATTTGAAAGATGTGCTATTAAGGATTAAGAATGCTGGGCTAACCATCCGCCCAGACAAATGCACCCTAGCCAGGGCAGAGACACAATACCTAGGGTATGTGCTGGGACATGGAGTAATACGTCCACAAGTGGGAAAAGTGGAGGCCATCAAGAATGCAGAACGACCGGTGACCAAAAAACAGGTCCGTTCTTTCCTTGGACTTGTGGGGTGGCGTTTTATCCCCAACTTCTCTGAACGAGCCTTTACCCTAACTGATTTAACTAAAAAAGACAAGTCGAATAAAGTTAACTGGGAGAAGGCTTTCCAAGACCTAAAGGATTCCTTATGCACAGAGCCTGTTTTACAAAGTCCAGTCTTTGAAAAGACTTTCATTGTGCAGACTGATGCGTCGGAGCATGGCATTGGGGCTGTCCTACTTCAGGAAGGGCAAGGGCAACTTCAACCAATTGCCTACATCAGCAGGAAGCTCCTTCCCCGTGAATCCAGGTATTCTACGGTTGAGAAGGAGTGTCTAGCAATTAAATGGGCTTTCGACTCTTTAAGATATTACCTGGTGGGACGCAAATTCAAACTTGAGACTGATCACAGGGCATTGGCCTGGTTAGGCCAGATGAGGGACACAAATGCCCGTATCACCAGATGGTTTTTAGCCATCCAGCCATTTGACTTTGAAATTTTGTATAAATCTGGGTCACAGAATTGTACAGCAGATTACCTCTCTAGGACACCTCAGGTGACTGAAGAAGGGGGGAGAAATGTAACAGGTTAACCTGTTGACTATATAAATTTGGATTTGCAAACATTCACCCATTTCATTTGTACTATGCATTCTCGGCAATATTTACATCTGTGTAGACATTAGGAAGGTGTTATGGAGTTTTTGTTTTGTTCAGTCTAAAATTTGTTTCTGCTGTGTTTTGTTCTAGTTTTCAATTTGTATAGTTTACTTAAATTTTTCATTATGTATCTACATAACAAAATGCCAGAACACAATAACTCATGTTAAAATTACCTTTTTTTTTACCTCACAATATTTTTTTACAAAGCTTGTTGCAGTTAAACTTCCCGGTTCACCAACACACTCTGTACAATCAAACCTTTTGTTTAGGTCAAACTGTCTTTTAAAGCAGCATCCACATCACTTCCTGTGGAAGCTACCATTTTGGTGTGATGTCAGAGGGGTAGGATTTAGGAACAGATGTTTTGCCATTTAATTGGATGATAAACTCCTTAATGGCTGCTGCATTAGCTGTTTGGAAGATTGTCTTGTTAAAATGGGTAACTATAGTATTTAATTGTATTGTTACAAACATTTAAATTTGTTTCTATTACTTGGTATGCCCCGTAGGTGGGGCTTCAGCCTATAAATAGGCTTGCTGATTGAGAGGATTTCAGTTCTGATAATGGACTCAGTGGAAGCACATACTGAGCAGTGGTGCAAACTTGGGCCTTTTGGTTTAGCCAAATTAGCGCATTGTTGCTGTTTTGTTTCCTTTTTTGTACAGCTTTTATTTATTCTTGTTTTCTCCTGCACTGTAAATATTTTTGCACCTTCCAATAAAACACCCTTTTTGGATTTCGCAACTTTTTGTACAGCACGTAATTTCCTTTTCCACTCCAACTGGTTGGCCTCCTTACACCTTTCTTCCCTTCCCATACGTTCCTACGGTTTACCTTCAAGGGGCGGGCATATCAGTATGCGGTTCTCCCATTCGGGTTATCTCTGTCCCCTCACGTCTTCACGAAGGTCGTCGAGGCAGCCCTTGCGCCACTCAGGCAGCACGGGGTTCGCATCCTGAATTACCTTGATGACTGGCTCATACTGAACCACTCTCGAGAGCAGGTGTGCGAACACAGAGATCTTGTTCTCCAGCATCTAGCCCGTCTGGGCCTTTGGGTCAACTGGGAGAAGAGGAAACTCTGCCCAGTGCAGAGGATCTCTTTTCTCGGTATGAAGATCAACTCAGTCGCCATGTACGCGCAGCTTACGATCGAGCGCGTGCAGTCACTGCTGACTTGCCTCCATCAAATTGAGAGCAATAGCGCGGTTCCACTGAAACTATTTCAAAGGCTCCTGGGGCATATGGCATCTGCAGCCGCGGTAACACCGCTCTGATTGCTTCATATGAGACCGCTCCAACACTGGCTTCGCGATTGAGTCCCGAGATGGGCATGGCAGACAGGTATGCTCCGGGTCCAAGTGACCCGGGCCTGCCTACAGACCTTCACCCCGTGGTCGAACCTCAGTTTTCTTCGGGCCCTTAGAATGAGTTTCCAGACAAGTGGTTGTGTCAACAGATGCATCCACCACGGGCTGGGGTGCCATGTGCAATGGACATGTGGCCGTTGGCTCCTGGACAGGACCCTAGCGCCTCCTGCATGTCAATTACCTCAAGTTGCTGGCAGGGCGGTTCGCCCTGCACCGCTTCTAGGCGTTGCTCAAGGGTCAACACGTGCTAGTCTGGACGGACAATACGGCCAAGTAGCGTACATCAACCATCAGGGTGGTCTGCGCTCCTGCCGGATGTCTCAACTCAAGCATCTCGTTCTATGGAGTCAGAAGCATCTGAGGTCCCTTTGTACTGTCCATATCCCGGGAGAACTGAACCGTGCAGCCGACGAGCTCTCACGGTGTCAGCCACTTCCGGGGGAATGGCGACTCTATCCCCAGACTGTCCAGCTGATTTGGGAACAGTTTGGCGACGCTCAGGTAGATCTGTTTACCTCCCACGACTCTTCCCACTGCCGCCTGTTCTATTTCCTGACCGAGGGCATGCTCGGCACGGATGCAATGGCACACAGCTGGCCGCGGGGCCTGCGCAAATATGCACTCTGCGCATACTTCCACCTGGAATATGCTTCCCAGTTTACCTAGGTATTCCTGTGTTATGAGGGAGTCCTTTGTCCGTACTAGTTTTACGACAGGAAACTCGCACTTACGCAGGGCACTGGAAGACAGCCGAGTGGCGTGATTAAATTGGGACCCCCATTCGTCAGTCACTGACTTTACTTGGAGTGACTGAACGAAAGGGAACATCCCGGTTACGTATGTAACCCTCGTTCCCTGAGGAGGGAACGGAGACATAACGTCCCTCTGCCACATACACTGTACTGCTGAAACAGCTGGGAGTTCAGTCTTGGCTCCTCAGCAGGTAACATAATGCGATCTTGCCAGTGTTCTTCCTGATATACACACGCGGTGGGGCGGAGTCCACTATGCAAATTCCGCATGCCCATGTCATTGGCACTGCCATTGGGTGCTTTCTAGATCTCGAAGTTGATAGGATTCTAAGCGAAACCCCCATTCGTCAGTCACTGACATTACGTCTCCGTTCCCTCCTCAGGGAACTAGGGTTACATACGTAACAGAGACGTTCCATACTTCAGAATTAATGTAAATTGGAGGGAGTTGGTCTGCTGATTGATCTGAAGGATTTGTGAGTCTGGACAACTAGTCTTTGAACATCAACACAATGAAGACACAGTGTAATAAAATGAATGAAATTCATTAACAATATATATGGAAGAGTAAATACTTCAATGATTAATAATGCTAGTAATGAATATGCACTTCTAAAGGATAGTAAACAAATAACCAAAAAGAAAAGTTTTAAATGAAACAATAAAACCAATAAATGACGTGAACACAGAATGGATAAATGCAATGCTGTTAAACAGAATGTAACAATGGAAGATAATTGTATGGGAATGCTTCTTATGGAAACCACCTAATAGTTCTGGCAAATGGTTATAAATAAATGCTTATTTATCATAAACAAATAATAAACCTTTTATTTGTAACAAGCTGACCTCAAGTAACTGTTAAATAAACAGATTAGAAAAACATATGCTGCATTTATAAACTAATGCCAAGGTCTCTTGAAAAAGGTTTGGTAAGTTTATATTTACATTCCACACAGTCAGGGGATCAGTCCTGGCGGTAAAGACATCTTCCACTGGTTATGCGGGTAGCATGCAGTGGGAAGGGTGCAGAGTTGGGAGTAGTCGTTGCAACGCTGTGCTGAAGGATGCAGAACTCTGGTTGCACCTAGAAGGTGGACCAGGCAGCTGGGTCAGATCTTCACAGTGTCCTTTGCAGGCTGGCTGCATCACTGAGGAGCCATGTGGGACAGGCAATGTCTGTCGGTGCAGAGGTCCTTGGTGGACTGGGCTGTGCTGCTGGAGGAGTCTTATAGGTTCAGATAAAATCTCTCAATGAGAGATCTCTTTTTGCAGCTTGAGTGCATCTGAAAGCAATATAAAAGGTTTTGCTTGCAAGAGCTTAACCTCAACTGCCTTGTAGTCTCTTTCCTCGTCAGGTCAGAAACTCGGGATGTGGTTTGTCTCTTAGTCTCTTCTTCCCCATCGGGTTAGAAACGCAGAACGAGGGTGTTGCATAGCATAAAGTGGCGTGGTAAAACAGTGCCTTTAATGTTTTACCCATGCATTATTTCTTTACCAAACTTATTTTTAAAATATAAAAGGCACTGCATGGAACTGATAGAGACCAAACATGATAAGAAACGGTTAAGTCATCCACGCATTCGTTTATCTGTTAATGAATCTGTCCTGTGGACTGTTGTGTTTACAGTCAATAACCATTAACATAAACTGTTCTTTGTGTGTAGATGAAGTGGATGAGTTGTACTTTATATACATTTAAGGCCTCCAAACATGTGTATGAATGGATTTGGATAGATCTCTGTGGCCTCTCTTTTGCTGCTGCATCCAGGAAGTCCTGAAGGAATTATTATGGCAAACCTTAGGAATGAGTTTGGTAGTTAAAGTCAACTTGTAGACCAATAATTTTATGAAGCGCTGAGAATACTTTTTGTGCGCAAAAAAACAAACAAAAATAACTTTATTCAACAATTCCTACTAGCCTGTTAGACTCTTACACTGTTGACATAGTGTAAACAGAGAGTCTGACACAGGCTAGAATAGTTTTTTGCAAAGTTGTTATTTTTGTTGTTGTTTTTTTGTGGACAAAAAGTATTCTCAAAAAATATATTATACATATTTTTATAAATAAAATGAAGGTTCAACCACTTAACTGGTCACATGGACTATTTTAAAGATGTCTTTCCTACTCTTTTTGGACCTTGAGTGTTAATTACATTGCTGTCTATGGAGGGGTCAGAAACCCTTCGGATTTCATCAAAAATATCTTCACTTTATCAGAGCCGCTACATAATGGAAATTCTCGCACCAAATTTAGACCACCCTTTGCTACCAATCAACACTGTTGTAAGTTTGAATGTCAAAAATGACTAATACATCAAACAGAGAAGTGCAAATAATTTATATAAACTGTAATTTTGAGTTCTGAACACTTAAATTAGAAAGATTTTGCTGTATTTTAAGTAATGATAAGTTATAACTTGATTACTTTAGGGTTTACAAGGTACTTCTGAACTTTGTATTTCAAGTGTCAAAAAGTAGAAAAAATATTTATAAATATATTTATATAAATATTTACATTAATTTTGTGGTTTAATGCTTCAGAATTCACTGTTGCTACATATGAGCAGATTTGATTTAGGCTTTTATTCATATTCAAACATTCTTCAGTCAAGTCACCTTTATTTATATAGAGCTTTTAACAAGTTCAATTGTTCCAAAGCATCTTCACAGTGCTAACAGGAAAATAATGCAACAGAATTTGATTCAGCTGTACAGCTGTTCTTGAGAAAACGGTGATGTTATCCAGCTAATTTCAATTATCATATAGTGTCAATGCGGGCAGATCGGTAATATAGTTGAAATGTAGGTGTCCCCAACTAAGCAAGCCAAAAGCCAAAGGCAACGGTGGCAAGGAACCAAAAGTCCTTCAGGGCCAGAATGGAGAAAAAAAACCTTGGGAGAAACCAGGCTCAGTCGGGGTGCCAGTTCTCCTCTGGCCGACGAACAAACAGTGTATGATTATAATTCTGGCAACATTACAGTTCAGAAGTCATATTAGGTAAATAGATATTTGTGAGATTATTCTAAAGATTTGAGTCATCGTGCCGGAGACGGGTTTATTGAGGATGTCGTGTCGATGCAGAATTTCAGGGGGAGTGACACGCTCTCTACAGACACTTCAGGGATGCGTTGGTCATGTCCAGACGCAGGTCCACCATCTTATCTGGATATGTCCCGAATCCGGCTGACTGCAGTAAACAGAGAGACTAACATTAGGGTAGATGCCATTCTTCTTATGATGTAACAGGTACAGGTGATGTGCTCGTCAAGCAAGCACAATTGTTCCCAACCACGTTCCTGGAGGCCCACCAACAGTGCACATTTTGTATGTCTCCTTTGTCTGACACACCCACATCAGATTTTGGAAAACTACTAATAAGCTGATGACTTCAGCTGTGTTTGATTGAGGAGACATGCAAAATGTGCACTGTTGGTGGCCCTCCAGAAACGTGGTTGGGAACCCCTGCTTTAGTGTTTATCATATTTGATTAGCTCTATATTTTCTGAGTACAATTCTAACTACAGTAGTCTCATACTATAATGTTTAGGACCGGTGGAAATATTTTTTAAATGGTTTTTATTTTTATGATTAATGCTTGGCCCCATGTACGCCCATTGTAGCTAGGCTTATATTAACTTATTTACTAAGGTAATCGAAAATAATTTGCATACAGATGTGTTTGAAGTGAATTAAAATCATACAAAATCTTGTACAGTCTGTACAACAACTCAGCAGTGTCTGTTCAAGGATGATTGCCATCGGAGAAGCGCTGTTTAAAATGTATTTTACTCTGTCATCTAAACTAAGAACAAATCACGAAAATCTTTTTGAAAGTGGGACCTGCACAATACCTCAGGCATTCACAAACATTTGGAAATGATGCAGGAATGTAAATGGCAGCGCTGTTTGTAGAGATGGGCGGGGATTGAAATTCCCAGACTTCATCTCTTTTCATCGACTCCTAATCAAGGAGACAAGCCATGTGGAAATGCAGCTGCATTGATGGAGGGGATAGAAGGAGGTTGAAATTCATGGGAGTATGCAGTCGGGCTTAATTGCATATTTGCCAGCTCTTAGCAGGCCAAGTGGAAGACAATGGCAAGCTGTGCAGACAGGTTGAGAGTGAGATTTTTTTTTTTTTTTTACAGGACACTGACTGATACGCCTCTGGAAAACATCTGCGGGGAGCCCAGACTCCCTGGAGTCTGAGATTCAGGTTATCATTTTCCTGTGCAATCCAATGTGCCAAAATGTAAAATTGCTCTCCTACCACTTACTCCCTATCGGAAATCTAGATTATTATGACTCTAGGTGACATGAAGCCTAGATCGTTATATCCTTTTGTCCGCAGACCACCATTCTGTTAAACTACCGTCTGATGAATATTGCACAAAATGGAAAGCACTTTCTTCATCTGACATTGTTGATCTTCTAAAAATAATGGCAAACATGTTGCTGTCCTATGACACTAAATCTACCGGCACTTTACCGTAAAATCCTGGATGGACAACAAAGACACACTTACACCGTAATATTATAGTTTAATAAATGTAGTAACATATATAACAAATTACCAAGGTGTGAACAAAGAAGGCCTGATCTCCCTGAAGAACAAGTTGTTTGGGGGAGGGGTGGCAGAGGGGTCATAGAAAGTAGTCTTCTTGTAAAATTAAGCTTTACCTGTGAGTATGAAGATAAATTTTTAGCTCTGACTGATTGTAAATCGTAATTTTGTCCATCCCTGAAATGGGTCATACCATTGACATAACCGAGCAGTTGAATTAAATGCACTATAAAACCCATATCGTTCAAGGGCATGCATTTGTTGCATGGACGGAGCAAAAAACATAATGTAAGTGTTTGAAAAGCAAATGCAGATTCAGTTCAGTGATAAAAATTGCCCATCTTCAATGCTGTTAAACTGTCTTTTCAAAGGAAACTGTTTGCTGAAATATCCACAACATTAACAACACCGTAGAATTCAACATAGAATTTATTACACATAAACATTTAGGCTACAACGGCCATTTTCTTTTCAGAAGCTACATCTGAATTGGTATTTAGATATATTTAGAGACCAAAACAGTTTGGTTACCAACATTCTTCATCTGTGTTACAGGTTTGAAAAGACATGAGGATGAGTAAATTTAAACAAACAGAATTTTTCATTTTTGGGCAAACTATCCTCAAAATATTAAATTACACACACAAACACACACACCCTATCATACACAATGCGATGGCATGTGTGACACATTTGTTTTTTACTAGTTTCAGCCCAATGCAGTTATCATTTTCACGTCCCGATATTTTTTACACACTCGCGCCCATCTGTTTGCCCATGGGCGTGCTGGTCTGAAAACGAGGTGTGTTCATGCATATTTTTGCCATGAGGCAACTGAAAACAACTGCACCACTGACCAATAAAACCTGGTCTAAAGTCAATAGCGCAGTATTGTTTAAAGGGCGTGTTAGTAGCATGCGCCAGATGGGCGCACAACTCTATTACACGCTGCAGCACACAAACATGCCAAATATTAAAAATAAATGTAACATACAATTTTTGTGACGAGGTAGACGAGCGAGGGACGTGGGAGGAGTCTCTCGCTCGTTCACCTTGCCACAAAAGTAAAAGATTATATTGTGTGCATAAAGATAAAAATGCCTACATGTCATAATAGATTGTCATTGCATGTATCATAACTACCTATTTGCAATAATGACGAATTAAATTGGCGGATTATTTGACCAGTCGTGGCAAAACACATGTATTTAAACTGACTTTAAACTGTCAGGTTGAGGATGTCTATATCATTAAGAGAAACCCTTTTAGACCATGTGTCTGGTGCGCCGACCAGCGTTAAACCGTCATTAAACTAGCAAATGTGGAACCTTGCTCATCAGACCATGCACTTAGATCGATAAAATATTCAGGAGTTAATTAAATTGCTCACATTATGGATGAGCACTTGAATCATGGTCCATCTGATTCATTTGATTAAAAAGCAGATTCATTCAGTTACGAAACACGGCTCTTTGTTGCTCAGAGTCGCACAACAGTTCTGCTGTGGCTTTACAGGTAATATTTTTGTTGGCAAATTGAGACAATACCAAAACAGACAATATTGTGTCTAAAATTTATTGAACTGTTATATAAAATAAATATAACATTTGCACTGCCATTCAGGACAAAAACAGTATGATATTGCGCTTTCTACTTGTGTAATCTTGCTTAACTATATCATGTGATATAAATATGAGACATTTTTGCCCTGATATCTTGAATTTTAGGGGCTACATTGCAGTGAATTGCCCTCCGTCATGTTTCATCACCAATCAAATGTATGAAATGTAAGATGACCTACGAATGTCTGTAGTATATATCTTACATTTCATATATTATATCATCTTATATTTCATACAGTTGATTTATAATTAAATGTCCGGTAATGGTGCTAAGCGCCCATGATCATTTCTTGTCTCAGGGGGAAAAAAAACTGTTTGGAGAGGAGAAGTTAAAAATGACAAAATACTGAATACATACAGTGATGTACACTTATTACTGCAGGAATTATAACTACATGATAATGATTATAACTTTTTAATGATAACACTGTCATGAACACAAATTTAGGCAACTAATATTTATTGAATTGATAAATGATACAAGAAAGCTGTCACAGATGTATTTTAGGATGTATAATTACAATTTAAATGTACAGTTATTTTCTTAAGGTAAGCTACATGATTGAAAAAAGTATTTAAAAGGAGTTGTTTTTGTGACTGCTTCAGCTCTGTGATGCAACACATCAATGACTGGATTCTTTGCTACATTTTGTTCACTCGTTGCTGATATAGAGCACGCAACTGCCATTCACTATATAGGGATATTAGAGAATGAGTGAGTCAACAATGAGAGTCAATTCCTGTGCTAGAGTCAACCTTGACTCAAAGGCTATATAGATTTGAGGAATCTACTTTTTTTTGGAGTATCATTTATCTTTTCTACCACTTTTAATTGATTAATTCAGTGCACCCAAATGTAGCATTTGCATCAATTTAAATGTGCATTCTTTGAAAACTGAACATGAAGAAAATTGTGAATGTTGTTGTCGTCAGGGATTTTTTAAATATTCTTTATACAAAGAGGCAATACAAAACAACCATATAGCTTTTCGAACTGATATATTATACATGTTTTTATATATTAAGTCCAACATTCATCAAACCTTGTATTGTCTTTGCAGCTAAATTACATGTTCTTTGTAGTTCATGATTAAATGCATGAAGAATTCCCCTCATCCAGGGAAGTGCTCTCTACTCCAGGCCTTTCTTCAGCCTGCACAGCCTCATTACAGTAATAAGAACAATATTGAGTGCATCTTTGCAGAGAACATGAACGGCAACACTGGCTAATGTATGCTGATACCTGCAATAATGGTTCATCAGCCAACTGCTGGAGCTGAGCAAAAAAACAAACAAAAAAACAGAAAGAAACAAAAATTTGACATGATCGCAATGCTGTATCTTTTCTAGGGAGTATTTGCATTGTGGTTTCATAGATTTTCATTAGGTATGTTTCAGGCACAGAGCATGCTTTAAGTAAAATGAATGCTTGTGGAATATTTTTTAATCCAGTGTCCCATAGGCAGTGCACAACACCATCCGTATGTATCCAGAGTTAGTTGAAAGATGATGAACCTGAGAAAGGATTACTGACTGGGCGAGGGAGACAATGCCCCAGGGCCTTTGATTGTCAGGGGCCTCCAGCTGAATGACCTGCAGTACCCACGACATTTGAAAAAGGCTACTGCAAAATGAAAAAGACAGAATAACAGTGCTTGACGTTCCAATCGGCTGCTTTGTCAATGCGAAATACCCAAAGATATGAGAAATGTGATCTGCCCCTCTTCCCTGAGTGCTGTAGTGCAGGAGTGATGTTGTACATTATAGTACATTATTACAGTTTAACACTCTTTTTTTTATCCATTTTATTATGCACATTTTGGTGCGTTTATTCTTGTAATTCTATTTTAACATCCTATATTTTCAATAACGTTTCCTGTTTTTTTTGGACTTCATAATGTCTCACAATTTTATTTTTAGATAGAAATCCTATGGTCTTTTCATTGAGTTTAATTAATAGCTATACATATGAAATATTGACATATGAACAGGTGGTTTTAGGTGTAGTGAGTTTTTATATGTGAAGCAAATAAACAAAGAGAACACAGGAAGCATCAGATAATCGAATGACCCTTTCTTCTTTGTTGTCGGCGCATGCTATTTACCATCATCTCTTTATAACAGAGATATTTCTAGGCCCTCTATGGCATTGTACTGGCCTCCTCAAACCCCTTTTCCTCAGGCTGAACGAGAGAGAAACAGAGTAGTTACTCAACCTCAGAAACATATCCAATCACCTGCTGTCCGCCGATAATGGAGCCAGGTGGAGGCTGGTAATAGAAAATGTGAATTGCCGTGTGTCATGCCATTCGGTGAAGAAAAAAACAAAAGTGATTATCAATATTTCACCTGACCCATCCTTCTGTCAGAGTCCATTTCCATCCGAGGATTCCATTAAGCAGAATTCACACAGATAGTTGAAGCCCAGACAATAGAAAAAAAATCTACTACTTGGGCTCCCTCAGGTTTTGACATGGAAGACGTAGCAGACCCTTGTATTTGTGATGATGGAGTCACAGGAATCAGGGTCTCCACAAGTGACCAAACAATGGCTTCAGTAATAACAGGTATTCTCTGTCTTAAATTATCTTCTTCTTGCCCAAATGAGTGATAATGTATCTTTGGTGTAGGACATTCATTTTCCAACAGTGAAAGATAATGCCTTTATTCCAGGTTCTTCATGAGACGTTAATGACTTGGGCCTCTGGAGCCAAATACTTTGGCTGAACTGGCAGGTTGGCTGCAGTTATCAAATAATAATCCATCTTTCATATTGAAAATCCCCTTGCAGTTATATGGTTCATTCCTGGCCAAGTTTTATGCACATCTCTTTTGTTTTTTTCCTTGGGGATGTCACTATTAATTAATCTTCATTTTATCCCTCTAAAGAGTTCACCCAAAAATGAAAATCTGTCACCCTCATGTTGTTCCAAACCTGTATGCTATTGCTTTATGTTTTTGCCATTGAATATAAATGCAGATATTTTGAAAAATTTAAAATAAGGCTTAAAGAAGCCTTATTGAAGCTGACCTGTGGTGTCCTGCTTTTCAATAGTACTAATGAGGAGGATATGAATAGAATAAGAGGTTCGAAAAAGAAGAACACGAGTATGTATTAATATTTATTAATAAAGTAAATATGTAATCTGTTCACCTGCAGTGGCCTAGCTTTGTATTGATACCTGGAAATACACCACTACCTGCTCCAACACACCTGCCTGAAAGTTTCAAGTAGAGGCCTTAAAAATCTTAATTAGCCTTTTCAGGTGTACTGAACACCACTACCATATAAATAGTGTGTGGAATATGTAAAGAATAATCCACGGCTATGTATTACACAAATATCATGCACGACGTGGAGGTAAAGAACCACTCAACGTGCAGTGGCATCTCAGATCTGCATGTGCAAATAATGTCACGCACAACTCAGGAGAACAGAGCTTATATTAACTTTTTTGCTCACCAGTCACTATGGTAAGTGGTTTTTCAAAGTGACTAGCCACTCAGCATTTTATATGAATAAAGACATTTTATATGATTAAAGTTGACTTTGGCATTACTTGATTTTGAGTAATTTTACTTGATTTGGAAGATTTAAAACCATTTCAAACTTTCAAATACAGAGTGACCACCAAAATCAAGACTACATTGTATATCAGCTGGTATGTGCAGGTGGGCAATATGAGCATAATCTAATATGAGAAATGTAATATAATACAAGTTATTTATGTTAGGCTATACAAAATAACAAATAAGCAAATTACAAAAACAATGTAATTTGTTTTACATTTAAAATATATATATTTTTTAAGATACAGTAGGTTAATTTAATATGTATACATTTATTTAAAATCTGTAGTTGTTTGATTATTGTTAATGACAGACAGGTATTTAATTGGGCTGCTGAATGCATGGACGTAATATTCTGACACATATCCAGTTATTACCCACCTGTTTACGTACACTTAAGTCATAACTGAATGTGTTCCTGCGAGATACTCACACGATGGACATTTTGACATCTGTGTGCACGTGTATTTGACTATTCAGGCGCAAGGAGAACTGATCACACGTCCGACAGAGAGAGAGAGAGCACACGAGAGAACGCTTTTGGTGGGTAGATCGTATGTTTTCAATGCTAGCAGGCTAAAGTTAACATTTCCATGATTACCTATTGCACCTTTAACATGCACATTCCAGCCAATCAGAATCGAGTATTCAAGACAAACCATGGTATGATCTCATACATCACATTCACAATCATGTTCAGATTGAAAACTGGAAGATTCTTCAAAAACTCTCCTTTATAATTAATTAACCTAAAAAGTATACTCAAAAAGTTTTATAAGTGTTTTGAATCTATTTCTATTATTATTAATACCTTTCTAAAATAACTTTTTGTTTTCTTCAAAGGTTTCATCAATTTATCTTATTGCCCAAAACCAATTGCATTTCTTTCTCTCTTTCAACATCAGATTAAACGCGGGTGTGCTTTGAAAGGCTGCTGCCTTAATGACTTAGCAAGGCAAACATCCCCGGTGATCCACACAGAGGTTTGTGAATCCATATGCAAAATGAGAGTCTGCTCTGACTGATTAGTTTTCAGGAAGACAATCTTTCCTCCCTATTGCCTAGATTAGTTGTGATCTTCCATTGCAAACATAGCTATCTGGATGTCATCTAGCTAACACCGGTATTTGTCAGTCTCAAGACAACGCTTCACCGAAAAAGTCCCCTCTACCCAGTGTCAAAAACTCACAAATAATCCATGTGCATGAGAATGATAATTAAGAGTGGAGTTAATCAAATCACAAAGCCATAAAAATATGCAGATGCTGGAAAGACTTAATGGCTGTAAACAACGAATAGTTTATCTATTTGTCATAAAATCTAATGGGATTTTTTTTTTCCTATAATAATATCTGCACACATGAGCAAAGGCTATATTAGTCATCGGTGGCTGAACACTATCATAGGCCTGTTGCTAATGGGGTGAAAGGTGGGAACAAATGCTACGGGACCATTGCCACAGGGGGACCACAAAAATTTAAGTAGGACTGATGTAGGATACATCATAATATATTCAATATACTGATGACAATATATATATGTGTGTAAATAATTGTTTAACATGTTCAGACTGAGCCAATAGACCATTTTAACAGGATATTAACTAAATGTATGGGTGTAGGTAAAAAAAATATCTTTTCATGAAAACTATTAAAATGGATTTATAGCGTTTTGGAAAAGAGCTCTTCATATATATATATATACACACACACCGATCAGGCATATCATTATGATAATAATCCTAATATTGTGTTGGTCCCCCTTTTGCTGCCAGAACAGCCCTGATCTGTCGTGGCATAGACCCCTGAAGGTGTGCTGTAGTATCTGGCACCAAGATTTTAGCAGCAGATCCTTTAAGTCCTGTAAGTTGGAAGGTGGGGCCTCCATGAATCCTACTAATTTGTTCAGCACATGCTATAGATGCTTGATTGGATTTGTGGAATCTGTGGAATTTGGAGGCCAAGTGAACACCTCAAACTTGTTTTTGTGCCCCTCAAACCATTCCTGAAGCATTTTTTTGGGTTTGTGGCATGGCACATTAGCCTGCTAAAAGAGGCCACAGCCACCGGGGAATACTATTTCCATTAAAGGCTGTACATGGTCTGCAACAATGCTTAGGTAGGTGGTATTTGTCAAGGTAACATCCACATGGATGGCAGGACCCAAGGTTTCCCAGCAGAACATTGCCCAAAGCATCACACTGCCACCACCAGCTTTCCTTCTTTCCATAGTGCATCCTGGTACCATGTGTTCCCCAGGTAAGCGGTGCACACGCACCTGGCCATCCACATGATGTAAAAGAAAACGTGATTCATCAGACCAGGCCACCTTCTTCCATTGCTATGTGGTCCAGTTCTGACACTCACGTGCCCACTGCGCTTTCGGTGTTAGACCTGGGTCAGCATGGGCACCCTGACTGGTCTGCGGCTATGCAGCCCCATACACAACAAACTGTCACCTTTCTATCAGAACCAGCATTAACCTTTAGCAATTTAAGCTACAGTAGCTCGTCTGTTTGATCGGACCAAACAGGCCAGTCTTCACTCCCTATATATATACACACACACAGACACACACACACAGACACACACACACACACACACACACACATATTAATAATTTCCATTTTGTTTTACTTCTATTAAATTTGCTTTTTTACTCATGTTTGTTCATGTGTATTTATGAAACTGCATTGTCCCCTTACAAATATATGAAAATCAATAAAATTGGTTACAAACTGCAATTCATGAACATAATAATAAAAAAGGATGAGGGGCAGTGTAATAAACAGTATATTGCAGCACTAGCAACAGCCAATTGCTCATAGCAAGGACGGAGGGGCATAACTCAAATGGTACGTCATCTAGGTGTCTTTTGGGAGAACAAAAACATCCATACTGCTCAGAGGGGTGGCTGGTGTTTATCAAAGCTATACATCATCATATGTTAAAGACAGATCTTATAACACATGTTCACAGCTGACATCATTATAAAAGCTTCAGACTCAGTCTTAGATTGAGTGAGTGTGTGATGGCTCTTTCGACCGAGGAGAAGAGAGGAGATGCAACCTAAAGCTACAGATCGTTAATGACACCATAGCAAACATTTCTATAGCATTGAGGGGGGCAACGTCACTTGATGACACAAAACATAAATCTCTGTAATTTGTGGAGGGTGTTTCACCTTGCCTTTGGTCCAAACTGCCAAGATGCTTAATCTGTTAACCTTAAAGGAAAAGGCAATCATTTTTTTCTTTTGTTTACAATCATGGGGGAGCGCACCCTATGGCTCAATGGAGGGGATAAGAATGGATGTCTTAAGAGCTTGTGAACCATTCCCCTGACACTCAGCTAGAAATTGCAGCAGTCCCTTTTATATATTGAGGGGTTTTATACTTATAAATGGCTTAAATGGAAATACCGCCCTTCTCTCTTTGGCCCAATAAGAAATGTCTTGAGGACAAGGAATCTCAATAAAGAAAGGATGAGCAATGAGGGGGCATCATTGTCTTTTTATTGTCCCTGGAACACATGATCTGCAGTGGAAATGATGCCACATATCTTCCCTGACAAGTTGCGGGGGACAAAATGATAGAGAGATCCGAAATTGATTTTGCACAGATACTAAAACAAACAAGGTCATATTTGGCTGGGGAGCTAATAATGCCCACGATCTACACTGTGAAATCGGCCTCTGCTTCTCGCAAATGGAAAACACTGAGGTATAAATAAGGATGATTGCTCATGTTCTGGTTGAAATGGAAATGTGAATTGCCCTTAAACGGACAAAAAGCTGGAAAAGGTGCAATCCATTTACTATGCCCCAGAACCTGAGAGATCTATGCTGCAGTCGGACTGGGGAACCGGAGTCAAAGATGTATTAAGCTTAGGAGATTAGGAAATACTTCAGAAGACTTAAATTTGTGATAGTGTCTTGGCCTAAAGGAACAAGTAGTATTGAAAACGTGTTTAGATTAAGAAACATATCTGAACGTTTTGTGAAAATCAGATTTAGCAAATGATCTCTTGTAAATTGAAAAAAAAAATAATAATAATATAATGTATTTTGAAACCCTCTTTTTTATTAATCAAAAAAAAAAAAAAAAAATGCAGTACTCGAATCTTATGCACACTCCTAGATTTTAGAAATACAAGATTGCGGATATGCCGAACTTGAATCTGAGCACAAATCAGATCGGAGGACAATATGATCAGGGCCATCATATGGCTTTAGAACACTTGGAATAAAAAAAGTTTCACAAAAGTTTCATTGACCACATTTATGGTTTTGTTTTTGCCTTTTTAGAGGCTATGACCCATCACTGTATGGAATAGATCGTATAAGGGCACACACTGATCTCATAGGGTTGGTACTAATTTGAATCCGACTTGCAGTATTTCTTAATCCTGTTCCACCATCATTTTCATAATGCTTTATTTTACATTGCATAAAACCTTGCACTCTCAGGGGAGGCACTTTCATAAAACAGATTAAAAATATGCCAAAGCATTACTAGGCTCACTAATATCACTTGCAGAGGTGAACAGTATTGATCTGAGTGAACATATATTGCATTTTTGACATTTCTTTCACAAAGAGAAATGTGGCCACGAGGGAGCATTGCATTTCTGCTGAACTGTTTTAAAGTACTGCAAGCACATTTGGTAGGGAAAATACCTTACGTAATAACATTTTTTATTAAACATATTATTACCCAATCTTCTTAAAGTGTCATGATCAATGATATTGATTATAGTGGAACATTTCTACAACTCTTAGCAATAATAATATTACGGGGCACAGAAACTGCAGGAGCAAAGGAAACTGTGGACACTATTTTTGGACATGATATTTCATCCCCTCCTGATTTCAGATTCATAGGCTCTGTAGTTGATCAATTTCAATTTCAACTCCACCTCACAGCTAATCTGAGAGATCTTTTATTGCTTTCTCCCAAAGTTTTACACCAGCAGCTGCTCCTCTGGAGACCAAGAGAGGGACCTTCTATTTTTTCTCTACCATATGCACTTGGTATCATTGTTCGCAGTCGACATCTACCAAACAGGCAAATTGAGCAGCCTGTACAGATGGTTTTAAACTATGTTTCTTTTTGCAGCAACCCCCTTGAGAAATTCCCAGGGTACAATGGGTGATGAGTCAACATATGTTTTATATATTTATAAACATTACAATTTGTCCAATCTTACACATTGAATGCAGTGTTGGGGAGTAACTGCTGCAGTAGTGAAAAAAGTAGTGACACTACTTTTTTCAACAATATGACAGCAGCTCAGCTGTTAGTGTAGCTTTTCCAATAACTAACTAGTTTCAATCAAGCAGCAGTGTAGTGAGGCACTGTTTCCACAACATTTTGCATTATTTTGTGTGCACAGTCCTGCAAATAGCATTAGGAGTCCGTTTTTTAAAATGATTCAAATTATCAAATGAATGTCCAATAAACGTCCTACATAAAACGTCTCGGTCACATATGTAACCCTCATTTTCCTCATTTTTCATTTTCTAAGGAACAGAGACGTTACGTTGACTTCACTAAACTCCACATCCGTGTCCACATCCTACCCGAAGGGAGGTATCATGTGGATGATACAAATATTGACTGGTCATCCAACCTAGGCAGAGACTACACCGGACAGAGATGACAGAGCGGACTCTGCCAAGGGAAGACATGGGCTCGCCGTAGGGAGCCATACTGTGGAAAAATACACATACGAGATGCCGCAGGGGTCACAACATATGGCACCTAGCTCAGCAGTGGGCATAGCACTGGGGTCCACTTACACTACTGGGCCTGGTGTCAGATGCTCCACCACACGTATGGTGGTGGAGAAACTCAACAGGGTATGCATTACTGGGGAACTTACTGGAGCAATAAAGCGCACTTATCCAATCCATCGGGAGGGGAATGGCGCTGAAAGTCGACACTTAGAACAGGCACGGAAAGAAACCAGCTCAACTATAGAATCTAGCGAACAGGTTAGGTGTCGCCAAGTGCGCAGCTCATATATCTGTCAGAGAGGTGCCATGCGCCAGCGCCCAGGGAGAGACAATACTTCTCGTGGTAACACTTCTCAAGGCATGCCCTGGGTTTGGTACACCAAGGCAATGGCATCCACTATCCAGTGGGCCATCCTCTGCTTGGAGACAGCCTTTACCTTCTGTTGGCCTCTGTAACAGATGACGAGCTGCTCTGAGGTCCTGAAGCTTTGCGTTCTGTCCACTTATAACCCCAGAGCAAGGACGGGACAAAAAACAGAAAGGGGTCTGCCTCCTCCGCTCTCTGAAGTGCCGTCAGAACCAAGAGGGTATGGAGTGAGAGTGAGGCGGATTTAATCTCCTCGCTCTCCTCAGGAAACTGACGATCAGATCATGCTTCCCCAAGGACTTACCATCAACCACATCACGATGTGCGGCGATAACGGCAACATACACTTTGAGGGTGGAGAGAGACAGCCTTCGCTCCAACCCATCTTGCAGGAAAGAGAGGACAGAACTGACTGAACATTCTCGTCGAGAAGAGCACCACTCAATGAATAGGTGCCACTTCAAATTTGATGTGGGTCCCCAACGCCCTCCACTCATATGGGCCACCAACACCCTCCACATCTGGTGACATGCATCATATAAGGATTTCTAACAAAACAGACAAATAAATAATTGCAAATAAAGGTTATTGCTTTTAATTATTTTACATGCATGTGTGTGTGATGTGTTTTATGTGCTAAAGAGTCATTCACCAGTTGGGTTTTTAAGGAGGGCAAAACACTTTAAACATCTCATGCAGTATATGTTAAATATATTTTGAAAGCTTACTATGTAATTACATAGTTTTTTTCAATGTTTATTGAAAAGCTGTCCCAGTACAGTATTAAGATCACGTGATGCACATGGTTGTGACAATATGGCACAAATCTAAAATACAAATTTTAATGAAAATAAATAAATAAATAAATAAAAAGAACAGCATAAAACGAGCACAGTGCAAAAACAGTTGACCGAGAAGGGAATTTAAATGAGATGGATGAAAGCCTACTTTCCGAACATCACTGTTCATTGCAACAGCACAAACCGGTAAAAATCTAGCAAAAAAGGAACAGCACCGGTAATGATTTAGACCCCATGAGGTGAGGAGTTCTGTAACAATTTTTTTTTATTTTGTTTTTTTTTGTTTGTTTTTCATTAAATATTTAAGAAGAATCTATTTTAATTACAGCCAGGGTTTCTTTGAATGCTACAAACCAGCACAAATCAAGCACAGCCGAACAGCACCATTTGGAACGAGTTACAGAGTGTCTTTTAATGGCACAAATCGAGCATTAAAAGAACTGCAGCGATAACGATTTACAGCAAAAGAGCTACAAATGTACTTTCAATCTCTGATGACAAAATACAGATATACTATATTGCCAAAAGTTTTGGTATGCCTGTCTTTACATGCATGTGAACTTTAATGACGTCCCATTCTTAATCCGTATGGAGTTGACTCACCCTTTGCAGGTATAACAGCTTCAACTCTTCTAGGAAGGCTTTCAACACAGTTTAGGAGTGTGTTTATAGGATTTTTTTTTTTACCATTCTTCTAAAAGCACATTTGTGCAGGCACTCATGTTGGATGATAAAGCCTGGGTCACCGTCTCTGCTCTAATTCATACCAAAAGTGTTCTATTGGGTTGATGTCAGGCCAGTCAAGTTCTTCCACACCAAACTCACTTATCCATGTGTTTATGGATCTTGCTTTGTGCATTGGTGCGCAGTCATGTTGGAACAGGAAGGAGCCATCCCCAAACTATTCCCACAAAGTTGGTAGCATGATATTGTCCAAAATGTCATGGTATGCTGAAGCATTAAGTGTTCCTTTCACTGGAACTAAGGGGCCAAGCCCAAACCCTGAAAACAACCCCATACCATAATCCCCCCTCCACCAAACTTTGCACTTGGCACAATAAAGTCAGGTAAGTACCGTTCTCTTGGCAACCACCAAACCCAGACTCGCTCATTGGACTGCCAGACAGAGAAGCGTGATTCGTCACTCCTGAGAACACGTCTCCACTGCTCTAAAATCCAGTGGCAGCATGCTTTACACCACTTATTACGGCG
Source organism: Gobiocypris rarus (assembly GCA_023029165.1). Lineage (NCBI taxonomy): Eukaryota > Metazoa > Chordata > Actinopteri > Cypriniformes > Gobionidae > Gobiocypris > Gobiocypris rarus. Next base: position 9,028,350 of record CM040927.1, read on the forward strand.
CTTTGTATTGCACTTGGTGATGTAAGGCTTGGATGCAGTTGCTCGGCCATGGAAACATATTCCATAAAGCTCTCTAAGCACTGATCTTGCGCTAATCTGAAGGCCATATGAAGTTTGGAGGTCTGTAGCTATTGACCGCAGAAAGTTGGTGACTTCTGTGCACTGTGTGCCTCAGCATGCGCTGACCCCTTTCTGTGGACTAATATTAAGTGGCCTATGACTTCATGGCCGAGTTGCTGTTGTTCCCAATTGCTTCCACTTTGTTTTAATGCAATTCAAAGTGCTTTAAATAGAAAATGAAATTAAAACAGTGATAAGAAATAAGAATAACACGTGTAAGAATTAAAAATAAAAACAGGATAATTAAAAGAGTTGTTAATAGACAGGGACTTCCCCATCCTGACAGTCTGTCTCTGTGGATCTTCCTAGCACTCCGTTCAGACCCTATCTTTCACCCAAGATGGACGGGCGGACTACCCTCCTCTGCAATCCTTTTAAGACCGGCTCTCAGCACGGTCCGACCTGGCCTCGCCTGGTCTTTAACTTTTCCCCCTGGAAAACTTATCTCACAATTTCCTCCGGAAGTTGTCTCCCACAGAGTCAGCTCTCAGCTATGCTTTATCCAATACCCTCAATATTTTACAAGTCCCTTCAAATTCTTAAAATAAAAAGAAATAGAAATATACAGTTGTAAAGATAATTAAAAGAATACAATTATTACAGTATGTATAGATAAAAATAAAATAAGAAAATAATAAAGATGATGCATAAACCAAAGATAAGAACAAAGGTAAACAGTTATAAAAGAATAAAAAGATGATGCATAGATAAGAGCAAATCAGTGGGACGTACAGTGGCACAGTGCTCATTCAGTAAAGGCACAGCTGAACAGATGTGTTTTGAGTCTGGATTTGAATGCGGCTACTGTTGGAGCACATCTGATCTCTTCTGGAAGCTGGTTCCATCTACGGCTGGCATAATAGCTAAACGCAGACTCTCCTTGCTTTGAGGGAACTCTTGGTATTTCTAACTGACTTGATCCTGATGATCTGAGAGATCTGTTGGGTTTGTAATTAATCAGCATATCTGCAATGTATTGAGGTCCTATGCTATTAAGTAATTTATATACCAGTAATAATACTTTAAAATATATTCTAAATGTAAGTGGAAGCCAGTGTAAAGATCTGAGGACTGGTGTGATATGGTCATATTTTCTGTTTCTGCTCAGAATCCTGGCCGCAGCGTTCTGTATGAGCTGCAGCTGTCTAATGGTCTTTTTGGGAAGGCCGGTTAGAAGACCATTACAATAGTCCACCCTGCTGGTGATGAAAGCATGAACGAGTTTCTCTAAGTCTTGCCTGGAAACAAAGCATCTGATTCTTGATATATTTTTCAGATGATAGTAAGCTGATTTAGTTATTGCTTTTATATGACTACTGAAACTCAGGTCTGACTCTAAAATCACACCAAGATTCCTGACTTGATCTTTAGTTGATTTGCCCCTAGCTTTAAGGTATGTGTTCACCTTGAGAATTTCATCTTTGTTTCCAAATGCCAGAAGTTCGGTTTTGTCTTTGTTTAACTGAAGAAAGTTTTGGCACATCCAGTTGTTAACTGCATTTGTACAGGGAGTCAATGGGGCTATAGTCATTAGGTGATATTGCTAAGTAGATCTGGTTATAGTCAGCATAAATGTGGTAAGCAATTTGGTTCTCTCTCATTATTTGGCTCAGTGACAGCATATACAGGTTGAATAGGAGTGGTGCAAGAATTGACCCTTGTGGGACTCCGCATGTCATGGATGTCCAGTCAGACTTATGGTCACCTATACTCACATAATAACTCTTCCTTCTAAGTATGACCTGAACCATTTAAGGACCATCCCTGAAAGCCAGACCCAGTTTTCCAGCCTGTCAAGAAGTATGTTATGGTCAACAGTGTCGAATGCAGCGCTCAGGTCGAGTAGTACCAGTCAAAACTTCTTTGTAGATATCAGAAAAAATTATTTCCAATGGAAGTTCAATGGGATGAATATGACGTAAAAATAGCATTGTAGATATTGTGAATGTCTATGACTATTTAAAATTACATTGTAGATATCTTAAATGTATATTATGACTACTCATAATCACATTGTAGATTCCAATTATGAAAATTCAAAATTGTAGAATAGATGTCTGGAATTGAAATTTTGACTAGTCAAAACTAAATTACGACTAGTAAACCCAGGTGTCAAAGTAGCTGGAACAACTTTTCTCTGTTTATGAATATGACGAGACATACATGGTTGTGAAAAAAATCCTGTCAGGTCTAAAACATAAACACTTATAATAGGCTTTACCTTAGTGAATCAGGGTAAGACAAATACATGTTTTGGAAGAAGGATTAGTTATGTATTCACTCATAATTAAAAAAAAATTTTATTTTTCATACATGTACAAAGCCTGATGAGAATGAAAAGTGCATCCTTCTGTGGAATCTGACCGCCCACATCTGTACAACAAAATGTGTGTGATCATTGTTACAAATTAGGTTACATTTAATTAGAGACCTAGGTATTCTAAATCATTAATTTTCATTTTTTAGACAACTTTGTTTTAAAGTTTTCAATATTCTGTTTGTTTCTAGGTTGAGCTAAAAAAAAAAAAAGACTACAGTGTATCTTATATTTCATTATGCTATATTATATTAGAAGGATGGTTATCTATAACAGAAGGACATTGTCTACTATTTCCTCCAGGCTTACACTACTGTATTTTAAAAAAATGATCTCTGATATATATTGAAAGGAAACCACAGGCATGATTTTGAAGATTAGTTTTAATGACAGAAGTCTCACTCCTGATTTTCTCTCTTCAAACTTCAGCCTGTGGGGAGAGGCACTCTCACATTTGCCCATCTATTTTGTCCCTCAAATGAGGTGACTTCAATTTTGGGTCTAGTAGAATGAAAAAAACGCTGGCAAAAAGATGTATTTTGCTCTTGAGTCTGCAATGAGACATGATTCCCATACAGATATCCACCATAGTGCACCCAGTCGGACTGCATGTGCAAAGAGATGGTAGCAGCAAGATGAGCTGCCTTATAGCTTGCAAATCTCTGAGGAAATATACATTGATATATGGAAAGCCTGAATAGGCCTATTAAACAAAATCTGAAAAAAAAAATGGATTTTTTTTTTTTTAACCTAAAATAAATATAGTACCTGTAACAAGTGTCAAATGAACCTCCATATATTGTGTTGCTGTTGAAATGTTACCTATTATACAGTATTGTCTGTCCGAATATTTGATTCTGATTAGCTGGAATGTGTGCATAAAGACATTAAATGCACAAAACTGTTTATTGCACAGGATTTCCAGCAAGTTTAATCACTGTTCTAAATGAATGCTTATTGCAGCACTTGCAGTCAAAGTTGCAAAGTTACTTATAGTCAGTAGAATGTCTGTTGAAGGACCATCACAATAAAGAGTTAGCAGATATTAAGCAGACAGTCTATAAATACTGGTATGTATATAGTGGCACTGATCCTCAACAAGCCCATCTTCTACGTGATGACTCTGATCTTCAACCAGATGGAGCTGGACAAAAAAGGGCTTCTTTGCTATGGCTCTTTCTCTCTTCTCTTTTCTAAAGCCTCTCTCTCCCTCTCTCTCTCTCACTTTCTATCCCTCAGGCAGAGGGGAAAGAGTAACAAAATATTCTACTCAAGTAAAAGTACTGTTACTTCAATGAAATTTTACTTAATTACAAGTAAAATTACTGGTCTAAAAATCTACTCAATCAATCAATCAATCAATCAATCAATCAAATTTATTTATATAGCGCTTTTACAATGACGATTGTTTCAAAGCAGCTTCACAGTGTTAAACAGGACAACATTGCAACAAAATTTGATTTGGCTAGTTTAATTTGGATAGTTTATAGAATTATATATGACCAAATTAATAAATTCTATTTGTATATTTAGTTGAGTAACTTGGATCATAATTTGAGTGTCCCCAACTGAGCAAGCCAAGCCAAAGGCGACAGTGGCAAGGAACCAAAACTCCATCAGGGCATGATGGAGAAAAATAAACCTTGGGAGAAACCAGACTCAGTCGGGGTGCCAGTTCTCCTCTGGCCTATTATTAACAGTGTATAATTATTACTCTGGCAACCTTGCAGGTCATAAATCATATTAGATAGGAATATTCGAAATTTTGGGTATGACGCACGAGACGGGTTCATTTAGGATGGCGCGTAGATTACACAAGAATATGAATACTTGAAAGATCGGAGTTATTGCGCTGGAGACGGGTTAATTGAGGATGACGTTCCGGTGAGGCAAATTCAGAGGAGACACTAATGGACACGGTCTCAGCAGACACTCCAAGATGAGCTGGTCATGTCCAGATGCAGGTCCACCATCCGATCCGGACACGGCCTGGATCCGGCCGACTGCAGTAAACCTCGGGATAAACAGAGAGACTAACATTAGTGTGGATGCCACTCTTTTTATGATGTAACGAGTACATCAGGTGTTATGGGAAGTGTTCCCGGTTCCGGCTGACCTAGTTAATGCAGCCTAACAATCAGTCATTTGATTTGAATAAGAAAGTTAAAAATGTTCTATGTGTATGCCATAGTAAAGAGATGTGTTTTTAGTCTAGATTTAAACTGACAGAGTGTGTCTGCTTCCCGAACAATGCTAGGAAGACTGTTCCAGAGTTTAGGTGCTAAATAGGAAAAGGATCGACCGCCTGCAGTTGATTTAGATATTCTAGGTATTTTCAACTGGCCAGAGTTTAGAGACCGCAATTGACGTGATGGAGTATAATGCGTTAAGAGCTCGCTTAAGTACTGGGGAGCTAAACCATTTATTGCTTTATAAGTAATAAGCAAGATTTTAAAATGTATGCGATGTTTAATAGGGAGCCAGTGCAGTGTTGACAGAACTGGACTAATATGATCGTACTTCCTGGTTCTAGTAAGAACTCGAGCTGCTGCGTTTTGGACCAGCTGGAGTTTACAGGGCAACCACCCAGTAGAGCATTACAATAATCTAGCCTTGAGCTCATGAACGCATGTACTAATTGTTCAGCATTTTGCATTGAAAGCATGTGACGTAATTTAGATATATTTTTAAGATGGTAGAATGCAGTTTTACAGATGCTAGAAACGTGGCTTTCAAACGAAAGATTGGTATCAAAGAGCACACCCAGGTTCCTCACTGACGGCGTGGACTTGACAGAGCAGCCATCGAGGGTTAGACAGTATTCTAGGGCACTACTTGTGGAGCTTTTCTGTCCAATAATTAAAAATTCAGTTTTATCTTAATTAAGTTGCAGGAAATTACTATTCATCCAATTTTTAATATCAGCTATGCATTCCGTTAATCTTGTGAATTGGTAAGTTTCGTCAGGGTGTGAAGAAATATAGAGCTGAGTATCATCAGCATAACAATGAAAACTAACGCCATGCTTCCTAATGATATCTCCCAGTGGTAGCATATACAGGGTGAAAAGCAACGGTCCTAACACTGAGCCTTGCGGTACTCCATACTGAACTTGTGATCGGTGTGACATCTCTTCATTTACTGCTACAAACTGATAACGGTCAGATAAGTAAGATTTAAACCATGCCAATGCAGTTCCACTAATGCCAACATAATTTTCGAGTCTATTCAAAAGAATATTGTGATCGATAGTATCGAATGCAGCGCTAAGATCGAGTAACACTAATAGAGAGATACAACCACGATCAGATGATAAGAGTAAATCATTTGTAACTCTAATTAGAGCAGTCTCAGTACTATGATACGGTCTAAATCCTGACTGAAATCCTCACATATACCATTTCTTTCTAAAAGGAACATAATTGTGAAGACACTGCCTTTTCTAATATTTTTGATAGAAACGGTAGATTCGAGATTGGTCTGTAATTGACTAATTCTTTAGGATCAAGTTGCGGTTTTTAATAAGTGGTTTAATTACAGCCAACTTAAAAGTTTTTGGTACATATCCTAATGTCAAGGATGAATTAATAATATTAAGCAGAGGATCTATGACCTCTGGAAGCATCTCTTTAATAGCCTAGTCGGTATAGGGTCAAGCATACATGTTGTTGATTTTGATGATTTAACAAGTTTAGCCAATTCTTCTCCTCCTATAGCAGTGAATGAGTGTAATTTTTCCTCAGTGAGACTACAATGTTCTGTCTGAAGTGATACTGTAGTAGACGGCTGCATGGTTATAATTTTATTCCTAATGTTATCAATCTTACTAGTAAAGAAGTTCATAAAGTCATTACTGCTGTGTTGTTTACAAATGTCAGAAGTTGAAGCTTTATCCTTTGTTAATTTAGCCACTGTATCGAATAAATACCTAGGGTTGTGTTTGTTTTCTTCTAAAAGAGTTGAGAAATAAGCCGATCTAGCAGTTTTTATGGCCTTTCTGTATGCAATCATGCTCTCTTTCCACAAATTGCGAAAAACCTCCAGTTTTGTTTTCTTCCAGCTGCGCTCCATTTTTCTGGCTGCTGTTTTAAGGGCCCGAGTGTGCTCGTTGTACCACGGCGTTGGATTATTTGCTTTAATCTTCTTTAAGCGCCGAGGAGCAACTATATCTAAAGTGCTAGTAAAGAGAGAGTCAGTAGTTTCTGTTGCAACATCAAGTTCCTCTTGGCTATCTGTAATTCTGAGGAGATGGAACTGATGAGGAAGATTATGTATAAAGCTATCTTTAGTCGCAGCGGTTATAGTCCTGCCATATTTGAAGAGGGGATGGCTTTGCAGCCTTAGCTATATTAAGTATACATGATATTAGGTAATGATCTGAGATGTCATCGCTCTGCTGCAGAATTTTAATGGTATCAACATTTAGTCCATGTGACAGTATTAGATCTAAAGTATGATTAAGGCGATGAGTGGGTCCAGATACGTGTTGTCTAACTCCGATAGAGTTTATAATGTCTTTAAATGCCAATCCCAATGCGTTTTTCATTGTCAACATGGATATTAAAATCACCAACAATTAGTACTTTATCTGCAGCCAGTACTAACTCTGATAGTAAAAACTAGTTCATTTAAAATGTACTCAGAGTAAAAGTTACTTAGTTACTTTTTTAACAGTGGGGGTGGGTTACTCTCCCCTGTAGGGTTGTGATAGAATGAGATTTTCAGGATATAACAACTATCTCAGAAAACATCATGGTATTAAACAATTATTTAATAAATAAACTGTACCTATTATTAAATTATGGTTAGTTAAAATGATGTTAAATGAATGAAGATGATTGGTCTTCTTTTTTTTTTTTGGTTGAACAAATGCTTTATCATAAACTTAAAACCATTTGTTTGTTTTGTTTATTAAACATTCAATAAAACATGACTAATAAACTAAATTCAATAAATGATTATGAATTAGATTAACAACTTAATTTAATCATTAATGTTTAATAATAATAGAGTATGTAGTAGACAGAGCAGCTCATTCACAGAGACAGAACAAGCAGATCATATATTCATATAGCAATGTTTTGTGCTTTAATATTTACAGACCATTTGATTTATTCTTTCGAGTTATTCGTTCATCCATCAGTTTGTGTATATGACGTGAATCCTACGTTATAATGTAAAGGTAATGTTCATGACTGGATACCGGGATTCCCTCTGCGTCACAGAAATCATTCGGCCTTAAGTTATAAACATACCTTTATCTGCACAGAGCGATGTTAGCCCGAACATGTTCTATGTGTTTCTTCATCTGCATCCACATTTTGTGCACATTTAATATCCTCCAAGACAACACCACGTTATATTTTTTCAATATCCAAAGTATTTCCATACTGGCCAGGCGCTCACGACGCCGTTTTGCTTTCAGCTGGGTCTGCGTTACTGGCGTCTGTCTTGTTCGTCTCCATCTGATATTTGCGCGCTTGTTCTCTTCCGCCCCACGCCTCTATTCAATATAGTCGCTTTCCGGATCGCGTTTTTCCTCCTCCGTCAAATTATGACCAAAGACTTTCAATATTTTTCCTATTTAAAACTTGACTCTTCTATAGTTACAGTGGTACCCACAATCTGGTTAAAGATAGAGCAGTCTCCTTTGTCCCTGGGACCCAAGAGGGTCAGGACAGCTGTGTACGACGCCCCAGGGCCTTGTCACTCCTGTCCTCCCCTCTTATCGCCAGGGGCGGCAATGGGCGGCTCGAGGACGCCTCCGGGCCTTCTCTCCCTCACTCTGCCCCACTCTGGAACACTCAGGCAACACTCCGGGTCGCCTCCGGGCCGCCCGGGTTCCACCTCGCTGCTCCAGGTACGTCAGTGGATCCCGCTTGTTTGGTTTCTTGAAGCCTGGCTAGAGCTCCACAGACCGTCTCGCTGGCTCATCTGTACCATTAGACTCGGCTATGTGATTCAGTTCACTTGCCGGCCTCCCAAGTTCAAGGGTGTCCTCTTCACCTCAGTGCGGAGCAGCTCAGTGCGGAGCAGCCCATGTCTTGAGGTCAGAGATCGATGTCCTACTGGTGAAGGGCCTGGTCGAGCCGGTTCCTCCAGCCGATATGAAGGCGGGGATCTACAGCCCCTACTTCATTGAACCCAAGAAATGGGGTGGGTTACGGCCAATCCTGGACCTGCGTGTCTTGAATCGGGCCCTGCCCAAGCCTTTCGTTCAAGATGCTAACGCAAAAAACGCATTTTCGAATGCATCCGTCCCCAAGATTGGTTTGCAGCGATTGACCTGAAGGACGCGTACTTTCATGTCTCTATCCTTCCTCGACCGTTCTTACGCTTTGCGTTCGAGGGGAAGGCATATCAGTACAAAGTCCTGCCCTTCGGGCTGTCCCTGTCACCTCGCGTCTTCACGAAAGTCGCAGAGGCAGCCATTGTTCCCCTCAGAGAACACAGCATTCGCATTCTCAACTATCTCGTTGACAATCACTCATTCTGGCCCAGTCTCGGGAGCAGTTGTGCAAAAATGGTCATACTTCCTGGTTCTAGTAAGAACTCGAGATGCTGCGTTTTGGACCAGCTAGTTTGTTTATTAAGCGTGGAGGGCAAGTAGCTTTATTGGCATAATAAAAAGGCTTTTTAAGAAGAAAAAGGGGGAAAATCATTGGTTTGTTTTTGGGTCTATTATTTACCCAATGTTTCTGAGTGGACTGGGGTCCTGTTCCACTAATTACGCTTTTGTCATGACAAGACTTCACCCTGACAGCCAGGTTTGAGCTTGCCAAAGTTCCCCCTAGCAGTTCTGGGAGTTTGATCCTGTTTGGCATCAGATTAAAGTCCTTTTTTATAGCTTGTGATATGGAGAAAATGTTTGTGTTATTTTTGTATAATTCGAGAATGTTGATTGAAAATGCAGTTCTGTTTCCACTTCAGTAGGAACACTGTCTGTCTAGTTTTGGTAGCAAACCTGCAGTCTCTATGGCGAGGTTGTGTTCAGTCTGTACACGGTCAGGACTTTTCTTAGTTCAGGTTTAGTCACTGTGCTCAGGTATTTTGCCAATTTATATTCTATTTTTAGGATAACATTCTCATTTTCAATGCTGGGCTGATGTTTTACTAAAAGCGAAACATTTTAAATGCCCATATCCACTAAATGTCTTTATCAACTTTTCAGACTAGACTAGTATGTCTAGATGACGGCAAATAAAACATGAAAAAAAAAACATGACACAGAATACGACCACTGTCATAAACAATACCACTGAATGCCAAGTTAAAACAGCTAGTTACCTACAAAAAAACTTTGTTGATGAAAGTTGCCTGGATTTAGAAATGTATAAAAAATATGCTAAAAAATAAATTTAAAGAATCTGCAGCATGGATCTATTTTATTTTAATAATTAATTAAAAAGGATATGTAAAAACTCAGACCACCATTTGGATGCTTAGTGACAGTTGTCTAATGAACATAAATGTATGAACATTTCTGCCAGTCAACCAACCAACCAACCGACAGACAGTCTGACAGACAGATAAATCCAAACCAAAATCTCACCGCAGGTCAACATTGCATGCATATTGCACTCCAGACTGATTATTCCTAGAGACAGCACAATTGCTCAGTTGTGCTAACTGATCTGTTAAAAGAACAAAATAAATAATCATTCTGTGAACCAGTGGCGACAAGTCTGCTTCTCTGTTAATAAGATTTATATGAGCCATTGCTGTGAAGGGGGGAAAAGGGTTTTTATAATTTTTTATGAAAACCACTGGAAAGAAAATATTCCAAGATGTAAGGTTGTCAAAAATTAATAATGCTCGTGAAGCGGCACTACTACAAAAAGTAGTACTTCACAAGGTCATTTCCCAAAGTTTTTGATCTGTATCAGTATGTGTCCTACTTGAAATGTTATAAACTTCTGATTTCCTGCTATTTTTCAATGGCTCAGTACTGACATTGAACAGATTATCTCTATTGTTGGCATGCTTTATGTGTATAAATCAACAGTGAGCGAGGTTGTAAAAGGCATTTTCTAAAATGTCTATATATATTTCTATCAAGGTAATATGATATCCCAGAATAAAATTGTATTGTTCTTACAACACACTCTCATAAGTCACATAGACACTTTCTGCACCACCAAAATTTCTCTCTTGACTCAAATGTCAGAAATTGAACAAATACGATATTTGATATCAATTTTAGAGTTTACATTGAAATATCTTTTGATTGCAGGCGATATAAGGTTATGCCTAGGCGAAACAACCTTTGTTTTTGCATATGGATTTTGAGGACGAAACCAAACCTCATAATGGAAGACCCAGGCGAAACCCAATTTCGATCAAAAATGAGGGTTGATTCTGAGTTCACAAAACACTGAATTAAGTAAATATCCCACAAAAAATCCTACAAAATGCTGACATTTTCCAGAATAATTCAGTATAGCCCTCTCTTTCACAGAAGCAGTGTCTTTCAGATATTAAAGGGATCCTTGAATATGATTTTACTTTTTTAACTTTAGTGCGCAATGTTGCTGTTTGAGCTTAAACAGCATCTGCAAAGTTCAATACAAAGGGCGATATTTTCTTTTGCAGAAATTGATTTTTAAGGACTACTACAAATGGCTGGTAGGGACTACAACAAGCTTCTTTATGGGTTGTTGACATCACAAACCCTTAAATGTACATTAACCCTATCCCGGGAACACTCAACAATGGGGGTAAGGCCATGTTGGGCTGCTGAGAAATAGATGTTGTAGAGCACATTTAGCCCAGTCTGCTCAAGCTGTCACATCATCTTTTCACATTTATTGCAGTACAGTACGTAAAACAAATAGCATGTCATAAAATCAGAGGTGGACAAAGTATACAAATCCATTACTTGAGTAAAAGTCAAGTCAAGTCATCTTTATTTATATAGTGCTTTTAAGTCCAATTGTTTCAAAGCAGCTTCACAGTATTAACAGGAAAATAATGCAACATAATTGTACAGCCGCTCTGGTAAAAACGGTGATGTTATCCAGCTAATTTCAATTATCATATAGTATCAATGCGGGCAGATCGGTAATATAGTTGAAATTTAGGTGTCCCCAACTGAGCAAGCCAAAAGCCAAAGGCAACGGTGGCAAGGAACCAAAACTCCTTCAGGGCCAGAATGGAGAAAAAAACCTTGGGAGAAACCAGGCTCCCAATGAGAAACCAGGGTGCCAGTTCTCCTCTGGCTGACGAACAAACAGTGTATGATTATAATTCTGGCAACAGTGCAGTACATAAGTCATATTAGATAAATAGATATATAAACGTAAAAGTACTACTGGTCAAATATAACTTCGTTACAAGTGAAAGTTGTAAAAACTGATTTTAGTTTCTATTGCTTTTAAAAGTACTTAAGTATCAAAAGTGAATTCCCGCATTATTTTATTGATTTTGTGATCATTTTGAATATTTTATTTTAGTCTGTGGGTGTGGGTGTGGGTGAATCGATTCTAACTAAGAATTCTAATGCTTAATGGCAATTTTATAAATAATTCTGCAACATGTTACAGTTAATAAAACTGTCAAGATGTGTGCAAAAACCAACCTAATTTAGCTGGGGAACAGTTTTTTAGAAGTACCATAAGCAGCTCTGTGCATCTAAAATACAGGAATACCTGTGCACTTTTTTTTTCTTATGCCCCAAAGAACAATATACAATATTCATAAAATGGGAATAGCAGTATTTATCAACAGTAAGGAAACTATAACTATAAAAAAGTAACATTATAATTGCAATACATATAAACATATAGAGGCCTACATATTATTACAATACATATAATTTAACTATACAGTAAGTAAAGAGTTAAAAAATACTTGGTCAGCAACAACAAAAACAAACAGACAAACAAACAAAAAGTCTAATAGTTTTGCTGATCCTCTAGCATGCTGTTGTCGAGCAGGTGGGCAGATGCCATCCGGTATGGCTGCAGAAATAAACAGCTTGCAGAATTTAATAGAGATTTCATGTTTTTTGCTTCATCCCCCTAAAATGTAGGCTACACACCGTCACTAAAGAACAGCATGATAAAGGATGACATTGATGAATGTCTCATCTCCATCTGACTAAAGAAACATAATGAGTATTAAGTACACACATGAGATGATCAAGATGATTTATGAGGAGCAGTATTTCTTTGAATATTTGTAGCAAGGGGGGAAATATAGAATAGTGTAACATAGTTTCTTCAACCTTTGGTTCCAAAAAGAAAAAAAAATGTTGTAGATATAAATATGTTGATTTGCTTTCGTGTTTTTTGCCCTGCATAACTTTTCCACTGAGAAAAAATAAATAAAAATCCACTTGATATTTGCTCTTCTCTAGTGTAATCTAAAAAAAACCTATAATTGTGCAAACTCATATTTAATTCGATTTTTCTTTATGTCCACTACAATAGACACCAGGACTGAAAAAAAGAATGTATATATATACATATATACATTCTTTTTTTCAGTCCTGGTGTCTATTGTGCAATTTTGAGCGTGGCATGGTTGTTGGTGCCAGACGGGCCGGTCTGAGTATTTCACAATCTGCTCAGTTACTGGGATTTTCACACACAACCATTTCTAGGGTTTGCAAAGAATGGTGTGAAAAGGGAAAAACATCCAGTATGCGGCAGTCCTGTGGCCGAAAATGCCTTGTTGATGCTAGAGGTCAGAGGAGAATGGGCCGACTGATTCAAGCCGATAGAAGAGCAACTTTGACTGAAATAACCACTCGTTACAACCGAGGTATGCAGCAAAGCATTTGTGAAGCCACAACACGCACAACCTTGAGGCGGATGGGCTACAACAGCAGAAGACCCCACCAGGTACCACTCACCTCTACTACAATTAGGAAAAAGAGGCTACAATTTGCACGAGCTCACCAAAATTGGACAGTTGAAGACTGGAAAAATGTTGCCTGGTCTGATGAGTCTTGATTTCTGTTGAGACATTCAGATGGTAGAGTCAGAATTTGGCGTAAACAGAATAAGAACATGGATCATCATGCCTTGTTACCACTGTGCAGGCTGGTGGTGTAATGGTGTGGGGGATGTTTTCTTGGCACACTTTAGGCCCTTTAGTGCCAATTGGGCATCGTTTAAATGCCACGGCCTACCTGAGCATTGTTTCTGACCATGTCCATCTCTTTATGACCACCATGTACCCATCCTCTGTCACAAAACTCGAATCTTTTAAATTTTTTTTTTTTTTTTTTTACATGACAATGAGTTCACTGTACTAAAATTGCCCCCACAGTCAACAGAACTCAACCCAATAGAGCATCTTTGGGATGTGGTGGAACAGGAGCTTCGTGCCCTGGATGTGCATCCCACAAATCTCCATCAACTGCAAGATTCTATCCTATCAATATTGGCCAACATTTCCAAAGAATGCTTTCAGCATCTTGTTTAATAAATGCTACGTACAATTAAGGCAGTTCTGAAGGCGAAAGTGGGTCAAACACAGTATTAGTATGGTGTTCCTAATAATCCTTTAGGTGAGTGTGTGTGTGTATATATATAAGTCAGAATTTTAAATCTGATTTAAATATAGTAATATGTAACATTATTCTTTAAACACTAAATCTTCCTTAAGCACTTTTGGCAACAGATTTTGAAACATTGTTTATTCCACAATGCCTCTGCGAGGGCAGCTTCCATTGGGAATTAATTGTAAACACCTGTGACAGAAGACAGACATTCCAATTGTATGGACTCAAAGTCTCAAAAGCCAGAATCAGTCTACACATGAGGATGGACAGTGCTGTAATGCTACATGACATTCTAAATATTGTGTGGAGGGCATGATCGTGCAGTAATTGAGGGTTACCATGGAGAAAACACGTCATAAATGTGAGGGATATAGAGGTATTAATATCTGCCATCAGTCATCATTCTCACCAGATATCTCTCATGGTTGGATGTGGCTACAGCTGACTTTCCAGTATTCACACACAAAAAATGGAACAGTAAATACTGAATGTCGACATAATGTCAGTTAACGCTGTTGTTTGTATACACTCTTTATTCTATAGGCTGAGGTTTTAGGCCAGAAACATAGGCCTACTCTATGCAAATGTATTACAGGGTTTAGAGGCATGAGTGAAACAGATGCCAGCAAGTAAGAGCTGTGCGAGAAAACCTCACTCCCCTGGCCTCAAGAGGCACACTAGCGACTGACACTAGACTACAGGCACAGACTTGAGCATCCTTATTAGTGAGCCCACCTCCCATGTCAGAAATACCGGTCCTGCTCGCAATAGTTCTTGTGGTCTACGCTGAAGATATGTGCTGATGGCTGTCAAGTCAACAAGGTTTTTACAGTGGTCTTTTACTGTCACATTGTACACTTAGGGCTATCTTTACAGCTTGCGCCATCACAAACCATAGACAAAAAAAAAAGAAAGACGACACACCTCCACTCTCTTTCATTGAAGCCGCCAATGTCCTAATATGGCACTGACATCTTGCGCTGATTCGGGACCCGAGTCTGCGGAGTAGTGAGTATTAAGTGTAGCCGTGGTATCAAGGCCACACTCATGCAGAATCGGTTACTACAGTCGGTGTGAAATAAACAAAGAAATTTAGGCATTAATGTTAAGGCTCCAATTTCCTCCAGAAAACCCAGAAAGAAAATTATGAAAACTAAAACTTATTTAATAATATGAACACCTGAACTTACATCAGCGTGATAAAAACTACCTAAGATAATAGAAACCAATTTTTTTTATTTTATTTGAAGTGTAATTGGATTGTTTAGTTCTTATTACATTACATGGAGAGTTACATTACATTACAAGGCAAACAAAACGTTTTGGCTTCACTTTTCAGGATGTGTGTGGCACACTTGGCTTGACTTGTTAAAAAAACTACTGTCAGGATTTACTAAAGACAGTGAAAAATTTGCGCTAAAAAGGCTGACCTAAACAATTTTTTTACAATTAATGGGAGGAGAGTCATTATTTGGGGTTGTATACCTTGATCCGGCTTGCGTTTCCACCGCCAACCATACACTTATGATAGATGCAGTGTAGTGATTGATGTCATTCTCACGCAAAGAAGAAAGCGACACAGTAAAAAACAATGGACAAGATACAAGCAGATCTTGTTCTTGCTTCTTGGCATGTGGCAGTTGTCACAACAAGAAGACATTCTTTGTTTGAGCCAAGGCTGGAGGCTGCAAAGAAAAGCACAGCTGAAAAAGCATGCGCAAGTGATTATTCTCTGTCAACCAATCAATGTGCTGCAGTGAGTTTTGATCCACCCTTTAGTACCAGACTACTGTGCTAGGTACCCCAATGGAAGTGTGCCAAAAGTGGTACAGTCCTACAAAGAAGGGGGCGTTCTCACGAACTTGCGCAACATTCCTTATAAGTTATCTAGGTTATGAAAATCTCTGTTGGTCATATAATAACATTCCTTATATGACTTTAGGGGACATTCAATTTTGTTTATTCTATGGTCACACAGCAATGTTACAAAAGGACATTTGGGATGTTAAAGGAACGTTCCCACATTGTCCTCTGTTGGTCATATAATAACATTCCTTATATGATTTTAAGGAAAACATTCCATTTTGGTTTATTCTATGGTGACATAGCAACATTAAAAGAGGACATTTGGGACATTAACCGAACATACTCATACGTTTCCCTGTTAATCAGATAGGGACATTTAAATCGGGACTGCACTGCAACATATCTTGTTCAGTGCAGTGGTCTCTACATTACATTTTTATAATGTCTGCAGGACCTTTAGGGGACCAACCTAGAATTAAATGTTTGGTCCTATTTAGGTCATTCCATCACGTTTACTGAATGTTTTCAGAACTTGTTTGAGTGAATCAATGTACTCTGGGCTGCTCTGCAAATGAGGGTCAGTATAAACACAAAAGGATTTGCACAAAAGTTGCTTTGCTTCTCAAAGATAGACCAATATCAACTGTTTGTCCAACTTCATATTCAGATTATGTAAGTACCGTATGTTATATTTTGTGAATATACACAAATCGACTTTGTGAATGTCCTTGTTAGCACGCTGATGGCTAATGTGGCTAAAGTTACCATTGTCTCTGACTGTATTCACAGAGATCAGAGCTATGGCATTAGTTTTATTTTTAAGAAGTAATAAAAGTACAGGCAGTGAGCATTTTCGGGTTAAAAATAACAAGCTCTGGTCTCTGTGAATACAGTAAGAGATAATGGTAACTTTATCCATATTAGCACATTCAGAAAGGCGATTAGCAAACACACACATTATAAAGTGCAGTACTTGCATATCCTGGATGTTAATTTGGATCACAAAGGGTTGCTATTGATACATCTTTGTAAAGTATTTTTGTGCAAATCCTATGTGCACTGTCCTCATTTGCAAAGCAGCCCAGTGTACACTTATACACACAAAGATGTTCTGTAAATGTGACGGAAGGACCTAAATAGGACCAAAAATAACATTCTAGGTTAACATTCTGGTAACCTGCAAACATTATGGGAAAGAAAGTATAGAGATCTAGAGGGAACGTCCTATAGGAATGGACCTAAACATTCCCAGAATATGAATATTCCCTGAAGGTCCGCCAAATAACTTCCCAACCCTTAAAAGAACTCCACATAATGACCGTCTCAGAACATTTTAGTAACATTTCCAGGCGACATCCTTGACACCAGTGGGGACGTTCTGAGAATGTTCTAGGAACATCAAATTTCCAAATAAAATATGGTCCCCTAAAAGTTCAGAGAACATCCTGAATATTCCATGAAGGTCCACCCAAATAATGTCCCCTAACCCTTTAAAGAACTCCACATCATGACCGTCTCAGAACATTCTAGGAACGTTACCAGGTGATGTTCTTGACACCAGTGGGTCATTCTGAGAAATTTCCAAATAAAACGTTCTGAGAATGTCTTTAATGTTCCGTGAAAGTCCGTCAATTAACATCCCCAAACACTTTAAAGAACTCCACATCAGGACCGTCTCGAAATGTTCTGGGAATGTTACCAGGTGACATCCTTGACACCAGTGGGGACCCTCTGGGAACGTAAAATTTTCCAGCAGGAGTACGATTCTGAATTAGGGGACCATTCAAAACGTCTTGGTTACGTATGGTAACCCTCGTTCCCTGAAGGAGGGAACGGAGATGTACGCCGGACGTCACCAACGAATTGGGATCACTTCAGGAGCCCTATCAGCTTCGAGATATAGAGAACAGGCCAATGAAATTTGGCGTGCGAGATTTGCATCTCGCGCTCCGCCCGCAGTGGCCAGGGCACGCCTTGGGTTCCATACGCCAAGACGATGGCATCCACTATCCAGTGGGCCATCCTCTGCTTGGAGACAGCCTTTCCTTCTGCTGGCCTCCGTAACAGACGAAGAGCTGCTCTGAGGTCCTGAAGCTGCGTTCTGTCCACGTATATCCGCAAAGCGGACGGAACAGAGAATTGCACTATTTCCTGGAACCACGTCCTGTTGGGCCAGTACGGAGCGACCAACAGGACCTGCTCCTCGTCCCTCCCTAACTTTGCCCAGCGTCTGTGCAAGAAGGCTCACTGGGGAAATGTATACTTGCGTAGGCCCCGGGGCCAGCTGTGTGCCAGCGCATCCGTGCCGAGGGTCCCCTCGGTCAGGGAATAAAACAACTGGCAGTGAGTCGTGTCCGGGGCGGCAAACAGGTCTACCTGTGCGGTCCCAAACCGCCTCCAAATCAGCTGGACCACCTGGGGATGGAGTCTCCATTCTCCGGGAAGCACTGGCTGTCGTGGAGAGCTCGTCGGCCGCACGATTAAGCAGGCCCGAATGTGAATGGCCCGGCGACCTCAGATGCTTCTGACTCCATAACAGGAGAGGGCGGGCGAGTTGTGACATGCGATGGGAGCGTAGACCACCCTGTTTGTTGATGTACGCAACGGCCGCAGTGCTGTCCGTACGGACCAGAACGTGCTTGCCTCTGAGCGGCGTTTTGAAGCGGCGGAGTGCAAGACGTACTGCTAACAACTCCAGGCAATTGATATGCCTTTGCAGTTGAGGCCCGGTCCACAGACCCGAAACTGCAAGCCGTTGTACGTGGCACCCCAGCCGGTGGCAGAGGCATCTGTGGAGACAACAGCATGCCTGGACACTTGTTCTAGAGGCACTCCTGCCTGTAGAAAGGAAGGGTCCGACCACGGGCTGAAGGTTTGGGGGCATCTCGACGTCACTGAGATGCGGAGGGACCCGCTGTGCCACGCCCTATTTCGGGACTTGGTCGTGTTGCCAGCGTCGAAGCGGTCTCATATGAAGCAATCCCAACGGCGTTACTGCGGCTGCGGATGCCATATGCCCCAGGAGCCTCTGAAAATGTTTCAGTGGAACCGCTGTTCTGCCCCTGAACGAATTCAGGCAGTTCAACACTGACTGGACGCGCACCTCCGTGAGGCGCACTGTCAGAGCGACCGAATCTATCTCCATCCCGAGAAAAGAGATTCTCTGCGTCGGGCAGAGTTTGCTCTTTTCCCAGTTGACCCGAAGTCCCAACTGGCTGAGATGACTGAGCACCATGTCCCTGTGTTCGCACAGCTGTTCTCGCGACTGGGCAAGAATCAACCAGTCGTCGAGGTAGTTGAGGATGCGAACACCACGCTCCCTCATGGGAGCAATGGCCACCTCCGCGACCTTCGTAAAGACGCGGGGCGACAGGGCCAGCTTGAAGGGTAGGACCTTGTACTGATATGCTCGTCCGTCGAATGCAAAGCGTAGGAACGGTCTGTGTCGAGGGAGAATTGAGACATGAAAGTACGCGTCCTTCAGGTCGATCGCTGCAAACCAATCTTGGGGACGGATGCACCTGAAGATGCATTTCTGCGTAAGCATCCTGAACGGAAGCCAGTGAACGGACCGGTTCAGGAACCGCAGATCCAAGATCGGCCGTAACCTGCCGCCTTTCTTGGGTACAGTGAAGTATGGGGTGTAGAACCCGGACTTCATATTGGCTGGAGGGACCGATTGAGACATGAAAGTACGCATCCTTCAGGTCGATCGCTGCAAACCAATCTTGGGGACGGATGCACCTGAAGATGCATTTCTGCGTAAGCATCCTGAACGGCAGCCAGTGAAGGGACCGGTTCAGGAACCGCAGATCCAAGATCGGCCGTAACCTGCCGCCTTTCTTGGGTACAATGAAGTACGGGCTGTAGAACCCGGACTTCATATCGGCTGGAGGGACCGGCTCTATCGCGTCCTTCGCCAGTAGGACTGCGATCTCCCCCTGGAGCACAGAGGCATTCTCCTCTGCCACAGAGGTGAAGTGAACACCCCTGAACTTGGGGGGACGCCGGGCGAACTGAATCGCGTAGCCGAGTCTGATGGTACGGATGAGCCAGCGAGACGGGCTGGGGAGCGCTAGCCAGGCCCCCAACGACCGTACAAGCGGGGTCAATGGCACCACAGACGTACCGACAGCGGGTAAGCGAAGCAGCACACAAAGACCCGACACAGACGGCATGGGAGCAGTCTGTTGTGGGGTCTGCGTCCGCTGGGGAGGTGCAGAAATGGGGGGAGGCAGCTTGTGTGCGCCCCCAGCACCCCCCGCTGGCGATTGGAGAGGCGCTTGAGGGTGCCAAGGCATAGAAGCGTCGGACACCGCCAAGCGTGCTCTCTTGGCACCCAGAGATTTCAGAAACTGCTCTTTTATTGACAGATGTTAGAAGCACTGAGCAATGAGCTCCAATGAGCCGATCTTGGTGCTGCAGCCATCTCCCGAAGAGCAGTCTCCTCCATCTCAGTGAGCGCCGCATTTCACGTCCGCTTTATACCCGCGGCGGAGTGCGAGATGCAAATCTCGCACACCAAAAATCATTGGCCTGTTCTCTATATCTCGTAGCTGAAAGGGCTCCCTGAAGTAATCCCAATTCGTCAATGACGTCCGACGTACGTCGAACGTGACCGACTGAAAGGGAACTTCTGACAATGGAAAACTGTCCACTCCCATCAGCATGTTTTTTTGGGGGTGGGGGTGGATTGCGCTCTCATGCTAATTTACCGTTTAGTAAATCTGGTCCTTACTGTACTGTGTACTCAAGTGGGCAATATTTATGCAAGTATAAGTTACA
Source organism: Gobiocypris rarus (assembly GCA_023029165.1). Classification (NCBI taxonomy): domain Eukaryota; kingdom Metazoa; phylum Chordata; class Actinopteri; order Cypriniformes; family Gobionidae; genus Gobiocypris; species Gobiocypris rarus. Next base: position 9,048,887 of record CM040927.1, read on the forward strand.
AAATAGTTTTGAGTTTTATTCGTTTCAAGATTAGATGAAAATTTGTTTCAAGATTCAGTTTGATTATTATCACTGTTCATGTACCTACTGAATCATTTTGTGTGGAAAAACAAAAGACAATACAAATTACAAAAAAAAAGTGGAGGAAGTGGAATAGTTACCTATAGTATTGAAAAGTTACCTGAAAATGCATTCTATTGATTTTTTTTTTTCAGCGAGAAAAAATAATAATAAGATGATCAATATCTTCATGTGCAGCTTGTCAACAGCTCAGGTAAAGTTATTAAACGAAACAACAACAACAAAATTACACAGCAAATTTCATGTTCAAAATCTTTTGAGAAGTAGGTTTAAATTATTTATTTATTAATATTCATCACAAACACATATTGAGAAATTGTTAGATTTAGGGTAAGTTCCAGGTTGGGTGCATAATATTTACATAATAGTATAATGCAAATAAAATTATAATGACTATGTTGGGTGCCTTACCATACATTAGAAGCAGACACAAGCACGCTGCATAGCTAGATGTGTTTGTTTGATTGCATAAAGTAGGCCTATGTGTCTGGCCTTCATTAGGCACTAGGCACACACTAGAAAAACCTTTGTCGTAAAGTTAAACATAATGCATAATATGCATTTTGAGGTCAAGGCTTGAAAAACTAATTTGAATTCAAAGGGTTATACAGTGAATAGATTTATGAAAGCACATCTGCTTGGCAACAGTAGTTAAAGGGTACATAACACACACTTTATGTCAATCTCATGTTAATCGTGAGTACCTATAGAGTATTGCATCCTTCATATCTCAGAAGAGTCTTTAGTTTTATAAGATTTATAAAAGACAGATACGCTATACTGATTTTTTCTGAAAACAGCCAAGCTTGTGAGGTGTGCAGTGGGCGGAGATAAAAAGTCACAAGTACACACACATCATGACTTTATCCCTGGATAACTTTCTATTTATTTCGTTATCAATTTGTGTTTTACATTATATGCACTTACGCGCTGATTGCCAACAAAACACAGACATTTGATGCAGTTTCACTCACTGCCTGGGTGTGCTCTTGGATACCAATTTTTAATTTGAAAGCCATGTTTTTTAGCATCTGTAAAACTGCATTCTACCATCTACCTATTTAGCAGCTAAAATCTGGAACATATATGATCTTCTAAAGCTTAGTTTGGTTATCAAGAGATGTTTTCGTGATACAAAACACAAAAATTGTTAAAACACACAATGAAGCAAAAGCTATTTGTTCCATCAATAGAGACATGCACTGAACATTTAACTGTTGGCCCCTCTTGTTAAAGAAACCTGTTTTCCATTCAGTTGATCTTAATCATTGTTTTCACCCGTGTTATTTAGTTATTGATTTCACCAGTGATTGTCTCTATTTAAGCTCCAACCTGATTTTTCTTCTGTGCATCTCAGTCCTAATCTATACTTACTAAAGTTTGCCAGATGTCATTCCTCTTTGTTTTGTGCTTGGTTCACAGGCTTCAATTCTGCTTGATGATTTAGAGATCTCTCTCCATGGCAATTCAATTTTGATTCTGAATTACAGGGATCTAAAACATGGTTGTCAAACTTACTGTATAGCACCTGGAGGCCCACAGTCCTGTAGATTTTACAGTAGCTCCAAGCTAATATATATATACACTCACCTAAAGGATTAGTATGCCTTAATTCTATGTGGCATTGATTCAACAAGGTGCTGAAAGCATTCTTTAGAAATGTTGGCCCATATTGAAAGGATAGCATCTTGCAGTTGATGGAGATTTGTGAGATGCACATCCAGGGCACGAAGCTCCCATTCCACCACATCCCAAAGATGCTCTATTGGGTTGAGATCTGGTGACTGTGGGGGCCATTTTAGTAAAGTGAACTCATTGTCATGTTCAAGAAACCCATTTGAAATGATTCAAGCTTTGTGACATGGTGCATTATCCTGCTGCAAGTAGCCATCAGAGGATGGGTACATGGTGGTCATAAAGGGATGGACATGGTCAGAAACATTGCTCAGGTAGGCCGTGGCATTTAAACAATGCCCAATTGGCACTAAGGGGCCTAAAGTGTGCCAAGAAAACATCCCCCACACCATTACACCACCACCACCAGCCTGCACAGTGGTAACAAGGCATGATGGATCCATGTTCTCATTCTGTTTACGCCAAATTCTGACTCTACCATCTGAATGTCTCAACAGAAATCGAGACTCATCAGACCAGGTAACATTTTCCAGTCTTCAACTGTCCAATTTTGGTGAGCTCGTGCAAATTGTAGCCTGAGATGAGTGGTGCCTGGTGGGGTCTTCTGCTGTTGTAGCCTATAAAAAAATAACGCAGGCCATTTGGCACATTTGGCTTAAAAAAAAAAAAAAACAGGTTTGAATTTCCGCCCATTCCGGTTTGTATTCCACAGAAGAAGCAACCCTAGTGAAAAAAGTATGCTAAGTATACTTGCAGCCAGACTAATTATCAGTATACTTCAAGTGTTTTAATGATTAGTTAACTTGAAGTGTGCTATCAAATTTTCCTGTTTAACACTGTAAAGCTGCTTTGAAACGATCGCCATTGTAAAAGCGCTATATAAATGAACTTGACTTGACTATACTTAGTAGCTACACTTTAAGTATATGCCTGTGTCCTGCTAATTACATGCTTGATTAGTGATATTAAAGTGTACTTTATTTGTGTTATAAGTATATTTTATTTGCATTGTAAGTTTACTTTGTGTTTTAAGTACATTACAAATTAATTACACAGTGAATTCAGAACACACAGGTTATACAAATGATGAATATATTATTTTACACGTAATAATATACTTATTCCAAATACAAAAAATACACACTTTGTAGTCAACAACAATATACTTTTTTATTACTTAGCTATAGCCTTCTTTGTGAAGCATTTACATAATGTCATAATGTCACACAATACAGTATTTTAAATGTGAAAACTACATTTTAATGAAGTTTTTAGTAGACATTTTCCCAATGTTGAACGCATTTGTTTTCAAGGCCATTAAAATAAAACAAATGTAACAATGTCACTAATAAAGAGACATATGTCATTAACAAGTCCAACATTTTTTATTTAAACTTTGCATGGTTTCAGCAAAACTGAACAAAATTAACTTACTTAATGTTTTTTATTAAAAGAACAGTGAAAGAATATTTTCTGCTAATTGATACAGTTCTTATGGCCGCTCACACATCAGAAGCAGTTGAAAAGCATCTGTTGATAGAAAATACAAGATATAAAACAGCATGTTCATACAAATTTTTATTCCCGATTTCATTAGTCTTGCTTATTTTTATTTACATTCCAAACAGCAGGATTTTTTCTCTGATTGTTTTCGGGATCACGTAAAGTTAGTCGGGTAATGCTTTAGATTACGGCCCAGAATGTACTGCATAATTAAAGCGAATTTACAGCATAACGTTCGGTAATTATAGTGTAACTATAAAGTAAGTACTTGTAGATATAAGGGAACAATATGTAATATTGGGGGAATAAAGGGGTAAAATAAACAAAATTAACAAATTATTTATACTGTAAGTATTTGTTAATTAAGGGGTAATTATCTGTGCAGTTAAAGGGTAAGTACAATAAAAACACATACACAATCTGATCTCTCAAATCACTCAGAAATGTCCTCACCATTTGCTCTACTTTTACACTCATGCCATCCATACCATTTGACTTTATTTCTTCATATACAGACAGGAAAATAAATAATCTCTGCTAATGAAAACTCATTTGAGTTTCTAAGAGCTGAAGCATCAAACAGCACCTACATAGGCTACAGCAATAACTACAGAAATCCATATGGTCCCAATGGATGAATCAATGTCTTCTGAAGTTAAACGAAAAGTGTTTGTAAGAAAAATAACAATATTTAAAAGAAATTAAACTGTTGACTACTTCTGACCAGCAGTCATCTGCGTGTGCATGCGAGGGTTGAGTTCACGCTTGACGTAACTTGAAGTGCGACGTGCGCATGCCAGAAAACTCTGGTCATGCGGATGTCGGATGCTGTCGGTTTTTATTTCTATAATGCTCACAACAGTATACAAACAATAACATAATATATGATAATAGCAATGAGAAACAAACAAGACTAGAAGACAGAAACGCCAGTTCTCACGTGTGTTTCAGATGAAACGCGCATGAGAACGAAAAAGAAGAAGAGGAACAAGAAGAGGAAGACAAGCAAGAAAAACACAAAAGAGACAAAACGAAGTGACAAACGACCTATATAGGCATACTGGTTAGAGGACATATTGCTTTAACTACATGAAACAAGAGGGTAACAAGAACCACTTTAATTTACAGCCCGCAGATTCATACTCACCCTGTAGCTACACAGATAATTACCTCTTAATTAAAAAATTATATTAACAATTAATTAACAATATTACATATTGTTCCATTATACCTACATGTACCTACTTTAGTTACACTATAATTACCGAAAGGTATGCTGTAAATTCCCTTTAATTATGCAGTAATTTCTGGGACGTAATCTAAAGCGTTACCGTTAGTCCATTTTATTCAGAGCCGGTTATCGCTGCCATCAAGGTCAGGCTGCAATGTCACTTGATTGAACTGGTCCAAAAGTGTTACATTCCATGTGTGTTTTGGATTGTTTGGGGGTTTGTTTTGTTTCACTTTCTCTTTTTCTTTATTTTTCTTTCAGTTATTTAGTTTCATCAGTTATTCTTATTATTCTTGGAATCATCATCATCTGACTATTCGTGAGGAGGGACATTTGACACAATAAGTGACGTTGGACGCATAATGAGTGATGTTCAACCAATCCGCTGATGTGCCAGCATGTTAAAAGGCCCCATTTGTTATGTATGGGCAGTGAGCAGATCAATGTGACCTCTCACTCATCTCCCGTGCTTTTGGTCAGTCTGTAAAATCTAGAGTACCATGATTATCTGTTAAAAGTTTCCTGTGATGTTTCAGAGTTAACATCCCTTTTGTTCGTTGTTTGTGTTATTATAACACTAGTTTTGTCTGAGAGAACGCATGCTTGCGCTAGGGTTGTATTGGGTGCAGGTTTTTTGAGATTAACAACGTTAGCGCAAGCAGGCTGACATTGCAGCCTGACCTTGATGGCAGCGATAACCGGCTCTGAATAAAATGGACTAACGGTAACGTTAATTTAACGTACTACACACTGATGTTCAGAGACAAACACAGTGTGTAAACTACTCTGCAAGGTTTTGAGTCCCTTGTTTAATTTCAGTTGTTGTTTCGAGTCTTTGTTTTGTACTATTTAGGTATATAATTTTTTTAATGGTAGTTAGTTAAAGGGGTCATGAACTGGCTTTGTAAAAAAATGTATACTGTTGTCTGAGGTGAACTTATGACGTTTGCATGGTTTTTACATTAAAAAACATTATAATTAATAATTAATAAGTAATAGGCCCGGTTCTAACCCGGTTTTCAGCCTCTCTCATGGAGCGCTCGGTTTTTATGGGCGTGCCACACTGAAGACTTTTCCAAGTTTTTATGGTGTGCAGTAAACGGCCACTGCTATGATTGGACAAGCTTTGCATATTATAAAGAGCTCCGGCTCCCTGTGAATACATGTGAGAGATTGTTTTGAAAGTGTATGGGCATTTTGGAGAAATCTCAAAATAAAATCACACAACATGATCTTGTAAACCATTTAATTAAATTCAGAGTTTTAGATTTATCATCTTCAGATTTTAAATATAACATGGTCAGACTTGTGGCTTTAGCTGTAGTGTGAAAAAGTGTGGCAAAAAACGCTGCACAACGAGAAGAGGTGACCGGACCCTGAGGAAGATTGTGGAGAAGGACTGATTCCAGACCTTGGGGGACATGCGGAAGCTGTGGACTGAGTCTGGAGTAGAAACATCCAGAGCCACCGTGCACAGGCGTGTGCAGGAAATGGCCTACAGGTGCCGTATTCCCCAGGTCAAGCCACTTTTGAACCAGAAACAGCGGCAGAAGCGTCTGACCTGGGGTACAGAGAAGCAGCACTGGACTGACGCTCAAATTTTGCATGTCATTCGGAAATCAAGGTGCCAGAGTCTGGAGGAAGACTGGGGAGAAGGAAATGCCAAAATGCCTAAAGTCCAGTGTCAAGTACCCACAGTCAGTGATTGTCTGGGGTGCCATGTCAGCTCTTGGTCCACTGTGTTTTATCAAGGGCAGGGTCAATGCAGCTAGCTATCAGGAGCACTTCATGCTTTCATCTGCTGAAAAGCTTTATGGAGATGAAGATTTCGTTTTTCAGCACGACCTGGCACCTGCTCACAGTGCCAAAACCACTGGTAAATGGTTTACTGACCATGGTATTAATGTGCTCAATTGGCCTGCCAACTCTCATGACCTGAACCCCATAGAGAATCTGTTGGATATTGTGAAGAGAAAGTTGAGAGACGCAAGACCAAACACTCTGGATGAGCTTAAGGCCACTATCGAAGCATCCTGGGCCTCCATAACACCTCAGCAGTGCCACAGGCTGATTGCCTCCATGCCACGCCGCATTGAAGCAGTCATTTCTGCAAAAGGATTCCCGACCAAGTATTGAGTGCATAACTGTACATAATTATTTGAAGGTTGACTTTTTTTTTATTAAAAACACTTTTCTTTTATTGGTCGGATGAAATATGCTATTTTTTTGAGATAGGAATTTTGGGTTTTCATGAGCTGTATGCCAAAATCATCAGTATTAAAACAATAAAAGACCTGAAATATTTCAGTTGATGTGCAATGAATCTAAAATATATGAAATTTTAATTTTATCATTACATTATGGAAAATAATGAACTTTTATCACAATATGTTAATTTTTTGAGAAGGACCTGTAAAACATTATTAATTTCTATTATTTAAACCTGTAAATGATTGGCTGCATTATCTAGGTCAGCCGGAACCGGGAGCACTTCCCATAACACCTGATGTACTCATTACATCATAAGAATAATGAAATGTACCCTAATGTTAGTCTCTCTGTTTATCCCGAGATTTACTGCAGTCAGCTGGAACCGGGCTGTATCCAGATCAGATGGTGGCTCTCGCCTAGGGTTGCCACCTTCAGTGTGCCAAAATAAGGAACACCCATTGACGAACACTCATTTGTTCTACTGAACACAAGTGAAGATATTTTGAAGAAAGTTTGTACCCAGGCTGCTTTAGGGGCACCATTGACTTCCATACAGTAGTAGGAGTCTTCCTATGTGTTCAACATAAAGAAATGTATACATGTTTGGAACAACTTGAGGGTGAGTAAATGATGAGAGAATTTTCATTTTTGGCTGAACTGTCCCTTTAAGCAGTCATTCTGAACCAGTAATCACTTTTTTGAATTTCAAAAATGTTTATTTTTTGTATTAATTTACATAAATTATGACTATATTATCATGTAATTATTTGTCCCGTTTTTATCTAAATATTTTTTTAATGTCAAACTTTATATGACAGGACTATGTATTATGTATGATAATTATAGCCTAGTTAAATTATAAATTATATTAATAATAACATTTATTAGGCTATAATTTATTAATTAACCTGTCTAAAAAATGTATGGAATATTATATTAAATACATTATCCATAAAATAAAAAAAAACAATAGGCCTACCTTTAGAAGCACGGATGCGTGTGTCACATAGACCGGTCTGTCAGCGCTGCCGCTTTAAGAGACAGTCTGAGCAACAGAAATGCTTCTCATAAAGTCAATCAATCAATCAACTTTATTTATATAGCGCTTTTACAATGACGATTGTTTCAAAGCAGCTTCACAGTGTTAAACAGGACAACATTGCAACAAAATTTTATTTGGCTAGTTTAATTTGGATAGTTTATAGAATTATATATGACCAAATTAATAAATTCTATTTGTATATTTAGTTGAGTAACTTGGATCATAATTTGAGTGTCCCCAACTGAGCAAGCCAAGCCAAAGGCGACAGTGGCAAGGAACCAAAACTCCATCAGGGCATGATGGAGAAAAATAAACCTTGGGAGAAACCAGACTCAGTCGGGTGCCAGTTCTCCTCTGGCCTATTATTAACAGTGTATAATTATTACTCTGGCAACCTTGCAGGTCATAAATCATATTAGATAGGAATATTCGAAATTTTGGGTATGGCCTTGCGAGACGGGCTCATTTAGGATGGCGCGTTGATTACACAAGAATATGAATACTTGAAAGATCGGAGTTATTGCGCTGGAGGCGGGTTAATTGAGGATGACGTTCGGTGAGGCGAATTCAGAGGAGACACTAATGGACACGGTCTCAGCAGACACTCCAGGATGAGCTGGTCATGTCCAGATGCAGGTCCACCATCCGATCCGGACACGGCCTGGATCCGGCCGACTGCAGTAAACCTCGGGATAAACAGAGAGACTAACATTAGTGTGGATGCCACTTTTTATGATGTAACGAGTACATCAGGTGTTATGGGAAGTGTTCCGGTTCCGGCTGACCTAGTTAATGCAGCCTAACAATCAGTCATTTGATTTGAATAAAGAAAGTTAAAAATGTTCTATGTGTATGCCATAGTAAAGAGATGTGTTTTTAGTCTAGATTTAAACTGACAGAGTGTGTCTGCTTCCCGAACAATGCTAGGAAGACTGTTCCAGAGTTTAGGTGCTAAATAGGAAAGGATCGACCGCCTGCAGTTGATTTAGATATTCTAGGTATTTTCAACTGGCCAGAGTTTAGAGACCGCAATTGACGTGATGGAGTATAATGCGTTAAGAGCTCGCTTAAGTACTGGGAGCTAAACCCTTTATTGCATTATAAGTAATAAGCAAGATTTTAAAATTTATGCGATGTTTAATAGGAGCCAGTGCAGTGTTGACAGAACTGGACTAATATGATCGTACTTCCTGGTTCTAGTAAGAACTCGAGCTGCTGCGTTTTGGACCAGCTGGAGTTTATTTATTAGGCGAGCAGGGCAACCACCCAGTAGAGCATTACAATAATCTAGCCTTGAGCTCATGAGCATGTACTAATTGTTCAGCATTTTGCATTGAAAGCATGTGACGTAATTTAGATATATTTTTAAGATGGTAGAATGCAGTTTTACAGATGCTAGAAACGTGGCTTTCAAACGAAGATTGGTATCAAAGAGCACACCCAGGTTCCTCACTGGCAGCGAGGACTTGACAGAGCAGCCATCGAGGGTTAGAAAGTATTCTAGGGCACTACTTGTGGAGCTTTTCTGTCCAATAATTAAAAATTCAGTTTTATCTGAATTAAGTTGCAGGAAATTACTATTCATCCAATTTTTAATATCAGCTATGCATTCCGTTAATCTTGTGAATTGGTTAGTTTCGTCAGGGTGTGAAGAAATATAGAGCTGAGTATCATCAGCATAACAATGAAAACTAACGCCATGCTTCCTAATGATATCTCCCAGTGGTAGCATATACAGGGTGAAAAAACGGTCCTAACACTGAGCCTTGCGGTACTCCATACTGAACTTGTGATCGTGTGACATCTCTTCATTTACTGCTACAAACTGATAACGGTCAGATAAGTAAGATTTAAACCATGCCAATGCAGTTCCACTAATGCCAACATAATTTTCGAGTCTATTCAAAAGAATATTGTGATCGATAGTATCGAATGCAGCGCTAAGATCGAGTAACACTAATAGAGAGATACAACCACGATCAGATGATAAGAGTAAATCATTTGTAACTCTAATTAGAGCAATCCTGACTGGAAATCCTCACATATACCATTTCTTTCTAAAAAGGAACATAATTGTGAAGACACTGCCTTTTCTAATATTTTTGATAGAAACGGTAGATTCGAGATTGGTCTGTAATTGACTAATTCTTTAGGATCAAGTTGCGGTTTTTAATAAGTGGTTTAATTACAGCCAACTTAAAAGTTTTTGGTACATATCCTAATGTCAAGGATGAATTAATAATATTAAGCAGAGGATCTATGACCTCTGGAAGCATCTCTTTTAATAGCCTAGTCGGTATAGGGTCAAGCATACATGTTGTTGATTTTGATGATTTGACAAGTTTAGCCAATTCTTCTCCTCCTATAGCAGTGAATGAGTGTAATTTTTCCTCAGTGAGACTACAATTTTCTGTCTGAAGTGATACTGTAGTAGGCTGCATGGTTATAATTTTATTCCTAATGTTATCAATCTTACTAGTAAAGAAGTTCATAAAGTCATTACTGCTGTGTTGTTTACAAATGTCAGAAGTTGAAGCTTTATCCTTTTTTAATTTAGCCACTGTATCGAATAAATACCTAGGGTTGTGTTTGTTTTCTTCTAAAAGAGTTGAGAAATAAGCAGATCTAGCAGTTTTTATGGCCTTTCTGTATGCAATCATGCTCTCTTTCCACAAATTGCGAAAAACCTCCAGTTTTGTTTTCTTCCAGCTGCGCTCCATTTTTCTGGCTGCTGTTTTAAGGGCCCGAGTGTGCTCGTTGTACCACGGCGTTGGATTATTTGCTTTAATCTTCTTTAGCGCGAGGAGCAACTATGTCTAAAGTGCTAGTAAAGAGAGAGTCAGTAGTTTCTGTTGCAACATCAAGTTCCTCTTGGCTATCTGTAATTCTGAGGAGATGGAACTGATGAGGAAGATTATGTATAAAGCAATCTTTAGTCGCAGCGGTTATAGTCCTGCCATATTTGAAGCGAGGATGGCTTTGCAGCTTTAGCTATATTAAGTATACATGATATTAGGTAATGATCTGAGATGTCATCGCTCTGCTGCAGAATTTTAATGGTATCAACATTTAGTCCATGTGACAGTATTAGATCTAAAGTATGATTAAGGCGATGAGTGGGTCCAGATACGTGTTGTCTAACTCCAATAGAGTTTATAATGTCTTTAAATGCCAATCCCAATGCGTCTTTTTCATTGTCAACATGGATATTAAAATCACCAACAATTAGTACTTTATCTGCAGCCAGTACTAACTCTGATAGAAGACCAGCAAATTCTTTGATAAAGTCTGTATTGTGCCCTGGTGGCCTGTATACAGTAGCCAACACAAATGTCAAACGGGATTTATCATTTACACTACACAATGTTACATAAAGCACCAAAACTTCAAAGGAATTAAATTTGAAACTAGACTTCTGAGTAATACTGAAGTTATCATTATAAATTACAGCAACACCTCCCCTTTTCCTTTCAGACGCGGCTCGTGTTTATAACAATAATCTTGGGGAGTGGACTCATTTAAAGTAATGTAGTCGTCAGGTTTTAGCCAGGTTTCTGTCAAACACAGCACATCTAGGTTATGATCTATAATCATATCATTAACAATAAGCGTTTTTGTAAAGGGATCGAATATTCAGCAACCCGAGATTTATCAATTGTTCATCCGTATTATATCTGTTGTTTATTTGTTGGACATCAATTAAATTTTTACTGTTGAATGGTTTTGATGGTTTTTGTATTTACTGATTCGGGAACAGACACAGTCTCTATGTGGTAATATCTAGGTGAAAGCGTCTCTATGTGCTGGGATTTAGCTGACTCTGGTGACGTGAGACAGCTAGCAGACGGTTGGTTTAGCCAGTTTGTCTGCTTCCTGACCTGGGCCCCAGTGAGTCAAGGTTTAGCTCTAAGATTATGTGCCAAATTACTAGAGAGAAGAGCAGCACCAGCCCGGGTAGGATGAATGCCGTCTATCTTCAACAGGTCGGGTCTGCCCCAAAAACTTTTCCAATTGTCTATGAACTCTATGTTATTTTGCGGACACCACTTAGACAACCAGCCATTGAGTGATGATAATCTGCTAACTATTTCATCACTCCTTTTAACAGGGAGGGGGCCAGATAAACAGACTGCCGGTGACATCGTACTTGCGAGTTTACACACCTCTTTAATGTTAATTTTGGTGATCTCCGACTGACGGTCGAACATCATTAGTGCCGACGTGAATAATAATCTTAGAGAATTTACGATTAGCTTTAGCCAGCACTTTTAAATTTGCTTTGATGTCAGGCGCTCTGGCTCGGTAAACATGTGACTATGGTGGCTGGTGTCTCTATTTTCACGTTCCGTGTAATAGAATCGCCAATAACTAGGGCACTTTCAACAGGATCCTCAGTGGGTGCATCACTGAGTGGGGAGAACCTGTTTGATGTTCTAATCGGAACGGCAGAGTGGTTTTTAGATCCGCGACTATGCTGTCTCACAGTCACCCAATTGCCCTGCTGCGGGGCTCAGCCGGAACCAAACAATGAGTGTTCACTAAGCTAGTCGCATCCAAAACAGTATCTAAAGCTGTACCATTCTCACTACTCTCACATAAAGTCTGGATGCGTGTCTCTAAATCTGAAATCTTCTCCGTCAGCCTGATTAATTCCTTACATTTAACACATGTGAAGCCCTGTTCGCCAACGGAGATAGATATGCTAAACATGTAGCATGCAGTGCAAGTGACAATGACAGGAGAAGAAGACATGGCTTACCGTATTTGTTGATGAATCCAAAACTTACCACACAACTTACTCCACTTACTTTGTTTGATGGAGTCTATTTAATAATCCAACTCACCACAGTTGTCTAATGAACTCAGAAAACAGGAGACCCGGGTGCCGGGATGGAAAGCTACCAGGCTAGCGAAAAGCTAACACGTGGTAGTGATTTAGATTAAAAGCTAGTGATGTCAAATTTAACTTGATAGGCTATATTAAACAATATATGGTGATGAGTAAGTTATTTTTAGCAGTATAGATAACAAAGAAAATATATCAAATAGAGATTCAAACGCAGCTATACAGAGCTACAAACACTGACATGCAGTAGCAGCAGTAGGTAGACTGGAGCAATCGATTCTTCGTGTGCAGTTCATCATGAGTTACTGGACAAACCCATTGATACCTTTTTGATATTTAGTTCTATATCTGGAGATTATCTTGCGTTCAAACGGTGGACGCGACGCAAGCTTGACATGTTTTTAAAAACCACGGAAGTTTACAGGCACACTGGCACAGCGCATCTTCTCTAGACTCCGCCGCTATGGCAACAAAGCCGCTAAAGCAATCACGCACAAATGAGTTCATGTACTACATATTATCAAATGGATATCTTTATATTTGCTATCAGTATTCTACACGCTGCAAAATCCGTATTTGTTTATTGAACTACGTCTGGACCTATGTAAAATACGGGACAAATCGTGTCCCGTATTGCTTTGATTTAATTGATTTAATTGATGTCCAACAAATAAACAACAGATATAATACGGATGAACAATTGATAAATCTCGGGTTGCTGAATATTCGATCCCTTTCGCCAAAAACGCTTATTGTTAATGATATGATTATAGATCATAACCTAGATGTGCTGTGTTTGACAGAAACCTGGCTAAAACACAGCGACTACATTACTTTAAATGAGTCCACTCCCCAAGATTATTGTTATAAACACGAGCCCGTCTGAAAGGAAAAGGGGAGTGTTGCTGTAATTTATAATGATATCTTCAGTATTACTCAGAAGTCTAGTTTCAAATATAATTCCTTTGAAGTTTTGGTGCTTTATGTAACGTTGTGTAGTGTAAATGATAAATCCCGTTTGACATTTGTGTTGGCTACTGTATACAGGCCACCAGGGCACAATACAGACTTTATCAAAGAATTTGCTGGTTTTCTATCAGAGTTAGTACTGGCTGCAGATAAAGTACTAATTGTTGGTGATTTTAATATCCATGTTGACAATGAAAAGACGCATAGGGATTGGCATTTAAAGACATTCTAAACTCTATTGGAGTTAGACAACACGTATCGGGACCCACTCATCGCCTTAATCATACTTTAGATCTAATACTGTCACATGGACTAAATGTTGATACCATTGAAATTCTGCAGCAGAGCGATGACATCTCAGATCATTACCTAATATCATGTATACTTAATTTAGCTAAAGCTGCAAAGCCATCCCCTCGCTTCAAATATGGCAGGACTATAACCGCTGCGACTAAAGATTGCTTTGTACATAATCTTCCTCATCAGTTCCATCTCCTCAGCATTACAGATAGCCAAGAGGAACTTGATGTTGCAACAGAAACTACTGACTCTCTCTTTACTAGCACTTTAGACATAGTTGCTCCTCGGCGCTTAAAGAAGATTAAAGCAAATAATCCAACGACGTGGTACAACAAGCACACTCGAGCCCTTAACAGCAGCCAGAAAAATGGAGCGCAGCTGGAAGAAAACAAAACTGGAGGTTTTTCGCAATTTGTGGAAAGAGAGCATGATTGCATACAGAAAGGCCATAAAAACTGCTAGATCTGCTTATTTCTCAACTCTTTTAGAAGAAAACAAACACAACCCTAGGTATTTATTCGATACAGTGGCTAAATTATCAAAGGATAAAGCTTCAACTTCTGACGTTTGTAAACAACACAGCAGTAATGACTTTATGAACTTCTTTACTAGTAAGATTGATAACATTAGGAATAAAATTATAACCATGCAGCCGTCTACTACAGTATCACTTCAGACAGAACATTGTAGTGTCACTGAGGTCACAGATGCTTCCAGAGGTCATAGATCCTCTGCTTAATATTATTAATTCATCCTTGACATTAGGATATGTACCAAAAACTTTTAAGTTGGCTGTAATTAAACCACTTATTAAAAAACCGCAACTTGATCCTAAAGAATTAGTCAATTACAGACCAATCTCGAATCTACCGTTTCTATCAAAAATATTAGAAAAGGCCGTGTCTTCACAATTATGTTCCTTTTTAGAAAGAAATGGTATATGTGAGGATTTCCAGTCAGGATTTAGACCGTATCATAGTACTGAGACTGCTCTAATTAGAGTTACAAATGATTTACTCTTATCATCTGATTGTGGTTGTATTTCCTATTAGTGTTACTCGATCTTAGCGCTGCATTCGATACTATCGATCACAATATTCTTTTGAATAGACTCGAAAATTATGTTGGCATTAGTGGAACTGCATTGGCATGGTTTAAATCTTACTTATCTGACCGTTATCAGTTTGTAGCAGTAAATGAAGAGATGTCACACCGATCACAAGTTCAGTATGGAGTACCAAAGGCTCAGTGTTAGGACCGTTGCTTTTCACCCTGTATATGCTACCACTGGGAGATATTATTAGGAAGCATGGCATTAGTTTTCATTGTTATGCTGATGATACTCAGCTCTATATTTCTTTGCCCTGGAAACTTACCAATTCACAAGATTAACGGAATGCATAGCTAATATTAAAAATTGGATGAATAGTAATTTCCTGCAACTTAATTCAGATAAAACTGAATTTTTAATTATTGGACAGAAAAGCTCCACAAGTAGTGCCCTAGAATACTGTCTAACCCTCGATGGCTGCTCTGTCAAGCCCTCGTCAGTGAGGAACCTGGGTGTGCTCTTTGAAACCAATCTTTCGTTTGAAAGCCACGTTTCTAGCATCTGTAAAACTGCATTCTACCATCTTAAAAATATATCTAAATTACGTCACATGCTTTCAATGCAAAATGCTGAACAATTAGTACATGCGTTCATGAGCTCAAGGCTAGATTATTGTAATGCTCTACTGGGTGGTTGCCCTGCTCGCCTAATAAATAAACTCCAGCTGGTCCAAAACGCAGCAGCTCGAGTTCTTACTAGAACCAGGAAATGCGATCATATTAGTCCAGTTCTGTCAACACTGCACTGGCTCCTATTAAACATCGCATAAATTTTAAAATCTTGCTTATTACTTATAAAGCAATAAATGGTTTAGCTCCCCAGTACTTAAGCTCTTAACGTAGTATACTCCATCACGCCTATTGCGGTCTCTAAACTCTGGCCAGCTGAAAATACCTAGAATATCTAAATCAACTGCAGGTCGATCCTTTTCCTAATTAGCACCTAAACTCTGGAACAGTCTTCCTAGCATTGTTCGGGAAGCAGACAAACTCTGTCAGTTTAAATCTAGACTAAAAACGCATCTCTTTAGTATGGCATACACATAGAACATTTTTAACTTTCTTTATTCAAATCAAATGACTGATTGTTAGGCTGCATTAACTAGGTCAGCCGGAACCGGAACACTTCCCATAACACCTGATGTACTCGTTACATCATAAAAGAGTGGCATCCACACTAATGTTAGTCTCTCTGTTTATCCCGAGGTTTACTGCAGTCGGCGGATCCAGGCCGTGTCCGGATCGGATTGTGGACCTGCATCTGGACATGACCAGCTCATCCTGGAGTGTTTGCTGAGACCGTGTCCATTAGTGTCTCCTCTGAATTTGCCTCACCGGCACATCATCCTCAATTAACCCGTCTCGGCACAATAACTCCGATCTTTCAAGTATTCATATTCTTGTGTAATCGACGCCATCCTAAATGAACCCGTCGTCGTGATACCCAAAATTTCGAATATTCCTATCTAATCTGATTTATGACCTGCAAGGTTGCCAGAGTAATAATTATACACTGTTAATAATAGGCCAGAGGAGAACTGGCACCCCGACTGAGTCTGGTTTCTCCCAAGGTTTATTTTTCTCCATCATGCCCTGATGGAGATTTGGTTCCTTGCCACTGTCGCCTTTGGCTTGGCTTGCTCAGTTGGGGACACTCAAATTATGATCCAAGTTACTCAACTAAATATACAAATATAATTTATTAATTTGGTCATATATAATTCTATAAACTATCCAAATTAAACTAGCCAAATAAAATTTTGTTTTAATGTTGTCCTGTTTAACACTGTGAAGCTGCTTTGAAACAATCGTCATTGTAAAAGCGCTATATAAATAAAGTTGATTGATTGATTGATTGATTGATTGATTGATTGATTGATTGATTGATTGATTGATTGATTGATTGATTGATTGATTGATTGATTGATTGATACGGGACGCATCATTTTGCTTGTAAATACGGGACGATTCCGTATTTAATGGGACGGGTGGCAACCCTACTCTTGCCTTGACATGATGAACAATTGGAATTGCTAAAAACACTATATAAATAAAGGTGATTTGATTTGAAGGTGATTTGGAAATATAGCTTCCAAAAAATAAAAATAAAATATATTTATAATTATATAAAATATAAAATATAATTATATATATATATAATTTCTAGGTCGACATTTCATTTGGTAACATTTGGCAGTTTTTAGTCATATGCTGTTTAATGTTTGATGATCACATTATTTGACATAACAATGAAAACATGGATAGCCAGAAAATTATATTAGAGTAAAGTATATTTGAAGTAAATTCCTTTGTACACTACCAGTGGACTAGCCTACACAACAATTCAGATACTCAGAATTAGGAATATTTCTTTATTTTATTGAAACCCATTGTGAGTTGTGTGGGGGTTCTGTTCCTGAGACATTTTTGGGAGCTCTTGGGGATGAACATTTGGTTTGGTTTGCACCTCTTACTTGCTCCAAGATCCAATCTGATGTGTGTTCTTTACTTTGAATGTTGGTTAATTCTCTGCTTCCAGTCCTTTAAAAAAAGTTGCCAAACTCACTCTTGGTTTCAAAAACTCTAGTCCTGTGTAGTAGACTAGAAGTCAGTTATCATGTCTCTAACCATAGCAACCTGAGTTTCATTCCCTACCTGGGAACCCTAGCGTTACACTTCCTCAGGCAATGTTTTTAATGGTCTTTCGATACTGAACAAAAATGAAGTAATATAATATATGCCATAAAAATGATTGAACATCTGACACAGGAATAAATGTGCTCATAAAAATTACTGGTCACATACAGGAGAAATGATGTGCAATGTATACTACAGCCCTTACTAAATATTATTGGGCAGATTGGGGCTAGTTGTCACAAAGTTAACACAAGGGCTACAGTATATCTTGTTAACTATAAATAGTTGCCTATAAATATAGAACTATACACCGATCAGGCATAACATTATGACAGGTGAAGTAAACAACACAGATTATCTCTTCCTCAAGGCACCTGTTAGTGGGTGGGATCTGTTAGTGATATATACTGCAGTGGTCAGTATCTATCAAAAGTGGTCCAAGGAAGGAACAGTGGTGAACCGGCGACAGGGTCATGGGTGACCAGGGCTAATTGATGCACAAGGGGGGCGAAGACTGTCCTGTGAGCTCTGATCAAACAGATGAGCTACTGTAGCTCAAATTGCTCAAGATGCTGGTTCTGATAGAAAGGTGTCAGAATACACAATGCATTGCAGTTTGTTGTATGGGGCTGCAGACCAGTCATGGTGCCCATGCTGACCCCTGTCCACCACCAAAAGCACAGTGGGCAACAGTGAGTGTCAGAACTGGACCACAGAGTATGGAAGAAGGTGGCCTGGTCTGATGAATCACATTTTCTTTTACATCACGTGGAAGGCCGTTTGTGCACTATGGGAAGAAGGCAAACCAGCAGATGCAGTATGATGCTTTGGGCAATGTTTTGCTGGGAAACCTTGGGTCCTACCATCCATGTGGATGCTACTTTGACGCGTACCACCTATCTAAGCAATATTGCAGACCACGTACACTCTTTTAATGGAAACGGTATTCCCTGGTGGCTGTGGCCTCTTTCAGCAGGATAATGCGTCCTGCCACAAAGCAAAAACTGTTCTGGAATGGTTTGAGGGACACAACAACGAGTTTTACCCAGATCTCAATCCAATTGAGCATCTGTAGGATGGTCTGAACAAACAACTCTGATCCATGGAGGCCCCACCTTGCAACTAACAGGTATTAAAGGATCTGCTGCTAACATCTTGGTGCCAGATACCGCAGCACATCTTCAGGGGTCTAGTGGAGCCCATGCCTCCATGGGTCAGGGCTGTTTTGACAGCAAAAGGGGGACTAACACAGTATTAGGATAATTTTATGCCTGATTGGTGTACATAGGTTTTGTAAATAATGATATTTTTTGTATTAACACACAAATGTAATATTATATCAGACACGATATAGAAAAAGTACTAACATAGCATGGGACCTAATATTTAGTTATACTATCGATTTGTCTGCACTGACCCTATTGAATGAGAACCAAACTTGAACTAAAGTGAGCTTGATAATGACAATTTTCTTCTGTAGAGCTACTTTATAGCTGAATCAAATTGGTTTCATAATTGATGAACTCTGCAACATCAACAGTGCTATTAAACTAAACTAAATAAACATTGAACTGGCTTGAGCTGAGTAACGCCATTATTGCCTTCTGTAGAGGTACTTATAACTGAATTAAGCTTGTTTAGACGAACACTTATTGAACCGATGACACTATTATCTTCCTTAGAGCTGCTTTATAGTTGAATTAAGTTTGCTTCACAACTAATGAATTTTGCAACATTTGAACTAAACTGAATCAACATTGAACCAAACTTAGCTGAATTTTGACAGTATTGCCTTTTTAGTGCTGCTTTACAGCTTAAATTGCAATTATTTCATTATTGAAAAAAACTTGTATATTACTGTGAAGCTGCTTTGAAACATTGTATGAAGTACAATATAAATAAATGTGACTTGACGAAGGTAAAATCAGTTGGCCCTATATTTTATTCTCTCTTTAATCATAAATAAATGTCCTCTTCATGGCCTTCAAACTTCGCTGAGCATAATACTTTTTTTTCTATAGTGAAGCCTTACTATATGTATCTATTATGAGAAGCTTTTGGGAGTTATTTCTTCCTTTGATATGCTGTATCCTGCACTTTGTATAAAGGGACCTTGCGGATTTCACTTCTAAGAGCTGTGAGCGGTCACGTTTGTTGAGCCCAGCAGCGATCCTTACGGATTCAAATCTATCTTTCCATCCTTATATCTGTCAGAGCCAGAGACCACCCTATCTCCCCTTCCCACCTCATTCGTGTCACTTCTCATTTGTATCATACATAGGTTCTGACAGTGCAAGACGACACCTCATTAGCATTCAGCTGTGTGCAGAGAGAAAGTGAAAAGCTTGGCAGGTGTGGCTTTTTTCTTTTTCTTTTTTTGAACATGACAGTCATATGGGATTATAAATTACATGGGAATAGCATTGACGCTGTTAAGAGACAGTGGCCCATGAAGTGTTTCTGAAAGCACATCTCTATTGAAGCAGCAAGCTGCTAATGTATCATTGAAGGTTATGTACTGTGAACCTGTGTGGAAAGCTAATGGACAACATATTAATGAGTGAGGATAGACTTTTAAAGTCTACTCTTCTAAAGAGCCTGCATGAGAAGAACATGTCAACTCATTTTAAACCTAACTCTAACCCTACCAGTCTGCTTATACTCTACTAACACTCTAATGAGAGTTAGTAGACATGTAGGTGCAATGTTAGGGGAGGGCAGGGTTAGTTGTAACACGCGGTTTAAAACTTTCCACACATGCCAGCATGACGAAACTTAGTGTATTTACTACTTGCCATATCAACATTATTTAGAGAAAAAAATTGTGCAAAAATTAAAAAATCTTTGGAAGATATTACTGAACATTTATTTAACATAGCAAAAGTAAATTTCTTACTTAAGTTTATTTTTCATCTCTGTTTTTTGTGTTTATTTAAATTGAGACAATTCTGATATTATTTTAATCTTATATCTGTTATTTAACAGGTGAGATTGTTCTTTAATGCTGATCTAACCAGCAGTAGACACGAGCTGCGGTTTAAATCCCAGTTGCGCAGATTGGGTGTGTTGTAACACTGCGTTACAATGAGCCCATATTAGAACTATGGTATTATATTCTATACTTTTATGAATTATTTTGAGAAACCGTGAGAAAAGGGTGAATAATGACAGAGTCATTGTTCAGAAATTATTAATTATTATTATGTTTTGTACTAATGCTGTATAACTGTTTAGCAATGTGTTTGTTGTCAAACTCAAACTATATATATATATATATATATATATATATATATATATATATATATATATATATATATATATATATATATATATATATATATATATATATATATATATATATATATATATATATATATATATATATATATATAATATTTTATTTATTTTTATTATTAAAAAATGGCATTGTTTTATTTGAAAAAGTTAAAAGTTGTATTTTATTGACAAAATATTTTTTGTTTCTCTTTGATGTTTTTTTTATATCACGTAACATTTTAAGCTGTCATTTGCTCATGTTACAATGTGCCCCTCACATTGTGGCGGCAGTGGCTCAGTGGTTCATGTAGATTGTCTGCAAACCGGAAGGTTGGTGGTTCGATCCCGGTCCCACCTGACCAAGTGTCGAGGTGTCCATGAGCAAGACACCTAACCCCAGCTGCTCCCGACGAGCTGGATGGCGCCTTGCATGGCTAACACCGCCGTCGGTGTATGAATGAGTGAGTGAATGGGTGAATGTGAGGCAATATGTAAAGCGCTTTGGATGGCCATTGGTCTGTTAAAAGCGCTATATAAATGCAGTCCATTTACCATTTACCATGTTACAATGTACCCCACCTATGGGGCATGTTGTCACATTTCACTTCCATTCTTTCGGGGTAGGCTAAATCAAGAAAAAAGTATACACTGTATTAATTAAACAAAACCACATAATTACTAGACGTGTGAAATTAATGTGGGAAAAAATAAATACTCTGAACCAAGTTGATTTACACAAACTGAGACCGTTAGGTTGTGCCCCAGGCCTTCACCAGGATTCGTCCGCCTCCTGAACTCACCTTTAACTTACCCCTAAAACCAAATATTGATGGGCATCAAATGTGCGATTTACAAGGAGGGAAAACAGTACACCTCTCTGAACAGTGTCTGGGAGGCTGTGGTTGCTGCTGCACACAATGTTGATGGTGAACAGATCAAAACACTGACAGAATCCATGGATGGCAGGCCCAAAAAAAATATTTTGGGCTGGAAACACAATTCCTGCCTGATTGATGTGCAAGAATGGTTATCTTCAAAGTTTAAAAAAAAAAAAAAAAACCTTAAATAATAGTTTTTGGCTCATCTGATCTTCCTAGTCAAATGACCCTTGGAAATTTAACACTTTCTGCAAAGCCCTGGGTAAAGAACTTGGGTTTTGTTTTTGATGGTCTCATATTTGAAAAGCAGATAAAACGGAGTGGTCAAATCCTATTTTTTCCAGCTCTGTCTTTTAGCTAAAGTAAAACCTGTATTATCTTTTAATAACCCTGAAAGAATAATTCGAACATTTTTTACATCAAGGCTAGACTAGTGCAATTCACTATACTGCCAATCAGCTTATCCTGGTTACAGATGGTACAAGATGCGGTGGCAAGACTTCTTACTTGTACTAAAAAAACAGGACCATATTAGTCCAGTGCTATGCTCTTTGCACTGGTTACCTGCATTATACTGTGTTGATTTTAAAAGTCTTCTCTTGGTTTTTAAATCTTTAAATGGTTTTATGTCATTTTTACTTTGTTTTTTTTTAAAGAAATGTTGGCCTCCTTCTTGACAACCAACATTTCGAATAATAGCTTTGATTAATGATGAAAAGGGTTTAAAAAATGGTGAATGTTTGGATTGTTTATTTCCTGCCGTCGAGCCACAGGCATTCACTGAATGACCCAGGTGGCTCGCGAGGTTCCCGACCACTGATGTAAACTGAAAGTTTGGTCAAAATTATGAATATGAGATTACAAATACAAATTTATTGTATTTTACTTTTACAATAAGCAGAATATTGGCGACATTTAAAATCTTGCTAATAACTTATAAAGCACAAAATGGTTCAATCATTATAGTCCTTAATGTCAATTGTGATCTCAAAAATCTGGCCAGTTGATAATACCTAGATTTTCAAAATCAACTGCAGGTGCAGTTAGAGAGAAGTCACCAGCATTAGAGCATTATCACCAGTTAGAGAGAAGCATTTGACAAACAGGGAAGGCAACGACTGTGTGAGTACTGTAAAAATTCTCATTGTTTTGTAGCTCAGCTGTTATTTGGAACATTTGTCTGTGTAGTGTAGTGTGTTGTGTGGTGAAGTAGCGCTTGTTCACGATTTGGTCACGTAGTTTAGACGAGGCGTGGCCTAAGCAAGCATGCGCTTTAACACCTAAACAGAGACGTGTCTACTAGACAATCACCTGTGAAGGCCTCGTCGACATGGCCATCGGCACAGATCCTCTGCAGAGACCCTATGGCCAGCTTCGGCTCCATACCAGCGTGATGAATCGATCTTCAAGAAAAAGGAACAGGATGAAATATTAAATGCTACGATCCCGATTTGAACTCTTGTGATGCAGCCTGAAACATAATGACACGGTGTTCATTCGTTGGCCAGAGGAGAACTGGCCCCCTGACTGAGCCTTGTTTTCCATTCCGTCACCTGATGGTGGTTTGGGTCCCTTTTCACTGTCGCCTCTGGCTTGCTTAGTTGGGGACACTTGATACTCCATAGTATTATTGAACTGCAGTTGTATGAGAATTGAACTGAGCTGGACAATGACAACATTTTTGCAGAACTGCTTTATAGATTAAATGAATTAACTTAATTATTGATCAACACTAAACTGACTTCAGCTGGACAACAGCTGTGTAAAGCTGCTTTGAAAAATGATGTAAACAATATGTATGAAGTGCTATATAAACAAAGGTGACTTGACTTGAACTGACATTACATGTGTGTGTACATGCGTATGTAAGAACACTGCTACTGTTGCCTTCAGCCATATATGAAAACTGCAAAAATCACTTAGCATAACATTAACACACACACACAAAAAAAAGAACAAAAGTGAATGTTTCAGATATAGTTGATAAATCTTTCATAAAGTGGTAGAATTAGAATTGGCCTTGGAAAAAGGTGTCAACATTCTCCACTGTGAATGATGCCCTATGACTATACTGTGATCAATGGTGCGTGGTATTAAGGTAGAGCATCATTGACAGGATCATGCTGCCTAAGACAGCTTTGGCCTTGACCTCAGGGCATCCAGAAGCACAAAAACACCATATAACTAGTATCAATATCTTAGCATTCAGTCACATTTGGTTTGAAAATTCAACATGCTCTTTTTTTTATATAACCTAAGTTTCTATGAAGCTTGTAAATGCTTAATTATTAGGTAACACTTTATATTAACTTTATGCAAGTTATATTAACTTTCATTAATGAAATATTTACCAACATTATACATTTTATTTTACAGATCAAATATATTTACATAACTATACATATGATAATCTGCTTGTTAATGTTTACTAATGAACTCATTAATTAATAGATGTAACATTATTTAATGTAATTGAAATTACAAAATGTCATTAAAACTTTCAAATCATATGATCAAGTAATTTAGAAAAATATCTACAAATGGTTTTGGCATGGTTAATGTTACGGGCGGTCGGACACCACCCTTAACATAAAGGAGAGACGCACACAAACCAGCTCGTATCAAAATATAGGGTTTTATTTAACAGAATGGGCCTTAAAGGTAGTTTAACAATAAACAACAAAAAAAACAACAATAAATACGGAACGTCTTTTTCTTCTGGGTGGACGGCTGAACGGCAACCAAAGCCAGCAGGTGAGCACGGATTGTGCAGACTCTCAAGGATCCGTGTGCGCGCCCTGAAATGCTCCAGGAAAGCTTTTATAGCGCTACCACAGGCTCCGCTCAGGTGTGGCTCATCTGCAATCAAGAGACACACACTGCATGGACTCACTCAAACACGTGTAGCAACAAACACTAGAGCTGAGGGACGTAACACCCTCACCCCAAAATGGTGACCTGTCGCCATACTTTGAAAACTCTTTTTGTTCTGTGTTCAGCTCACTGTTCGAACCAACCCAGACAATAGAGTTCCAGATACAAGAAAAAATCATTACCACCGATGGTAGACATACCTGCATGTGAAGATAACTAGAAGTACGTAAATATATATATATTTTTTTCTATTAATTATGACTTAGTTCTAGGCCACACAGGCCAGAACATTTTAGGACTTTCCAATTAACAAGGGGCACATGCAATTATTCGCAATAACAAATTTTTTTTTTTTTTTACAAACGGCAAAACTCTATTTACATCTTAATATTAAGCATCCACCCTAGACAACGCGTCAGCAACAACATTGTCTATGCCCCGGACGTGCACAATCTGGAGGTTAAATGGTTGAAGCAATAGACTCCAGCGCATTAACCTACGATTTGAATTGTACATTCGACTGAGGAATTTGAGTGGGTCATGGTCAGTATAGACCTTAACTGGATGTACTGTAGAGCCTAAATACACTTCAAAGTGATGAATTGCTAGGACTAAGGCCAAAGTCTCCTGTTCAATAGTGGAGTAATTTCTCTGGGCAGAATTAAACTTCCTGGAGAAGAAACTTACGGGATGGTTTATGTTATCTGCCCCGATTGTAAAAGTACGGCTCCGGCACCTACATTGCTGGCGTCTACAGCAAGTTGAAACGGTTTGTTGAAGTCTGGCGCAGCGAGCACGGAGAGCAACAAGAGAGCTTTGACGTTTTCAAACGCTCTACTACAGGACTCAGTCCAGTCAAATTTAGTTTTGGGGCTTAGAAGATTAGTGAGGGGACCAACCACAGTCGAAAAGTTCTTACAAAAACTCCGATAGTAGCCTACCATTCCTAAGAATCGGCGTAATTCGCGGCGAT
Source organism: Gobiocypris rarus (assembly GCA_023029165.1). Lineage (NCBI taxonomy): Eukaryota > Metazoa > Chordata > Actinopteri > Cypriniformes > Gobionidae > Gobiocypris > Gobiocypris rarus. The sequence continues at coordinate 9,074,453 of CM040927.1, forward strand.
CACAAGGTACTGGAAACTCTTGAATAGCGGCTACTTTAGCCATTACTGGCAAAACATGTCCTCTGCCCACTATCCGCCCCAAGTAAGTGACAGTGGCTTTTCCGAACTCACATTTTGCAAGGTTAATTGTGAGATTGGCCTTGGACAGCCTACGGAAAAACTCTCGAAGTTGTGTTATGTGTTCGAACAGTGTGTACTATATAGGACTATGTCGTCCAAATACGCCTCGCAGTTTGACATTCCAGTTAAAACGATGTTCACTAACCGCTGGAACGAGGCTGGAGCGTTCGCATTCGAAAGCCATAACCTTATAATGCATAAATGCATCTGGGGTCACAAAAGCTGAAATCTGTTTCGCCCTAGGTGTAAGGGGCACTTGCCAGTAACCTTTTAGGAGGTCGACCTTAGTTACAAACGTGGCTGAGCCAACACGGTCCACACAGTCATCCATCCGCGGTAACGGATAACAGTCTGGCAGAGTGATGGCATTAACACGCCGGTAGTCCGTACAAAACCTGTGAGTGCCGTCAGGTTTGCCAACTAACAGGCACGGGGAGCTCCAAGAGCTAAAGCTAGGCTCAGCAATATTATTCTCTAACATGTACTCAACCTCCCGTTGCAGGATAGCTCGCTTCTCTGGATTTACCCTATATGGGTGCTGTTTAATCGGTCCCTTATCACCCACATCTATATCATGTTCCAGGACTGTAGTTACGGTTGGAACATCTCCGAATAACTCTGGGAAGTCATCTATCACAGACAACAGGTCAGTCGTTTGAGCGGAAGTTAAATGAGGCAAATGTTTTGCAATGTCCAATAGCATAGCAGAATTATTGAGTCGACCTTCAATCACGCACCGCGACGGAGGAGTCACCGTGTCATCGTCCTCTACCAGTGAAGAGAGCAACACGGACGACTCGACCGGACCGGGTAAGTTAAGATTACTCAAGTCATTTTTAACACATTCACGCTTATGATATGGCTTGAGCATGTTTACATGACAGACGCGAGAATGCCGACGCTTATCTGGGGTTAAAATTACATAATCCAGATCAGATATTTTCTTTTCCACAGTATATGGCCCTCTGAATCGTGCCTGGAATACAGAGCCGGGCACAGGAAAAAGAACCAACACTTGGTCTCCTGGTTTAAACGAACGGGCTCTAGCTTTACGATCATACCACGTTTTCATTTTAACCTGGGTCTTTTCCAAGTTCGCTCTTGCAAGTTCACGCTCTGTGAAGTCGGCTACGAACGTGACATATAAACTGTATTGCACTACGAGAAGTAGGTTTGCTCAGCCACTGATCTTTAATAACGCTCAATGGCGTACGAACGTTGTGAGCAAACACTAGCTCTGCAGGGCTGAAACCGATTGACTCTTGCACGACTTCTCTAGAGGCCATAAGCATCCAAGGAATTGCATCTTCCCAGTCTGTACCCACCTCCAAACAATATGCACGCAGCATAGATTTTAGCGTCTGATGGTAACGTTCAAGAGCGCCTTGACTTTCCGGATGAAACGCACTTGAAATGCAGTGCTTAACTTGGAGCAACTTAAGGACTTCAGAAAAGACACGCGAAGTAAAGTTTGTTCCCTGGTCACTTTGAACACTTCTTGGTAGCCCAACAAAAGAAAAGAACTTTAACAACGCCCTGCACACAATTTTAGCAGTGATCTTCCTCAGAGGCACCGCCTCTGGGAAGCGAGTAGCAGTACACATAATGGTTAACAGATATTGATATCCACTTTTCGACCGTGGAAGAGGACCAACGCAGTCAATGATTACCTTTTCAAAAGGCTCACCCATGGCAGGTATGGGGTACAACGGTGCAGATGGAATTGTCTGGTTTGGTTTCCCACTAACCTGGCAGACATGGCACGTTTTACAATACAGCCGCACATCACGCTTCAGCCCAGGCCAGAAAAAGTGACGGAGAACACGGTTGAATGTTTTAGTCACACCTAAATGACCAGAAACGCCATCATGTGCAACACTCAATATAACTCGTCTGCTTTCAGACGGCAAAACAATTTGTTCAATGTCATTCCACTCATTACTTTTCTGAGGTCTCCACCGTCGCATAAGTAGGCCATCTCTGATGAAGTAGGTTGGACTCTCACTTGCACGGTCTGAAACAGATTGAACTGCATTAAAACATGAAACAAGAGTGGGGTCTTTTTGTTGAGCCGCAATAAGTTTCTCTAATGACAATGAGACATCTAATTGTTTTTCTTCTTTCTCATTCAATACAGCCCTAGGACTACTGCGGCGTTGAGTGAAAGGAGGTTCAAAGAGCCTCTCACATTCTGCAGGATGAGCAATGAAACTGTCACTCAGGTCAACGTTATTGGGAGGTACTGCATCCCTCAACCTCTGAGTCTGCGACCTAGTGACGACACTAGTAGGAAATACCTCAGGGAACTTTTGTGCGCACTCATCAGGGCCCTCTTGAGTGAGCGGCACAGAAACAACCTCAGGTGGAACGTCGCCACGGCTCCACACGTTTCCACCGGCTAGGTCATTACCAAGGAGAAACGTGACACCAGGGATTGGAAAAGAGTCTTGAACGCCAACAACTACATTACCAGACACTAAATCTGAATCAAGATGTACTTTATGTAAGGGAACATCAAGAAAACCCATCTCGATTCCTCGAACAAGGACACTGCTACCTGTTGCAGTCTTTTCAGACAAGTGCAACAAGCCACGGAGGAGGAAAGACTGCGCAGCGCCCGTATCTCGTAAGATGCGCACAGCGGCATCTTCACCAGGCACAGATACGGTCCCATTCGTCAGAAAGGGCTCGTACATGGCCTCGGTTTTCTCTGACTTTATCTCCGCATGAAGGACAGGCGACATTTTAGTCGAAGAACTAACTAGACCCATTGGTTTCGAGGACTGTTTTTCTTCAATATTAAGCAGTCTGCCACAACATGCCCAGGTTTTTACAATAAAAACAGTGTCTGTCTTTTTGTTTTACTGCATTCTTTTCACGCGTCTACCTCAGAGGTCATGGAGGGGTTAACTCTTAACGTTCTTTGGCCACGTTATGCGTTAAAGCATATTCGTCAGCAAGTATAGCAGCTTCAGAAATAGACTCGGCCTTCTGCTCAGCTAAATAGGTTGCCACAGCGGTCGGAAGACAGTTCTTAAATTCTTCTAAGAGAATTAGCTCACGCAATTTCTCCTGACTATCAACCTGCTGTGATGAACACCAGCGATCAAATAGAGCAGCTTTATCTCGACCAAATTCAACAAAAGTTTGCCGCTCAGTTTTCTTTAAGTTCCTAAACTTCTGTCGATATGCTTCAGGGATCAGCTGATAGCACCTCAGAACTGATGCTTTCACCACCTCGTAGTCACTGCTCTGCTCCACTGTTAGCGATGAGTAAACCTCCTGCGCTCTTCCCACTAAAACGCATTGCAGGAGGAATGCCCATGCAGTCTTTGGCCAATTTAAATTGGTTGCGACACGCTCAAAGTGTGGAAAATATTTTTCCACATCTCTTTCATTAAAAGGTGGCACAAGTCGAATGTGGCGAGTGACATCAAAGGAATTAGGGTCAGAAGGAATGACGCCTTCCCTCTGGGCCTCGATTTCTAACTTTCTTAAAGCTAGTCGGTTTTCAAGTTCAGTCTCACGGGCCTGTGCTTGCATACGCTCCCGCTCAAACTCAATTTGCTTCTCTTTGATATTTAACTCTCTCAATCGAATCTGCAGTTCTAATGCCTCTGTAGACACGGAGATTGTTTCTCTATCGGCAAGATGCCCTGACTAACCAAAGCAGCTTGCAAGGCGGCTTTGATTGTGTCTTTGGTGCGCTTTTCAGCGAAGTGAGCTCAACTTTATAAGTTACTGCCAAATTCAGCAACTGCTCTTTCGAAAATTTAAAAAGTAACTCATAAGAGAGGTTCTTTAATAAAAGCTTCCTCTGTTGCCATTTTAACACGAAACGACGGCTAAAACGCACACCAAATTCAAGTACCAAAATTATAATTAAACCGCGAAAGGACGCCTAAGAGCGCACCAAAAGTCAAGAGAAAAAAAGTATATAATAAGAAAACCCTTAACAAAGCAGTCTAACTGCCACAAAGCTACAGTATAAGGTAGCAAATATCTAAAGTGGTCAAACAAAAAGCACAATATAGGCTACAAACGACCACGATATTTAATGTCCACCCACAAATTCTATTCAATACACTCGTATAATCAGAAGACGAGCGCTCACTCAATAGGCGATATGCCACAATATACCACAAGCTATACAACTAAACGAAAGGTATTCTGATAGGCAAAATGTTGTCCAACTACTCTTACTAGCTATACACAAAACCAAAACAAAATCCTAGATACCTACGTATCTTCAGTGGCTTACTCAGCTCGAGGCATCCGAGTGCCCCCTCCTGAGATATCCACCAAAAATAAAATAAACCTCGACTAAACAAATGAACAGACAAACATCATTGCCCACCAGAATACTCACCAAAATGTTGTAGCTTTCCGAAGTTCCGCAATTTAACACTAAAGTCCGATTATATCAAAACAAGATCCTGGACGAGCCCCCAATATGTTCTGCGGTCGGACACCACCCTTAACATAAAGGAGAGACGCACACAAACCAGCTCGTATCAAAATAATATAGGGGTTTTATTTAACAGAATGGGCCTTAAAGGTAGTTTAACAATAAACAACAAAAAAACAACAATAAATACGGAACGTCTTTTTCTTCTGGGTGGACGGCTGAACGGCAACCAAAGCCAGCAGGTGAGCACAGATTGTGCAGACTCTCAAGGATCCGTGTGCGCGCCCTGAAATGCTCCAGGAAAGCTTTTATAGTGCTACCACAGGCTCCGCTCAGGTGTGGCTCATCTGCAATCAAGAGACACACACTGCATGGACTCACTCAAACACGTGTAGCAACAAACACTAGAGCTGAGGGACGTAACAGTTAACAATGATTAAAAGCTTCATTAATGAATCAACAAACAATATGCTTAACAGATAATTAGTTAATGTTTACTAATGAACTTATGAAACATTACCCCCCGGTTTCACAGACAAGGCTTAAACCTAGTCCCAGACTAAATTGCATGTTTGAGCTCTTTTAACTGAACACATCTTGCACTGGCATGTCTTAAAATATGTCAGTGCCATTGTTTTGTCTCAAGATGCACACCAGCAATGGTTACTAAGGCATGTTTATAAAAGCTACTTAAATGCTCTAATTGAAATAAGGCCTAATCCTGGCTTAATCTAACCCTGTCTGTGAAACCAGGGGTCCATGTTGAACAGGTCATTTCATGTAAATTAAAATTATAAATGGGTTTAAACTTGCAATTCAGATCACGCACACTTCTTGAAAATCTACAATGTCATTAAACTTCAGTTCATACATTACCCAATGCAAATATATATATAATTTTTTTTTTTTTTTTACACATTTACCATTCTATAAACATGTTGTAGCTATGAGTGAAGCAGATGAACAATATTGAAGAAAATAAGAATGACTGGACCTGGTACAATGTACTTACGGTGTTCATGTTCTATTGCAAAACACTGGTATTGGAGGTATGATACAGGTAAGGTTAGGGACATGTTTCATGATACGAGTAGGTTTAAAGATTGGTGAACAGGGGTAAATTACTATAAGGGAACGGTCACGGTTAGTTGCACAGGAACAGGCCGTAGACTCAGTAGAGCGAGGGAGGGCACCCTGAAGTCTTTGAGGACCGAGGCAGGTGATCTAGGTCCTGACTGGCTGGGAGGCCTCCAGGGTGGTGCCAGTGCTCAGGAGAACACAGAGGTGCTGGAAGCTCAGGAGACCACGGAGGCTCTGGAAGCTCGCTGGAATGGAGACAGGAGGCGGAGTCCACTCTGTACATCCGTCGAGGGCTGGAGCCCTCTCTGGACACTCGTCACAGGCTGGAGCCCTCTCTCAACTCTGATCAGGGGCTGTAAACTTAATTGGATTTTCGACATGGACAGGGACCATTGGAGGACTGAAGACGGGGACTGCAGCCGATTCAGGACATTGGACGCGTATGGGAGACGGTTCTGTCAAAAAAATAAAATAATAGATGAGCCAGTGGTCCTCCACTGGGCTCTGGATGGAGACAGGGGACATCACTGCAGGGCTCTGGATGGAGACAGGGGATGTCACTGGGCTCTGGATGGAGACAGGGTCTATCCAGGACCAGGGCGCTACTCTCTCAAGACACCGGATTACCGCCTCGCTCCAGCTCAGTCCTATGGTGTCTGGGCGGCCCACGGGGTGATGGTAATTAGCCCCGATCCTGAACAGAGTTTTCAGTCTCATCCTCAAGTGTACTGGTGCAGGAAACACAAAACTTTGCATGAAAGAAAAAAAAAGGTTTTAGCTCTCCTGAGCCAGGACGATTAATCTCACCCTATCGTCCATTTTGGGCTGGTCCGGTAATCTGTCAAAGTTAGTTGCACAGGAACAGACAGTAGACTCAGAAGATCCAAATATAAACACAATCTTTAATGAAACCACTCAGGAACATGGAAGAATGACGCAGAAAATGCATTTAACCATCACAGTTACCAGATAAAGAATGAGAAACAGGGAAGAACTTAAATAGCAAACTGAAACAAGATAATTACCTGAATACAGCTAAAACAAACATAACTAATGAGGGTAACTATGGGGACAAACAAGTGGCGGGAAACTAACACAAAGGACCCCATAACAGCATGAAAACAACTGAAAGATCAACAAACAGACAGACATGTGGCAGGAACACTATTTAAAATGTTTATTAAATGTTTTGATAAATAAAATAAAAATTCTCCTGTTGATGTATGATTTAGGGAATAACCTGTTTAATAATATAGAATACAAAGTGGTGAGGCAATAACATGTTTTGCACCCAGATTACAACTATGTGTGTCTTTAGCAAGCATTTAGCTAAACTTAACTAACATCCCTTTCCACAAACATTTTACAGCAGCTAAAAGTCCAATGTCCGTAAAGGTACCAAATGATTATAGTAAACATTTATAAACATTAACAAATGACAAATCATTTCAGCGGAATCATAATGTGGTGCTTACAAAACGTGTTTCCCACTTGAAGTGGTTTGGACAAACTCCTAACCCTATTATATTCGTATTTGTTCTCCAATTATGGCAAATAATTGTATAATAATGTAATGCATATATTTATTATATTAATTATATTATATTATATTATATTATATTATAGTGCAATAAATCAGAAAGTATAATTAGAATTGCATTCGCTCTTTAACCTATAGCAAGTGATCTGAGATTCTTGGCCTTGTTGTGATGCTTCCTGATGTTGAAGAGAACTGCTTTCTGATTAAGTTCGAACTCCATTGTTTTCAAGCCAACAGAAAAATAGCCATTAGATATTTCCTGTGTTAATTACATGTCCCAGACTTTTAATGTTCTGTTACTGCTCCCTAATCAACATCAGTGCCAACTTCACATTGGTATTCCAGTCGCCTCTGCCCTTGGTACTTTTAAACTCACATTTACTGTCAGGAGCGGTTTGGTTTCTGCTCTATCACAGGGTTCAGCGATGAAACAGCCATGAAAACCAGACAGAATAATGTAGCAGAGGACGTCAGTGACCTCTACTGAGAGTCTGTCAGCCATACCATCATCATTACACTCTTTCAACAAAGATCCATAGGCTCTGTTTCAAAACCTATGGAGTTGCCTACCTAGACAGCGTTTTAAGTCTGCATTGGTGGACTTACTACTCAAGCCTTTTCCAATAATCAAGCAGCATAGTTAGGCTTTTAAGATGCCTTATTGGTGAAAATTTGAGGCAGAATTGCAACTGTAGCAATTATATTTTAGCAATATACAAACTTTAAAATCTGTTGTAATCAATTGAAAAGTCTGTCTGCTTTGAGAGAGAAATGCTATTGGAAGATGCAAAGAGCCTGTCCCAGCCCACACATGGTCTTTGTTTGCACATTGTCCATTTGTCTACTTATATGACTTGTTTGTTGTTCAGAATAAAGGTGTATTTGTCAAAGACGTTCACACCTATAGCTGGAGAGTGAGCACATCTATAAGTACCTGCTAGCTGTACTCTGTGATTTTTAAACACTGCCCTCTCTGTTCACAAAAATAAAAACAATGAAGCAATGCCCCTCTCGCTCTACTGAACCGAAATATCACTTATTCAGCAAGCTGAGGTCAGGACTCGACAAGTGCTGTCACATTTTCTTTTTCTCCACTCTCTCAAATTCACTATTTCTCTCATCCTTTCCATTCATTTCTTCTTTCTTTGTTTTATGTGCATTGTACTCACACCTGGCCAGCATTTGGCATGATTTCATGAGGAATTTTTGTTTATTTGAGGATTAGAGAATCAGATCTGACATGAATACAAATGGACATCGACTTCACCAAATGCAATCACAGCCTGATCAGTATTTGCAGAATATATCCAAGAAAATAAGTAAACGAACTCCAGTGTATGCCATTAATGTAAAACAGGTGCAGGCATCTCCTGTGTGTGGAATATATTTGAATTATACAGCCTAAACCATTATTGCGCATTTGCAATTTAATTAATCCCAGTTCCCTTCATTATATAATATGATTTATTTTATGTTAAAAAGTTAAACACAACAGACAGTGCATGCAAGTAAATCATTGGTTGTGAATTATTATTGAGTTATGTATATACTAAAATACAACATACTTTAAAGGTGTTATATCATATATTTCTCTTAATCATGTTTTTTTTGTTTTTTTTGTGAAAACAGTAATAGTTTTCCAGAGCAGTGAACACCCTCTTTGACCCTTAGAATTAAACAATCTGCATTTTACTGCTGTTTATACAGTATTATAAATATATGTAAATGCTCTCTTCAGTTTTATAGTTTACACTGCCCCGTTGCATTGTTTCTGACCATTATATACGTGTTGTTGACATATACTGTGTGTGGATCAGTGGCGATTTCTTTAAGACTGCAAGGGAAGCTCGGCTTCCCTTATAATGTCACAAAATTAATGGTTAATTAATGGTCAAATTATGTACTATTGTATTACATTTTATTGACTAAAAATGTGTTAGAAAACATTCATCTCAAAGGCGAGTTTGTTCAGAATCAGTTACATATAGCAGGTCGGCTGACTCGATTTCCTTCTCATACATTCCCGCAGCGTCACAGTGCATTTCCCTATTGAAGCTCAGCGTCCATTGACTTCAATGGGGCTGCTTTGAACGTTTTTTTTCAGCGCTTCGAAACTAGACGGTCATTGGATAAACGGTGCGATTATGTCCCGCCCACGGACGCTCAGTGTCTCTGGGGGTGAATGGGGAGTGGGCTGGCTCGGACTCTGAGCTTCTGCGTGATGATTGGCGGGTCTGTCGAAAGACTGCATCTCCTTTTGACTGACAGCGATTCTATACTATAAGGAATCACTGAAGCTATTCGCGCTCACTCCCATCGCGGATTTCTCAAGTTCAGTCGAAATAAAAACTGCTGCAACCTATTTCTTTGATATTTGCTTGGTGAAATTGCTTGATTTTCATCATACATTTCACACAATTATACACCACATTCCTTGTTTCAGTTTTACAGAGTTTACATTTTTTTTTTAGATCGTTCATTCATTCATTCATTCATTCATTCATTCATTCATTCATATAACGTTAGTAGGCTAGGCTAGCGTCGTGGGTGAAACTGCGCACGATGGCAGACGGTGCTAATATTGTCGACCTGATTTTGGCGAAGCCATTTGAAAGTGTTCCTTACGAAGGAAAAATAAACTGTTCTCATTAGTGGCAACAATTGGAGCTACATCTGCAGGTGTAGAAAGGAGCTTCTCCTGTTTAAAGCGACTCAAGTCCTTCACCCGAAACACAATGGGCCAAGGCCGTTTAAGCAGCCTAGCTCTGATGGCCATTGAGAGGACACTGGTCAAGTCACTTGAAAAGACTCCTAGTTGGTACGACAGGGTCACAGACCATTTTCTTGAAAAGGAACGTAGGGCAGAATTTACTTTTAAATAAATAGACAATTTTATGATGTAGGCCGAAAATGAGCTTCCTCTCTCTGACAGACCAGTAGTAATATTCTGACATTTAAAAGGAGCAATAGTTATGGTCTAGGTAGGCTGTTAAGAAAATTGTTTTTTTAAATTTTATGTAATAAAACAACAAACAACAAAAACTGTTTGTTCCATGTTAACTGTAGTTTTTGTTCAGTTGATATGAGTGACCATTTTGTGGATATTTTCATAGTACATCAGTTTTTTATTTTTATTTCAAAGGATAAAGACAAAATGGATTGGTCATGATATGGAATGTTTAAGTAGTGACTTCTCACGCAATCTTTTAGTATCAGTGTTCGATCATAACTTTGTGATTAAGAGAAAGTGAAGCTTTCAGTCATGCACTTTATGTACAATAATTACTATGTGGTGTGCACGCCGTGAAAGAGATGTTATGGCTCTTTAAATTGAGGGTACTTAGTATGATGAACATAAACATAATGCATGTCATATAATTTGAAATATCACCTTCAACTTATTTTAAATGGCTGAGTTCATAAAAATCCTCAAGCTATAAGAGTGTGGACCCCAGTTTACACTTCACGCCTAACACATATTCCAATAAAATTGCATGGCCTAACAGGAGTTTTAATTTTCTTCCATCAATTCATTTTACAGCAAGCTTTTATTTCACCATTATGACCGTATGCGTAGAAGAGATTACCAAATTGGATGAAATATAAAATTATTTATTACAAGTGAAGTGATTATGAGAGAAAAGGAAGAGAATAGATCAAATCAAGTAATGACCAGTGTCTCTTGAAATACTTTCTGCCTGAAAAGCAATTTCAGTAGTTTTCTCTGTGTACTATGGACCGCCTTGACAGTCCGACTTGGCACTATTTACAAAACAACCTCCTAAAATTACCTGTAAACCAACTAACCACAGCTTGTTTTGTATATGCTATTTTGGGGAAGAATGCTGTACATTGAGTAGACACTTAGAAATCAGCAGATTTTATGATAGGTCTAGCAAGTTCTGTTCACATTACGTATCAAAGTGGGAACAAACTGTGGCTGTGCTGTCTGAATCTGAAACTACTATTTAAGGGAGAGAAATATGATGTTGATATGGACATCCTCTGCCATCTGGTCACACTGTGTCTCTGTGGGGTCTTCCTGAAAATTAAGATGTTTAGCAAGAAATGCCCAGAGAAGAGGGCCTCATGCTGGACTGCTCTCTAAGGCATAGGAGGATGTGATTACACTCTGTGTGTCTCACTTATTCCTCAGGGAACACCACATTTCTGCTATCTTGTTCTGAATCAGAATGTAGCAAACATTTGATGGCACCAGTGAGGAAATTCTGAGAGCTCCATATTGATTTGTAATTATTTTTAGACAGCTGACTCTGATGAATGTATATTATATAATTATAAAATTTCAATCTCACTGAAGGATGTGTTACAGTATTTGTTCTGGTGGACTAGATCTTCTATGCATACTTCTGCTGCTTGCGAATGCCAAGAGATTCACAGACTCACTGCTGTGAGCATGTAAGATATGCTGCTGCTGCCGCATGCATCAATCTTGACGCAGATCTGGGGGAAATGGAGGGTTTCAGAGGAACCCCGCTCCTTTACGAATACAAAGTTTATTCAAGTGCGCTATTAGTATACTTCTTTTAAACTAAAAAATAAGACAGTATACTTTCAGTGTACTTTGTATGTACTTCTCAGAAATATACTGACATTTGCACTTAAGTATACTTGACTTGTTTATGTTTTCTTTTCATAAGATCGGGTATTGAATCACACAGATGACAATAGACACACCGGGAAACAAGAATCAATAAATCTATAGAAATTCATGAATATATGTAACTCCAATGTAAGAATATTACGATTGAGTCTGAATGTCCTAGCCTGGATGCCGGCCGAAGGTGAGGTCAGGAAGTTTGGTATGGATTTTGGTCTGGATCCATTGTGGAGCAACTATGCTCAAATCAGAGCTGTTTGGAACAATCAAATTGCAGAGGTGGAAAGTACCGAATTACATTTACGTGCGTTACTGTAATTGAGTGATTTTTCTGTGTACTTCTACTTTTTTAAGGTATTTTTAAAAAATCTGTAATTGTACTTTTACTTAAGTATGTTTTGTTTAAAGTATTGTACTTCCCTACATTTTAAACCACATCCGTTACCGAGTAAAAATAAATAATACGAAAAAAGAAAAGAAAATCGTGCTCCGGAAACTACCTCATTGAATTGAAGTGCGGGAGAGTGAAAGAGGAATGCTGTCTTGAACCCCTGGCTAAGTATGGAAGCAGGCTACTCTGGATATTGATTGGTTGCCTAGCAACGAGGGGGAGAGGAAGCTGGCGTTGTCTGTTCGCCACTTTTCCACCTGATTTAAGTTTTATTTGTATTGTTTTTATTTTTAATTATATTTTTTTGAATGCCCGTAACCAGTAAAATCAGTCAGAGCCATAATTGAGACTGTCTTAGATGACTCCACTCGGCTGTTAACGGCTGGTACTAGCAAGTGTCTGTGTAGCTAGCTGGCTTTTCTAGCTGTCTACATCACCAGCGCTCATAGCTCCTTCTGCCGTTTACCGTGATCCACCTCGCCTGGTCTCAATCTCCCTTGTCAGGTCATGGATGATTGTTTGATGCTGAGTTCTTCTCTCACTCTGCATATTGTCTCTGTGGCTAGCAGTTAACAAAATACGTGGAGTCCGTGTGGCTGGTAAAATGAACTACTTGGCCACTCAACTGATGGAATAAAACAAATACAATGCTCCATCATGTTTGTTAGTCATCCAAGAACTTGGACTCTTACGACGGCCTCGTTACATCCACAGAAGTGCTCGGCGAAAGTTTGTTTACTCCCGGGCTGGTGAAACCGTCCCTTCCACTTCTCAACTGCTGAGTCTTAGCTGCATCACTGCTCCACCTTACATTACAGCCATAAGAAAACTTGGACTTCTGCGCCAATCCCGGTATTGCCACAGAAGTGCCCGGAAAAATTTTGTTTACTTCCTGCACGGTATAGAGGTGATCGCCTCCATCTGGTCTTCAGCTGCACGTGTCGCACCTCAGCGACGTCATCGGGAAGCTGCCGCACGCCATGTCAACCAGAATTGTTATTCTTGGTGTTTTTAATATCCATATTGACAAACCCTCCTGTCATCTTGCAACAGAGTTCCTGAGTTTGATTGATTGTCTTGATCTCCAGCAACATGTGAATGCTCCCACGCAAACCAAGGGCCACATCCTAGATCTGGTCATCACTGACGTGGCCCCCATAAACAGCCTGGAGGTAAACGATCTGGGTGTGTCTGACCACAAGTTGGTCTCTATGGTCTTTACATTTCCGCTGCCTATCACCAGACCCAAGCGCCTAATAACTTTCCGGAATTGGAAACAACTTGACCCAACCTTAAACATTTTAATAAATTAATGATAAAAATAAGTTGTTAATCTAATTCATAATAATGTGTTGAATTTAGTTGATTGGACATGCTTTATTGAAATTTTGGTTTCACTTTATTTTGATGGTCCCTTTAACATATTCTGTTGCCTATAAGTAGCATTGCACCTACATGTCAACTAAATATCATTAGAGTGTTAGTAGAATGTTAGTAGACTAGTAGGGTTAGGGTAAGAATAAGTTGACATGTAGTTGCAAAGTTACTAATAGTCAGTAGGATGTCTGTTGAAAGACCATTAGAATAAAATGTTAGTAGATAAGCAGACAGTCTACTAACACTCTAATGAGAGTTAGTTGCCATGTAGGTGCTACGTTACTTAAAGTCAACCGAATGTTCAAAAGGGACCATCAAAATAAAGTGTTACCGAAATTTTAATAAACAAAATACACATCGGTGTATGAATGAGTGATAAATGGGTGAATGAGGCAAGATGTATGGCCATGGGTCTGTTAAAAGCACTATATAAATGCAGTCCATTTACCATTCATGCAGTCCAAGACAAACAAATGGTTTTAAGTTTGTTATAAAAAATAATTTCAACCAAAAATTTTTTTTTCAATTCATTAATTTCACAGCCATTTTAACAGATGATAATAATAACAACCATAATTTAATACAGTTTATTTATTAAATAGTTGTTTAATACCATGATGCTGTGAAACTAATGTTTTCTGAGATGGTTATCATACCCTGAAAATCTCATTCTATTACAACCATAGACAGTAAAAGAAATGGACAAAGTGACCCCACAGGCTTCGACAGGGGAAACTGAAGTCAATGAGAAGCACTCACTTCCTGATGGCTGAGCGTACTGCTTGACGACGTAGATGTGACATGAGCAACCTGTCTGACAGTTGTTAGTCCTCTAGTAGTTGTGCAAAGTGAAATCGGAATCACGTTGTTGAAATGTTTTGTCCTGTTGCTTTTGGCTCTCTATGGGCTTCTCCCCATGTTTCTCCCTGACTTTATCGGACTTTATCCCTCCACGTCCCCCCGATTGCCTCATAGACAGTAAAAGATTGTCTGTGAGCGTATCCTACTGTCTATACGGTAATTTCTCTACTGTGCGACAGAGTCTCGTGGTTATGATGCAATCGTTAGCCTATTTTTTTACAAAAACGGTGATAGAGTAAGGTACAAGGTAAAGGAGCCTTTTATGCATTGTCGTGTTTCTTTAGAAATAAACAATGGACAAATGGAGTCTTTAAACGCCTCAGATGTAAAGTTATCCGCTGTCAGAGTGACGCCAAAATTAATGGGAGTAATGGGAGCCCGCTCAACCAACCCCGCTGTTAAAAAAAGTAACAGTAACTATTTTTCATTTTAGTACATTTTAAATGAACTACTTTTTACTTTTACTTGAGTAGATTTGTAGACCGGTAATTTTACTTGTACTTAAGTAAAATTTTAATGAAGTAATAGTACTTTTACTTGAGTAGAATATTTTGTTACTCTTTCCACCTCTGTTAAATTGTCGGGGCGGGCTTTATACAATGATGGACAAATAACATAACATAAACATCCACTTCACCAAAGAGCGCTTGGGTTGATTTTGTTCTAATCCTAAACGGATAACTTGTTCGTATATGCATTCACCTTAACTATTTCTCTTAAAAATTATGATCGTGTTGGTAAGAACTCTGTGTATCCTTAAATTCTTTTTGTAGATCGTTTGCACTTCTGATCTCTATATAGATCAGTGGTTTACAAATTTTCTTCTTCTATTTCTTCCAGCGTGCATGCAGTTGAGTTCTGCTGACAACTATGCGTCGCTCGTCAGTTACATTGGTTGTAGGTCTATCCAATTTAGTGCAGAGGCACTTTCTTTCCTGGTTCGATTGAAACACGCCCCATAGTTACAGCCCAATGGAGCAGTATCAGACTCATATTCTGACTAGAGTCGGAGTATGATTAAGTCAGGCTATGCATGTTTTTGTTGGAGACCAGACACTGACTGAGTGACTGAGGAAATTATTTGTGCCTTGATTGTGAATGTGATGAGATACAGATACACACAGCTGGGCAAGTGGGATGTTCCACGTGGAAGCTGGTCAGCTCTTCTGGATCGTACATCTCACAGTCAATGAGGTACTTGAAACAACCCCTTTGGCACTGGGAATCCAGGATCTTCTTCACTGCATACACCATCAAGATCAATTGTTGACTGCTGCCAGACACTACATTCTCCAGTAATCCAACCGGAAGACATTGTAACGGTGCTTTCACACAGTACCAGTCAATAATCCTTGGAGAATCTGTCAAAAGCAATGAGTACAATGTTGAAGCTTTCTAAGGCAGTGAGGACAATGACAAAATTCACTCTCAGGTGTGATGGAATGGGCAGTGAAGGGGTATGTCTGCTGGAAAATGATGTAACGATATGGAGATGGCACAACATATTAACCAATAGTGGTTCTGTGGGAGCAAGGGGGGTCGATGGATGCTGGAGTGACCACAGTGATGAATGTTCAGAGTAGAAAAAGTGTAATGGATAAAGGTGGGAAAAATGTTGGTGGTAGCTTCTGCTAGCTGCATTCTGCTAGTCCAGGGTCCATTGGATGGAAGTGATGATCATGGGAGGAAGGATGTTGTAGTTCTGTTGTGGTTCCACTGAGGTTAGTTTACAAAAAGAATGTGGTACATGAATGGAGTTCAGCTGAATCATCCTGCTGCTGAGACAATACTGCTCCTTTGCCTGTGGTGGATGTGTCCACTGCATCCATAATAAGTAAATCAGGATTGAGATGGACAAAAAATTGGGTGACTCCTTAAGGCATCCTTCAAGCCTCGGTAGGTGTATGAGACATCAGGATTACAGGACAGAGGCATAAGGTAATGAAATTAGTTGAGCACAAGTCATGTAGTTATGAAGGAATATTTTGCAGATCTTTTACTGTAGTACAAAGAGGCCAGGTTTGAACTGCTTCAACCTTACCTGAGTCTATCCTGAGTCTTACCTGAGTCTGAAGGGAAAAGATGGCCTTCTATACTATCAAACATCCTTTTGACAGTGGCGCTCCCAGTAACAGTTCATTAGCACCTTATCACAGTCAGTAAAGTGGTAATGGTGAGGCGCATTAGGGTCTAAATACGTCATGGTATTGCTGATAAGATTCTGAAATGTTGAAGAGAAGTTCATACTGGTAACTCTCCTTTAAAGTGACATTGATGCTAAGTGACTTCATTGGAAAATAAGACTCTCCTTGAAACAAGCAGGTCCCCAAGACAGCACTTCACCAGAGGACCAGGAAACCACAGGAGAGTGTTGAATGATCCATGGGCATCCCAGAATGATGTCAGCCATAGACTCCTCAAACATGAGGAAGTGAAGAGTCTTGCAGTGAGTGAAACCAATGCAAAGGATAACCGGATTAGTTTGATATTTAAGAGTACATCGGCATTGATTCATCAAATTAATTGGGATCCTGGGAGGATGTCTCGGTAAAGAGGACTGTAGTGAGTATCATTAGTGAGTAGTTTTATATATATTTAGATGTAAAGAGCAGTGCAGAGCAATGTTATTGCATTTCTCAATGAGACAGTGGCAGTTTTTCTCAACCCCCCACTCCATTCGAGATCAGCATTTTTTTAGAGCCAGAGTTAAATCTTTCCGGCCCAAAACTCCCTTTTTTGCAGTGGAAATGTGTGGAATGCTTCAATAATGGACAAAGGCAGGGAACCCTGAAACTGGAACACTGGAACCGTGTCAGTGGAAAAAAGGGTAAGAATTAATTTCGGAAGACCTCCTTGAAGTGCTTGATGATGGCATCTATAAACTAGAGTTATGAAACTTGTAAACTGTATCTCCAGGGTGAGCAAACACTGAAGGGAAAATACACTGACAAAACACAAAGAAGCTGATGTTTGCATGTCGAGGGGTGAAGGGGTTGAGGAAGATGAACTGGCTAGAATACATGAAGCCGTAACGGTGGTGAAGAGAGTCTATGAAATCCGATTGACAAGGCCTTCAAATTGATCTGAGTTGGTAAGTGGATTTGCTTCCATTGAGTCCAAAATATAGCAGTCTGTTCTTTTGTTAAGAATACACAGTCGCTGATATGTATGTAGTTAAACCTGAGAACAGAAGTTTTATTGCCAAGATGAATACTGATACAGGTAATACAGGTACATAAACAGTCAATGATAATGATAAGCATTTAATTGGAGAAGTAATTATGTTTTGTTTTCAGGAGAGCAGAGAGTAAGTCACACAGACAATATATATACACTGGCAAAGAAGAATCACAGGTATCACTGTAAAGCCACAGGAATTAAGGTAAGTTTAATGACAATTGTGATGGAAAAAAGTCTGACTATCCTTGTTGGAGACCGGATGCTGACTGTGTGAAAGGTACGTTTTGTCCGTGATTCATTTCCCAGGAAATGTGCATGGTGGAGAGGGAATCGAGTGAAGGACTGACACTCATCTTACAGGTTAGTTCAGAGTGCTAAGTTGTGGAGGATGCAGCAGACTTTTGCAACCTGCCATGGTTTTCCACCAGTGAGATCTAGCCACCTAAATGCAGAAAGTGAGGAAAATGCAGAAAGTGAGTTCCACCGAGCTGCATTCAGTGGGTACAGTTCCTTTGACCTCATGATTCTCATTTGCTCTGACAAGCACTGTGAACTGTAAGGTCTTATATAGACAGGTGTTTGGCTTTCATAATCAAGTCCAATCAGTATAATCAAACACAGCTGGACTCAAATGAAGGTGTAGAACCATCTCAAGGATGATCAGAAGAAATGGACAGCTGAGTTAAATATACGAGTGTCACAGCAAAGGGTCTGAATACTTAGGACCATGTGATATTTTTCTTTTTTAACAAATCAGCAAAAATGTCAACAAGTCTGTGTTTTTTTGTCAATATGGGGTGCTGTGTGTACATTAATGAGAAAAAATTAAATGATTTTAGCAAATGGCTGCACTATGACAGAGTGAAAAATTTAAAGGGGTCTGAATTCTTTCCGTACCCACTGTATTTGAATATATACTTGGTTATAATGCTCTTCATTATCATTATTTAATGTATTAATACCACCATGATAACTAGTAATGGAAACATCTCTTTTGAAGAAAATCAACTTTACAGCCTTTTTATGAGTGAGGACATCATCATGTGAACTGTGCCTGGCAAATAGTGTTGAATTTAAGAATAGATTGTGCTTTATTCACTAACTTACAAGGAGTTGTTTGCACAAAAATAATGATAATGACATTATTTAAATAGTTATAAAACACATTTCACCATTTCTGTTTTAGCATCTAGCTGATTTAACTAAATTGTGGTTAAGACATAAGATGCAAGGATTTGTGTTGAAATACTGCAAGCAAAAGTCTTTTAGTGAATTCACTGCAGTGCAACTTTGCAAGGAGTTTTATCATTGTCATAATTTACGCACCCTCAAGTTGTTCCAAACCTGTATAAATGTCTTTATTTGGCTGAACACAAAGGAAGATATTTGGAAGAATGTTTGTAAACAAGCAGATTGAGCTAACATTGACTACCATAGTTGAAAAAAAAAAAAAAAAAAAAAAATAAAAAAAAAAAAAATATATATATATATATATATATATATATATATATATATATATATATATAGTAGTCAATGGTTGCTTGGATCTGATTGGTTACAAACATTATTCCAAATATCTTCCTTTGTGTTCAGCAGAACAAAGACATGTATACAGGTTTGGAACAACTTGAGGGTGAGTAAATGATAAAGCCATGGATGTGTAGGCATGCGCCTTTATTATGGGTGCAAAGCATGTCTACATAGTGCGTAGCTGCTAATAACGTATAAAATATTTATTACACTTGAGTAATAGATTATTGGAGTGTTGTTTCACTATTTAGTCTGATCACGAAGCATTACTCTTTTTTTCCACTTCTTGAAGCATTGTACTTAAAAATAAATTTAAAAAAAAATAAAATAAAATAAAATCAGTCCATATGGCTTCTGTGCTACAATTATTTGCTATATGGTCACTTTGAACAGAGAAGAGCTGTGGGAGCATTCTTTAAAAAAATATATTATTTTGTGTTATACAGAAGAAAGAAAAAATACAATACTATGGCTGGTAATGGCTGAGTAAATTATGAATTTTCCTTTTTTGTGTGAAGTAATCCTTTAAGGTTTGTCAGCACAACTGCCTGTAACTTGTCAGTCATCACATTTTGGTTAGAACATTTGGAGTTTGTAGCCAACATCTTTCAATTATCAATAAAGCGTGCATATTGCAGTTTATAAAAGCAGTGATTAAACATGCTGCAGCAGAAAATTGATCTTTATTGAGTGTGCAGATTAGCAGAATTTAATTTTATTTGACTACGGCTGGTCTTTGTGAAGAGAGGTTGAAAATTTAAGCTGCTTTCCATTAAATTATTTAAGCATACGAAATGATTCTGAAAGTTAAGGAGGCCAGAATTGTTTGAAGATTAGCCTGCTTGATCCTTACTCTTCCTGGCGACATCATTTTAGACACAAAGTCTTGGGGATGAGAACAGGATGATTGTGCAGGCATAAGCTGATCGTAGTTTCAATTAAATTCGAACGATACTCCTGCATTTATATTAATATTACCTTTGAAGACACAGCAGTGTCTGCTTAAAAACCACACAAACTGAATCCATTAACAACAACAACAGAACAGAAATAATATTACTACCACAACTAAGCATGGATGTTATAGCTAAAACAATTTAGACAGAATTACAGATATTTTTCAGCATTTCAGCTATATTTTTCAAACATTTTTCTAAAGTATTTTTTTCTGCAATGGCTTAAAAGGCATATTCATTTATATCAGATGATCCATTCAATGAAATAGCCCCTGTTGTCAAATTTGAATGTTTAATGTAAAAAGTAAAGAAATTAAATACAGTGATGAATATTAATAGTAAAAATATTTAATAATAATTAGAAGTAGTTATAGTATAAATAGTAGTATAAAGTATAAATTTTTATTTATTTTTTATTAAAAGGAATGCTTTGCTTCAATTAACATTTGTCTTCATCCCATAAACCTTATAATTGTCAGTTTATCCTTCAAATAGGGGACAAAAATATCAAATTAAATGTAAAGTATTGAAAAATGAAACCATGTCAACCCATTAACTTAGCTTTTTTATGAAACTTACCCACTTTCAAGTGTTGAAAAAAAGAAAGAATGCATGAAGCTAGAATAAAACGTTGTTGTTGTTGTTGTTGTTGTTGTTTAAAAGTAGAGGCTATTTTTGTGCTCTCTGTTCTTTCTTTTGATGTATTGCATGTTCAGATATTCAACAAAAATTCTGGGGGCCATGACATTTTTGTGAAAATGACTAAAAACACTGGGAACTTAAAAAAAGGAAAAAAGAAACACTGACGAGAAAGAGTTAATTTTTTTTTTTTTTACAATAATGAAACATATGACCAGGCATGCAAATGTACAAGAAACGATTTGGGTTTAAAAGTGAAAATGTTGCATAGCAGGTATGCTGAGAAGATTTTCCTAAATGCTTACAGGGCAAGTCACCAGTGGCCAAGCTACAGGCCCACCCAACTTGAATTGTGGCCCACTCAATAAATAGCCATTTTCCAAAAAGATGCATGAAATAATTTAATTAGTGATAATAATGATAATTAATGTATTTTTACACTATAACTTAATGTATTTATTTAAAAGAACGATTAAATGCAGCCGGTTTTGTAGTTTCCCCATTTCACATGCTTGTCAAAATGAATAGTTTGATTTGTCAGTTTCTGTTAGTCCCGCCCAGGATGGAATGTGGAGTTGAATTTGAAAAATGTGAAGCAAATATCAATCAGTAGATGCTTTAAAAGCCGATTTTGGATATACACTCACCTAAAGGATTATTAGGAACACCTGTACAATTTCTCATTAATGCAATTATCTAATCAACCAATCACATGACAGTTGCTTCAATGCATTTAGGGGAACTCCAAACTGAAATCAGAATGGGAAAGAAAGGTGATTTAAGCGTGGCATGGTTGTTGGTGCCAGACAAGCTGGTCTGAGTATTTCATAATCTGCTCAGTTACTGGGATTTTCACGCACAACCATTTAAAGGGTTTACAAAGAATGGTGTGAAAAGGGAAAAACATCCAGTATGCAGCAGTTCTGTGGGGGCGAAAATGCCTTGAGGTCAGATGCTAGAGGTCAGAGGAGAATGGGCCGACTGATTCAAGCTAATAGAAGGGCAACTTTGACTGAAATAACCACTCGTTACAACCGAGGTATGCAACAAAGCATTTGTGAAACCACAACACGCACAACCTTGAGGCGGATGGGCTACAACAGCAGAAGACCCCACTGCGTACCACTCATCTCCACTACAAATAGGAAAAATAGGCTACAATTTGCACAAGCTCACCAAAATTGGACAGTTGAAGACTGGAAAAATGTTGCCTGGTCTGATGGGTCTAGATTTCTGTTGAGACATTCAGATGGTAGAGTCAGAATTTGGCGTAAACAGAATGAGAACATGGATCCATCATATCTTGTTACCACTGTGCAGGCTGGTGGTGGTGGTGGTGTAATGTGTGGGGGATGTTTTCTTGGCACACTTTAGGCCCCTTAGTGCCAACTGGGCATCTTTTAAATGCCACGGCCTACCTGAGCATTGTTTCTGACCATGTCCATCCCTTTATGACCACCATGTACCCATCCTCTGATGGCTACTTCCAGCAGGATAATGCACCATGTCACAAAGCTTGAATCATTTCAAATTGGTTTCTTGAACATGACAATGAGTTCACTGTACTAAAATGGCCCCCACAGTCAACAGAACTCAACCTAATAGAGCATCTTTGGGATGTGGTGGAACGGAGCTGTGCCCTGGATGTGCATCCCACAAATCTCCATCAACTGCAAGATGCTATCCTATCAATATAGGCCAACATTTCTAAAGAATGCTTTCAGCACCTTGTTGAATCAATGCCACGTAGAATTAAGGCAGTTCTGAAGACGAAAGGGGGTCAAACACAGTATTAGTATTGTGTTCCTAATAATCCTTTAGGTGGAGTGTACATTTGGATATGTACTGCTGCAAGACAAAAATTCAATGAAATTCAGTCATAGTTAAATGATTCTATTAATAGAGTGTCTTGGTGAAGCATTTGCAATTTACTACACCAATTTACTACACAATTACAGTTTAAATGTGCACCAATAATGCAATTATTTATAATAATCAGAGTAAGGTCTTAATCGCAGTAAGATGTTTACATGACATGAGCAGAACTCTTCACTCCAGTTTACACGCAATTTTCATTGTGAAATCATATTCTAATTATTTGCTAATAAGTATAGTTATACCACACTCAGATAGGCATACAGTATGCATGTTACTAGCCATTATTTTACTCACATCAAATTCAAAATATATTTTTGTGGACGTACTGGATATTATTTGGGCCGTGATGAACATCGCAATGCAGGGTTTGCCTACTGCCGTCGCGTTCTTTGCACTGTTTGGTTGAAGATATGGAGCAGAGACTGTGCAGCGAGTCATGTTGACAAAGTTTAGTGATTTGGAGAAGAGAAAAAAATCTGAATAATGTCACTGAGTTCATTCTTGAAGTTGTGTGAACTACACACAGCATCTGTGTACATCCGCGCACATGCACACTTTGGCCAGAGTGGTAATAATGAGATTAAGGTGTTAACATGCCTGTTTATTGCAATTAAAATAATTGTACGCCACATAGTTTAATGCAATAATGGTTACTACGATGATGAGCTTTATTGCATTAGTTTGATCAAAGTATTGCGCATGAGGTAAAGTTTAATCGCAATATTGCCAAAATCCCATTATATTCAGGTGAGGGTGCATGTAAATGCACTGTTTGAGTCATATACTCAGTACTGTCTTAAATAGCCTGTTTGTAGCACTTCATCTTTAATAACATGGAACTTTGGCCATACTGAGTGCCCGCATAGCTACCGTAAACTTCATAACCTGTCAGATGTGGCTGTTAATGACGGACAAAACATTTTCTAAACTTCTCTGCAGATGGTCAAAAACCTCATAACTCCATTTGAGCTTGATTTTGGCAAAATGTTAATAATAGTGACACGTGCAAGTGACCATATATACATTTCGTATTTGCTGTTTTGTAACTTTGAACTTGAAACCGTTCTTCTTTTTTTTCTGATAATTTAGCAAGCAGTTTTCATACTCGATACGATTATACAATTTGCCCACCCTGTGTTATGAAGGCCCATCCATTTAAACATTGCTGGCCCCGCCCCTGCAAATCACTTAACCTAGGGCAGAGACTTCACTACAACACATACCGGTTGACTTGGGAGTCATGAGTGTAGAAAGACACATCCATCCTGGTGAACTCAAACTCAGATTGATGTAGCAGAAGTAGGTTGACATGAAAGGGTTGAGTACACCGTATCCTCTCAGTAAATGAAAGAAAAAGTAGCAGCAAGCTCCAAGATTGCGCTTATTTTATGAGATATCTCCTCATTTATTAGAACTGACAAGTGAAATGATGATTTGTTTGGCAGAGAGCTTCTACACCTGATGCCAAGATCCTTTTGTTTGGTTCATATACTATTTTGAGGACCGCTTTTGCACAGATGCCTCGAGGTTCGCTAAAATGCCAGCATAAACACTAGATGTGCTTCAAGCAGACAGACGTTGTATAAAATTCCCTGCACGTCCTTCTCAGAATATTTTAAAGAGATAAATTATTCTATATGATATAGTCTGTGTACTAGTCATATTTGTGTCCACATACTAGATTTCTAACCCAGAACTAAGATCCTCACGACCCATGTTTACTGCAGTACCAACAATGCTGGAAAAAGGAATCTTTATGTATGCAAGGAAATATGAATTATTAAGTAGGCCTACTCTATCATTATCATTCATACTACTAAAATATAATACGCAGAGACACACTCAACCAATGTTTGTGCATGTGTGTTATGTAGAAAGTAATAATAGACTGCTATTGTTATGCATCAAAGAAAGATCTGATGTGCTATATACAGTTTGATATTTTTTTATAGTGAGCATTCAATCAACCGGTGACCAGACATTGTAAAACCTTTGAATAAGAAGGACTGTCCTCATGAAATGTTTTTCTCAAGATGAGCAACTAAGGGGGTAATAATTGTAATTATTATGAATAAAAAATGAGGACAAGACTGCATCACACTGATACACCTC
The DNA here is from genome assembly GCA_023029165.1 of Gobiocypris rarus. Lineage (NCBI taxonomy): Eukaryota > Metazoa > Chordata > Actinopteri > Cypriniformes > Gobionidae > Gobiocypris > Gobiocypris rarus. The sequence continues at coordinate 9,099,146 of CM040927.1, forward strand.
ACAAAGACTCCATACAGCCCATGGCTACTGCCTGAATCATTTTATAAACCTTCAGAGATAATACTGTTTGTTCATCAGGGCCAAACACTTTTCTGTCTGTAGATTTATAAAACAAGAACCCATAAATTCAGTGAAGCACTTTGGCTGAGCTGTTACTCAAGATTTTTAATTATAAATGCTGCAGCTTAATTTTGCATGCTGTAGAGAATGAATGACAGAGAGGCAAACCAGGGTGTCAGACTGTATAAACTCAGATTCTCTACAGGAAAGCCAAAATATGCTGGAGTTTAACTAGAAAAGCACATGTATCTGTCACTGTAACCACATTAGCAACAAATTTTGAAAAAAAAGTTTAAATCAAAAGCAGCTTCTTTTCTTTTTTCTTATTACAGCATGGCATATTTTTATATTCCAAAAAGCAGGATGACAGAGAAAGAAAAGTATTTATGAAATACAAACACTAATCTCCCGCATTTACAGTTTGTATGCATTTTACAATATATATATTTTTTAAACAAAAACAGTCTGAGTTTGTTGCAATGATTTCATGAATTCTTATACTTGCATTAGGCCTACGTGAGCTCTATTACAAATCTAGTGCTAGTTGCCTTGCTCTCTACTTCTAAAAGATGGCCTGCTAGCTGACATGGAACCTCAGAAGTAACCAATTCAGAGCATTCGAGTCACAATAGATTTTTTCGAGATAGTTTGCTGTTAGAATATTTGAGCCAGATCACACAAAAATGTGTATCAATAATACGAGTGTGCAATGTCGTGGAATGTATATGCAAAAATGAGTTTTGCCGTGCATATGATACGCACTTTATGGGGTATTATACGCATGAACCAAGCGGCAACCTCCCGCTGTCTCTCTTGAAGCCAATACAGAATTGACTTAAACTGCAGTTCATTGACTGGCCACTAGGGACAGGCTCCAGAAGGGAGCAGAATCTAATTGAGCACCATGTTAAAATGCCCAACTTTACAGCAGAATAAAACATGTTTACAGCCTGGTACAAATTCTAGTTTTGGTCTAAACGGCTAGTTTTGCCCTTCATGACAACTGTGAGGGGGTGATTTTTTTATAACTCATTCGTTTACATTATATAAAGCCTTAAAGTTATGCATAATTAAGGGAGTGGCCACTTTGAGTGTCAGGTGGGTAGCCATTTATCTGATGTTTGTTAGTAATCGCGTCACCTCAGCTCTGCCCACATCCCGCCTCTTTGCCCATTTTCTGTTATCCGGGAGTGACGGTTGATGACACGTTGCTAAGATGGCAACGGCCAGCTCGTCCCTACTTTACGCTTCAAAACTGCTCTGCAGAATCCTATGGGTGACGTCACGGACACTACGTCCATATTTTTATACAGTCTATGGCATGAACCCACCACCCCCTCACCCCCATCCTACCCAAGAGCGTGTCATATACACGCCATAAAGTGCTTATCATATGCACGCAAAAAACTGCGTACCATATGCACAGCAAAACAAATTTTTCCGTGTACATTCCACGACATTCGCATTCTCGTGATCGTGTTGAATAATTCTAAGCTAACAGAAATCTTTTAATTTGATTGAACTATTACTGATATTTTATACTATTAAATTAGTATTTCAAATCAGCATTTGGTGTTATGCATTCTGGGATTGCCTTCTCCACAAAGGCTGTATAATTTTACTACCAATTTATCTTTTGGACTTTGAATCTGTGGTGCCTTAAATAGCCTATTAAACATAATTTTTAAAATACACTACACTCTTGTCCTTGCGATAGCAATGCTCACCAAAAACGTAAGTCAGAAACTAGCATATATTTTAAAGAGTAATTGAATCTGTCAGTCAGCTTCTTTTGACCTACAGAAAAAAAGTGAAATGTTCCTCTCAGGTTAGCCTTTCTTATTTCCATGAATACCGCCTGACCGTTATTGGCATTGGCAAAATTACCAACTGAAATCTGTTTTAAAGACTCTATCATTCACGTTTAAATCCCCCAGGTATTTCAAAACCCTTCAAATCTAATGTCCCTTGCCCTAACTTTATCTAACAGTGATACTGAGGCTGTATGAATGGTGGAAAGTGTAAACAAGATCAGAGGTCAGGTTGTGTGTACACAAAATTAAGGATAAATGAGTTTTTAGAGTTAATGAGGTCCAGAGGTGCGATTCTTCATTACATGTCACAAACCAAGAAATTGGATGGGTGCCATGCAAAACAAATGTGGGCTAAGCAGGATAAACGGAATACGGGTCACTGATTAGCTATTTCTGAAAGCAAGTGCATAATTTACACCACTAGGAGCTCTTACATTCATGAAGAAGGGAAACATGGCTAATCTAACATAAAGCAAGTAATTAAATGTACATAAACATTTTAGAAAATTGAAAGAATGTAAGTGCAGAGAAAACACAATCCACTTATTCACTCGGCACTGTGAACCTCACCAAACCTGTCAAGAACATGTCCAGGAGCCTAAATACAGAAATATGAAACATTACATTATTTTCATGACAAATACTCCCCTCTCCCCCATTTATCATTGCCAAAGTGCAATAAAAAAATAAAAAATAATTGTGATGACTGTAATGTAGAAAAAAAATTATATAAATATAATTATCAAAATATAATTTTCCACTTTTGTTATTATGATGATTTTTGGGGAGTGAAATGTGACCTGAACATATTGTACTATTTTCAAAATACACGTGTGGTTATCATACAGGTCCTTCTCAAAAAATTAGCATATTGTGATAAAAGTTTATTATTTTCCATAATGTAATGATAAAAATTAAACTTTCATATATATTTAGATTCATTGTACACCAACTGAAATATTTCAGGTTTTATTTTTTTAATACTGATGATTTTGGCATACAGCTCATGAAAACCCAACATTCCTATCTCAAAAAATTAGCATATTTCATCCGACCAATAAAAGAAAAGTGTTTTTAATACAAAAAAAGTCAACCTTCAAATAATTATGTTCAGTTATGCACTCAATACTTGGTCGGGAATCATTTTGCAGCTGCTTCTCTGTAGCCCAGGTCAGGCGCTTCTGCCGCTGTTTTTGGTTCAAAAGTGGCTTGACCTGGGGAATGCGGCACCTGTAGCCCATTTCCTGCACATGCCTGTGCACGGTGGCTCTGGATGTTTCTACTCCAGACTACAGTCCACTGCTTCCGCAGGTCCCCCAAGGTCTGGAATCGGTCCTTCTCCACAATCTTCCTCAGGGTCCGGTCACCTCTTCTCGTTGTGCAGGGTTCTTTGCAAGGCAAGGCAAGGCAAGTTTATTTATATTGCACATTTCATACACAATGGCAATTCAAAGTGCTTTACATAAGAAATAAGAATACCATGTGTAATAATAACAAATAAAAACAAGGATAATTAAAACAGTGTAAAGAGAATTTAAAATATAAAAATTTAATGTGGATAAATAGATCCCTATCTGCCTGATTCTCTAAATGCGGTCACCCCTATCTGAGATGGAAGAGATGGAGCAAGTTCGCAAAGTCTCCTGGACCTTACAAGTCGGTCCAAGACGGGCTCCTGTAGGGGACGTTACCTATGCCCCACAGGGCCTCCCCTTTCTTGAGTCCGCTTTGCTTCATTCTGTGGTAGCAGACAGTGAAGAGAAGCACACTGCTTTCCTTTTCCAATCTCCTCCAGTCAGACAGCCCTAACCAACAATGATAATCAACAGATACATAAGAAATAGAAATATACAGTTGTAAAGAGAATTAAAAAGAATAAGATTATATACTGTATAGATAAAACCAAAGATAAGAACAAAGGTAAACAGTTATAAAAGAATAAAAAGATGATGCATAGATAAGAGCAAATCAGTGGGACGTACAGTGGCACACAGTGCTCATTCAGTAAAGGCACAGCTGAACAGATGTGTTTTGAGTCTGGATTTGAATGCGGCTACTGTTGGAGCACATCTGATCTCTTCTGGAAGCTGGTTCCATCTACGGCTGGCATAATAGCTAAACGCCACACTTTTTCCTTCCCAATACAGCACTCTGGGAACAGCCTATTCGTTTACCAAAAGCCTCTTACCCTCTCGCTTGAGGGTGTCAATGATGACCTTCTGGACAGCAGTCAGGTCGGCAGTCTTACCCATGATTGCGGTTTTGAGTAATGAACCAGGCTGGGAGTTTTTAAAAGCCTCAGGAATCTTTTGCAGGTGTTTAGATTTGATTAGTTGATTCAGATGATTAGGTTAATAGCTCGTTTAGAGAACCTTTTCATGATATGCTATTTTTTTTTCATGAGCTGTATGCCAAAATCATCAGTATTAAAACAATAAAAGACCTGAAATATTTCAGTTGGTGTGCAATGAATCTAAAATATATGAAAGTTAAATTTTTATCATTACATTGGAAAATAATGTTGTAAAATGCACACATGGAAAATAATGAACTTGTATCACAATATGCTAATTTTTTTAGAAGGACCTGTATTAGCCACTATTTTGTATTATCTAATGTTTAATGGAAAATGTTACTATGACTGCTTTGTCTACAGACAACATTCTTGTGCAAACATCACCTTTCGCAAGTGAAAAAATCTTTGTAATTCACAGTGATGGGAAAAAGTCTGCAACACATTATTTATTAAATGATCAGGCATAACATTATGACAGGTGAAGTGAATAACACTGATTATCCCTTCGTCACGACACCTGTTAGTGGGTGGGATATATTAGGCAGCAAGTGAACATTTTGTCCTCAAAGTTGATATGTTAGAAGTAGGAAAAATGGGCAAGCGTAAGGACTGTTTGACAAGGCCAAATTGTAATGGCTAGACGACTGGGTCAGAGCATCTCCAAAACTGCAGCTCTTGTGGGGTGTTCCCAGCCTGCAGTGGTCAGTATCTATCAAAAGTGGACTGGCGCCAGGGTCATGGGTGGCCATGACTCATTGATGCATGTGGGGAGCGAAGGCTAGCCTAGCCTGTGTGGTCCGATCAAACTGACAAAGTTAATGCTGGTTCTGATAGAAAGGTGTCAGAATACGCAGTTAGTTGCGTATGGGGCTGCATAGCCGTGGACCAGTCAGGGTGCCCATGCTGACCCCTGTCAAACTTTGGGTCCTGCCATCCATGTGGATGTTACTTTGTCATGTACCACCTACCTAAGCATTGTTGCAGACCATGTACACCCTTTAATGGAAGTGGTATTCCCTGGTGGCTGTGGCCTCTTTCAGCAGGATAATGCACCCTGTCACAAAGCAAAAATGGTTCAGGAATGGTTTGAGGAGCACAACAACGAGTTTGAGTTGTTGACTTGGTCTCCAAATTCCCCAGATCTCAATCCATTTGAGCATCTGTGGGATGTGCTGAATAAAAACAAGTCTGATCCACGAGGCCCCACCTCACAAATTAAATGATCTGCTGCTAACATCTTGGAGCCAGATACCTTCAGGGTTCTAGTGGAGTCCATGCCTCGACGAGTCAAGGCTGTTTTGGTAGCAAAAGGGGGGCCAACACAATATTAGGTCATAATGTTATGCTTGATCAGTGTATATAGTCAGTATTTTCTGTGTATTTTTTATTCATTGTCAGAGCACATTTTGCACTTAAAGTTATGAGCAATATTCTGATTTCATGATTGAATCATTAAGTCAAATATTTACATCCCTTACATGAATACCTTAAAATCATTAGACAACAGTCTAATGACCAACAGTGTTACAACAATAAGTTACAAAAGTTCCAGTCATATACAGTATACAGCAAAAAAATAAAAATAAAAATGCACTTGTGTTTGAAGAAAAACAGAATGTGTACTTTTAGAAAAAGTTTAATATTTATCTCAAATAATACTTTTCAAAATATTTGTAATTTAACAGCAGTACAGTTCTCTAGGGTTCATGGTTTTGTTCACGTCAAAGAACACATACGAGCTGAATATTTCATAAAAGCTCGTACATTTTGACATTTGTTGGAAAATTTGAAACCATAGATATATACTTATGGGTAGATAAACAATTAATTTACATTTTTATACAGTAAAAACATTTATTTTAACAATTGTACCTACATTAATCAAAAAAGTACAGCATATTTAATAATTTTACAAATTCTGCATAAAAAATATATTTCTGTACAAAAACATCTTTTGCACCTACTTCAAGTCAGCAGCACATGATCGAATGACAATGGTGAGTAGCACAATTGTTGGTTTGAATGCAGTTTTACAGCCTGACAGTCGCAAAACTATTTTACAGTTGTGAGGAAACAAAACTGTACAAAACGCAACTGAACAAAGAAACATTATTGCAGCAAGCCTGAGAAAAGGCAAGACGTGGATCATCTGCAGTGTGACAAAACCGACACGGCCCTTTACCGCCATTGGGCAGACCAGGCGAATCCATAGCACGCAGAAATGATTCAATCTAAAGAGCATGACACAACAGAAAACAGCCAAACGCATTTGGAAACAAACATTGGTTTTGATTGCAAATACAATCAATGTGAAAATGATATCTGATTTCCGACAGCAAACCTACAACAAATGTCATTGTACACATTTTAAGCCTTGAAGTCATCTATGTGTCGCACGCATGTGCATATGGTAACACAGCGTTGAGAAAACATCAGGCATCACGTAGTCCACATGGAAAAATGGGAGCACTTACAGTTTTAGCACATGCACTGGTATCAGCGTGGTCATGACATTTAAATCACAGTGAATATGCACCCCAGCAGCCTTACGCTTTTCATCTAGGTTAATGTACTAATGATATGGGTCATTGGGAACCGGTGTGGCCCGGTCATGCTTCTGAATCTAATAAGGCAGTGTTTCTTCGAGAGTAAGTTCGATCTTAACCCCGCTGATTTTGTGTCTCTAATGGCTACGGGAGATGCACACTGGTTCAGAAAAAGGAAGGAATGAACAAAAATGCATCAACTTGTGGGCTCAGGTAAATCTTGTGTAGGCGTCCACACAGAGATGATAAAAAAAAACAATATCTGCGCCATCAACATACAGTCATGTTCTGCACGAGAGGTATATCTGATACGCAATGAAAGCTAATTGGTGATACGGCAAATTGGTGAGTAAAGCTATTGTGATTACTAACTTAAAGATGAAATGTAATTTGTCAGCATTTGTGTTTATGCTAGTCCAAGCAAGTGTTCGGACACGCCACGAAGAAATGTGCTGTATGATGAATGCATTAAAAAAGCAATTAAAAATGATGATCGTAAGTTTCAATTGTGTCCTTATCACCTTGTAAACATAAACAGAACATCTTCATTTCAAAAATAAATTCAGTCTCTCTTGATAGCCGTAGCATGACATCATGCTCTCTATGGATATGGGTTTATGTTTATATACATATGGTCAATAAAACCCTGTATATTATTTTTTTTGTTTTTGTTTTCATCCAATACATTGATTTCATATCCATTTCATACTAGTGCAAAATTTGTGCGATAAAGTTTATTTCGTTTCTCAACGCAGAGGTTGAGTTTCATCCTCCACCCAGAAGTGAGCATCTCTCCTTTGAGTTTCTTGTAGCGTTTTGTCACCTTCTTGGTGGAGATCTATTTAGTGTGCTAAGCCACAGTAGTCCAGTTGCTTTTTCCTTTTGTGGTTTGTCTTCACTGAAGAAAATACATTATGTCAACAACAGTGTGGCATTCAAAGACACTTCAGTATCTTTCCCAGGAAGTCTCTTTTAAGGGGGGAGGGGGTGATACATAGAAAAAAGAGATAAAAGCAAAACAAAAAAAACAACAAAAAAAACCTTCATCCTTTAAGTGCCATGTACGGTACAGATCCAAGAAAGAATGTTGACCTCAGTTCTGGCCGAACATGCGTCAAAGTGAGCTTCGTTCTTTGAAAAGTTTTTTTTTCTTTGAAGTTTTTATTTTATTTTTATTTTTGTATCTGTTTTTGTTGGGGTTTTTTGCTGTAAAAAAAAAATAGTTGTCTGTTTTATTTCGTCCATTGTAAGCTTGTGATAAAGTAAGTCGCATCTATAGCAAAGTGCAGTCAGTCGTAAAGGAGTATTGGCGTCTGGCACCCACCGCTCTGCTGCTTACCCATGAGGCCGGCCCAGAGCTGATAATGAAGGCTATACTACTGTGCAGACTGTATTGAGAGTCGTATCAAACCTCACAGCCTTTGCCTCTGTTGGCTTCATGTTTGTATCATACATAGGATTCTCAAATGAAGCTTGTCCATTAGTGTTCTCGTGACCTGCATATCCGTTGTACTGAACTTTTGGTCTTGTTCTGGAAAGGTTGAAAACAAAGACAACAAATAGTTAGGAGGAGTAGGAACTTCATTCAAAGCCAAAACACAAGTGTGTTAATTTGTTTACATTTGTTACAACACACTCCAGTGTAATTTTTAATTATGGAAGAACAACATTAGAAATGTTAGATAAACCTAAAACAAAAGAACATGATGCCCTCATCCAACAATGGGAAGTGACAAATGTGTTTAATTCTAACTTTTGGACGAGATAAATGGTCTCTTACCACCAACTGAATATTTTTCTTTTGAAAACACACTCAATTAAAGAAGTCATTCATACCAAAATGTAAATATTTGGTAATTTACTCACATAAATGTCATTCCCTCCCCATACATTCGACCATTAAATCCTAAAGCTGTTACAATCTAAAAATGCTGGGTTGAAAACAACCCAAGTTGGGCTGAAAATGGACAAACCCAGCAATTGGGTTGTTTTAGCCCAGCGGTTGGGTTAAATGTTTTAATAAACCCAACTATTGTTGAAAAATTGCTATATGGCTGGCTTAAAATGAACCCAAAATTAAAAAAATCAGACATAATTACTAGAGGCAAAAAATAATAATAATCAAAAACATTTATTAATAAGCAATTTAATAAATGTTTATTGTTTAATTATTATCAATTACACATATCAATAATGTTAATGTATTAAACAAATTAATACATGCTAATTTCCAACATACTTTGGGTACATTTTAAGCAAGCAAGTACATTTTAAATAATAGTTGAGTTAAAAAAAACTACCTAGCAGGTTGGACAAACATTAAACCCAACCGCTGGGTTAAAACAACCCATTCACTGGGTTAAAATAACCAGATTGCTGGGTTTGTCCATTTCAACCCATTTTGGGTTGTTTTTAACCCAGTATTTTTTAAAGTGTATGAAGAATGTCTAAGCTGTTCTTGTCCACAGCACTATGAAAACATCATAAAAGTAATCCATAGCTTGTGACCAATATCTGAATTCTAAGCTATCCTTAATGCATGGAACACCATATCCCACAATGCATTGTGGTTGATTTGACCTTCTGCTTCTAGGGTGATTCATGAATCGGAAGAAATATCAGCCAGAATGTTTTTATCAAGTGTGCTGCACACGCCCTAAAAAGTGAAGATTATTATTTTAATCTTATATCTGTTATTTAACAGTTGAGATCATTCTTTAATGCTGATCTAACCAGCAGAAGACACGAGCCACAGTTTAAATCCCAGTTTCACAGTTGTAACTTATTATTGTAACACTGTTGGTCATTAGACTGTTGTAACACTACGTTTATATTCTTATTCTTATATTATATTCTATACTTTTATGAATTCTTTTGAGAAACCATGAGAAAAGGGTGAATAATGATGAGTCAATGTTCAGAAATGATTCATTATTATTGTTTTGAACTGTGCTGTATAGCTGTATTTAGCGACGTGTTTGTTGTCAAACTCAAAAAAAAGTATATTTTTTTATTATAAAAAAAATTCTATTATTTTATTTTAAAAAGTAAATAATTATATTTTATTGACAAAATAATTTAGTTTTTCTTAGATATTTTTTGGATTATATCAGGTAATATTTTAAGATGGTCATGTTACATTGTGTCCTTCACATGGGGCATGTTGTCACATTTCACTTCCATTCTTTTGTGGTAAATCAAGAAAAAAAGTATACCACATAATTGTCCTAGACGTGTGAAGTTAATGTGGGAAAAAATAAATACTCTGCAACCCAAGTGGATTTTACAGAAACTGAGACAGTCAAAAAGCATTAGGTGCAGACTCAGGTCTCAAGTTCTCTACTGCACAGACGCAGGTCCCAAAGCAGTGCAAGATGTCAGAGCCATATTTGGACATTGGCGGCTTCACTTTTCTTCAATGGAAGATAGTGAAGGAGTGCCGTCCATATTTTTTGTCTATGGTTTTTAGCAACATTTTTATGCAACATTGAATTTTAAAGAAAGCAACAATTTATTTCCAAGAGGTTAACTGGATGCCGCTTGCTTGAATTAAACATGCAATGTGATGAGGTCTTGTGACAAACACAGTGAAGTCATGTGATAATGTAGCATACAACAGCTTGAAACATTTATGGTGGAATAATGCCTTTGGTTTGTGTTTGGAAGGAATACTAACATACTGTGAAGTATATGTTGAGCATTGTGCTGCATTGTCAATCCTTGTTGTGTTTGTCACATGACCTTATATTTAAGTTATATTTTAAGTTGCTTGTATTTTATTTCAATCTTGGCTGATTTGATTAAATAATGAGTCAAGCTGAGCTCAAAGATGAGCTGTAATTACTTCCGATTCATTCAGCATACTGGAGGTCAAATTAAACACATTATTGTGTACAGTTCCTAGTGTGATAATGTGAGAAATTTGAATACATTTTGGTTTGACAGTATAATACCAGATTATCAACTGCATTTTCCATAATCTGGTATTATACATTCAAACCAAAATGTATTCAAATTTCTCACACTATCACAGTTTATTCGCTATAGTTAAGAAAGTGGTAATACAATATGACAAAAACTCAGAGTTAAACTGTGTTAAAACAAATTCATCTTCATAATGTCAGATAACTTTGTATGTAATGGATTACAAGTATGCTATTTAGAACATGGCGGTTTTAAAATTCCTCTACTTATTCAATTGTAACCATTGCTTCCCCGTGCCAACACTAAATTAAAACCATAAGAAACACATTTTGTAAAGGTCACTGACTGATCTGAATTTTGAAAACTGTAACTGATTCCCAGGCTTCCTTTGGATGACAGTGGATGATTTATGATCTTGCTCAAATTGTATGGTCTAAATCTAAATAAATGACCTACATCCCGTACCCAATTCATATTTCCAGTGACTAACAGCGTCTGGCGCATCACCATATCAGACATAATTATCATGATAATCCGTTGGCAAATGTTCACAAACAAATAAACAGGATGACTTTTAGTTGGTCAAATTAGGGTTGACACAAATGAAAATCTAACATGAGACTACAACAAAGTATGGAAGTCACATAATTTCCCATATTTCCTGCACTCTGCCCTGCCTTAGACGAGATGAGCAAATAAAATGCAGACAATGAAGGTGTGACTGTAAAGTGCTCGACGCCTGTGGCATTAGCTTCCGGTGACTTACCTGGAAGCGGCCAGGTCTTTGGGTCTCTCATTGTCATCTGTGCCTTGTGATAGAGTCCTGCCAATTTTTTTTTATTATTTTAATATCGGGGAACTGTCATGCTTCATGACAACTTTGACACATTGTTTTGCTTGCGTAGGAAAACTCCTATGCTTTTTTTTTTAAGCATTGCCTATATTTGATCTCAATGACCTGTTTTTGTTTTTTGTTTTTGCAGATATTTAAATTGCTAACCGTCTGTGTTAGTCACATTACTGGTTTGGCAAAGGAGTTTCCCATCACTACAGTGATGATTCATATCCATTATGGATCAATAACATCAATACATGGAAAAGACAGTCAAGTCAGCAGCTCTTACCTGTGTTTGTAGAGGTAAAAGGCAAACCCTGATAATATAAGCGCAAAGAAGGGTACTAGAATTGCAGCTGCCACAGAACTGCTGTTTGTGCCGTAGTAAGGATTAGACGGATCCATATCTGTGGTAATAAGACCTGAGGGAACAACCAAGAAAACAATTCTAAGTATTATATATATATATATATATATATATATATATATATATATATATATATATATATATATATAGTACATTAATAAAATGACATTTATTTATTTTATATGGACACAGTACATAAATAAAATATTATATAAATAAATTTTTAGCCAATTGAAAAGGGATAATTTATAAATACAATTTAAAGAAATCTACCTTGTCTTGTTAATTGAAACTTCCCAAAATCCTTGCTGTGAATGTGCCCTTGGTAAACAAACATTTTTTTCTCAGATTCAGCTGTAACCTTTAAAAAAAAAAAAAAAAAATGGAGATATAAAAGGGAACAAATATAGGGTAATTTTGCAAAAACAATGCCTTCTAATTAATATTAAAAGCTATTTTATGAGTAACATAGCAATGCAAGTTGGCAAGTCACACGCATAGTAATAAAATACCACTGCTTTATAAACTTCCATGATACTTACATATCCATCCATCGCCCAGTTATCGTTTTTGAATTTGCTAAAATATTGTTCTGTTGGACCTCTTATCTGGTAAACTTTTAATAATAGATGATTTTCTTCTTTCTTGTAAGTTCCTAAAAACAACATAAGAAAAAAAAAACCGCACAGCATTATTCATTGTGTTGATGCAATTTCACCTGAAACGGCTCCAGCTGTTAGCAGCTCCTTCCCCTTTTTAAAACAACCAATAGCGTATTGTTAATATCACAGTTTGACTAGAGCCTTTCTGTTTGGTAAATCCACAGTTTCTTCTTAATCTCTAACCGTTTATCATCATAATCTCCTCCATATCGCTTTGAAATACAGCATTCTGTGCAGAATTTATATGGGTTTGATTTGGATATACCAAAAAGCGGCATCCAATAAGTTTGATTGCCTGTGCCGACTTGCGCATATGATCCGCGCTGCGTTTTCCTGTCTCTAGTTGACGGCTCTGGTCTAGACTATGTGTCTGTGCTGTGGCGATGTGCGTGAAACAAACCTGAAACCAGACTTAATTTGCCTCAACCAAAAGCACTGTCTGAATCGTTTCCTATCGCATATATAGTGACATTCACCATGTAGAAAATAGTAAATGTGTGAACAACTGACTGATTCAATCGCAGCTTCAGCATCTATTTATAGTGTAGGGGGCAGGATGCTTTAGATTATTGAGATAATTTGATTGGACAGAAGATGAAGCCTGCGATGATGTCATCAAAATCTGTGATCCATTTTAACCGAAGATAAAGACTGTAAGTTTTGAATTCTTATATCTCCTAAATGTGAATTGTGTCATTGTTTTGGAACACACCAGCTTATTCATAACCTTAAGGCTAACATAGTCATACTGAAAGCTAAAAAAATTAATTAACTGTAACACCAAAAATATCTATCATCTGGAATTTATTTTAAAAATGTGTAAAATTTTTAATGTTTTTCTCTTTATCTTGTCTAGGACTAGGAAGTAGGGCAAAGGAAAACATATTTGGTAAATGTGAAACATTCATAGCTATCAAATCTGCTCAATACATCTGAGGAATTGGGTGTAATCTCAGCACTGAAGAAATAAGATGCAATTCTAATTCAATTATTTACACTCCATCTCCCAACTCCCATGAAAGTAAGAAAATTTGTCTCTTTCAACACCTTTAATATGTATGAGCAATCTCTTCTTGATGCCATATTGTTGCTGCAGTAGCTGACGTCACATCAGTTCACTCCTATATTAATTTACAAACAGCTCCTTCACCTTGTGGCTATCAACACTCTTCACTCCACTATACACAAGCATGTGGAGCATGGAAATGTAAATAACCTAAAGCAGTGTTGTCCCCTGACACCCGTGTGGATGTATTTACTGCTTTAATATAGCCAAATCTCTACCATCTGACAAATTTATTCTGTTGAATGGTATATGCACCATACCACCCAGTCCTAGTGTCTTTGAATATGGTGCCAAATCCTGGCAGAAAAATTCAACTTACCAGAGAGTTTAATTTGTACCCCGCTTTGCTCCAGAAGAGTGACGTTGACCCGGCTGGTGGTGGCATTGAATGCATTGACTGTTACTGTGGCAGCCTGTCTCTTTCCCAGGTACTCATAGAATCCAGCCCAACCAGAGTTTAATGAAAACACATCTGCTGGAACTAAACAAAACACATACAGAAATAATTTCTACCTGTACGTCTGTGTAATTTCACAAAATACATTGCAACATATATATATATATGTTCTCACACTATTCTCACACACACATATACTCCCAGCTTCGTTTCATTACTCAAAACCGCAATCATGGGTAAGACTGCCGACCTGACTGCTGTCCAGAAGGCCATCATTGACACCCTCAAGCAAGAGGGTAAAGGGTAAAGACATTTCTGAACGAATAGGCTGTTCTCTGAGTGCTGTATCAAGCCACCTCAGTGGGAAGTCTGTGGGAAGGAAAAGTGTGGCAAAAAACGCTGCACAAAAAGAAGAGGTGACCGGACCCTGAGGAAGATTGTGGAGAAGGACCGATTCCAGACCTTGGGGGACCTGCGGAAGCAGTGGACTGAGTCTGGAGTAGAAACATCCGGAGCCACCGTGCACAGGTGTGTGCAGGAAATGGGCTACAGGTGCCGCATTACCCAGGTCAAGCCACTTTTGAACCAGAAACAGCGGCAGAAGTGCCTGACCTGGGCTACAGAGAAGCAGCACTGGACTGTTGCTCAAGTTTTGCATGTCATTCGGAAATCAAGGTGCCACAGTCTGGAGGAAGACTGGGGAGAAGGAAGTGCCAAAATGCCTGAAGTCCAGTGTCAAGTACCCACAGTCAGTGATGGTCTGGGGTGCCATGTCAGCTGCTGGTGTTGGTCCACTGTGTTTTATCAAGAGCAGGGTCAATGCAGCTTGCTATCAGAAGATTTTGGAGCACTTCATGCTTCCATCTGCTGAAAAGCTTTATGGAGATGAAGATTTCGTTTTTCAGCACGACCTGGGACCTGCTCACAGTGCCAAAACCACTGGTAAATGGTTTACTGACCATGGTATTACTGTGCTCAATTGGCCTGCCAACTCTCCTGACCTGAACCCCATAGAGAATCTGTGGAATATTGTGAAGAGAAAGTTGAGAGACGCAAGACCCAACACTCTGGATGAGCTTAAGGCCACTATCGAAGCATCCTGGGCCTCCATAACACCTCAGCAGTGCCACAGGCTGATTGCCTCCATGCCACGCCGCATTGAAGCAGTCATTTCTGCAAAAGGATTCCCGACCAAGTATTGAGTGCATAAATGAACATAATTATTTGAAGGTTGACTTTTTTTGTATTAAAAACACTTTTCTTTTATTGGTCGGATGAAATATGCTAATTTTTTGAGATAGGAATTTTGGGTTTTCATGAGCTGTATGCCAACAAATGGCTTACAAATAGTTGGTCCCTACCGGTTAAAATGGGAGAGGCAGTCATATTTTAACACTGAAATAATCAAACTTCACCTTTATCATTGTTACTCTGACATTTAAAAAAATTTAATTTTTAGAAACAACATTACAAGGCCATTATTTCCAATGACATTGGTTCAACCTCATATAGGCAAAGCTTATTATTGATGACAGCAAAATGGATCATTCAGGGGGAACTTGAAAGGTTTCATACCACGAATCTTGTTTTTCTGCAGGTCTGGATCCTCATTCGATTTGCTGTGTATTTTTGGTCCAACTAGGAAATAGAACAGATAATTGATTATTTGACATTTGTGGATTTGACCTGCACAATGGTAATGACTGTTAATCAAAGTTTCTTGCTGTAGTTACTCTGAGAATGAGTCACTGCTACAAAAGTTTGACACATATTATTAACTTCTATACATTCATAAACGCTGACACTCCTCTTTTGTGTAACAATGTAGATAATTTGCAATTTAAACAAGTCATAGATTTAATCTTCAATGGTTTCAAGATTAAAAACTAAGAGCGTTTATCACTATAAATCATTAAAGGCATTAAAGTAAGTATCAAAGGAATAGTTAACCACAAAAATATGAGGTCACCACAATTTTACCAAGTAAGACATGTTCCTGGTTCAACATAATTTGTTGAGCCTGGATTAACATTCCTGTCAGAATATTTTGTGCAAACTCCGCACGCCAAAGCCTAACCTTACACATAATGTATCCTTAAAATCAGAGGGAAAAGATAACACTAATGTAGAAGCACCTAACCCTGGTTGTAAGCCTAAACTCGTCTCTTAAATCTGATTGATTGATGGATTGATTGATTGATTGGTCGATTGATTGATTTAATGATTGATTGATCGATTGATTTAATGATTGATTGATTGATTGGAATGCTGTTCCAAAATCAACAAAGATGTTAATCCAGGAACACGTTGCACTCTGTGAAATCACATTCCCCAGAAAATGCATGCTGTTATATCACCAAATGTATGTTGTTATTTTTCAAGGGTAAGCAAATAATGTCAGAATTATAATATTTGGGTGAGGTAGCCCTTTAAGGTTATTGGTAAACAACTGCTCCTGGCTTCACATTCCTGTCTGCATAAATGAAAATCAGTAGCTACTGCTAGTAAAGTGTCCTGCTCAAGGGCAGGATGGACAGAGTTCTTGAATCAGCCCTTGCGGGGTTATCAGCCCTGTTGTTTCAGTACCTTTGCAGACTGGAGGTTTGCCTGACCACCTCCCATCTGCTTTGCAGGTCCTGTGCTCCGATCCTCCAGATAAGTAGAAGCCATCTTGGCACGTATACATGAGTGTGTAACCTAAAGTAGGCAAGTCTATAGCCTTCACGTCTACATGAGATGGCGTCTCAGGCTGCCTACAGGCATGTGCTGAAAAGTTAAAAAGAAAGGAAATTAGGTGGTATCCTTCCCTAGGCAATCATATAAACCAATGTATTCTGTAAATGCAGAAGAAATTAGCCTGATGTTCAGACTTCAGACTTTCATGGCATTTTATTTATTTATAGTAAAAACTAGACATAATAAGAAACTAAGAAAATAAGAAACACAAGACATAATAAGAAACTATTACATTAAATATATTTGTTTGTGTCCCCATTTACTAAAATAGCAAAAGAAAAACTCCACAAGGGTGATTTCACAACTTTCAGAAAGAGGGGAATAATAGAATGTGATTGATAACTAAAATTGCTAAAGTAATATAATACAAAGTATAAGTGTTATAAATGTAACAGATTAAAATACAAAAAAACTTTTTTTTAATGACCGTTAAGTACGCATTTTACAAGTCTTTGAGCGAAGACGAATCATTTATGGAAGGCAATCACAACTACTCGCGCCGTAGCCTCTTCTTGTGGTTTCAGTTCTCTTCTCCGCAGCAATAAACTATTTCCCAGTCAGCGTTTTTGCTTTATTTTTTTGCATTTTAGATCATTTTAACTAAATTTTCATGGCCCACAGAATATTTTGTTGTATGAATAAACATGCAATATATCAAAAGAAATATATTTCTTTGATATATTTTTGTTTAAAAGCAGAAGAAAGACCTTTTGCTTTTAAACAAACAAACAAACAAACAAAATACTGAATCGCAATATTATATTTATCAGTAAAGTGGGAGTTACATCGCTTTTTTAAGCAATAAACAACTCATAGCTTTGTTGGTAATGGAGAGAGAGGCGGTGAATTATGGCATATTATTCATTATTCTCTCTCTCTCTAGAGTAGATCGAGTTAAGGCTTCACAGTCCTATACCACTTCCTGGGTCAACATTTCATTCGGTTGATGATCGCATTACTTTACATACTGTATGCATCTGCATGTATCCGGGTAAGGATGAATATAATTATAATATTTGTATAATTTGAGCCAATGTTGCTATTTGGCTTTGAAATATATATCTGAGCAGAGAGGTATACATCAGTAACAGAGTTTCACATAAACAATTGATATCAGACACTTCTGATGTCTGGGAATTGGTAATGGCTTTGGCTTTAAAAATCCCGATCAGTGCATCTTTCAAAAATTGCGAATTGCAATAAAAACAATATCAGAAAGATTTACAGTGGAGCCCCAGCTGCATACTGTAGAACGGTTAAGATAAAGCCACACCACTGAAAGAAATGTTCTGGGACATGCCTTGAGTGCTGCCATCTTCCATAATATATGAACCATGTCCTAACACCTCACTTTTCGTCAACTCAATTCTCCCTGCTTCTCAGCTTTTGACAGTTTGACTTTTTTTTACACAGACAAGAAGCCCTAAGGATTTGGTAGGGCGTGCTATCAAAGGGGTCCACAAATTTCAAATGTATGTACAAGCAGTTTAAACATAGCTAACTTTATTTCTTATGCCCACATCTGTTCTTTTTCCAACAATCATTTCAATACAAAAGTATCACAACATGGAATTCACATATAGAGGATGATCACTGGGACAGTGGCGAGGATCAAGTGCATGGCACTTCTTAGAGAACTTCTATCAAAAAGTAGATTTGCAAGAGCAAACTTCTCTCTGCTAAGCTGTCAGAGTGTTTGACATCAGCACTCTCAGTTGCCCTAAATCTGAAGTAATCTGCACTTCTTCAAACAAACCCCTCCTGCAGTAATTTCCCGTAAAAAGATTTTGCTCTCTCTCTCTTCACCTACCTTTGTTTTCCTGATAGTACATCATCAATCACAAACTGATGAAACCTTGTTTCGCATATAACACTATGGCTGCGTTCCAAAACCTAGGGAGCTGCTTTGCTGTCAGATGCCAACACAGGAAGCTTCTGTTTGAGGCAGTATGCTAAGTGTAATGGAACCTCATAAGTGAGTGATATGAAGCAGCCAACTAAAGAAGGAAATAGTGCTTTTCACATTGCAGATCTGAATCCCAACTGAGTTTGCTCTAAGCATGTTGCAAAGCAATCGCTGTGAAACTGTAATTTTGCTTTTACACTGTACAATTTTAGCTTTACAAGATTTTTTCACTCAACAATAACTGGAGGACCAAATTCTATGGAGGCTTGTAGTTGTTATTGCAAAAGAATAAAAAAAAAATAATAATAATAATTGAGACTTTTTATCTCACAATTCAGACCTTTTCGCAATTCTGAATTCTGAAGTCGCAATTGCGAGTCATGAAGTCAGAATTGCGTGATATAAACTCGCAATTCTGAATTTTTTTCTCATATATAATACACATGCTGCTGTGCATCCCTGTGTGTGTGTAATAAGCAGTGTACGGGTGTTCCCTTTCGTTCAGTCACTCCAAGTAACGTCAGTGACTGACGAATGGGGGTTTCGCTTAGAAGCCAATCATATTCGAGATCTTAAAAAACGCCCAATGGCAGTGGCAATGCCATGGGCATGTGGAATTTGCATGCGTAAATCCGCCCCACCGTGTGGTTATATAAGGCAGTACGCTGGCAACATCACATTATGTTTCTGCATCGGAGCGAAGAACATCTCTTCTCTCCTGCAAGCCTGAATTCTGAAGTCCTCTCTTCAGTCTTCGAGACGAGCGGTTCTCCAGGGTGTTGGTGTAATGGCGCGTTCTAGCGATCTCACATTGCCTACCTGCTGATCTGTGCAGTGATCTGCAACAGCTGTGTGTGATTTCCATGTGCGCTTCGGCACTCTGCAGAGCTTTCCTCTCATAAAAAAAGCTTTTCTCACTTTTTCAAGACGGTTCGCCCCCGCGCCCTTCCGGGTGTGATCGATCTCCATTGCTGTCTATGGGCACATTCACTGCTTGCCGTGTTTGGGCTTCAGCACGTTCAGGCAGTGTTTGTGGATGTGTCATGTTCCCACTGTGGGACCATGACCATTGTGATGTCGCGGTCGAGACTCAGTGATCTCTGTCAGGAGAGAGAGTCCCCTCTGCCACACCCCAATCTACCGTCTCTGAGAGAGGTGGTACTTTGGCTGGTGGCAAGGGTGACCTGAGGGCAGTGCCGTGGTATTAAGAACCCCCGACGTTCATTCCTCGTGCCACGCCCCCCTCTCGCACACCACTTCCCGCGAGTGCTGGACTGAAACAGCGGCCCATCTCTGACGCCTCTTTCGTTCAGTTCACACTCCAAATAGCAGCGAGATGTAGATCGTCACATCTCAAGGTGGGCTAGAGTCCTTTGGGGATGACGATTAGGCTGTGCTCTTCCTTCGGGTGTGCCAGCGCTGCCGGATCCGACCTAGAGTTGACAGCCATATTTTCTCGGCAGCCGCGTGGCTATCCTAAGCACCCTCCCTAAACATGTGGGCTCGTCTACTTCGGTGGCGTGGTCCTGCAGAGCTACGGGGCAGGCCGCCGCCCCTTTGCACATGCACGAGGGTGGAGCCGACCTAGGGCTCTTCAATGAGATGCTCCCTGGGTCGGGCGATGTCCACAGCTGTGATCCGGGAGAAACACCTGGCCTTACCTGGTGATGTGGGGGAAGTTGAGTGAGCCCGCCTCCTCAACTCACCCATGTCCCAGGCTGGCCTCTTCGGCAGCGCGGCTGAGAACTGCACCAGGACAACTCAGAGATGGGTTCCAGTTCTTTCCAGGGGATGGTAGCAGGGCCTCTCCTTCCCCCGGTGGAGGTCCGGGGGAAAACCCTTCCGCTGCTGGCCTCCGGCCGCTCTCGTCCCTCTCTCTCGCCAGCCTCCTCTCAGAGCAGACCCCAGTGGAATGTGCATCCTTCCCTGGTCTCCTCTGTCAGGACGCAGCTGCTGGCTGTGCCCCCACACCGGGACGCTGAGCCTCCCATGTCTGGGCCAGTCACGCTGCCTCGCTACCCCACCCGGGGTGCGTCTGTGGTTCGAGTGACCCCGCGGGTCAGTTCCAGGGAGTCTGGCTTCAGCTTCCGGGACTGTCCGCTGGGTCGCGCAGACCATCAGGCCTGGCTACGCGATTCAGTTTGAGCAGGCACCTCCCCGCTTCCGGGGAGTCAGCACACCATGGTGGGGCCCAATGTCCCAGTCATGCGTGGAGAGGTTGCCACCCTACTGGCGAAGGGTGCGATCGAGCCTGTCCGTCCAGCCAAAATAAAGTCCGGCTTCCTCAGCCCTTACTTCATTGTACCCTAGAAAACCGGTGGGTTACGGCCAATCCTGGATCTGCCCGTCCTGAACTGATCCCTTCACAGGCTTCCGTTCAGGATGTTGGCAGCAAACGCCTTCTCGGATGTGTTCGTCCAGTAGATTGGTTTGCAGCGATCGACCTGAAGGACGCCTACTTCAATGTCTCCTACCTTGACGCAGACTGTTCCTACAGGTTTGCTTCAAGGGGCGGACATTTCAGTACACAATCTTCCAATTCGGGCTAGCTCTGTCCCCTCGTGACTTCACAAAGTATGTCGAGTCAGCCCTTGCGCCACTCAGGTAGCAAGGGGTTCGCATCCTGAACTGCCTTTGCGTCTGGCTCAGACTGAGTCACTCTCGAGAACAGGGTGCGAATACAGAGTCCTAGTGCTCCAGCACTTAAACTCAAATTCCACATGCCCATGGCATTGGCACTGCCATTGGGCGTTTTCTAAGATCTCGAAGATGATCGGCTTCTAAGCGAAACCCCCATTCTTCAGTCACTGACATTACGTCTCCGTTCCCTCCTCAGGGAACGAGGGTTACATACGTAACCGAGACGTTATGCCTATAGGCTAAGGACCTAACGAGCCCTTTAAATAACAAAAAATAAAAAACACTATGCTATTGGTCAAATCGTTTTCAGTTGCCTCAAAATAGTAATGCACCAACAATGCACCTGAACAAACCTTGTTTTCAGACCAGCACGCCCATGGGTGAACAGATGGGCGCGAGTGCATTTGCTATTTAAATGACGTGCCGCTGGACGTGGAAATGATAACTGTGATGGGCTGAAACTAGCAAAAAACACTTGCATCGCACCTGATGTCACATTGCGCTGGGTATATGACCGGGCCCTATATCTCACAATTCTGACATTATAACACACAATTCTAACTTTATTACACACAATTCTGACTTTATAATATGTAATTCAGACTTTATAAATTCACAATTGCAAGTTTATATCTCGTAATTCTGAGAAAAAAAGTCAGTAAGTAACAATTATCTTTTTAAAATGTTGTATTCTGTGGTGGAAATAAGCTTCCATAGAATTGAGTATACTCCTCATTAATAAAACATAGTATGAACAGGTAAGCAGATTATCCCAGAATCTATGAACGCAAAGCTTAATGTACAATTTAGCGTGATGCGTTCATATGCATAATTAATAAGGGGTATATTTAATTTGATCTTATAATATCACTGTCTTAGTACATTAGGGTAAGTGTTTCAGAATATCCAGCTTTTTCTAGTGACTGAAATACTGCGGCAGGTGCATGAATCGCAAGTGCTGATAAATTGCCATTTGTTCACATATCTTATTTTTCTTTTGAGAGGTGATCTAAATATCCATGGCTTGAAACAGATGGAAAATTGACAAGGATGTGATACAGTTCTAAGGGTGTTTTGTCCTCCAGGTTTCTATGCCAGTCACGTCACTGAAAACTATAAAAAAAATTGATATTGAATGCGTTATATTTATAATTCTTGCTTGTTTTGCCAGCTTGGATTGATTTTTTTTCACTGACCTTGTCACACTGATCCTGGTGGTATTGCCTTCTCTGCAAAGGATACATGTGATGCTAATTTAGAATTTGGCCAAAAGAAGATTTCTCAGAACAGCCTTCACGCTTTGGGGCGACTATGATGCTGCCAACATAGACAGCTCACTAGATTTTGGAACCTTGTCTGTATATAGCTCTACTTACCAACACACTCTGGTTGCATCCCACTCCATGTTAAATTTTCTAAACACGTTCTCGTTGTTGAGCCGAGGATGTGATAGTTTTTCCGACATCTGAAGAATATTTTACTTCCGACCTGAAAGAAGAGAGTTATTGAGACTGAAATCCTGAAACCAAAGAAGCATAACCTGTAATTTACTCAACTAAAGGACAGGAAATTAATGAATGCCATTTGTCCTCACCTCAAATCCCTGAGCCTGGACTGGAATTCCATATGCTGGAGTTCCGGGATCCTTACATGCACTGCTGGCTGGATCTACAAATAGATGTTCACATCTTTTATAAGAATTTAAAGAATTAAAAGTTTTTTTTTTATTAATTTTTTTATGTATGGTAAAACTTTACAATAAGTTCCCATTATTTAACATTTGTTAAAGTGTTAACAATGAGCAATACATTTGTTACAGTATCTTCGTTTAGGGGTCTTTTTCTAAAAATGTAAAGCTTTTTTATGTTTTGGCCATCCATTTAGACAACAACAGCATTTTGGGGGCCTGAAGGTGCAAACGTTTAAAAACGTGTTTGAAAGTGCAGATAAAAAAAAAAAAAAACATGCACATTATGTGTTCAGTCTATATCCATACACATAGTGCTTCTTTACGAAGTGACATCACCAACTACTGGCCTGGCATGCATAATATTATATGGAACTTTATTGTAAAGTGTTACCAAATGTATTTATTATCAAATTATTTATAAAAAATACAGTGCCTTGCAAAAGTATTCAAACTCCATTTTTTCACATTTTGTTATTGTAGCTGCCTTTTTAAACTACTTTAAATTCCTTTTTTCACGTCAATCCACACTGCATACACTGCATTATGACAAAGCAAAAAACAGATCTGTGACAACTTTAAAAGGAAAAACTGAAATAAGTACATTGCATAAGTATTCAAACCTTAAAACCCTTCAAAATTAACTCAGTACTAAACGGCCTTTCACCCGCCCCAGATCCTCTCAATAACAATAAAATGTATACAGGTTTGGAACAACTTAAACCCTATGGTCTATAATAGGGATGTAACGATTCAGTCGGAGTCAGTCAAATCGGTTGAGATGTCAAACGACCTCACTTTACAGGCACGAAAGCAATGAGCAAGTTGTAGCTAGCATTACGAACTTTGCGTGCACACTAGCGCGAAGAGTGAAATACGCGAATGTTTTCAGTTCATTCATATGGAAGTTTTGCACGGACGCAGTCAGCGCACCCGTGTGCACATGCTGTCAAACAGAAGCATGGCGACGGCAAGTGCGTAGTTTACGTTGACTCATTCAAATCGGAAGTGTGACATTTTGACTATCTAACAACTAATAATCACAACAGTGAGAGGCTCCAGTCACCTCCGTCTGCATGTAAAAAGATTATAGCTCAAGTCACACTGACCGGCAGATTTGCAGCCCCACTTGCGGGGTCGAGGGCGATTGCCATAGAGATCACAAGCATCAGTGATTTCACAGCGATTCAAGATACAGGGGTCTTCCTCATCCAGAAAAAGACCAGCGTGAGAATGTATTCCACAGACTGAAGGATAAATCTGTGCTGTTGCAGAACCAAGTGTTGTATTTATTTTACTATCTCTTTAAATGTGTAAATCTCTAAATGTGTTTACCTCCTCCCAAGAAAACACTACTGGAAAATCACCTTGAAGGGATTTGAAGGTTATTGAGTTATTATTTAACATCAACTTATATATTTAAATTTTTACAAAGAAATGTGGAGATTTTTTCCCCCCTGAGAAATAAAAGGAAACCTTTATTTTATAATTTGTCTTAAATCTAATTTTGTTAAAAAAATCGTGAGAAAATCGTATCGTGAAATTAGTATCTTGAATCATATCGCATCGTGAGTTGAGTGAATCGTTACATCCCTAGTCTATATTAATAAATCTGGTCTTATTTTAAACTAGACACTTGAAATTTTGCTAGCCAAGAGCCCATGGATGTTGGAAGCAAATAAAATGTGGGTGGGTCCTTTCTCTCAGAATTTGTTTTTTACTGGATTCCATTTACATTAAATACAAATAAACCACCATTAATTAAACGATTGATTGTGCCAGATAAAATTACAGAAATAACTCAATTATTTAATGTTGCAATAGAGTAGGGTTAAGCCGCATGGCTTTAAGTTTTGACGCAAATTGAACAGAGGTTCGAATCCGCCTTTTGCAGAACTCACTCTACTCACTTTTCCCATCACATATCAGATCAGAAAGGCATTTATTTTCCATAAAAATTAAGAAATTATTAGAAAAGTGGAAATAAAGCATCTAACGTGTTTAATAATAAGTGTTTATTGGTTAGAGGTAGGTAAACAGACGTGCTGAATTAGATAAACGTGAGTGGGTCCAATATCACTGGTCGTAAAAAGTGGGTGGGTCTTGTTGAAACTTGGTTTCAACGCCCATGCAAGAGCCATAATAGCATGGGAACAGAGCAAAACAAGGAAAAATATACATGTAAGTGACTTTAAAAAAAAAATGTATTCACTTAGGGGAAAAAAATTATGAGACTTTAATGAATCATGTTTTGATCCAAATTTAAGGATGATTCTCTCAAAAATGTAGCTTCTGTAATCTTTTATGTCAAGAAAAGCCGAGGCGTCCTTTCAAAAAGGCCATTTATTTCAGAACATTTGTAATTGTAAAGAGTAGTTTTCTTTCAAATAAATCTGCAGTAAACTGCTAATTATAATGAATTTACAGTTCCTGAAAAACTAAATCAACTTTTAACAGAATTTACAGATGTCTTTCGCGTTCCACTGCGATGTGTGCGTAAAAACTGGTAGGCATGCACCGGCGCCATGGAGATGGTAAGCACAAAGAATATTCATTCCATGCTTACAAACACTGCGCAAAATAATGCCTTTTGATTGGTTACTTTGTCCATCAATCAAACCTTTGCTAGCAAGGCATTGGCTAGGCATTGATTGCCTTTATCCAACGAAAAACATGGGCGCTTTGACGGACAGCTTGCGGAGACAGTAATGCACTTCCTGTGTATGGTGACTCATCAGAAAGCCTGTGATTGAAGCAGAGAGACCTGGGAGGGTTTTATATGAGAGGAACAGTCCAAATTACAGGGGAGATCAGTAGAGTCGCAATTTTATTGAACATGGACATGATTGGTTTTTCTAACTCAAAATTCTCATGCAAACAAAGGAGCATTTTTTGTTTTTTCCCTTATTTTTCATTGTTTTGGATTAAAAAGTGGGATGCATTTTGAAGAGTGGACCCTTAAACTTACATGTATGCCGTTGTTTCTTGGATTCATCCGATCTGATCTGCACCATAGGAGATGAAAATGAGTACTGCGTTTATTATGTTAATGTTTAAATAGCTAGTGCTTCAGCATTTCATTTAACCCTTTCCTCTCTGGTGTATTTATTGCAAAAACGAGTTCAGAACATGAATCTTGAGTGTTTTAGCTTTCAAATGATGCATAGTTTGTGATAGTTGATTGAATAGAGACACGCCCATTTGTGATCCGGTGCAGGTTAAGAAGTTTTAACATAAGGCAGAAACATAAAATGTGTGAAAATTAAGGGGTCTGAATACTTTCGCAAGCCACTGTATGCATAATGTGGTAAAGTGAATCCCTTTGTGTTTTTTTCAAGGTACATAGTGCCTCACCAATGCAAGAAGGCTGCATTCCACTCCAAGAACCGTCTGCCTCACAAACTCTTCTGGAGGAGCCTACCAGCAAGAACGGAGGTCTGCAGTAGAATGACACCTCTGATTTGTAGGTGAACTGCTGGCCCTCTATGTAGCCCTCTGCAGGGGTGCCTGGATCTCCACACAGCACAGCTATAAAAGACACAAGTCAAAAATTTAGCCCGCTAGTTCTGACAATATCAACATTAAAGCAGATACTTTCAGTATACTTCAGTGATGAACGTGTTGGTGTGTTTGAATTAAGCAAATTGCAGCAGTCAAATCACATGTCAGTAGTCAAACTGTTATAATAGTGCTGTTTGATTGTATTCCCAAGTGTTTCACTTATTTTTTAGGTTTATTTTTAAGGCATTCAGAAGCATTAGCATCACATTTGAGAATGCCAGGATCAACAGATGGCAAGCTGAAAGTGCTACTAGTAAATTACAGCTAATATAGATACAAAGCAATCTCGTGGAAATAAACAAAAAATAAACAAAATAATTGAAATAGGTTTTAATAATAATATTTTGTATTAATTCATAGCTAATTGGTTCTTCTAACGCCATGGCACCAGCCAATCAGAAGTACTTCCAAATCCGCATAATGCTTATATCCCAGCGCCACCAGCAGAGATCTGGTATGGCGGTTCTACCATTTCTTCTTATCCTTTTGTTTTGTTATTTTTGACAAAGCTGAACAAATGATTGTATTTGCATCAAAAACGTGACACCTACTGGTGTGGTTTGTCTGTGCCATTCACCTTTAATTTAAGGCCACACCCCTCCCCTTTAAAAGAAAGTCTAGACAAGTTGATGTGTGGGTGCTTGTTTACGTTTTTACATGACCAATTAGTATAATGACATCGGTAACACTTTACAATAAGGTTTCATTAGTTAACATTAGTTAATGTACTAACTAACATTAACTAACAATGAGCAAAACATTTGTTATTTATTAATCTTTGTTAATAGTTAATAAAAATAGTTGTTCATTGTTTGTTCATGTTGGTTCACAGTGAATTAACTGATAACAAAAACAAATTTTGATATTAATAATGTATTAGTAAATGTTTAAATTAACATTATTAAGATTAATAAATAAGTCTTGTTCAATCGTAATTCATGTTAACTGAAGTAGTTAATAATGTTAATGAAACTGCTGACATAGATAGTACAATGTAAACAATTCAAAGTAGCCCCATTTGGTGTACTCATAAACAAAATGGTAAAGGGTTTCTAAGAGATGGGTTCGAAAACCAGTAGGCCTAAGCTAAGGAGAGTCCCTGTAAAGCCACATATGCAAGTATGTGAGTGTACAGGTTAATCCCCTAAAGTAAAACCTTAAATCACCTACATTGTATGGACCAGCCAGAGGTCCCAATGAGACAAATTAATTAATAAACATACTAAATGATGTTTGAAAAACAAACAAATATTGTAGGGGTTAGGTTTAGGGTCAGGGTTAGGGGATAGAAAATATACCCTAACCCAGTCAGTATACAGTAGGTCAGTATAAAAACAAAAGTCTATGGTAAGTCCCCAGAAAGATACCAAAAATAACTTTTTTGGGAACCCCAGTTGTCGAAGTGCACAAGGGATATTATTTAAAAGTTTTCGGTTTCAGGTATATTACTTTATGTTTACTGAGTTATACTGTTTATTGATACTTCTTAAAGGAATACTTGCGCTGAGCTGCAAAAAGCCTGGTTTAAACTAAGATAGAAAATATGTACTTCAGATGTTACTGTATTCACAATATAACACAGCCGCTCATACCTTATTGCTTACTTTACATGAAATCAGATGTTATAAATAATACATTGTTTAAATGAAAACATACACTATATTGCCAAAAGTTTTGAAATGCCTGCTTTTACATGCACATGATATTTTATGACATTTCATTCTTAATCCATAAGGTTTAACATGGAGTTGGTCCATCCTTTCTAGGAAGGCTTTTCACAATGTTTAGGCGTGTGTTAATTGGATTTGTTTTCCCATTCTTCTAGAAGCGCATTTGTGAGGCCAGGCACTGATGTTGGAAAAGAAGGCCTGGCTCGCAGTCTCCACTCTAATTCCCATCCCAAAGGTGTTCAGGACTCTGTGCAGGCCAGTCAAGGTCCTACACATCAAACTCACTCATCCATGTCTTTATGGACTTTGCTAGGTGCACTGGAGCACAGTCATGTTGGAACAGGAAGGGGCCATCCCAAAACTGTTCCCACAAAGTTGGAAGCATGCAATTGTCCAAAATGTATTGGTATGCTGAAGCGTTAGTGTTCCTTTCACTGGAACTAAGGGGCCAAGGCCAACCCCTGAAAAACAACCTCACACCATAATCCCCCTCCATCAAACTTTACACTTGGCACAATGCAGTTAGGCAAGTACCATTCTCCTGGCAACTGCCAACCCTAGACTGCCAGACAGAGAAGCATAATTCGTCACTCCAGAGAACACGTCTCCACTGCTCTAGAGTCCAGTGGCAGCGTGCTTTACATCACTGCATCCAACGCTTTGCATTACACTTGGTGATATAAGGCTTGGATGCAGCTGCATGGCCATGGAAACTTATTCCATGAAGCTCTATGCACTGTTCTTGAGTTAATATGAAGGCCACAGAAAGTTTGGAGGTCTGTAGCTATTGACTCTGCAGAAAGTTGGTGGCATTTGTGCACTGTGCACCTCAGCATGCACTGACCCCGTTTCTGTGATTTTACATGGCCTACCACTTCGTGGCTGAGTTGCTGTTGTTCCCAATTGCTTCCACTTCGTAATAATACCACTAACAGTTGACCGTGGAATACTTAGTAGTGAGGAAATTTCACGAATGAACAGGAGGCATTCAATGATTTGGAGGGGTACCCCAATTCTTTTGTGTATATAGTGTAGTGTAAATAATATAGTGTATATTATACAAAACCTATTGCATAGAAATTGTTTCTGCAACAGAATGAAACAAAAAATTCCCATCTCACAATTCTGACTATGGGCAACTCACAAAAAAACCTCTGGATTGCAAGTTTATATCACACAATTCTAAGTTTATAACTCGCAAGTGCAAGTTTATATAATGCATTTCTAACTCACAATTGCGAGTTTACATTGCAATAAGTAAAATCACAATTGCGAGAGAAAAAAATTACAGAATTGTGAGATTGGCAGATTTAAAAGTTGACAGCTTGACCAGACATTTAAAACAATTCAATCTACACTAGTTCTCAGAGCACATCCATCTTTAAACCGTATAGATAACACTTGTCTGAATATATATATTATTGTGATTTTATTGTGTTCATTGTGTACCCAACAGCTATTACAAAGATTATATTCAAAATTTAGTTTGGATGATAAAATTCACAAAACATTTTCTAATTGAAGACTGTTTTGAATGAGAAGTTTGAAACCAGCATACAAAAAAAACACTGCTGGAGAAAACAAGGATTTGACTTTTAGTTTTAGACTGTAACTTTCCAGTAAGACTACTAGATAACTAGTCCTCTTCTCCTCTATATATAATAGTGCTTCTTGGCGTGGTATATATATATATACTTTTAACAAGGATTTTTTGTTGTAACAGTTGACATTGTGTCACAGGCTTAGAATAAAAGCCAAAAGGATTTAACAGCAGATTCTGTGCATGCACCTCGTACCTTTCACGCTGCATGCCGGAAAGCCTGGCTACTTGAGGGATCCATTTGTGATGTGTTGACACTTGTATTGAAAATGTCAAAACAGGTTTTATGATGTGCTGTAGCTGCGTTTCACACAATTTCAGTCAAGCCATGAACCTTCCATCATCGCGACACTATACTCCAAACACAACAACTGCGGCCACAGAAAATATCAACTTGTAGCCCATATATGTATTTAGAGCTGGCCGGTGTGATGATATAGCAAAATCTCTATCATCTTGACAAATTTCTGCCATCACATCATATATTTACCATTACATACATACCATTCATTCTGCAAAAGAGACATTTGCACGGGTATCAGTTGTTATCAGGATTTGTTTTTACTTTAAATGTGAGAGTGACCAAGAAATTTACCTTGTATATTGTAAAAACATATTTCCTCAAATTTCGAGTGAACAAAAAGAACCGCAAAAATTAGTGTTAAATATATATATATATATATATATATATATATATATATATATATATATATATATATATATATATATATATATATATATATATATATATATTCGTCACAGCCTCATTTTCATTTGTAATTAAATATGCTGTCAACTGAGGCAAAACATATTGTTTACATCCTCTTTTCATGGATGTGCTAATGGGATTTAATTCTGTTTTCTGTTAATGGAACAGAGTAATACTTACGCAGACACTGAGGGATTTCACCACGCCATGTTCCGTTCCCTTCACATGTGGCTATTCCAGGAGTGGACAACTGGTATCCTTCAAAGCAGCTGTAGGTAACACTAGAACCCCACTGCAGATCTGAGCCCTCCACTTGCCCATAGCGGATAGTGGGAGGCTGGCCACACATGATGACTAAAAAACACCACCACAACCAAGTTGGACAGAATTCAATATTCAAGGATCAATTTATTTTCATGAGATGGAATTAGAATTGGACACAACACAATGGATGGAATTACAGAAATGTAGTATGTAGTATGGTGCTCTGGTGCTCCTCGCATGGTGGTCAAAAATGACCACATTTCAATTATATGATTGTACTATATTTAAGTTCAACATTTTTTAGGGGATTCTGTGGTACTAAATGATTTGTATGCAGAAGTTATGATACATTTATTATTTATTACCCATTAACCACTTTTTTAGCACAGACCTGAAAATGACATTTCCAACAAATCTTGAAAGCTTTGGAGCATAGACTTAAGTTTGGCCTCTTTTTAAAGAAGACACTTGGCAGATTATTAAAAAAAAAAATTATAGAAGTTTAAGTTTGTTAAACTGCAAGGAAACCAAAGCCATAAATCTAAACAATTTGTGTTACAGCTTTGAAGTTGATATCTAAAAAAGAAAAACAGCTTTCAGTACGATTTTGATTTGGAGCGCACTACCAAACAGTTTACTGGATTTTGTTTCAGTTTACTGGAATTTGTTTCACATTCATTTCCAATGTGGTCAAGTTTGACTGTGAGGAGTACAAGTATGACAATTTATTTAATTTTTTTGTCATAATTTAATCCTTTTTTGTGTTCACATTGTATGTTCGTATGGGTTCACATAGCAAGTGCCAAAACCTTTACCAATTTTCGTACCATTCTGATTACCAAAATCTAAAAATGTTTGGTCAAAAATGACCAAAGAGCACCAGAACAGGCACACTACGGAAGATTTTCATTGGACCTAGTTTTGTGATTAAACATGATTAAATTGATATCACAATTTTAACTTGTGAAAAAATGTACTTTGTGATTTGTAGAATAGATCTTAACTGACAGCACACATTTCCCAATACTGTAAATAAATAAATATAAACAAAAACAGATTTTAGTTTAGCTATAAAGCATCACTTAACTTTAAAAACTAAAACTGACATCAATATTTTGCACAAATTAGAGAATTATGGAAATGCACTCTCCCACCATGGCCATTAAAATTAAAATACATTTAATACAAATAATTAAGTAGCTGATGCTTAAAATATGTATATGAATGCACTGTGTGTAAAATGTTAGGTGCTGTAACTGGACATCATTTTCTTTTTCCTTAGGTTTGACAAATGCATTTTTAATGTAAGTGTAAGTGTTTATTTTATTTTATTTGGCATATCACATTGCAATAAAATCTATAAGGTGGCATTTCAAACACTGATTATCAATACAAACTAATATTTCTGCAAATGCTACTTGTAACATTAATACAGGAGTGCATTTGAATTTCATTTCACTGTCCTACATTCAAATTGAAATTCCACATTCTGTTTGCTACCTCAGTTCAAACGAATGGATGGCTCTAGAAGGTATTTTAAAAGGCATTCTGAACAGCCGACAGCCCTGATTTCATCACCATCATTATTATTGACTGAAGATGTGTCCAAACCCAACACCTCCTTCTTTCACTTGTTCAGACTAGGGAAAGTGAGATCTAAACGCACTGTATTCTAACAAGGGGATTCGTTTTTTTTTTCTTTTTTCTTTCCTTGATCATCATGTTGCGTTTGCAAACAGGAGGAAATAATGATTAAATGGGATTACGCACCAAAATCACTCTGAATATCAAGCATGCATCACAATTCTTCCTGTTTCCGAAACAAAAATCAGATATTTTCTAGAAATGATCGTGAGGAGGCTAAGCTGTCTTCATTGCACCACTCACTAATTTTATTCTGACATCTGATAACATAGATCCTACACATTTCATGGCAACATCTCCTTGGAGCTCGTAAGTGAATAATCTCACTTGCCAGGCAAGTAAAAAAAAAACAAAGATCAAAAACATCTGAAAGGCTTTTGATGTTGAAATACTAAGAACTCCAAGATATTAGTATATCTTTTAAAAGCTCTCATGATGCAGTTTGCAGAGTGACAAGAAATGCTGCCCTATCTGCCTGCAAAGAAAGAAAACTGCTTCCAGTACATTTAGGAGTTGAGCTTACCTCTGCAGCTTGGTTTGGTCTGATTCCAAGTGCCATCTTTGCTGCAGCGTAGAGTAGATGAACCAGGGGGATCCATCACATAGCCAGGGTTACAGCGGTAGTGAACGGTTTTGTTAAATATGAACTCGTTTCCAATATAAATTCCGTTGGCAATTGGACCAGGATCCCCACAGCTGATAACTACAAAGGGAGAGAATCAGCTAGACTCAAACATTCTAGAACATTCTTTATAGGGCTTGAAAATAACATGTAATTAAAGTGATTTCTAAGCAATTTAATCATATATATAACTCACAGTGCATTCAGAAAGTATTTTGACAACTTAATTTTTTCCACATTTTGTTATGATTTTCACCAACGGAAATAAGTCAACTTGAGAACAATATGCCACTTAACATTTACCTCAGGAAAGTTATCTAATGTTCACAGTTTGTTAGTTAGCCATAAAAAACTAACAATCATAAAAAAAACACTAGAGATGAGCTTATTTATACATATATATATATATATATATATATATATATATATATATATATATATATATATATATATATATATATATATATATATATATATATATATATATATATATATATATATATATATATATATATATATATATATATATATATATATATATATATATATATATATATATATATATATATATATATATATATATATATATATATATATATATATATATGTATATATATATATTTTTTTTATGGAGGCAGGTGTTTATGAAAACTACCTAATGTGCAAGTTATACAGACATTTCTGTCTTTACAATAGCCTGTCTTCCAGTCCCAATATCAAAGCTATCTTAGGCTGGGCTGTGTAGTTTTAACTTCCTCTTACCTCTGGTCTCTGTTTGCACTTAGAATATTGAGAGAGTATTTTGATTATGTTTGCACTTATTGTTTGCACATAATAAGACTAAGAAAAAGAACTTCTTATTTCTATGTTCAATTTGTGGAAATTAGGAGGTCACACACACCCTCAATCAAAAGTTCTGGAAGCTCATAATTCATGTACAGTAAGATCTGAAGAGACTCATGTAAAATCGTACAGGGGAGAAGTCAGTCAGTTGATAATTCGTGCATTTGATAATTCGTACTCAGAAAGTAGAACTGAAATAATTAACTGAAATAAAACATTTCAAAATCCTGCGGCAGACTAATTTTCCACTCATGAATTATGTCATTGAGGACTTCTAAAAAATATTGTGCAAAAATCTCGTCCCGATCTCATGTCTCATCTCGTCTCGTGAGCTAACTGTCTCTTCACACCCCTATGATATATCACCCACTCAAGGCAAAGTATTTGACAAAAGCTGTACTTTCTGAATGCACAGTATTTTTCAAGTTTTCCATGACCTGTGGGTAACATTTGTGTTCACATTATCTTCATTTTTCATCTTTCAAAATTTGGGACCAAAAGTCAACATGAGAAAATGCATTTTTCTAATTTATTTAAATTATTTTTATTTTAAATGTTGTATTTTTCTTTCAAACTATATTATCAGATTAACGATTCAAGTGGAAAATTAACATGAAATAGAATGAAGAATGTCTTAGTATAGCTTGTTTGCACATGATGTCACATCACTGCTTTGCTGTGACACGAAATGCAGATGGAGGGCAGGAAGCAATTTTCTACATAGGAAGCACTATCACCAACTCAAAATACAGTTTTGCGTCGTTTATGGTTGCTCTAATTGATCAAACCGAGAAACCACAAGGAGCTTTTATCGTTCGCTTGACTTTCATCATTTTTAACTTCAAACGTTGTTGCCTTTAATGGCGCTTTGCATCTGCAGATGCTAAAATGAATATGTATATGCTACCTGCTTACTTTTTGTTTTGTTTTTGACTTCGTTAAATATTCACATTTTTCATGGAATTAAATTTTATTGTTGTCATTGTAAATATACATTTTTCCATAAGGCCACGAGGAAGAATCAGAGGCAGTCACATTCAGCTGATTTTTTTTTTCCTGCATTTATTTCAACAAATGACAACCAAAATAAAATCCCTAGAAGCTTGTGAACAGTTTTGAAGTGGCTGCGTGCTAGTTATGCTAATTCACAAGCCGAGTGAGAGGCATACTTGCAAACGTAATGCTAATTATTAAACCAAACAAAATATAAAACTTTCAAAAACACTCAGCAATGAGATTATTTTATTGAGTGATAGGGTTTAATCGGTGTCATTGCTATCCCACGTCTCTCCCCTCAACTCCTCAACCTGCTTCCTGTAGTGTTTTTACATGTAGAAAAGGTGAAATTGTATTACACTGTCTAGTTTTTTCCCTGAACGATGATGTGAGTTCTTATGACAATACTCGATTCAGCATGAATGACCTACAATGGTGACATTTTCACAATCATGACAGAAAATCTAAATAACCTAAACTCAGTGGCAGAAAGGCAGCGCAATATAAACAAACCAGACCCAGAACTCAACACAGCGTGACAGCAGCTTCACATTCTCTATATGTACGGCAGGCAAGTCTTTCAATTCAGTAGAAAAATCGTTCCTCTTCATAACATACGGATCACGTCCAACACATGTTGTGATTTTCTCTTTACACCTTTCTAAACCAGCACAGTGCAGACTTTCTGCTTTTCACTTCCTGCTCTCCATCTGAATTTTGTGCATCATCAGAATCACGTTTTTGTCCACATTTTGATTTTGTCCACCTTCTGCTTTAACGACAGAAGTACTCAAGCTCCACAAGTTTGGTTAAAACCTGATACTTATATACAGTATGCTGTTCAAAAGTGCATCTTGTGCCTAAATGGAGTCAAAAACCTCCGAACTTTCACAGAAAATAATTAACATGTCTTAAATTTGATTAGTGACCTAGAAATAGTGCTGAATCTTGTGGTCATTCTGGAAAAAAGAGAAGAAAAAATAAGGCTTTTTTTGCTTTATCAAGGCTTAAATTGTTTTCTACAACCTAGATTTTCAATGTGGTATCAGACTTTTGGACCCGACTGTATATTTTCCCGAAACAGGCATTTACATAACATCTTTATCATACAGCCAAAAGTGCTTTATGAAAAGATTCCTCCTGTTGTTGCTCCTCTCCCCCCTTCTTTAACATAAGAAGTGAAACCTTACAACGAGTTTAATCTTTGTTAATAGTGGTGGGACACATGACTTGTGGCAGAACTATCCACTATCAGTGCAGCTCCAAAAGCACACAGAATGCATTGCATAAGCAATACTTGTTTAGTTACAAAATCAGGGTAAAACATTTAGCTGTGATTAAACAGAGTAAAGATCGCTGTTCTGACCGATGCAATCTGGTGCTGAGCCAGTCCAGGTGCCATTGGTGGTGCAATGGCGAGTGGTGAGGCCAGAGGTCTTGTAGCCCTCCCAGCAGGCATACGTCATCGAGTTAGAAAACAGCATCCCGTCGCTGAAGACGATCTTGGCGTAGGCTGGCGTTCCAGGGTTTCCACATGATACAGCTGGGAAGGCAATCAAAGACCAAAGAAGTTAAAGAGAGAACTCCAATATGTTAGGAGTAAAAAGACTGCAGCCCGACGGGACTGAAAACGGCAGTCGAGAGAGAAGTGCTTCTGTGAAACATATCTAAGGGATAGCACCACAAGCAAAACACTTCAAATTACACCACAAGCACCATGTTTTACAGCCTGCAGAGTGTTGTTGGCAAGGTAAATGAACTTCCAATTCCAATTAGTTTGAGCTTTTGACGATTTTTTTTTTTTGTGCTCGTACTTTGAAGTGCCGTTTTAAGATAAGGGCAGTAAAGATGATACGCTCCAATGTGGTTAATTAGAGTTTGGATTCTAATAGCACAGAGATGCGTGACAACCTTAAATTGGTCGGGTATCCATACAACATTTTCACCAGTGCTTTTCTATATTATGACAAATCGCGAGCAACAGCCAATATATTATTTATTAAATAAATTATTCATTTTCATTGCTATTGTGGAAAAAAAAAATTAAGAGTATATGCATCAATGACATATTCTAGTGTAATAATTTCAACAGCATTTTGTGAATAAAAAAATAGAAATACCATATTTATATGCATCAAGGACATTTTCTAGTGTAATAATTTCAACAGCATTTTGTGAATAAAAAAATAGAAAACTGGGTGTTGGTTAAATTGCATTGATCATTATGATACTGATTACTTTATTTTGCAATCCAGAGTGTTGTTGGTCAAGTCACCTTCATTAATATAGCTCTTTTTTACAATACAGATTGTTTCAAAACAGCTTCACGGTCATAAATAGGAAATTAATGGAAGAGAGGCTGTTTTGGCTGTACATCAGCTCTAGAAATGCTGTATTATGCATGACGGACAGGTAATTTTGGTGGTTATTTTGTAGAGAAAAGCTACGGGCCTGTGCACATACATATTCAAACACGCTTGCCTATAGACTAAACGTGTAATGCTTGCGTGCATGCCGTCACCATTCTCACAGATTCACATTTTTATTTTGTTTTTAAGTTTGTCCGGGGATGATAACGGTGTCGTTTCAAAACTATTTCAAAACCTATTTCAAGGTTTGTGTTCTCTAACCACCGAACATTGTTGCTGTGCGGATGAGCGGCCGCAGTGTGGAGAATTTTCTATTTTGGTTGAAAATGGTGTCGTGTAAGTGGCCCCAAAGTAAATACAAAAATAATTTTTTACCACGGAAATTAATCAATCAAAAACGTACTTTAGCTGGACAATAACTTTTTTTTGTGTAATTTTCGATAATTTTGATAACGTTTTTATCTGTACAGAGGGAAAGTGAAGTGAAGGAGGCCGTCACAGGGTAGAGTCTGTTAACACGGTCTCTGCTGACACTTCAGGGCTGCATTGGTATGGTAGATAGTATGGTTGGTATGGTAGAACTTACTCCAATTACTCCATTTTTTTTTTTTGCTTAAATAGCAGTACTTTAATATAATCTAAAGAGATGCACATATGCTGGTAACAGGCTTTTTATTTCTCCAAGAGCATATTCAAGATCACAAGATCAAATGGTTGTTGGTTAAATTACAGTTCAGAAATTATTATTATACTAAAAACATATAAATTACCCTTCCAAGTGTTATTTTAAACAGCAGAACTGTTGTATGTTAGAGATATACAAGACTTGCTTAATCTTTATTATCATTAAAAATGTGTAGCTGTAATTTAGCCCTTATATCCTCTTAGATTAAAAAGTATAAAACTTAAGTAAATAGAGAAAAACTGGACCAATTAAGAGTTAATGAGATCCCAGTGGAGGTCTGCTGTAAACATATATATTTATTTTCAAACTTTAAGTCATTATTTGTAAGTGGTAAGACACTTGTGTTTACTGTCTAGCATCTATACGGTATTGTTTGTAATCCCAACAAACTATACTAAAGCCCACCATTGAGTTGACCCCGCAGAGCTCAATCTCAGCTAAGTTATGTGCTAAAGCTCTTATTCAATTATAAATGTGCCCTAAATAATATATCTTATGGATCTCTTTTACGCAATCCTGTCATACTGTCAGTAGCAGAAAACAAACAAATAAATTAGTGATAAAACACATTGAGTAGCTACTGGGGACATTGTTATTGTCCTCTAAAAATACAGTATAAATATTTCCTAGTGTGTTCCAAATTCCAGCTTCCATGAGGTTTATTTGCTGAGCGCTGTTATTTGTTTTCATCTGCGAATTAAAAAAAATTAAAAATTGTGAAAATGGAGCTCTGCAATAAAATTGGTGAATGTTAAAAATGTATAAATGTGGGTTAATCCTAATTTTTCATTAACTATATGACAAGTTAAATCAATGTAAAAACATAAGTTTTCATAACATATTGATCATCTAATAATAATAATAATAATAATAACAATAATAATAATAATAATAATTTCATGCACAGCTAGCCATGGATTATCCCTTACTTATTCATGATTTAATTCAGTAGTTAATTGTTATATACACTATATACACCAATCAGGCATAACATTATGACCTAATATTGCGTTTTCATGAAAGCATACAAAAATCCACGTGATGTAAACGTGATTCATCAGACCAGGCCACCTTCTTCCATTGCTCCGTGGTCCAGTTCTGATGCTCACATGTTCCCTGTTGGCGCTTTCAACGGTGGACAGGGGTCAGCATGGGCACCCTGACTGCTCTGCAGCTATATGCAGCCTATTCCAGAGTTTAGGAGCTAAATGTGAAAATGCCCTCCCTCCTTTAGTGGACTTAGATATCCTAGGAACGACCAGAAGCCTCGAGTTTAGTGATCTTAAAGAGCGCGATGGATTGTAGGGCGATAGAAGATCCGTTAAATACACTGGAGCTAAACCATTTAGGGCTTTATAGGTCAGTAGCAATACTTTGTAATTGATACGGAACTTAATAGGTAACCAGTGTAGAGATGATGTAAAATATATGTAAATATTTTTACAAAAGAGTAAAAATATTGACTGGCCAGCAGAAAGATCAGAATCTCATCGTAGACATAAGAGTAAATTAGAGGAGCGATTCTTGCCCTCTCGTGCAGCGGAGCCTCAATGTTGGGGCCTGCCTTTCTTCCCCGACCTGCACACCGAGGTGTCTAGGTCGTGGAGGAAGCCGGCTTCATATAGGGTATTCAGCCCACAAACGTCCACCTACAGTAACATCATAGGGCTGAAACAGCATGGGTATGGGGCGATGCCGAAGGTCGAAGAGACGCTTGCGAGCCATCTCTCGCCTTCATCGGCATCGTCCCTAAAGGCCCCGACTTTACCCACCAAACCACTCAAGACAACGTCAGCTTTGGTGGGTAAAGCGTACTCGGCGGCAGGTCAGGCCGCGGCGTGTCTGCATACGATGGCTATTATGCAGGCGTTTGGATAGTAGAGATGAGGTGGGGGGAGATTTAATAACTGAGTTGAGACATTCCGCCGATCTTGCTCTCCGGGCAACCAAGGAGACGGCCAGATGTGTGGGCCGCTCTATGGCAGCCTTGGTGGCCACGGAGAGGCATTTATGGTTGGACCCGACCGAGATTAAGGAGAGGGAGAAGAGCTTTCTGCTCGATGCGCCGCTGTCCCCTGCGGGCCTCTTCGGTGACGCGGTACAATCGGTCACCGAGAGGTTCCAGGAGTCAAAGAAGCAGGCAGCGGCGCTAAAACAGTTCCTCCCTCTCCGAGTCTAAGTCCCAGGGGCTGCTGCACAAAAACAGCAGCCCCGAGATAAGCCGAGTACAAGCTCCTCACATAGGGCACAACAGAGGCAGAGCGTCGCTACCCGTGCTCCTCCGCAAAGAGATTGGGAGGCGGGGTGGCGCTCTCAGACGAGGCCTTCGAGGGGTTAGGCTGATCTGAGGACAGTCCTTATTGCCAAGAAGGCCTCGTCAAAGCGTCCCTGACGCCAGAGGGGTCAGGACGCTGAGGGTGGTCCCCTCCGCAGGAAGGCGGTGTTTACCTCAGTGCACGGTACCCGTCTCCCTGCGGCGCCCTCTGGGGGCCAAGCTGCCAACCCTGCCGCTATGTCGGGGCGCAGATGGTCCCCGCGGGCCACCCGAGGGTGGTCCGCTCCCTCTTCGGGGGGCTCCCGAGCAGTCAAGTCAGGTGTTCCCTGCCGGTTCGCCACTTCAGGGCACTGCACTTGTTGCTGGAAGTACACCAGAGGCCAGCCTCGAGAGGCTGGTTCCCTTAGTAGATTTTCTAGACGAATGGAAACGTCTGCCGAATATATCTCGTTGGGTCCTGCAATTAATAGAAAGGGGGTACGCGATTCAGTTCAAAAGGCGCCCACCTCCTTTCAGCGTTGTCCTACCCACAGAGGTGGGCCCGGAGCAGGCTCTGGTAATGGCACAGGAAGTAGAGACACTCCTGCGAAAGGGGGCTATAGAAAGGCTTCCTCCTCCCAGCAGGGAGTCAGGCTTTTACAGCCGTTACTTCATAGTGCCGAAGAAGGATGGGGGGTTGCACCCGATTTTAGATCTGCGTCTATTAAATCGCTCTGTGGCGAAGCTCAAGTTCAAGATGCTTACACTCAGACAGATCGTGTCTCAGATCAGGTCAGAGGACTGGTTTGTGACCATAGACCTCAAAGACGCATATTTTCATGTCTCCATCCTTCCACATCACAGGAAGTTTCTGAGGTTTGCCTTCGGGGGAGAGGCATACCAATATCGAGTACTTCCCTTCGGTCTAGCACTGTCACATCGCACCTTCACCAAGTGTGTGGATGCAGCTCTGGCGCCGTTGCGTCTGCAGGGCATTCGCATACTCAATTATATCGACGATTGGTTGATTTTAGCTCACTCCGAGCAGATGGCGGTTCAGCATCGAGATGCTGTTCTCGCGCACATGTCGAGGTTGGGGTTGAGACTGAACGCAAAGAAAAGTGTGCTTTCTCTGGCTCAGAGGACCACCTTTCTAGGCGTGAAGTGGGATTCGGTAATTATGCGGGCGCAATTATCGCCGACACGCATAGCATCGATCCTCACAGCAGTGAAAGAACTGAAGCTAGACCGTGCGGTCACTGTAAAGCAGTTTCAGAAACTGTTAGGCCTCATGGCGGCGCGCCCAACGTGATACCTTTGGCCTGCTGAACATGAGGACGTTACAGTGGTGGCTCAGAACAAGAGGATTCTCCCCGAGGGGAAATCCACTCCGCATGATCAAAGTCACGCGGCGATGCCTTCGTGCTCTGGTCATGTGGAAAGATCCCGGGTTTTTGGCCCAGGAACCCGTGTTGGGGGCTCAGGTTCGTCGCGTCACGCTAACGACAGATGCTTCCCTCACGGGATGGGGGGCGACCATGAGTGGTCGCTCGTCCCAGGGTCTATGGCAGGAACATCTGCGGCTATGGAACATAAATCGGCTAGAGATGCTGGCTGTGTTTCTGGCATTGAAACAGTTCCTGCCCGACCTCAGGGGCCACCATGTATTAGTCAGGACAGACAACACATCGGTGGTCGCCTATATAAACCATCAGGGGGGTCTGAGATCCCGCCCCTTATACAAGTTGGCACGTCAGATCCTCCTGTGGGCCCAAGGGAAACTGCGTTCCATCAGGGCAGTTTACATCCCGGGGGTCCTGGATCAGGAAGCAGACATCCTGTCGAGGCAGGGGCCGAGGCCCGGGGAATGGAGACTCCACCCCGAGGCGGTGGAGATCCTATGGCAAAGATTCGGGAAAGCAGAAGTAGATCTGTTTGCTTCGGCAGAGAATTCCCACTGTCCTCAGTGGTTTTCTCTGTCACATCCAGAGGGGTCAGGACGCTGAGGGTGGTCCCCTCCGCAGGAAGGCAGTGTTTACCTCAGTGCACCCAGTGGTACCCGCTGGGGCTGGACGCCATGGTACAGGAGTGGCCGAGGCTGCCCCTGTACGCATTTCCCCCGATTGCTCTGCTTCCGGGAGTTCTGGAGAGGGTGCGCCGGGACGGAGTCCGTGTGTTAGTAGTGGCTCCGTGCTGGCCGACCAGAGTCTGGTTCTCGGACCTAATATCTCTCCTGGAAGGCTCTCCCATGGAGATTCCGACCAGGAGGGATCTCCTCTCTCAAGCGGGCGGGAGATTCCTTCATCCCCGCCCGGAGTTATGGAAACTGTGGGCCTGGCCTCTGAGGGGGCTAGGCTCCTAGAAGAGGGTCTCTCGACTGAGGTCGTGGAGACCATCCTTCACTCCAGAGCTCCGTGCACGAGGAAACTGTACGCTCTGAAATGGAGATTGTTCTCAGTGTGGTGCAGAGAACGCCAGTTGGACCCAGTTAACTGCCCGGTTGGTACAGTGCTGGAGTTCCTGCAGGCTAGATTCTCGGCAGGGTTGACCCCCTCCACAATAAAGGTGTACGTGGCGGCCTTAGCTGCTTTCCACACTCCTTTGGGTGGAGTGTCTTTGGGAAGACACCCGTTAGTTACACGTTTCCTCCGTGGCACTTTAAGGTTGAGGCCGGTGGTACATTCGAGGGTCCCGACCTGGGATTTGGCCATTGTTTTGCGGGGCCTCTCCGAGGCTCCATTTGAACCAATTGAGGAAGTGTCAGAGAAATTCCTGACTCTGAAGACCATATTTTTACTGTCCATTTCGTCCCTCAAAAGAATTGGGGACATTCAGTCCCTGTCGGTGGTGCCCTCATGTTTAGAGTTTGCGCCTGGCATGGTAAAGGCTTTCCTTCACTCCAAACCAGGTTATATCCCCAAGGTTCCTACGAGCCCAAGGGGTCCTATCACTCTGCAAGCCTTCTGTCCTCCTCCTTTCGTGACGTCAGACCAGGAAAAGTTAAATCTGCTTTGCCTGGTTAGGGCGCTTGACGCATATGTCCACAGAGCTGCCCTGTGGAGAAAGACTGACCAACTATTTGTCTGTTTCGGAGCCCCAAGGAAAGGGGCACAAGTGTCTAAGCAGAGAATGAGCAAGTGGCTGGTCGAGGCCATCTCGCTTGCTTATGAAGCGGTCGGACAGCCATCTCCTCTGGATGTCTGGGCGCATTCTACTAGGGGTATGGCTGCTTCTAAAGCACTTCTGTCGGGGGCTTCCCTCCAGGACATTTGTAACGCGGCGGGTTGGTCCTCGCCGCTGACTTTCGTAAGATTCTACGAACTTGATGTAGCATCTACAGTTGGGGCACGGGTGTTGTCGTAGTCGTGTGCGCTACGGTTTCACACATACGAGCACTTGGTCCTATGGCAATGTGGGTATAAGCGTTCTCACAGAGTTTCGACGCAGCTCGAGTTCCCAGATAGGGAACGTCTCGGTTACGTATGTAACCCTAGTTCCCTGAGGGGAACGACGCGCGCCGCCGCCATACTCCCGGCATGCCCGTGATCATTTACTTCAGGCTGTTTCAGAAGCTAGTTCCTGTTTGTGTTCACGGAGGCTTTATAGTTTCCGGTCGATGACGTCACCCAGCCGATGATGTTCGATCTCCTGATTGGACTGGTTCTACACGCGCTTCATGACGCAATCACGCAGAGGCGTTCTCACAGCGTTTCGACGCAGCGTCTCGTTCCCCTCAGGGAACTAGGGTTACATACGTAACCGAGACGTTTTA
Source organism: Gobiocypris rarus (assembly GCA_023029165.1). NCBI lineage: Eukaryota > Metazoa > Chordata > Actinopteri > Cypriniformes > Gobionidae > Gobiocypris > Gobiocypris rarus. Next base: position 9,143,071 of record CM040927.1, read on the forward strand.
TTCACTGGTCATAATGTTATGCCTGATCAGTATGTGTGTGTGTTTAAATATACATATATATATATATATACCTTTATATATATATACTTTTTGTGTACAAGTGTACACAGAATATGAATATGTAAAATTCCCTTTCAAAACATACGGCAAACAAATCCATACATGTATATGTGTTGCCTAAGTGTTGGGGCAAGTACAAACTCAAAGAATTAGCAAATCTACTAAACTATTTTCAGTTAAATTTAGTTGTGAATTGAACTTTGAACTAGGTATAGAAATCACAAAAGAAAAAGGTCACCATAGTCTATGTTGCATACATGTATGTTTGGGTTTCAGGCATTATCAATTTTACTGAAATAAGACTGAATCTTGTAAATTTAATTATTAACAGTAGCGATAACTGCCATCTACAAAATTAATTTCATATTTCAATGGATTTTCTAGGAACTGCAACAAATAAACTACTGTATTGATTTTAAAACCATCTGTTTTCTTTTAATAAGGAAACCAACTTTTTTAACAAGTTAGACTCCCAGACTCAGACTCTAAATCACATCAAAATGTCCAATATTTTCATTTACCAGTTAGCTAGAGTGGTCTATTCACAAATCCTTATTAGAGCAATGTATCATTAAGCACAATGCTAATGACAGGGCCTTTTGTGCAGCTCCACTAACCAGAGTCATTGAGTTAACTGGCAATTACAGATTTTAGGCCAGTTAGCATCAAAAGATCAATTTTACACTAATTACAGTGTACGATTCAGGAAAAGAGTGAGCAGAGCAGGTTAAGAGAGGTTCAGAAACAAAGAGAACACGTTGTAATTTAAGCCTGCTTTTTTTTTTTTTTCTTAGAATATATTTAAACCTTTTTAAAGGCACAAACTAAAAACCCCTAGTCTCTCAAGCATAAATTTTTCTCATTAGGTCATTGCTTGTGCTGGATCACAGTTTGCTTGGAGGAACGTTTGCCTTTCAGATCATATTAAGCTCAAGTGCAAAGCAAAATACTGTTGAATTTCACCTTGTGTATTTCTCTACAGGTATATATGACCCTTACCTTCACACACAGGCTGGGTACCGCTCCAGGACGCATTCTGCAGACATGTGCGCTCGGAAGATCCAATCAGCGTGTAGCCTGCTTCACACGTGAACCGTAGGAGGCTTTTATGCCTGAACTCTTCACCAAGACGAGAACCATGAGGAGGAATTCCTGGATCACCACAGAATCCTGGATTATCACCTGAAATTTAGACAAAGACATGACTCTCATTGACCGCACACTTTCTCAGCAGCCTCAGTTCCAGAAATGGTTTTCCATTCATTTTCTCCACAGGGATTTCACAAAATTATTCATAAAAAGTCATGAAGCAAACTAACCAACTCTGAAGCCCCATTCACACTGGCAGCGACACGCAGCGACAAAGCAACATGATCCCATTCATTTTCAGTGGAGGGCTAGCAACTTCGGGCGACACAAGCGACAGTGACCGATGGTGACTGAATGTAGGGGTATCAAGTGATAGAAGACAAGCGACAAAAGTTCAGAAATTGCAGCTTTATGCAAATGAGCAGCGAACTTCACGAGTGACAACCCATAGGAGTCAAGACAGTCAGTGCAGCTCACGTCACCGTCTCCCGTGCAGGTAAGACGGGAAAGTTCCAGAGTGATTTCACTGTCACAATCATTTTATGAAGTGATGATAATAGTTTTTGTGCAGATTCATGATTCGGATTGCGTGTCAAACCGCCAAACCACTGATTCGATACACTGATTCATAATGCTCCAGAGCTTCAGGAAGCAGTGTTTTGAAATCGGCCATCTCTATATAAGTTGTTATTAAGGGTTTGTTTTGCACACAAAAACTATTCTCGTTGCTTCATAAAACCACTGTAGTGAGATGGACTTTTAGTACCTTTTATGGGTCTTGAGAGAGGAAATGACATTGCTGCCAATGGAGGCCATTCTGAGCCGTCGGATTTCAACAAAATATCTTCATTTGTGTTCCGAAGATGAATGGAGGTCTTACGGGTGTCGAACGACATGAGGGTGAGTAATAAATGACAGAATTTTCTTTTTTGGGTGAACTAACCCTTTAATTCTTTTAATTCATTAATTCTTTTAAAAGTCTAATTCCTAGTCAAATTAGAATGAAATCTTAGTTTTATTTATCATTTGTAATTGCATTTTCTTATGCAGTCTACCAATAACAATAGAGCGACAGCACTGGAAAAACCCATAAGTGACTTCACAGTACAGACCGTAGCGACATGCAGCGACAGAGTCCCTGGCAGTGTGAATGGGGATTGAGGAAAAACAACAACAAAACATTACATTATCATTTGATTGAAATGAACATACTTTAAAATCATGCCTTAAATTATTGCAAATAACAAACAAAATTATGGCAGAATGTTATGGAAGACTTTTGGCTTATCTCATGAGATTGCTAAAATTTCACTGAAATCAATTTCTCTATGAACATAATGAATGCGTGTACTTCTGGAACCCTACTTCTATGCTCTAGTTCAGGGCAGTCTGGTTAACATTATTATTTTATAAAAGCGTAAACATACAATGTAAGAGAGCTGTGTAATGTGCATATCATCTGGACTTTGAAGAAACAAGAACTTTGTCGACGCTGATGTCAACAGCAGTTACTGTTTAAACTTTAAGATCTCTTTGGGAGCAGACATATACTCAAGCCTGAAGTGAGCTGAGCTGCTCAGACAGGGGCTTAAAGATCAGCTGGCAGGCTGCTCTTTAGTCTCTAGCCCTGAGGCTTTGCCACCTGCTGACGTGTGTACCTGAGCAGTAGGGCGGCGAGCCGCTCCACCGACCATCCTCCAGACACTGGCGTGTGGCATTCCCCACTAGAGTTCGGCCCTGGCTGCAGGAGTAATGGACCACCGCTCTGTTGGTGAACTTCTGGCCCGACATGAGAGCAAACGGCGGTGTGCCGGGATCACCACAGGATATTGCTATGGGGGGCAGCAGGAAGAGAATGTAACACCTCAGATAAAAACTTCAATGTTCTTTTGCTTATCATTAAAAGAAAAAGTTATAATGGTACCGCATTGCCTCAAAAGGGATGTGGTATGTCTATGCAGTGTTTTAGTTTTTACAATTATCATAGAAACAGCAATTATCATAGAACAATGAATAAGGTTGATTTGGATTTGTATTCCTTTTTTTTGTTTAAAAAATGGCATTTGGCAGTTTGATCAAATAGTCAAGAAGGCTGATATTAGTTCGGGTTTATCCATCACACTGGAAAATAATGGTCAATTCCACCACACTGTATTGTAGGAAACATCCATACAGTGCAGTAATCTGTGCTGTATACTGTGTACTATACATACTCTAATAACAACTGGGTGTTCCATGCATACAGTGCATCGTATTCAAGAGGTGATAACATAGGTTGTATGGTTGCGTTTTAAAAGCTAGATGGAGAACAACAAAATGTAACATAGCCCAGGAGTCGTGACATGTGCTTTTAAAAGCTTAACTTTAAAAAAAACTTAAAATACAAAGTGTCAAGTTAAAAATACACTTAAAAATACAATTCTAGCAGCATGAGATGCAAGACAACGGAAAAAGACGTCTGTCTGCATTTGTACATTGACCAACTATTTCGAGAACATTTTGACAGTGCAATAATTGTCTTTGTTTTAAAAGTGGCTGTAGTAGAGCTTTTAAGTGGATGAATTTAGAGATGCAACTTTTCAAACATGACTTTAGTGTCTGACAGTTGAACAGTTATTGTTACTTTTAGCACTGTAAAGCAAAGCACACTGTCAGCCCTCTCTGAATTTGAAATTTAAAAAAACTGCAATGAAGGAAACAAAAAGAAAAGCTTAATTAGACTTTTTCTATTAAGTAAAACATATCTAAATGAAGTGTGTATAATTATACTTATTTTTAGAGAACATATATCATACATACAACAGACATGGATTAAATATATTTGCCAATAGGATAAGATAGATAAACCTGATATATGTTCTTTAAAAATAAGTGTGTATATATAAACAAAAAATCTAAATTAGAGTTTTGTTTGGATTCGAGTAATATCCTGAAATAAAAAAATACATTATATATATATATATATATATATATATATATATATATATATATATATATATATATATATATATATATATATATATATATATATATATATATATATATATATATATATATATAGTATATATAGTATATATGCCATTTTCAAGACTGTATCCTTATCTAGACGAGCTTGTATTGGACTAAATACCAGACTATCACTCACAAAGGCACTTAGGAAGTGATCTGTCCCAGAAGCCATTTGACCGACAGGTGAGGACGGAGGAGCCAAGCAGATAGAAGCCCCTCTTACAGTGATACATCACTGTGTTTCTGTAGTTGAAGCTCTCTGGGTAGCGCAGCTGAGAGTGACGAATGGCATTCTCCACAAAGCCTGGATCAGAGCAGTTTACCACTGCAAGATAAAAACAGCCAGATGCTTAATGTCTGACAGAGAAGCAAGAGTGAGGAAAGACAGAAGAAATCAATGGAGGAGGCTGAACAGTAGGAGCGCTGGTGCAGCCTCTGGAGCAATTTCAATCAACTACAAACCGCAAACCACACTTTCTGTTTGAAGATATGGATTATAACAGGGTGAATTGTGCTCCTTCAGAACTTTCTTTGCCTTTTATCTGTGCACTTCCTCAACAGTCAAGGGTCTTTTATTTTTCCCATGCATACCTGAACACATTGTGAGTGCATTCTAATCTAAAGTTGACATATCTGTTCATGCAGGGAATTTTATTTTAAACATGAAGCTGATTCTTTCTAGACTGTCTTGACAGATTTTGACATATGTGGTCATATTACATTTTTCTGTACTTGAACCAGATACATGCTGTTCTTGGCTTGCATGCTGTGTTGGCCAAGCAGTTACAAATTCAGTTACTGCCCTTCACAATTAAAAAAAAAAAAAGAAAGAAAGGAAAAAGACAAAAGTTGAGGCCATGTCCAGGGGAAACAAACCAGACTGTCTTGCCTCGGTGGCAGCTGTCAATGTCTCGGCACTCAATTAAGCCCCCTGGGAGAGGAAAAGTGGGCGGACAAGCAGCTAAAAAGTTGATAATTGGCACCTGTTATTGGTGTGTTGTTTTACTTTTGAGACGTCATGGTTTGATCTGGGTGCCTCTTGGAGAGAAAAAGTAGGAACACGGCTCAGTGGAAGAATAAGGCTTATAATTGTCACATAGTTGACAGCTAGAAAACAATACAAATAGCTTGTGACAATTCTATGGTTTTTTTTGTTTTACTGTTTGTGACAACTACTCTTTTTTTACAATTGTATATTATATAATTTTCACAATTTTTGACAATGCTATATTTTCCGTGTGTCAATTCTTTTTGCAATTCTATATTAAAACATTGTACATACATTTAAAATTGTATGTATTAAGATTTCTACCCTTTGTGTAATTCTACAGTACATGACAGTTCTCCCTTTTCTACCATTGTGGTTACACTTACTTTGGATAGTCCTCTTTAGTTAATCTGTTGACTAAAAGTAACATTGCACCTAAATGTAAACTAACTCTCATTATTAGCTGAGAATTAGTAGAATGTTAGAGGTTGGGTTAGGGTTCGTAGAAACAAGTTAACATGTACTTATAGTCAGTAGAATGTCTTTTTCTTGACCATCAAAAGAAAGTGTAAGCAGATATTAAGGAGGCAGTCTACTAATGGTTTCCTACTAATACTCTAATAAGCTTTGACATGGACAGTTTGTGTATGCCTACTTTTTTAACAATTGGATGTGGCTATTTCTATTATATTATATATAATCAGTGGCTAGCTGTGACTTTTTTAACCATGTATGCTGGGTGTGCATTGTCAAAAAATGTATCTGGAGTAGATATGTTGGATGGGTTTTATGTTAAGTTAGTTGGTTATTTGCTTACTCTCATGACACATAGCAACACAGCTAAAGTTTTCCTGTTTGGCCTTTTATTGAGAGAAGCCTACATAAAAACAGAGCGTAGGGGCCAAAGCTGCTGTGGATCTGCTTGCAGATTTTAAGGAAATTACCGTCGTTTGGGAAATAAATAAATGATGGAGAGTTATATCATCGATCTTATAATGTAAGCTTTATGGTATACCTCAAACAAGGGAATTTATAGTACTTTATTAATATATAGTGTTAATGTTAATTAGCAAGTCCACAAATGGCTTGATTAGCTTATATAGACGGCAAGCTCCTTAGATAAACTCCTGACATTGAGATTCCTCAAATTCCTCTTGATAATGTCAGATAATTTTAATAGAAAGGCATGTAATGGATTACAATCAACAAATCAGCTGTCAGCTGTTAATTTAAGTACACAGTTAGATAATACCAATTTAGGTCAACCAATTGCTTAATTTTGTTCAGTCTGTTGTGTAAAACGTCACATTAGCAATGTGACAAAGAAAAAAAAAAAAAACCTTAAGCAAAACATGGTCAGGTCAAAGTGTCTGAACATTTTTTTTAATCAATTTTACTGGTAGTCTACTGTATGAAGATTTTTTGGGTATAATATGTCACAGTTTACTTTATTTTGCTATCGTCACTTACATAAATGAACTATAGTGGCCTGCACCCACTAGTAAAAAATCATATATGGTGTCTGAATAATTTTTGGTTTGCCTGTATATGACAACTTATAATTATACCTCTTTTTCAACTAGTGTAATAAATAAATATTTGTTGTTGTTGTTGTTGGTCAAAGCTATTAAACTGGAACACAACAAAGCAAAATACTGGCAAAAAGACAAAGCAAGATCAACCCAATTTTGGACTTATTTTGTGGGACAATGCATCTGCTCAGAGGGACGTCAGCTTTTCTTTCTGCTGAGTGCTTTGTCCCTGGGCTCTGCTTGTGCCAGTGGGGAATTGCCCATCTTAGATGCGTTGACCTGCCTCCATTTTCCGTCACGATTCAATTTCACCAGGCCACCATCAACAACTTCCTTCGCACATTAATTAATCATTAAAGTGACAAGATGTGCACGGTTACTCCTACTTAATGTCAGAAAGCATCTCACAATGTCACACGGGTTGCTGCAGACCCATTTGACTTTCAAATCAACACTTCAAGATGGGAAATGACACACAGAGAATTATTTGCACATTGCTTCTTGTCATTCACTGGCTGACTCAGACTGCTGAGCACAGATGCTGGTTTCGCTCTGTTAAAGCTAAGCCCATGAGCTGTGGGTGTTAAACAGCCTTACTAAGGAGCTTCTCGCATAACAAGATGGTGTTCAAGGCTGTGTCTCCGTTGAGATTCTCAACAAGGGACAGGCTGCCTGAAAACATTTGATATACAGTAAAATCCAGTTTCTTGAAAAGTTCATACCCTTGCACACAGGAAGAGGGTTGCTCCACTGTCCGTTCATGCGACACTGTGCTCTGGATGCACCGTGCAACAAATACCCTGTGTTGCAGGTGAAGTTGACCACGTCGTTCAGATTAAACTCACTGCCATTTGTCCGACCGTTTGCAGGGTTTCCAGGATGGCCGCAGGTTATGGCTGTTAAGAAAAGAAGAATGATCCATTACTTTCCTTTTTGAAGCTGCTGATAGGGCTTGTGCATATGTTACAGTTACATTACACAAATTATTATTTTTATTTTTTTGGTGGGGTTGTCAATTAAAATTATTGTAATTAAAATATTAAGTACAAAAATAACATAAAAAATAATAATGCTTTCTTCTGCAAATAATATAATGCCTTACTGATTAATCAATATCAACAGATAACAAATGAATACCTTAATTAAATAATTAATAATGAGTTCTACAAGTACTACCTAATATTCAACCTTACCTGCATACATACATTACACTCACATTAAGTGGCAATAGCAAATCTCAACTGCTTGGTTGTTATATTGTCGAAAAATTGTAAACTATTTCCCATCGATATAATAAAAGTTGTATATATAGTACATCCTACCTTACCTGCATACATACTAGGGTTGTGCCTGAAGCCGAATACCTTATTCGGAGAGGCACGGATAATGGCTACAAAATGAATAATGAATTCCAACCAATAATAGGAAAAATATTCAGCATACTTATTCATTCCTCATGTTTGCTGAGTGAGTCAGGGATAGCATAGAATGATAATATACATAAACCTCTAAAATCTGTGTGTGAAGTGAATGAGTGTAAACTAGGAATGAAATTAGCAGAGCGTGATTGAAACAAAAAAACTGCCGCATTGTATCTCTATACGTCTATCAGAAACTAGGGCTTTAAAAGAGCCTAAACATCTAAAAACCTTGATATGATACACAAATGAGTGAAAAGAGCATGATCACAAATCAAATTGCAGCATTGCACGTCTCCGAAATCAGAGATTTCACAATATTAGTAATATTACCTAAAATACTACATCATAAACATTTTGATATGTCTGCATTTGATATGTCCATTTAAATGTTTTAAACGTTGTACGATATGATGTTTCTCCGTCTCATGCTCTTTCGGAGGTGGCACAGCATGCATTATAATATGTTCAGATTTGCATTTGATACATAGTTAAAGTTATTTTAGCAATTTTCAAACCACATTCAAGCTCTGTGGACATTAGCATCTAGTGCACGAACAAGGCAAAGCAGATTAAGTATTTCCTGGTCAGACGTCAGAAATGGGCAGTAGAAAGGATGTAGAAAGGGATGTAGGATGTAGAAAGGGGCAAATCCCAAGCACGAGGGTGCCACGGAGAGGCCTTGTAGATCCCCAATTCTAGCGAGAAGAAAAATAGTTTTTAGAGTGAGAAACTTCTCAGGAACTTTTCGAGGGGCTCGAACGGAGAAACAGAGAGGCCTTGAAGGACAATGGATAAGTCCCAGGCCGGCACCATGGTGCGAACTTCAGGTCTCAACAAAGTGCCATGGAGGAAACGAGTAACTAGAGGGTGTCGCCCCAAAGAAACCCAACCCAAAGGAGTGTGGTGAGCTGCTAAGGCCGCCACGTACACTTTTAATGTGGAGGGAGCTAACCCAGCGGAGAACTTCTCCTGCAGGAATTCCAGCACCACGTAAAGAGTCTCCACTTCAGAGCGTACAGTTTCCTTGTGGAGGAGGCACTAGAGTGTAGAATGGTCTCTACAACCTCAGTTGAGAGACCAGAACTTATGAGCTGGGCCCCCTCAGAGGCCAAGCCCACAGTTTCCCCAGCTCTGGGTGAGGGTGTAGGAAAGCACCGACCGCCTGAGAGAGAAGGTCTCTCCTGAGCGGAATCTCCAGGGGAGAGCCGTAGAGGAGAGACACGATAGGAACCCTTTCTATAGCCTCTTTTCACAGAAGAGTCTTTACTTCCTGAGTCATAATCAGAGCCTGCTCGGGGCCCACCACCGAGGCCAGAACCCCGTTGAAACTGGGTGGACGGCATCTAAAATGAATGGCGTAACCCTTTTTAATAATCTGCAGGACCCAGAGATATATTTGGCAGATTCTCCCACTCTGCTACGAAATCTACTAAGGGTACCAGCCTCTAAAAGCTGGCCTCTGATGTACCCTGGACCAGCAGGGAACAATTGGCTCGACAGCACCTCCTCCCTCCTCAGAGGGCACGGGCCTCGGATGACCCGCGAGGGCCCCCAACTTCCAGGCACTTGGGCTGGGTTTGGTGGATCTCTCTTCTTTATTTCCCCCCAGGTCTTTCAGCAGTTCAGCCTGGAATAGCTGCACAATTGCCATAGTGTGCAGGCATGTGGCGGCCTGACCTGCTGCCGAGTACGCTTTGCCCACTAGCGCTGATGTTGCTCTTAGTGGCTTAGTGGGCAATGCCGGGGGTTAAATGGCCAATGCCAAACTAGACGAGAAATGGCTCGCAAGCGTCTCTTCTACTTTCGGCCTCAAACCACAACCATGCCTTTTCAGACCCAGTATGTTACTATATACAGATGTTTGTGGACTGAAAATGCATGAAGTTATTGTCCGCTCCCACGATCTCAGCACCTTAGTGTGGAGATCTGTGAAAAACGGCAAGCCCCAATATGGCTGTGCCCTTCTCTAAACCCTCTGTCAGATCCATGTACGAACCCCACAACATAAGCTGCCGCTGTGCTTTGACAGCAGCGGGGCCTGTGCCACAGGGAACGCAAGCCGCGGCGCTCTCCACGAAGAATGCCCGGCAGGATCGCAGCACGTGCTCATGCCTCACAATGCTCGCAGGAGGCCTCCTCGAGAGTTAGAAGGTATTTCAATAAATGTTATAATTATATTAAAATATATCTTTTATTACTTATACAAGGCATATTTGTTAAATTCAATCTATGAAAGTGTAATTTCACAAACATGCGGTCAAAGCCCCGACCACTTCAGGATTTACTCAAATATAGATACAAATAATATTGTTAAAGATACAGATACAGATATTGGCTCCACTGCACAACCCTAATACATATAGTAGAACTGTGTTATCACACAACTCTTTATATAAAGTTAGATATGCTGTATATTATTGCTTGTATCATCGCAATATGTAAACTATATTAGTACCCAATAAATGTGACTATAAGGCATTAAGATATTAAGATATCATTAACCTGTAAAGCTGCTTTGAAACAATGTGTATTGTGAAAAGCGCTATATAAATAAATTTGACATTGAAAATTAAATCAATATACAGACTGACCTATTATAAAAAAGTGTTAAAAGTCACTCACGAACACACACAGGTGCTTGCCCTGACCACCTGTGGTCTTGTTGGCAGATGCGAACTGACGTTCCTATGAGCCGAAAGCCCAGGTTGCACTGATAAACGACCGTGTCCCTATAACTGGATCCATCACCACTGATGTGTCCGTTAACAATTGGATCCGGAGAATCACAATGACCAGCTGAAAAACATTTAAAGAGGTCAGAATCAACAAACGTCCCATGAAAATGAAATCTTATCACTAAATAAACACAAATTCAAACTACGAGTTTTACAAGGCGCAAAGCACAGACAAATCTGGTTATTTCCAGAGAGCACTCGTCGACCGTCACTGCTTGACATTTTGATGAAATGCCCTCTGTGCTGTTTGGTCAAGCAGCAGGTGATATGTCTGAGGGTCAGCACCGATCGTCAGACAGTGGCATATCTCCGTTTAGCTGCACTCACTGCTTGTTCAAGGATTTTCCCTTTTTTCAGTATTATCTAGCACTACAGAAGTCATAAATCAATATGGCCTAGACAAGACTATGTGAGTTTGGGAATGTTGCTCTGGGAAGAACAAAGGATGTTGATCCAGGAACATGTTCTTCTTATAGAAATCATATTGTTCTTAGTGCTGAACAAACACTTGAACTATACAAGCATAATATAATAGCAAACAGGAAAATCTCAGTCTCTCCCTCAGTAAACAGATCAGCTTTTTTCTACACATGAATAACTCAAAAGTCATAAATAATGTCCAATCACAGAGGATGCCCATCCCTGACAGATGCTACTTACCCAGACATTTAGTCTCAACTCCACTCCAAAGACCGTTAGCCTGACACTCTCTCACGTGTGAGCCCACTAAAGTGTACCCTGTGTTACACATGAAGATAGCTGTGGCTCCATAGGTAGTAAGGGTGCCCATCTTCTTCCCATTAGCAGGGGATGGAAGCTCCCCACAGGAAATGACTGGAGGAAATAGTCAGTACAATATCTTGAATACAAATGTCATTTTATCTAAAAACAAAAAGGTCACACTGATGATGACACAATATGCCACTCTTATTCATAGTGACTATCAGGAAATGGGGAAGTGAAGGGGCATGGCTAAAAGCAACACAGATGTGTGTGTTTATGTAATGGTGCACGTCATGGGCAACAGAAGTACACTATCAGACACATTTATTCTCACATTGTACGGAGCTCCTAAAGGAACACGGTGGTGGGAAAAAAATATGAGATGGGAGAAAAATAATAAGTCAATGCTTTTGCGTTCTCTTGCAAATGTTTTGCATTCCCCGAGAAACTTTGTGTTTGCTCGCAAAACCTTTTTGGTACTTAGCGAGCGAATGCAAAGTTTCTCGGCAGAACGCAAACGTATTTGCAAGGGAGCATAACGTTTCTTTGGGGAATGCAAAACGTTTGCGAGAGAACCTGAAAAAGCATTGACAAATAACTTTTCCTCAATCTCAAAGAAACGATGAAACAATGTGACAAAGATGAATCACACAAAAATTAAAAAAAGCACAACAGTGTGACAAGGCCATTTAATAAGAAATATTCTTCAACTGTTTGCAAGATATTTGAGATCAAAGTATTTAAGCAATTTAAATGAGCAGTCTTTTGGGTAACACTTTACAATTAGGTCTTATGTGTTAAGTTAATGTTTTAACTAACATGAACTAACAATGAGCAACATTTATAATTTTTTGTGAGGACGCAGACGCACTGAAACTTTCTTTGTTTAAATTAGCTCAAAATTACAAAAATAAGTTGTCATGAAATGGCTTTTTAATTTTTTTTATACTGTTGTCCAAGGTCAACTTATGACCATGGATTTTACATTCAAAAACATCATAATGAATAAGTAATAGGCTATTTTCTTTCCTGGTTTTGAGGCTCTCTCCTTAAAAACACCCAGATTTTATGGGCGTGCCGCAGTGAAGACTTGGAAGTAAACACCCACGGCTAGGATTGGATAAGATTTGCATATTCCTTAATGAGCTTCGGCTCCCCCGCGAGTACACATGAGGGATTGTTTTGAAGCACGTGGGGAGATGGCAACCGGAATAATTAGTTCCACAGGGCTCGCAAAACGTCTTTATCAAACAAACACATCCACCTGCGATTGATTGGAATGCTATTTTTTTATTACTTGGCCTGCCCGATCATTGGATATAAGTGCAAACCGTGCATCACACACATACATTCCAAGTACGTTGCAGACAGCATGATCAAAACTTTGTAGGCCCGTGTCATGTCAGTGGCACGAGTTGGTGGGCGGGGCTATTGAACCAGGTTTTGTTCATCTTATGTTGAGCCGGTGTTTCACCACACGTTGACGGTGTGGCATATTCTGAGATTGATCGTTTGCTGGGCCTGGTGTTAATAAAAGCTTTTCTTTGACTAACAATGAAGTTTTCAGCTCGGAAACTATTTTTAGGATATATATATATTTTACAGGATTTATTTTATATATCAAAAGCTCAAGGGAAAGTTGATATCTCAATTCATGACCCCTTAAATAAAAATACAGATGTTCATTGCTAGTTCAGTTCCTAGTGCATTAACTTATGTTAACAAATGCAACATTTGAAATGTGTGAGCAAATTTTGAGTAAATCTGCTGGAACATTGAAAATGATGAACTGGCACCAAAAAGGCCGGACCTCAACACAATTGAGCACATTTGGGGCGAGTTGGAAAAAAATGGACCGATCTATTGTACATTCAAAGGAAAGCTTTTGGCTTCAGTTGCAGAAAGCATGTGATAACATTAGTGTTGAAGTTCTCAGGAAATACATTGACAGTACATGCCAGAGAGATGTGCTGCTGTAATTGCTGCAAAAGGTGGAGATACCAACAGTACGACTCACTTCATCTGATATTTGATGGTCAGAATATGAGCAGCGAATGGCTATGTTTAAGCATGGTTTTAGGGAGTTATACTTCGGTATACAGTTGCTAAGGTGTTTCTGAGTGTTTCTGATCACTTAATCTCTCTCTTCAACAATCACAAACACAATTTGATATTTTATTTATGTCAACAAGTGCAGGATTAATTACATGAGAAGCTTCATACTTAGGGTTAGGGTTTGTTTAAATCCAATAACCGTGAGTGAGAGCAAAAATAATAGTGAAGGTTGCCTTAGCAAACAGCACTAATTCATTTTTAGGTGCATGGGCTAGTCATACAACCCACACACATTTATTTTTACGACATACTAAGAAGTCAAATTACAATTTAAGCCCCAGCTGTTTGCATCTGTTCCCTTCATTAACAACTTACTCACCGTGGTGCGTAAACACATTAAAAATTAAACTGTCTCTGATTAGAATATTTACATTTGCTCTCTGACCTCGAATTAGTTAAAGCATTTTTCACCAGACTTAATCACTGTGATACTGTTTACACAGCCTGTCCCTGTGGTGGAAACCGGGCCACGATCAGGACCGACTAAGCAGTGGATGGCGTCTTATGCGCGCATGCTAAATCCAGAGGATTACGCTTGGATCAGTGGAGAAATAAACGAGATGTGGCATAGAGAGCGGACAGATTTCAGACATATTAGCTACCCTAATGAATTTGTTTCATTAGTTTACAATGGACGCTGTTTGGTAATTAACAAACTGATCTTTTCGTGAAATCCCAAGAGTGGAATTTGGAATTCAATTGTGCTTTTTTGTGGGGTCTGCTTAAAGAAATAGTTCAGCCTAAAATGGAAATGTTATCATCAATTATGCATTTTCATGTGATTTTCTTTCTTCTGTGAAACACAAAAGATGATAGACAGAGCTTCTTTTTTCCATACAATGAAAGTGGATGATGATTTATAAAAAAAAAAAAAGGATGCATCTATCTTTGTAAATGTGCATGTCGTGTTTGTGTAAAAGCATTCTTACTCTTGCAGGTGGACTTCTCCTCCAGCCCTTCCCATGTTGCATTAGCTAAGCACTTGATGGTCCTCCTGCCCCCTAGATAGTAGCCGGGGGAGCAGCTCAGCATTATTCGTGCTCCAAACTCATTCAGCAAACCCGAGATGAGACGCCACACCATGTGTTCTGAGAGCATGCTCTCAATGTTAGGCACTGAACCGCTGGACAGAAGGCAAAGAACACATTAATGGAAAACCATGACCTTGTAGGCCCTGAAACTGGAATAACTAGAGCTTACAGGATTTATGGGATAGATAAACAATATCAGTGAAAAGTTTGGATGCACTTGTCTGAATTTATGTTTCTTATGACCTAAAAAAAAAGTTTTGATATAAAGGTTTCTTTTAGATGCAGGAAGCTACATTACACTAAAATGTCAGTTATTTCGTTTAATTAAATCGGAATTATGAAATCCTTCTGACAGATGAATCTGAACATAGTGTTTATATGAACGCTAAATAAAGTGATCAGGTAGATGTACACGTTTATATACTTCATTGACAAAAGTTTTGGGACACCTGACTTTTACATGCACATGAACATTCTTAATCCATAGGGTTTAATATGGAGTTGGCCCACCCTTTGCAGCTATAAAAACTCCAACTCTTCAGGGAAGGCTTTCCACAAGGTTTAGGAGTGTGTTTATTGGAATTTTTGACCATTCTTCTTGAAGAGCATTTGTGAGGTCAGGCACACACGCAGATTCTGCTCTAATTCATCCCAAAGGTGTTCTATCGGGTTGAGGTCAGGACTCTGTGCCGAGAGTGGACTTATAGACTTATTGCACAGGTGGCAACCTATCACTGTACCACACTTGAATTCACTGAGCTCCTGAGAGTGACCCATTCTTTCACAAATGTCTGTAGGTGGCTAGGTGCTTGATTTTATACACCTGTGGCCATGGAAGTGATTGGCATACCAGAATTCAATAATTTGGAGGGGTGTCCCAATACTTTTGACAATATAGTGTATGTCACAAGCTTCAAATCGGGAATTTATCTTTTGACACTCAATGCACAAATATCCACAAGTTTCCAACAGTTGGAACATGCTAACCATCATCCAGCCTTTACTTATTTCCTTTGTTTTAAAAAGCAGAATTTATGTTTATGTGAATCGGGTCCTGATTAGGAGCTGACGAGCACATGAACACTTTGTGCTGTGCTGCTTATATTCATCAAGCAGTAAAAGTGCTCCTTCCAATGCCCAAAACAAGCTGTCTGTGGATGAGAGTCTGAAGCAAGGACTACGGAGACAACATTGTCCTGCAGCACAGACGATAAGTGGAATGAGAATGACACGGCAGTCATTTATGACACTATAACTGTGTCCCAATTCAGAGGCTGCAGCCTTCGAAGGCGTGGAAGGTCGGACTGAGTCTTGTTAAATGGGACGGTTTAGCCTAAGGAGGATTGTTCTTGTCTCCTATGACAGTTGCCATTGATGAGTACCAGTAATGTTTGTACTAGACCTTTTTGAAAGTTATTCAGCTGTCTGAAAATAAAACACAAACTGTCTAAAGAAGTTCTTCTTGGTCCATTTCTGTATATAATAATGAGTATTTACTTTATAAAATCTCATCTTAGTAAGATGTAAGCCAACATTTGAACCATTTTAAGTTTTATTATATTATTATTACTATTTTTATATTTGTATCATTAGATATTCAAGTAAGTTGAAACCCAATGCTTACATTTAAAAGTGTAATCTGGCAATTCATCTATCATGTAGTCACTATAGTGTGCAATGAATTCTGGGATAGGCAAGGCCGCGGAGGATGTTGTATCCTTCATTGCCTGCATTTGAAGGAGCCTTTGAATTGGGACAGCCTTTGTTGCACCGTTGTGACACAATAGGCTTTATGCCAGACATCACATAGACAAACAGGAAAACAGGTCTCATTGTATCCGCTTGTCAGAGAAAGTGTTAACGGCAGTACGAACTGGCAGTGATATCTATGGACTTTTAAGGTAATCACTAACCTAGCTAGTTATTTTTTATTGTTGCTGTTTTATTTGATTTAAATATCAAAATTTTAGTGGAAGATAAAAAATTAAAACATTTAGATATCAATCTGCATTTGAAGGAGGCTCTATATTTAATGACGTCGATGAGCAATGAGACCTATTTTACAGAATATGGAAGTTTGTTGCGCATAACCCCTATCGGCACTGGAATGCGGCCTTCAAAGTATGCCTCTTAATTGGGATATAGCTTATATCGAACAACAACAGCTCATCCCGTGTATCATATGCCATTGTAAATGCGAAGAACTTAAAAGTTTCGGTTTTCATCTGATCGATCAAGTTTCGACAACAAGTTTAAACTCCCTTTTATGAAATTTCAATTGGATTTGGCCAAATCATCCCGACTGATGTGACTTTTTTATTTCCGATTGTGCAACTAGTACGGTTACAAACACCGCTACTGTCATATGTTAAAGATAGTTTGTGAATTGTTGGTGAAATAACACACTTCACGTTATCTGTTGTTCTAAAAATAGTTAGAGGTTAAGTACTTTGGACCGTTTAAACAAAGAGAACTTTTGAAAGAGTTTTTGCTCTTTGTAAGTCAACCTAGGAATCGCTTGGCTTTCAATTCATTTAGTTAGCACATTCAATATTTGAAAATGTTATTGATGTGGATTCGTCTTGAATGTGTGTTTATATAAAGGTGGTTGAAAACTGAAGTGAAAAAATAAGGTTTCAGAGTAACAATATTGGAGCCAGCATGGAACAGATGGTCCTTTGATTGAACAGCACAGTGCATAGCTAAGATTCAAAGGAAGCTTAATTTGGTGCGGGCGCATCTAATTTTGAAGGAGGAAAAAAGATTGCAAGCTAGGTCAGGTACACTAAACTAGATCTTAAGTAGACCAAAACATCTTTCCCTCCCCTTATCTCTCGCATTATGTTCCTTCTCCATGTTCTACATGACAAAGGATTCACATCCCTCAGCTCACACTTGTTTAGATCATTATGAACACAAGATACATCTTGAGCTCTGTAGCACAGCTAGTCTTAGATGTCGTGGATGTGTCATACTATCATCTGAAATCTTTAGAATGAAAGAACACCTTGACACAGTGTTATGTAGCGGGGCAGAAGCATCATCATTTCATCATTAATAGTGATGATGACCACTGAATGCATAATACACAGTTATTTGGCTGTGGGCTCTTTCTTCGGCTTTGTGGGCTAATGGTAATTCAAGTCAGAGGGGGGAGATGCCACATCATACCATTTGTCTTGTTTGAGTTGCCAAACCACACAAAAATCAAGTCATTATTGTTAATTTTGCCAATTACCTGCCCTACAATACTCTCAGAGGGGGAGCCAAGCGAGAAAGCGACTGACTGCGGCGGTTCAATGAGGCGGTAGATTTTAACATGCTGTTGGCATAGAAACAGAGGACTTGATTTGCTCACGTAAACAGCGGGAAGGATGTGCCACGTTGCTCCAGGTGCCATCCTCCAGGCAGACGGCGATGAGCAGGCTGCTAGCATCGGGCCTGTATCCCTCCTCACACTGATACTGCACTTTACTGCCCACCGTGTACTGGAAGCCGTGGAACGATCCATTAGCAGGAGACTCTGGCACTCCGCAAGATACAGCTGCCAATCAGACACAAACAGCACTGCATGTGGAAACATGCTATATAGTGTATCTATATAAATGTAAAGTTAGCAATGTATATTAGAATACCCGCTCAGCAAGAGCTAGTTCAATACCTCACTTAATACACAGGAAAAACACAAAAATGATTTCTTAAAAGCCAAAGTTAAATAAATTGAAACAGTATTGGTCAAGATACCAACTCCCAATGATTTATATTCAACTTACATTTTCTTTTAAAATAAATTAGTATTTTGTATTGTATTTTTATTAACTGGCATTAAAAAAGATGAATAAATACTGTAAGAAAGATATTGCTTATTGTTAGTTTTAATGCATTAATTAATGTAAACTAACTGGGACCTTAAAGTTTCACCAGAAAAACGGACCTGAACCTGGCGTAAACGGTTTATCAGGTTGTGTTGGTCTCGTGTTGTGTAACAGACCTCTATTAGATGCAACCTTTCATATATGAAATTGGCTCTTTTAAACAAGAAAACTAAAGTTGGTCTTTAAAACTACTACTACTATAGGCAGACACAAGCAACCATTCAGAAACAACCAATGGGACCAATTAAAGCTCTTCCTTTTTAAAATGATCACATCCTGAATAAAAAGCAGGCCGTGAGCCCTCCTCTACCTCTGTTTGACCTGCTGGCAGACTGCATGGATTGCTCCCACCACTTAAAGAAATTATTGGCCTTAATTAGTGCACATTCTAGATGCCCTTCGTTACAAATGGGGCCTAGCCAAGGCTATTCAGAGCTCTGTGCAATGGTAAAAGGATATTAGTGCTATGACCTCCAGTCCTTGGAATAGTGTCATTTACCTTTGTGTGATTAAGAGTAATGAGATTCCTTGAGTAAAATCTTTGTGCTGTTGAATATATAGAAACTTTGGCTGGCGTCTTTGTGAGACGTCTTTAAAAGATGCTAATTTAACAGAGGCCCTGGGCAATGTTTTTGGGCAGCAGTCAGAAGCAGCTTTGCATTCACTAGAATGCTCTGAACCATGACAAACTGGGTAGTGCACCTGCTCATGACATACAGCATTAAGAGCTGTTTGCTAACATGAATGCAGTTTTGATGCCCTGACTGCATGTCCAATGTATCTCCATTTTCTGTCCTATACATTAGAGTAAAAATCTAAAAAACATAATAAAACTAAACTATATTTGATTTACTGTTGTTATTTAAATTCAACGTCCCATAAGGTGCAAAAGCCTACATTATTTTCTCAAACTAATAAAAATTGATCATTGCTAAAAATTCCTTAACCATTACAGAAAGACCAGTAACAATCTCATTCTGTTTCACAACTATTACACAATTTGAAGTGCTCACTATTTGAGACAAAGTCATTTTAAGAAAAAAAGAAAAAGAAAAAAACATTATACAATACCAATAGTTTCCTAATAACTACAAACTAACATTTGTTTCCAAACTAGCTAAGAGTTCCCTTTCAATCAGTCACTCACTACTACGTTACATCAGGGACTGATGAATGGGAGTCTTGCCTGAGAGCCCAATCACCTTCAAGTACTACAGAAAGAGCCAACGGTATGAGAATACCATGGGTCTGTAAAATTTGCATCGCATCTCACATTATGTTTCTGCCTCGGAGCCGAAGTATTTCTGTGCTTCACAATCGCCTTTGTCGACAAAGTAGCTCTTCAGCTCTTCAGCTGGTGTTGGTGTGACGGCGCGTTCAGCGGGGTTTCACGGTCCTGTTGCTGATCTGTGCAGCGATTTGCACGCATGGCGCATGTTCCTTCCATTTGTGCTTCAGCACTGTTGAGAGAGCTTTATTTCTCTAAAAGAGCTGCACGGACATGTCTTTTTCAAGATGTCTTCTCGCTTGTGTGTTTCTCGGCGAGGTCGCATGATTCATCCGTTTCTCAACTAAGTACCTCAATCTCCCAGGCTGGGCTTTTCGGTGGCGCAGTCAAGGACTTTGCTCAGCAGTTCTCAACCACCCAATAGCAGACTGAGGCTATTAAGCACATCCTGCCTCAACGGCCAGCTGCTGCCTCCACCCAGCTGCTAGTGCAGCCACCTCAGCCTGCTCGCCGTCGAAGGTGCCCCCCACGACTCCTGCCCCTCCTGCTCGGCCCCAGCAGCAGGCTTCAGCCGGGCCACAGTGCAGTGGAGGTCGCAGGAAGGCGGCACAACCTGTCTCTGCTCCTAAGCCTACCAAACGCCAGGCAAAGCGGTGCTCCTGAGATGGGCAGCTCGGAGGTAGTGTCAGTTTTTCAAAGGAGATGGTAGCAGGACCACTCCCTTCCCTGGGCCGGGGGGTAGAATCTTTAGTTTTCCTTTTTCCCGTCGTCGCACCCCCAAGTGGGCACGGAAGACAGAGTGCGACACTATGCCTCGCTGCTCTCGTCCCCCACTGTCACCAGACCCCTTTTAGAGGCGGTTGCCGCAGATCACTCGTCCTTCCCTGGCCTCCTCTGTCAGGACAGGGAACTTGCGCCCTACTGGTGAAGTTAACAGTTCTATTTCAGAGGCTCCTGGGGCATATGACATCTGCAGTTGCAGTCACACAGCTCGGGTTGATTCGTATGAGACCACTTTAGCACTGGCTTTGAGATGGAGTTCCGAGATGGGCATAGCAACAGGGCAAGCTTCGGGTGCCAGTCACTCAGCCTTCCCATCAAACCTTCACTCTGTGGTCAAACTTCTCTTTTCTATGGACAGAGTTTCCAGGCATGTTGTTGTATCAACAGATGCCTCTACCATGGGACAGCCATGGCCACAGCCCAGCCATACTCGCTTCCAGTGGCCATTAAGTAGGACCTGCTCGATGTCATCACTTGCTGCACCATTCCAATCCATGGATTGGATATGGGCACTATTTTAGCCCTGAGTTCCTACAGCACTGTTGACATTGACACCAGAGTGCATGTCCGGTAGGTCAGCCCTCTTGTCAGGCCAGGTGCCGTATGTGCATGGTTCTCCATCTGGGCAACCCTCATGTGTATCTCCATGAGAAGTCTCCTCCGAGCATGTGTCTTTCCTTGTTTCTTTTATGGTAAAGACAAACAGTTTTGCGTAATGAAAATGTGTGTCTTTAATTCATTCAGTCGCGTTTGACTGAAAGATCACTTTTGCCATGAAAACACTCTGCTTACAGGTCCTTCTAAAAAATTTGCATATTGTGATAAAAGTTCATTATTTTCCATAATGTGATGATAAAAATTAAACTTTCATATATTTTAGAAGGTTAAGCACTCTCCTTTCACACTGAGAGAGAGAGAGAGAGAGAGAGAGAGAGAGAGAGAGAGAGAGAGAGAGAGAGAGAGAGAGAGAGAGAGAGAGAGAGAGAGAGAGAGAGAGAGAGAGAGAGAGAGAGAGAGAGAGAGAGACTTTATTGTTTTAAACATTAGGCTCAATTTCCTAAATTACTAATTTAGGCTTGCACTTGCACAAATGACAGCTGGAAAGATTAGTCCTACATACAGTTCATTCGCTCACTATTTTTACACACATACACGTCTGATCTAAAGACTCGTCTTGCTAATGAACACACAGCAAACCTCCAAAAGAGACCATTTTCTTTGACAATGCTCTGGAACAGAAGACGCGAGGGCTCAGTGCAAAAGGAGAAAGGGCAGACAAAACACCACGTGGGCTGAAGGATAAAATTAGCACCTCAATAAAAGAAGAAGGAGCAGAGAAGGAAGCATGAACAATGAAATTAAGAGAACCGCGACACATCAAACACATTCAATTACATTTCTGTCTTAGTCTTAGCGTGACTGAAGAGTCACCCATTATGACATTGGGACAAAGGACACTCGTGATCTCATTGCACAGTCCTCGACGGAAGTGTTTAATGGAATAAAAGTGGCTTCTCGCCGAGGCGTGCGGAGGTGCTTTTGAGCGCCCTGCAGAATGACACATTTTGTCATATGCGAGGAGGCAGATCGCCTTTTCTAGGCAATTCCCAGACATTTGAATGAGGGGTCTGAGTCAGTGAATGTCTCTGAATAGTGTGATTTACCTTGGCATAGTGGAGCCGGATTGTCCCACCGGTAAAGCCCATTGGGATGGAGTCTGCATGTGGCATTTCTGTGACCCACGAGCCTATAGCCAGCGTTGCAGTAATATTGGAGTCTGCTGCCTGGCCGGTCTCTCGCCCTATTGATGACTCCTCCATTCTTGGGTGGATCATTCACACTGCAGTATGCAGCTGCGGGAGACGGCAACAATCAGTTTCGTTACAGTATAATGTTATGAATGATTCTTGAAAACTTAAACTTGTTAAAACATGCATCATATGTCCTATTTTAATCATGGCCTTGATCATCCATTTAAGTATAAGTATATTTTAGTATAATGTGACATTTGTGTGCTTGTAATTCCAATTATCTATGCAATTATCTGAGTTTCCCTTTCAGACGCTACATTTATGGAAGGATAGTATTTAAAACAGTCACACAATGCGATTTACTTAGATTTGCCCTCATCAATTTACTGGTATTTGCACCATTATTTAATGGCTAAATAAAAGCATATCTTAAAACAGACGGTATTTTTGCTGCTCTTGGTAGATTGTGTGGGTCATTATGGAAGATGTTTTTCACTCCCATCCGTGCTATTATGGAGTTGCACTATCATGCTAATTTGCCCTGTTTAGTAAATGTGGCCTCTTATCTTTTATAATTTTGCTTCTGAGGTAAATATATTTAGAATTTTTTACAGGATTTTTTTTTTTTCTGTAAAAAAACCCCCATTGAATGTGACATTCAAAAACCATCACCTAAACTACACAATATTTTTTTTAATCCGGAATATGGCTTCAGCTGGAATGAGGATGAACATGGTTTGTGCCAACCGAAATATGTTTACTGTCCTAAATTGGCAGCTAACAAATGTAATAAATAAACAAAATATATATATATATACAATTCAATGTTTGATTTCTGTTTTTTTTTTTTTTTATTACTTTTGTACAATATAATCTGTGTGGGCCAATATAAAGTCTGAGTACTGAAGCGAAACCATTGACCAATTTTCTAGAAAGCTTTTAATCAGACAGAAATTTTTATCTAAGAGTAATACATATTTTCTTTCAAGAAAAAAAAAAAATCTGTACATTTTAAATATCCCATAAGTTAATTTTGTCACATTTTATGGTGGTACACAGCCATAGATGATTTATGGCTAAAAGCCATAAATCTCAAATTCTAATTTCATGTAGTCTTTAAAACCGTGTTTAAGTTTGATTCGTTTGATTAAACGAATGGGAAAATGCAGCTTGATGGTTATGAAAAGATCATAAGATCTTGTTTTGATGTGACAAATACAAGTTTACCCTTCATAAAAAGGAAAGCAGAAGCTCGAGGGATGTCAAAGCTAAATCTCACTTCAGACAGATCAAATCAAATGCATCATCACACCAACTCTGCTGAGAGGTCTAGACTTAGCTGCGAGTGATTAACCAGACCTAGCATTAGAAAAAAAGTCCACGTGGCACTGAATTCTAATTTCCGAAAGCCCAACGGACTAAGAAAGGCGGGAAAAACAAGGAGCGCTTGAAGTTTCTTCTGAAAGATTTTTTTGTAGAGATAAAAGTGTTATATTTATCAAAAAGTGTTACCTACATCCTGTGATTATTTCAACTCAAGAATCTAAATTCACAGTAGCCACTCAGAAGGTTTCAAAAACACTTTCTAAACAATGTAGTCATTTCTTTCTGTCTGCTCTTGACAAAATCCAATAAACAGGAAACATGTGGCAACACACTGGAATAATGGGCCTGCATAGGGCACAGCATGTCAAAAAGATCAACTGAAATGAACAGAGAGACCAAGAAATGTTGACAGAGAGGCAGAGGAACTGGGATAAAGAGATGCCAAGTAATCATGGCCACTGGCTTTGCAGCCCATATATCATGTTTAGTTATTGGTGGAAATGTCGGTCAGAAGAATACGACATGGTAGTTATTTAGCTAAATTCATTACTGCATCTTTGACCTCTATTACAGCATGACTTGCCAATGGCTCCCCGGAGGTAGGATGTCTAGTTCTAGCCTAATGAGGGATAACATAGAAAAGGCTGACTTCCTCATTTATTGACCCATTTGGATCCAAAGCAACAAACTTGAAGGCAAAAAAGTTAGGAATAAATTTGGCACATGTATAACTAAATACTACTGAATGTACCAACAGGCGACTTAGACAGAATTGTAAATGTAAGTCTGATTAAGATTTCTGGATGCATCAAATGTTGAATAGAGAAATCAAAGAATCAAACTAATTGAGCTAGAGAAAAAGTATATTTTATTCGCCAACATGTTCCAGTGCACAGGCCTTCATCAGAAATAAAAGATTTAGGATTTTCTTGATTATTTGATTTCTCAATTATACAACTGTTGCTGGTTTTCTGTTCACTAAGTACTTTCTGTGTTTTTTTTTCAAGTTTTAAAGAATAACCCTACAGTACTTCTGGATGCGAAATTTGAAAAGGTCTAAATATGTTTAACACACCTGTGTAGCGTATTTTGAAGCCTTTCTTGCTGGTCGCATGATCGGTTGACCATCTGAGGTAAAGCTGATTTGTTTTGCTAGTGAAATTCAATTGTGTGGAGTGGTTCCCACTCAAAGCCACCAACAACGGACTCTGTCCAGATGGCCCTGGTAAATAAAACATCACAAAAACAAGTAAAGCTAAATATTGCAAACATGAATCTGTAAGACAACAAGGCAGACAAGACATTAAAAAGGAACAGTGATTCTCAAACTTTTCAAACAAAGGAACAAATAAAACATAATATCCCATTTTCAAAGTTCAACCAATTCACATTACTCCTTTTTATCCCTGTCATTTTGCTGGCTTCTTGAAGATCTCTAAAACATACATACACACAATAATAGCAATGTGTTGTATCTTAAAACTTCTCCTGTCTGTTTAGAAGTGCGTGGATTGCTCAAATGGATGCTTAAACTTAAATGCAGTGTTTCCAAGTCAAATGCAGACCACCTCCTAAATATTAAGCTCACAGCTTTTTTGTTTTGTTTTTATCATCTCTTGGCTTGACCTTTTGCCAATTTTTAAAAGTTTGAATTTACTTTTTAATTAATTGGCCAAATGTATCACAAATGAGCCTTGACAACATGTTAGTTGTAATACATAAAAAATAATAATAATACAAAAAAAAAAAAAAAATATATATATATATATATATATATATATATATATATATATATATATATATATATATATATATATATATATATATATATATAAATAAAAAAGTATAATATAATATAATATAATATAATATATTATTGAGGTATTTTTCTGCACTCCGTCAGTACATTACAGTACAGTACGTAATATAAGATGAATAGAAATGGACGTATGGATAAAATAATAAATAACATTCAATCTGTACAGAGGAAACATAAATAAAGTCTACCATCAAAAATCTCCAGTTCGTCAAACTGCTTCTCACTCTGGAACATTTCCACATAAATGGAGATGGTGAAAGAAGGCAGCACTCTGATGATCCAAGAGCAGGTTTGGGAGTTGGGGTAGTTTTTTGGGAAGCCTGGACTCAGGATTACACCAGAGGAGGCAGATCGCTCCTCATTTGCAGGGCACTGAGCTGTAGGGTAAACACAGCATGCACAGGAATTATGCCTATTATTACAAATCGCAATGTGGTTATCCTACTAACAAAGATGCAAGCTCCAGAGTATTCCAGTAAAGACAGTAAAGTTTAAAAACTTTCTCTAACATGCGCAGTACTTCTCCTGGATTCACCTCAGGGGCTGGGAGCCTTGGTTTGAGGAGGCAACAAAGTGATTTGAAGCTTTTTGTTAATCCGCCTTGTGGGCGGGAGGGTGGAGGAAACAAACCAGGAGAAC
This sequence comes from Gobiocypris rarus, assembly GCA_023029165.1. Lineage (NCBI taxonomy): Eukaryota > Metazoa > Chordata > Actinopteri > Cypriniformes > Gobionidae > Gobiocypris > Gobiocypris rarus. The sequence continues at coordinate 9,169,195 of CM040927.1, forward strand.
TATCGCTTCTTCATGGCATTGTACAGAAAGTACAGACAAGCCAAACGGCTCAAAATTACAACTGAAAGCTTTGCTGAGGATAACTGTAATGCTTTTTCCCCTTGCTCCCTAGGCAGCTGTCGGCTACTGTCTATTTGTTACCATACAACAAAACAATGTTGCTTCTGGGGCTTCAGTTCTATCTTTATATAGATTTTATTTTTTACGAGCTTTGACTACGAGAATCACACTTATGATTCAGCATTTATTTTTCCAATCGCTGATGCCCAAACGTCTTTAAATTATGTGAAAGTACTCTCTTTTGAATATGTTTTGTAAATATTGTAATTGCAACCATTGTAGCTGTAAATTGTATAACTATAACCATTATTCAATAGATTCTTATTACTATAGAGCTTATTCTATATTACCATAAAAAAACTGGAACTATTGAATATTTGTAAAGTTTTAGGTCACTTTTAAATCATCGTGATGCTCTTTATCTGTCCTCACAAACATAATTTGAGGCCACATATTATTAGGTTAAATAGATAGATGAGATTACCAAATGAGATTATTAAAATTCAGTATGCAGCATACACTATACTTTTAAACAATTATATATATATATATAAACTTAACATTATTTAATGATATCCTGTTCTTAATCCGTAGAGTTTAATATGGAGTTGGCCGGAAGTACTTAGCAGCTATCTCTATCTATCAGCTATCTCTATCTATCTCGCTATCAGCTATCTCTTCCACAATGTTTAGGAGTGTGTTTATGGGAATTTTTGACCATTCATCTAGAAGCATATTTGTGAAGTCATGCACTGATGTTGGACGAGAAGGCCTGACTCGCAGTCTCCACTCTAATTCATCCCAAAGGTGCTCTATCGGGTTGAGGTCAGGACTCTGTGCAGGCCAGTCAAGTTCCTCCACACCAAACTCGCTTATCCATGTCTTTATGGACATTGCTTTGTACACTGGTGTGTAGTCACGTTGAAACAGGAAGGGTCTATCCCTAAACTGTTCCCACAAAGTTCCCACTTGGTATGCTGAAGCATTAGTGTTTCTTTCACTGGAACTAAGGGGCCAAGCCCAACCCTGCAAAACAACCCCACACCATAACCCCCCCCCCACTAAACTTTACACTTGGCACAATGCAGTCAGGCAAGTACTATTCTTCTGGCAACTGCCAAATCCAGACTCGTCAGAGGATTGTGACTCGTCAATCCAGAGAACATGGCTTTACTGAGTCCAGTTGGTGGTGTGCTTTACAACAGACGTTCTCTAGATGCCCACTGTCCTACAGAGTTTAGCTCCGACCCTGATCAAACTCACCTGCCTGTAGCTTTCTAGTAATCTTGAAGAACTTAATTAGCTGGTTCAGGTGTGTTTAATTAGGGTTGGAGCTAAACTCTGCAGGACAGTGGGCCTCCAGGACCAGGGTTGAAAATGCCTGCTTTACACCACTGCATTCGACTTTTTGCATTGCACTTGGTGACGTAAGGCTTGGTTGTAGCTTTACAGCCATGGGAAACCCAATCCATGAAGCTCTCTATGCACTCTTCTTGAGCTAATCTGAAGGCCACACGAAGTTTGGAGCTCTGTAGTTATTGACTCTGCAGAAAGTTTTCCGCACACTGTGCGCCTCAACATGTGCTGACCCAGCTCTGTGATTTGATGTGGCTTACCACTTCGTGGCAGAGCTACTGTTGTCCCCAATTGCTTTCACTTTGTTATAATACAGTTGACCGTGGAATATTTAATAATGAGGACATTTTGTTAATGGACTTACTGCACAGGTGGCAACCTATCACGGTACCACGCTTGAAATCACAGAGCTCCTGAGAGCGACCCATTCTTTCACAAATGGCATGCCTAGGTGCTTGATTTTATACACCTGTGGCCATGGAATTGATTGGAACACATGAATTCAATTATTTGTAGGGGTGTCCCAATACTTTTGGCAATATAGTGTATATTAAAGAAACTATGCCATATCATAATACTTTACCATAAAGGATTACATTTTTCTGCTAAATGTAATTTCTTTTGATTGTGAAATATATACCTCATCTATTTCAACAGATTTTCTTCACTGACCTTCACATGCTGGTGGTGGTCCCTCAAACTGCAAGTGAGAGTTCAGCTTACAGGTGACCTCATCGCTGCCAACCAATGTAAATCCAGGAAAGCATCGATACCTCACAATATCACCTGCATGGTCAGAAAGATCAATTTAACATTTATTGCTATTTTTTTTTCCATCATGTCTTTGATATTCTTTTACAAAAGGCCAACTGTTCATACCGATTTCATAGTCCTGGTCTTCAAATAATATCTCTGCTTGTTCAACCAAAGGAGGAGGAGGGCATTTCTTGAGCCGATAAGCTAAGGAAACAAAAAAAAATAAAATAAAAAAGGTTCTGAAGCAATTGTACTTTTCATTTGCCTTTGTAAGCATGACATGACACAAAACAACCCACCTAGAGTATAAATTACATACAACATATGACAACATACAGTTCTATGGATCGACATACTGAGAGAGTTGTCACAAGAATACAGAGTTGTATTTAAATCACCTGTCTACAACTCGCAAATATGCCAGACTTGTTTTGGAATGAAAGTTGGAAGTTTAGATGAAAGCCTGGTTCATTTTCACACTCCGATTTTCCTATGCTGTTCAACACATGCCTGCATGCTGACACTGATATCAAAGAGGCCAAAGGAAGCTTCTATTTTTGACTCTTCTAATCTTCTGAAATAACGTGATGTCATCAGAAGCAGCAGTCATGCCTCCTTAGTGTATGAAAACAAGTTGAATCCCATGCTTCGAATATATTTCGAGCAGCACTTTACGGTATGCATTGCACTTCAGCTGCAAAATTTTTCATTTAAAGGAGAAACTAACCATGGAAATTGAGGACAAAGAATCCACTTGTCGAGAAGTCGCTGTGGAACTTGATAAGAACCTGATTGAAAGTGCTGTAGGCTGACTCGAGGGCTGTGTTGCCGCTGAAAATCCCCAGCTGTGGGTAGCTTTGCTCTGGGCCGTCCCTGGAAGAGGGAAACATGCATTGAAATTACATTACAACCTGTGATCCTGCCATTAAACAGCATAATAATGCCTCAAAATTCCAAGTGGTTTGCGAAAATTGATTTACTTCCAAAGTTACAGTAAGATTGTGCTGACTTTTGAATAAAAGCATTACATTACAGACCAGCTTGAACGAAAACAGTGAAAATGATGACTTAATAGACTTGTCTGCTTGTTTAATGACTTCTGAAGATTAACATCGATATTTCTGTGAAAGTGCAGAAGATGAATATTTCCATTTATTTTAATCAACTCAGTACTGTTTCAGATTGGTCTTCTGTTTTCTGTTGTTATTAACAAAGAGAGATTCACATTAAATTATTTCAGTAACTTTGGTAAAAGAAATGAAGGTGTTTAACATAAAAAATAAAAATAAAAACTGGGTCAATCTTTATGAAACCTGCACAGGTAAACTATAGGCTACACATGCATGTATATCATAATAATATATGAATGTATTTGGTGGGTTGGTTTAGTTTTTCTTTTTAAATTACTGCATTAAAAATGCATTACAATATTATAGAGTAATAAAAAAAACACATATTAATGACAGGCTATTAACTGTATTAGCAGAGTATTAAAGACACAGTATTTAAGTTTCACTGTTAGAGGTCTCTTTTTCAAAACAATAACAAAGAAGAAGCTTGATGATACAGTGAGGGAGCGTGGAATCATGGGAGTTGTCATATTCAACTTTACAGCGACAGATCCTGCAGCAAACGATAATGAATAATTGTGCAAAACAATCGACTGCGGCTGGCTAGACACTACCAGTTATTGTTGGCTTTGATGCTACAACTCCTACTTCCGCATTTCTTCATGGTTTCTACTGACAGCTGAGAGTAGAGAGGATTCGACGCAAGTGGCGGGCCATGTCACTGGTTAAAATTATGGATTTCTCTGGCTCTAAACAATGTTGGAAAAATTTGGGATAATATAAGTACATAAGGCAATAAAATATATAACATTGTTCTAGTGTTTTGGGTATACTTGGACTCTTTCCCGTCAAACACCGAATTTTCCGTTATTTGTGAGAAAACGCTTCCCTTACAAAAACGCAATTTTCAGGTTTTTTCTTGTTTACACTGTTAGATGCTAGAGGGGCGCTATTACACATCTTCTGAATGAGTACTAAATCTCTTGATCAAAACACACGCGTGTAAGACAGTAAAACAAGCAATTGTATGTAAGCAGATGCATATGGAAAATAGCGTGATCATCAACATTAAACATCATATGAATCAAAACTATCTAATGTTACTGAATGAAGGTGAACCCAGGACGAGCTACAGGACTGTGCAATCATTAGGGGTGTTGATGGACTCGATCTACTCCATCTGTGTTTGATAATCGCTCTGAATCTGATCTGAATGCAGTTTTTGACAAAAACGTTTTGTTCAAAATGTTGCTTTTTTTAATGAAACTTACCCATATTCAAGTGTTGATAAAAAAAAAGGAATGCAAGAAGCTAGAATAAAACCAAAATGCTTTGAGTGAAAAGCTTCACAACTTCACAGAAGACTGAACTTTTCTTGAAATGTTGCTATGCACAGTGACTATAGACTAGAAATATTGGTGAATGAAGTGGAGCTTGATTTGCGTAACGATTTGCTTAATGTACAACTACAACAGCAGCATTAGTCTAGTCTGCGAGCTTAAATAATTGCCTTGTCCTGATCTCAGTCTGGTATTTGCCAAACGACTCATTAAATGGAGCTGTGCTCACCAGACGGCGATATAGTCAGTCACGGGCTCAGTTTGGAGCAGGGTGAAGTTGATGTAAACGCCGTGACCATGAGGCACGGTGATGAGCCAAGTGCAGTCCTGAGAGTCTGGGTACTCATTTGGGTACTCTGGAGAGAAAATTGTGCCGTTTGGAGCCGTCACGTTGTAGCCACAGGGAGCTGTGTGCAGATAAACATTACTCAACCATGACTGCATTAGTAATCTGTCTTTCAGAATGACAGCAAATGTTAAACACCAGGGAATGCAGCCAAATCTGAATGTTAGGGGAATAACTCACCCAAAAATAAAAAATCTGACATTATTTACTCACCCTCATGTTGTTCAAAACCCATATGCTGGCCCCTCAAAATTCATAATTTCCCCAAAAGGACCAAAAGCACCATATAACACTATAAAAAAAGACCTTCAAAACCATTGTATGAACTTAGGAGACTTTCAGAAGTCATATGAACTGCTTTTAAGGTGTTTTTCTTTCCTTATTTTATGTTTTCTGGTCTTTCTTTGAGCTTCACAGACTTCACTATTAAATGTTGTTGTAAGGGGAAAAACACGGCGTTTTGGAATGGGGGTGCTTAAACTAGCTACTCCTATAAAGACTCATGTAGCTGAGAGTACTGTTTCATTTGCAGATGAGTTAAAACTGAGGAAGAGAGCAAAACATTCCTGAGGCTGCAAGAAAGGACATGGATAGAAGATACTGGCACAGAGTTCACAACACAATAACAGAGTTACGGAAGAAAGAAAAGGAGGCCCAATAGTCTTTGCAGTTCAGGTTCTCTGCAAACGGAAGCCTGGGAGGAACAAGTTGAGCGACTGATCGATAATAGACAGGTCGGCTTTCACACTACACTACCCACGCTAATCATCAAGGCTACAATTTAGAACAGCTCCCAGTAGCCTATGTCTCCACTGTTCAGGTCTTCAAAGTCTGTTTTAAAGATGGTTTTAAACTACAATAGCTCCTATTGTACTAGTAATACAAAGTAGTAACACTTCAGTTAAAGAGCATTGTTAAAAAGGCATTTGGGAGGGTACCAATAATACCTTTGTAAGTCAGAGAATTTTTTATGCTTTCTGTTTCAAAGTGTGGGCAAAGAAGGCTAAAAATAACAGTGTGCTAATCACAACACAACTTGAGAAACTGAAAATGGGGATAGAGGGAAAAAGAAAACATTTCTTTACTTTCTTCCCTTCCCTTTACCTTCACAGCGAGGAAAGGGGTGGTTCCACTTCCTGTTGATTCCATGCTGGCACGTTAGCACAGGGTTGCCGACCAACACATATCCAAGGAAGCATTCAAATGTTATAGATTGGCCTGCATTGAAATCGCTGTTGATGATGTATCCATTGTGGAATGGATATGGGTCTTCACAGTTTTGTAATTCATACGCTAAAATAACAAAACACAACAAAACATTAATATCTGTAAAGGCATGTCTGGAAGCTGAAGTATGAGATTTACTAGTGGGCCCACATAAAAGAATTGAATGATTAAAATAATTGTTTAATTTTGTCATTCCCTCCCCACTCTCATGTTGTACCAAACACATGAGACTATCTTTTGTGAAACATAGAGATATTTATGCCTCATAGAAAAAAAGTAAATAAAACTGGTTTGACAACTTATTGTTGGATTCACTTATCTATTCCTTTATTTATTTACACTGATTAGATATGATTGTGTGGTGAAGTACAGAAAAAAAAGTAATTTCTACAAGTTAGTTATGGCAAGAATAATAATAATAATAATAATAATAATAATAATAATAATAATGTTGGGTCATATGTTAGTACTAAATTAAAACTTGAACTTAAAAGTATATTTACCTTATATTATATAAGGATGCATTTTTACTGTTTTATCATTGTTTTAGATGTTAGGTTTAGAATCTTGATTTTTGTGAATCTTGCCTTCATTTTCTGCTCAAAATGACACATTATTGTGTATTTTGCACCAAGTATTGAGGGTTTTGTGTTTGGTTGGGTACCTCATTATCTATCTTGTGTAGATATGTTGTCTTATAGATTATACAACATTTGGCTGGTTGAAAGTGTAACAAAAAAATCTATTGTGTTAAATGTTTTTAAGTAAAGCTTATACTTTAAAAGCATGGCTGAATTCATTGTTTGAGTAAAATGTACTTGCAAAGTAAACTTAAAATAAGAAAAATTAATCAAACTCTGGTAGTCCACTTTAGACACTCTTCTACCTATCAGCAACTATATGTCAACACGCAGTTATTAGAGTATTGGTAGTCTGTCTGCTTAATATCTGTTAAGAATTTATTTTGATGCTCCCCCAATGGACATTTTACTGACTATAAGTAACTTTGCAATTGTATGTCAACTTATTCTACTTGCAAACAGTCTACTTGTTAGTAGTGTCAACTACAGTTTACTATTAAGAGTCTAATGAGAGTTAGTTGACATGTAGTTGACAATTAAATTATAGTTATTAGAATGTCTGAAAGTGGACCATTGAATTAAGTAGCCCAAACTGACCAAGTTAAATGTACATTATACTATGAGTAAATTTTGTATAACTCTGACTTTTTTCTTAGAATTGCAAGTTTATGTCTGACAATTCTGACTTTAAATCTAGCAATTGCATCTTATAAAGTCAGAATTGTGAGATATAAACTCGCAATTGCGACTTTATATCATGCAATTCTGAGAAAAAAAAGTATTTGGCCCCACTTTATATTAGGTGGCCTTAACTACTATGTACTTACATAAAAAAATAAGTACAATGTACTTACTGTGTTCATATTGTGTTGCAAAACACCTTTGCTGATATTGAGGTGGGATACGGGTAGGGTTAGGGACAGTTGTGGTGGGATGGGTAAGTTTAAGGGTAGGGTTAGGTGTAAGGGAAGTGTCAACTGTGTAATTACAAATGTAACTACAGAAATTAATTACAGATGTAATTACATGCAGGTATTTTTTTAAATGTAAGTACAATGTAAAAACATGTATGTACACAATAAGTTCAATGTATCAAATTATTAATTAAAATGTTAGTACATAGTAGTTAAGGACACCTATTATAAAGTGGGTCCGGTTCTTTTTCTTGTGAATTATGTATTACTTAATTCAATACATGTGAAATTGACTTTAACAATCTGGGTCAATTGCATTTATGACAAACATACATGCAACAAACGTGTTGTTAAAATGCCTATTGTCACCAGTTTGGTGAAGAAGCAGGAAGCTTGTCAAACTAGCATACAAGCATCTCTAGGCAGCTTTTCAAGTGCAGTGCTTATGATCAACAGCTTTATAATCATATTATTTCATCCTGCATCATTGTTTGTGTATCAAAATATGGCATCAGTAAGCCTGTCTGGCAGCACAGATCAAGGATGTGCCTGGCTCTTTTTAACTCTAGACTAGAGTGGATAAGAAAAAGAGAGAGACAAACAGTTTGACCTACAAGCGAGGAGACCAGACAATGGTGAGTTATTTATATCGAGTGGAATCCAAGTGCACATCCAAATGCACCATCTTATTGATTTTGAAATGCTTTCAAGACCCCAGCTGTCATAATGGAGTGTCCTCCCAGTGATCTCAAAGGAAGTGAATCTTTAGATATTTCCAGTGATCCTGGTAAAAGGCCGTCACTCCCACATGAAGGGCCAATACAAAATCAAGGACGGTCAGTGTCTACAAGAGAAGAGAGCGCAGTATGCAAATGGAAGGTTGGAAGTCACCCACCTTGGTAAGTGAGTTTGAAGCCCTGTCTGTTTTCGGAGTGGTCGCTGTAGAAGTGGATGATGGTTTCGTGCGTGCTGCTCAGCAGAGGGGGCGGCAGTTGGCTTCCACTGAACTGTCCAATCAGAGAGCTACTGTGGTGTGGCCCATTGCGAACCTCTAAAAAATCGTGGTTATCCTCAGAGGTGAAGTTGAGAAATTTGATGTGTGCCCCTGTGGAGTGAGAGGTCACATGTTAGACTTTCACAGTGTCAAACAGGCTGTGTGTTATGTGCATAATTTGCATAAGATATGTCTTTAAAGTGACAGGCTTTTTTAACCATTAACTCTGACAGGCCTGTACAGACCTGCTGTTTCTGCTGCTCTGAAATGCTGTTAATTGGTGAATCTCGAATCGTTTTCCACTCATGTTCATATGTGTGAAGAAAAAAAAACCTAACAATCGTGTTTGCTCAGTAATTGGGTACCTGCGAACTGTGATATTGCTAGAAAACAGAAAGAAAACTAACATATTACTAACAAACTGATCTTTATTCTACAGACTCCAAATACATTGCATGTCAGAATCTATGTAGCTATCTATCAATAAAAACATACAATACATACATTAAAGAAATGTATTCTTTTTTTTTTTAAATATGGGACCAATTTTTTTGAGACCGCAATAAAGTTCTAGTATTAAAGGTGCACTATGCAACTTTTCAGTCCGCTAGAGGGTGCCTGTTCAGAACAAAGGCGTAGTTTGATGACGCCAAGTTTAAGCGCAGCATCTTGGGACATGTGGTCTTCACCTCACAGCCGTCGGAAAACAATTGGGATAGTACTCAGGCAGAAATCACATTCATGGATGCGGTTATTAACGTTACTGTAGTATGAAGCAGTGCAGGACCGAGTGTTGAGGGAGCTAAACAAAGCCGCTGGAGCGATTGTTAATGAGATGAACAACACGAGAAGTCTGACTTTTATTATGACGGGACACAGTCGCAAGGCGCCGGCGCTATTTCCGCGTTTCAAGTCATGAGTATGAGGTAACACAGCTCTGTTTATCATATTAGATACATTTACGTGTGTTGAAAATTATGTTTTGACGTTACTCTGTGCGTTCGCTCAGCAGCTGTGACACTTGTTGCACACTGCAGTAAGAGTAAAGCATTTCTGCAAAAAAAAAAAAAAAAACAAGGGTAAAGCAGATATGACACAGTTGACAGGTGACTCCCTCAGATGCTATACTCAAACGTCCCGGCTCCTTGGTTAAAATAGCAATTTTCTCACAATCTACAAATAGTTGGAAACCCATTGGGATATTGTAAGTACTCAACTGAACAAAATATATAACACTGGCCTAGTGCTTTTTTTATATTTAACTGCAAAAATACAACATAGTGGACCTTTAAAGGGATAGTTCACCAAAAAAAATAAATTGTGTCATCATTTAGTCACCCTCATGCCGTTCCAAATCTGAACTTTGACACTTCAAAAAGTGAATAAATACTTAGTACAACATTATCTCAGTCATTTTAAAATAATGATACATTTATTTAATGAACAGATTTAATTTAGGCTTTTTCATAGTTCAAACGTGCTAGTTTTATACACGAGAGCCAATAAGGTTTGTTATTGCATGTCAAGCAAGCACTTTTGCCATATTTCATGCGCTCTATGTATGTGTTCTGATTAATATATTAATAAACGACTAAATTACACCATGATATAAAGCAACCTTTTAACGTTTCTTCAGAAGACATGCAATCAATCGATTAAAGTTGATTCATATGGATTATGTTTATTATGTCTTCGTGAAAATCTTTGCATGGTTGCATGGAGTTTCAAGGTAATGAACTAACTGTACAACCCCCACAGTGGTTTGGTCCATCACGCACCTCACCTACGCAAGTCCCGTGGGAGAGAACAAAGTTCTTCATTAGTTGAGGCTGTTAAGGCTATTATAATTAGCAATCGCAAAAAATATTATGATAACGATAAATTTTTTCATAAGTCCGATATTTTATTGATTGTTGTTTGGTAGCTTGTTCTAAGTCACTCACTACTACTAACATGGCATTAAGCCTATGTGTGAACTGATATTGGGCTAATAATATAGATCTAAGTTGGGTTTTGCTCAATGCTATTTGGAAGAAGCAAGATCATTTAATAATTATATTACCATGTGGTGAGCTCACATTTAAACAACTATTGCTTTGTGTTGTTGGCCAGATAAAATGACAGAAGAAAAAACTTAAGATAATTTCTGTCAGGACTACTATCGTCAAAGATGATTAACTATTAGCATATAGTTTGTATTGCCGGTATGGTTCTGTTCTGGGCAAGAACTCCCTGCGCATCCATGCAGCCTAGCATGGATGAGAGCAGGGAGAGAAGCAATAACCCCCCTTAGGGTAAACAAAACAGAACCAACATAATGTATTGCAGATATCATTAATGTTGATATTAAATGAACAAAATAATTCAGGAATTTAGTCTGATTCAAGAAAATATGAACACCAAATCCTGACTGGACGGGAGGAGCTGGGGATTGAGGAGGGTAAATAAGCTCTGGAGAAACGTGATAGCTGCTGATAGTACTGAAGGAGCTTATGTATGTATGCTGTGATAGACTTTGTATTCATATAGGTAGACATCAGCTGACTGTCAGCTGATGCGAGCTTGACTAACGTGATCTGCCAGAACTGACGCTTTGCTGGATTTTTCAGTGCACCACATATATCGCCACACATATCATGCTTTCACACAGGCAGCGTTTGTTGCGCGCAGCTAAACCGCGGCTTGTGTAATGCAAATACAGACAAATATCGTCCATTCTGTCACCTTTTCTAGCGTTCTCCTCCGATTCCTGTCACTTCATGCTAAGATTTATGACAAAAATAGACTCAACGCCGAAACGATCGCGGCACTGCTGCTTCTGTTCTGGTCCTGCACCGCTGCCTCTGCGTGCGGTGTGAATGCTCTAATCTGTTAACATGGGCGCTGGAAGAAATACGCGCTATTTACACTCTGCTAATGCATGACGTGTGAAACCGGCCTTAGATTAAATTTACACCAATGCTGCCAATATGCATTATTGGTATACCATCCCTTAAATGTTCCACTTCAAGATACTGTTGACTGGTAAAAAAGAAACAGGTTGTGGATGTTTGTAAATTTTTTTATTTATTGTTATTTCTTTTTTTTCTTTTTTTTTTTACTTATTTACTTCATATGTGAATTTGTTTTAGAATATTCCTTAAAAAGCTTAGATTTTCTTCAGTAAATTCTGAGTCCAGGTGTTGATGGCTTTCAGTGTTTTGGGGGGTGTGAGGTGCAATTTAAAATCTCCCTTCAAACAGTCAGCCTTGACTACACCAGATCTGCTTATTTCTGGTCACTGAAATTCATCAACGTGTGGCTCCAAGCCGAGGAAACAGCACGGGGAATACTCCAGTGTGAAATTTTACAATTACGCACCATTAACTTCACTGAATCTTCAACAATTATTCGGTCTTTGTCTCCAACTAGATGATTTGAACTTAATATTTGTTGGTTGGATGATACGACAATAAAAGAATCAAACAAGTCAGTCGTTTTCACTGAAAGCATGCGTCGCTCTGAGACGCCTAGGGCAGCTCTTTTAAAGATTAGCTTTATTGTCATTCTGATGCGGTGCTGCTATCCCCTAACTGCACTTAACTCTACCTATTCAGACTGCCCTAAAAGCTATAATCAGCACCCACAAAGCCATCTGTGTGTCTTATTCAAATGATTGTAGCCTGTTAACAGTGAAAGCTAATGCATTTTTGCTACACAGCACAAACATGATGGTTCTTGTTCTTGTTTGTGCAGCGGCTGCTTGATAAGGCAGAAAATTGCTTTTGGATATCTCAATGTTACATTGTTTTCTTCCAAGTTAGAGGGGGTCTAAGAAGAAATAGTTGTGCTCCAGGATAAGTGTGAATGGCTTTTTTTAAATTACATGCAATTACCTTGTTAACATCTGGAATGGTTCCTTTGTTCTCAACTCATTTGAACTGTGAGGCGGGAGAGAGCAAATGGGCTACGACTAAATGACTTCATAAAGTTGCATCGACTGCCAAAGTCTTGAACAACATCTTAAAAGTTCAAATAAATGAAACCAAATAACACTCGTGTCAAGTGTCAGAATGTCAAATGGAAAGGAAGTATCACTTTGCAACTGTCGGCATTCAGCACGATGCTGTCTGCTTTTTGGGTAAATACCAGATGAGTCTGTTCATATGCAAATAGTCTGCTCTGTCAATGGGTGTCATTCATGAAATACAAGTGAATTTCTATGGGAAACATTTGAAAAAAACCTTCTTACTCAATTGACTCATTCAATTCAAAGCCTTTGTTCCATCAATGAGTAAACAAACTCATGAACACTGTCAAAATAAATTGTGTGGGAGCAAGTTTTAATCAAATATTGACATTTTAACTATTATTTCCTGACAAAACAAAGACATCAAATATTATGTAGGCTCTATTTAATGAAGTCTCTGATGATTACCCCACAGATAATTTTTTATAGCATGTTAAAATTGCCACTTATTGGGGGTGAGCAAAAACACACAGTTGTGTGTGTGTATCCCTTTAAATGCAAATGAGCTGGTGCCTCTGGCCCACTTCCAAGAAGAGGGTGGAGCTTTAAGAGCTTTTGCTCTGGTGTCAGGAAAATCTCATCTCACGGAATGGAAATGTCAGAACAGAAACTCTCAGTAGCCGTGTTCAGTTTGAACCGGAGTTGGACAATGATGCCTACAGAGCCAGAGAATATATGCTGGATGGAGATAGAACAGGTATAGTCTAGTTTAATTAAGGTTATAGCTTATGTTGTCATCTTACTGTTATCCACTATTAGTACAACCTTTTTGTAGTGGACCCCGTCCAAACAATGGCCAAAACTTTACTGATGAGTTTTATGAAGTTTGTTGTACTTCACACAAAAGATGAAGCACCCGTTTCACTCCAGAAAATCAATGTAAGAGCTGAATAAAAAACAGTACAAGAAGTGCGCATTAAAGTCTTATTCATGAACTCTTTCTCTCCCTTGCATTATTATCAACATATACAGCAAATTACACAAAAACACTCATTACAACAACAGGAAACAAATATACACAGACCTTTTTGGTGGGTGCTTAATAAACTGTTAAACTTTATATCTGTAAAACAACTCAGATGAACTGTAATAAAGTGTGCGCATTCCTTTTATTACTGCTGTGACCAGTATCGCTCTGGAGACTGTAAGCTAGATCACGAACAGCTGGTACAGATCCATCCTTGAATAACAACTTTTTAGCAAAACCTGCCATGTATTGTCCCTTGTTCACAAAGCAGTCTGGAGTGAATAGATTTGCGTAGACATAAACTAATTTAGGTATATTTTGGGGCGCATTACCTTCAAAAATAAAACTAATCCACTGCGTCCGACTCCTCAGTGGCTCAGATGTTGGGAGGAAATTAAGACTCTCATGTTCACTCTTACAACCAACAACAGCGGGATTGCTTATGAGACATTGCTGTCGCTACAGCTGCTCGAGCATGGAGAAAATGGGGGAGTGTACAACTCGCTGAGGGCCGAAACTATGGTAATGCAGGCCTGTCAGTCAGCAGCCATGGGTCGGGGCCTAAGCAGTATGACGTCATACTGCTCAGAGAATCCAAATGGCACGTCTAATGAAACTGCTTTGGTTTAATGAGGATTTAAAAAAAAAAAAGGAGTGGGTGGATTTTTATCATTGTAGGGTGATTGTGTTTACACACTGCCAACACACATATATGTCCAAACAGCATGCAGTAGTGGATTTAGCATAATGGGTGCCCTTTTAAAAAAATCTCTAACTTTTTTATTTAACTAGTTAAAATCAGACTTTCCTGGAGAAAAAATAAATAAAAAATACAGATTTTTATGCTATTGAAAAAATATTAAGTCAACATGAAATTCTGTACACAGAGGACAAGGTTTTGGAGAATGGACGGGTGTATCAAATGCTGTTTTCAATCCATTTTACCTACCATTACTACTGTAAGTAATACATTTCTGAGTGAAACGAGACAAACAAAGCATTGGAATTGACTGAGATTAAAAAAGAGAGGATTTCATCCAAAAATGTAACTACTTTTTTTTCACTTTGATGAAGAATTGTGACAATTATAAGTGTATTACTTGCTCACAATAAGACCATGAAAGTTCATTAAGAAAATAAAAATTGGCAATTTTATTTTCATTCAATCATAAAATTTCGCTATTAGGGATGTAATAAATACATTGTATATTAATATATCACAATATAAAAATGTGACGATATGTATCACTGATGTAAATGTTATGATTGCGATATACATTCACCTAAAGGATTATTAGGAACACCTGTTCAATTTCTCATTAATGCAATTATCTCATCAACCAATCACATGACAGTTGCTTCATTGCATGTAGGGGTGTGGTCCTGGTCAAGACAATCTCCTGAACTCCAAACTGATTGTCAGAATGGGAAAGAAAGGTGATTTAAGTAATTTTGAGCGTGGCATGGTTGTTGGTGCCAGACGGGCTGGTCTAAGTATTTCACAATCTGCTGAGTTACTGGGATTTTAACGCACAACCATTTCTAGGGTTTAAAAAGAATGGTGTGAAAAGGGAAAAACATCCAGTATGCAGCAGTCCTGTGGGCGAAAATGCCTTGTTGATGCTAGATGTCAGAGGAGAATGGGATGACTGATTCAAGCTGATAGAAGAGCAACTTTGCCTGAAATAACCACTCATTACAACCGAGGCATGGAGCAAAGCATTTGTGAAGCCACAACACGCACAACCTTGAGACGGATGGGCTACAACAGCAGAAGACCCTACCGGGTACCACTCATCTCCACTACAAATAGGAAAAAGAGGCTACAATTGGCACAAGCTCACCACAATTGGACAGTTGAAGACTGGAAAAATATTGCCTGGTCTGATGAGTCTCGATATCTGTTGAGACATTCAGATGGTAGAGTCAGAATTTGGCGTAAACAGAATGAGAACATGGATCCATCATGCCTTGTTACCACTGTGCAGGCTGGTGGTGGTGGTGGTGTAATGTGTGGGGGGATGTTTTCTTGGCACACTTTAGGCCCTTTAGTGCCAATTGGGCATCGTTTAAATGCCACGGCCTACCTGAGCATTGTTTCTGACCATGTCCATCCCTTTATGACCACCATGTACCCATCCTCTGATGGCTACTTCCAGCAGGATAATGCACCATGTCACAAAGCTTGAAGCATTTCAAATTAGTTTCTTGAACCTGACAATGAGTTCACTGTACTAAAATGGCCCCCACAGTCTCCAGATCTCAACCAATAGAGCATCTTTGGGATGTGGTGGAACGAGAGCTTCGTGCACTGGATGTGCATCCCACAAATCTCCATCAACTGCAAGATGCTATCCTATCAATATGGGCCAACATTTCTAAAGAATGCTTTCAGCACCTTGTTGAATCAATGCCACGTAGAATTAAGGCAGTTCTGAAGGCAAAAGGGGGTCAATCACAGTATTAGTATGGTGTTCCTAATAATCCTTTAGGTGAGTGTAGAATAAGTTTTACCCAAAGCTCAGGTTACTGTATTTATAAGGTAAACTTCACTCAAAAATGTAAATTGTACTCACCCTCATGTTGTTTCAAACCTATACGATTTTCATTTCACTTCAAAACATAAATTAGATAGTTTTAAGATATTTTTTCTAGAAACAAGAGACCGATTTCTGTACCTCCATTTTAAGTCCATTCCTCTCAAACTTAAAAGATCCTAAAAAGTCATAAAGGCATCGTAAAAATAATAATTAGAGCAGCCTTATCTAAATCCAAGTCTTCTGAAGAGACACAGTGGCTTTACATGATAAACAGATTTATGGCGACGCACATATTATAGTAGCCTACCAGAAAAAAAAAATGCTTGTATGACGTGGTAAAACAACATTAGAGTAAGTAAATGCAGAACTAACCACATTTACAGTTTGGGAATAGTCATTTTAACACACTTTCTTGCGATTAGAACTGTGATTGATTGCATTGATCATCTGAAACGCATGCATTGCCGGAACGGTGCTCCTCAGACTGAAAGCATCATTATCAATATCATTTAAATCACCATATCACATTTAGTTTTAGTAGTATGATTATTCAAAGCATTTTAGATAGTTTATTCTTATATGTATAGTGCATTAATAGCAGGAGATGCGGAACATAGCAAGGGACGAAGGGATGCTGGTAGGTCACATGATAACAACACATGATTACATTCATACTACACTATATACTATATAATACTATATACAACTTCTTTTTTTTAACGGTTGTGAAGTTCACTCAAATTCAAATGTAGTATGTTCATGTGTGCGTGGCACGAGTAAGGCATGAAAAAAACAAAAAAAACATTTATGGAGTTTCAGTGACATTACTATATATAATGTAGAATTTGTGTGTCCTGATACTATAATTACAATATTATTTAAAGCTGCTGTCCTTAACTTTTTTTGTGTTCAAGATTTACAAAAATATATTTAATGAGAATGTACAACATGAATCCATTTTCCAAACCGTGTTTTTGTCTTACCCTGAATCATTATTGTACACTTATAATAAATGTTTATATTGGGACTATTTCAGACTGGTCTGGTAGGAACCGCGGCGGAGGAGCACAGTCCCTGCGTGTCTCGCCATAGACATAAACAGAGAGAAATAGCTACAGCTGTAATGTTCTTCCACAAGATGCATGTAGTTCTGTTTATTAAGCACTAGAGCGCAAAAAGTTACAGACAGCAGCTTTAAATAATAGTAAAAAAAATCTAATTAAAAACCATCTTTTCTTTATTTTGTCTTAAAATATTGCGATATACAACATATCGCCATGGTATTGAATCGTGACAATCGTGAAGTGTATCATTACACCCCTATTCGCTATACAAGTTAGTTTCCCCTCAATGCTGGTCACAATGTACCGGCACACTGCAGTCTACAAAAAGGACAAAACTTTGTGAGAGAAACCATTTAAAGTTATAATCTCCAGACAGATGATTCAGTAGCAGCTTTCGGCACACTCACCGTATCCGATGGGAAGCACGATTCTCCAGGTGCAGTCCAAGTTTCCAGGGTAGTTCCCCGGGAAACCCGGGCTCAGGATCACATTGCTCATGTCGTACAGACTCCCGCCGCACTTCGCTAAAAAGACACAAGGAGACATAAAAGAGAATGCCAAAGGTGTTTGAAAATGAAAAAATATGAAAAAGGCATATGGCTAAGAAAATGTGCCATCTGATTAGAATGGAAAGACATACCAATACAGAGTGGAGGAGGGTAATTCCAGCGACGCACGGTTCCAGGCATACACGTTATGTGAGAATGTCCCTGGAAAGCATAAGATAACCCACGTGATACACTTTTCTACCGGTGTGGAGGTTAGGCGTACTGTATTTGTGTGTCAGGGTTGTGGAAAAGCAGCACCATACCTGAAGCACGTATCCCGGCTCACAGCTGAATGACACAACCTCATTCACCATGTACCTGTCGCCATTCTTGATGCCATTGGCTGGGATCACAGGTTCCGGGCAGGTAGTCAGTCCCACAGCTAAATGGATGAGAGAAGGCATCGAGATACAGAATCAGCATATTACACAACGCCTCTCAAAAATGGATCAAATTATAGTGTCAGGTATTCCCAATCATTTGAACGCATGTGCTCATTGTAATTTTATGCTGTCTTTTATCCACTCGATTTCAGTGCGTAAATTCTGTACCATAATAGACTGCAAGATGTTGCCATGGCAACGGCTGTGGTGTGGTTCATGAGAGCGTGCTTTCTGCATTTCTCTTGTTGAGATATGCCACACGACGGGTGGCTTTGTCACAGTGGTGTGGTTTTTTCTGTGTTTTTGCAAACATCACTCATTGAGTGTTCGTTTGTGATAAAGTTACACTGCATAAATATGTCTACAAACACAAGAAGATGAAAAGAGAAAATTGCTTTTGTGATGTATGATGGTCACTGCAACTCAGTTATAATAATACATTTATAACAAAACATTAGGAGACAAAGTCAATTAGATCTGAAGGCAAGATGATGTTTCATTGTCAGGCACCGTAATGCTAAAGCAGAATTTCTGTGTTATTTTAGTATCATTCAGATACTATTATAGTTTGTATTAATAATTTGAATTATTTTTATTTGTATATTTTCCCATTTGCATATTAATTGTTTTAATATGTCTATATAGTTATTAATTTTTAATTCAGTTTTAGATGTCTTAGTACATCACGTTGAGAAAATTTGCCTTGGTAACTAGCTAGTATTTGATTTTATTTCAAGTAACAAAACTTTTTTTTATGGTTTTAGTTTTAGTTAACTACAATGACCTTGCTGTGGCGTCTCTCAGAGAATGTACTATGAAACTGGGCAGGGAAAGAGCTTATGTTCTAAGAGCTGAGCCAAAGATGACAGCTCAAAGCTGATAGCGATGTGGCAAATTGAAGCGGTTTGCCAAGACCTTTTCTCTCTCACATTTCATCTTTATTCATAGCCCTCCAGTACATCAGAGTCAACATGATTCTTAAAATTTCAACAAAGCTAATGTTGCAGCATATATTAATCTGAGTGGTGTGTGGTGGCCCTCTGAAATGAAAAGGAAAAGTCTCTCTGAGCATTGGAGTGTTTTTTTTTCTTCATTTTTTTCATTCAGTAAATAAATTCTGTTCCAGTTCCATTTGGTGAAGTCAAAAGGAACCGCATTTACCTTACACTAACAACAAGAAAATAATAACATTTTCTATAAATAGTATTTTCACTTGACATCAAAGTATGAATTTGAAGCTTTACTGACTGCAGAAACTACTGTGGGTTTTATTATTATTCATATTATTTAGTACATAACAGAAAATATGATTCATAAAAAAGACATCACAATAAACAGTAAGGTCTTTCAAAGTTGTCTTTAATTATGGTAAACTAAATTAAACATTGACTATCAAAATGTTATTACTTTTAAGTGAAAAATCTACTTTTATTTTTCATATTATAGCTAGAGAGTTCAAAATGTAAAAGACAAAAAGTAAAATATATTGATTAAGTATTTTTTTTTAAATAATATATTTAATTATATTTTCACTTTGTATGATTGTATTTCAGAAAATAGATATTAAATCAAGTAATATTACATCAAAATGTAAGGTTTGAATCAAAGATCAAATGAATCACCGTGGCAACAAATAAGTGGCGGGAAAACTTAACAAAGGAACACATGACTGAAAATAAACTAAAATCAAAATAACTGAATGTTCGTGACAAATACTACTATTACTACTAATACAAAAAAACATAGTATGTTTGTATACATAGAATACAAAGTATGTGGAGTACAGTGGTGGTCATAAGTATTGGCACCCCTGGTAAATATGATCAAAGATGACTGTTAAAATAAATCTGAATTGTTTATCCTTTTAATCTATAATTCAAAAAAATCACACAAATCGAACCTTTCATTGACGTAAAATAATGGAAAGTTGGGGAAATCACATTATGAAATAAATACATTTCTCCAAAACACGTTGGCCACAATTATTGGCACCCCTAAAAAAAATGTATGAGCAAAATATCTATGAAGTTTATTCCCATTAATATTTACATTTTTTTAGCACCCCAGGGTGACTGGGAACATGAAATTGTCTGGCTATACGTCTTGTTTTCATAAGTATAAATATCAGGAAACACAAAGGCCAAATTCCCTTAATCATTCATCACAACGAGTAAAACCAAAGAATATACACTGCAAAAAATGTTTTTCTTACTTAGTAATTTTTTCTTGTTTCCAGTCCACATATCTACAAATTCTTAAATCAAGATTCATTTACTAGATAAGTAAAGAAAAAAAATCTTATTTCTGATTGAAATCTTGTTTCTTGTTTCTGTCCCAAACAGAAATAAGATTATTTTTCTCACCCCATTGGCAGATAATTTTGCTTGTTTTAAGCAAAAACTCACTTCATTTTGATTTTATTTTAACAAAAAACAAGAACAAATATCTTGTCACTGTACTTATCTAGTAAATGAATCTTAATTTAAGAATTTGTAGATATTTGGACTGGAAACAAGAAAAAATTAATAAGTAAGAAGAGCATTTTTTTGCAGTGTATTTCTAATATGCAGCAAAAGATTGTTGAGCTTCACACAATAGAAAGTGGCTGTAGGAAAATAGCTAAAGCATTGAAAATCCCCATTTCCACCATCAGGGCAATAATTAAAAAGTTCCAACTAAAGATCAATAATTAAGAATTTCCAACTAAACAGATCAACTAAAGATGTTATGAATCTGACTGGAAGAGGACGTGTGTCTATATTGTCTTAATGCACGTCAAGGAGGAACGTTTGAGTGGACAATGACTCTCCAAGGATCACAGATGGAGAATCGAAGAGATTAGTCGAGTTTGGGGTCAGAAAGACAAAAAAAAAAAAAAAAAACTACATCACCACATGTTGTTTGGGAGGGTTTCAAGAAAAAAATCCTTCTTGCTCATCCAGAAACAAACTCCAGCATATTCAGTTGTCAGACATGACTGGGAATTCAAAAGGGACCAGGTTCTGTGGTCAGATGAAACTATAAAAAGAGCTTTTTGGCAGCAAACTGACCAGATGGGTTTGGTGCAAACAGGGATAAAAAGTACCCATGCCCACGGCTAAAAATACAGCTGGATGTTGTGGGCCTATTTTTTTTTGCTGGAGGTCCTGGACATCTTGTTCACATACATGATATCATGGATTCTAGCAAATACCAACAGATAAAAAAATCAAAACCTGATGACTAGAAATCTAATAATAGGCCGTGGTTGGATCTTCCATCAGGGCAATGGTCTAAAACAAACATCAAAATCAGCACACAAATAAAAGCTTCTGCCATACCATCCCAGTCCCCTGATCTGAACCCTACAGAGAATGAGTGGGCTGATCTGAAGAGAAGATCTGGTAATCTAAAGGATCTGGAGAGGTTCTGTACGGAGGAATGGTCTCTGATCTCTTGTCAGATGTTCTCCAAACTCATCAGGCATTATAAGAGAAGACTCAGAGCTGTTATCTTGGCAAAAGGAGGTTACAAAAAGTATTAAATAAAAGGGAGCAAATAATTATGATCAAAGTGTTTTGGAGAAAAGTATTTATTTCATAATATGATTTTCCCCTTGACTTTCTTTCTTTTACTTCTATGAAAGGTTAGGTTTTATTTTGTTGAATGATAGATCAAAGGGATAAACAATGCAGATTAATTTTTACAGCCATCTCTGATCATATTTACCAGGGGTGCCAATAATTCTGACCTTCACTGTATTTTTTGTTTGTTACTAGTAACTGTTGGTCAACT
This sequence comes from Gobiocypris rarus, assembly GCA_023029165.1. Lineage (NCBI taxonomy): Eukaryota > Metazoa > Chordata > Actinopteri > Cypriniformes > Gobionidae > Gobiocypris > Gobiocypris rarus. Next base: position 9,191,124 of record CM040927.1, read on the forward strand.
TTTATTATTAATCGTTTATTAAGACTATTAGTCATTACATCCCTCAAAAAAACATTGCAAATGTCACCATTAAAGGTGCGGCTTAATTAGACTGAGACGTCATTAAAAATTCAGTTCACTCACATATCATAATTTCAAGTAACTTCAGTTTCATTTGTGATGATGTTTCTGTGGTTGAGCTGTAAGTGATGTAATTATCGGTTCAGCCTATTCAGTTTCTCACATGACATTCACAGAAATTATCGGATACTATCACCTTGACAGAGTCATCGGCCAATCATAATCATAGTTCAGCTGAAGCTCTGCTTCTTCTCCTGTGACTTTCACCTGTGTTGTGCTGTTACCGAACACATTCATGCTTCCAAAGCTCAGTGAGAACGTGATGACCTTAAGAAAAGATGATGATTTTACATCTGCTGGTGTTGCTGTTACACATAGTTTGATGCTTTTTACTTTTGCTTTATCTCTGTACAGTTATTTTCTCATTTGTTTTTTGGAAGATACACTTGCCTAGCCTGGCGTGGCCATATTCAATTCTAGTCAATTCGAGTCTGGTACCACTCCATTGAGCTTTGATTATGGGGCGTGTTTCAACCGAGCCAGGAAAGACCTCAATTGGACAGACCCACAACCAATCAGAGCAACGGAGCGGCGGGTAAGGTTAGTTGTCAAATGTCAACAGAACTCAACTGCACTGTGTTGTCAAGTCCGTGTTTTTCTCAATCTCCGCGGGTTGAAGCGACCCCAATTATGTGATTTTATAAACCCAGGAATGCAAATTTTAGCAGGCAACCGTGCCAAAATAACATATTTTGCCAACCAAACGCAATTTTTTTTCTGAGATCCCCCCGGAAAGTTATTGTTTTGGGCTATAGTTTTGAGTAGCAACTGTGCGCGACATTGCAAAAAAACTTGGCAACCCTGTCTGCACGCGCGCTGGATTAAGTAACGTTACAAGAAAAAGATGAGTGTAAACTATCTTTGCCAGTGTTGTAAAAAAATTTTTTAAGGATACATTTAAGAGTACTTACAAACACGATCATCGTTTCAGAGAAATAGTGAAGGTGAATGCATATACGAACAAGTTCTCCGTTTAGGATAAGAGCAAATTCAACCCAAAGCCCCTTAGATGACGTGGATGTCCATCATCGTCTAAAGCCCGCCCTGACAATTTCATTGGTCTGAACAGTTTCTGTTCAGGCATAATAACTCCTCTATGGATCGAGGCCAGACCGAATTGCCCGAGCAAAACATTTTGTGGGTGTGGCTAAATTCGGCTGGCATCCAGGCTAACACTTGCCAGCTTTTCCTCCGCAGAAATAAAAAATGCCCCTGATTAATCAACTGGAACACATAGAGTAAACGAAGAAAGAGCACAGAAGGGAAAAGGAGTCAAACAAAGAAAGAGAAGAGAAGCTTATCTGAGGTCAGCCCAGGGTCAACATGCCTCTAACTCCTAGAAACTCCATTGCACTTATCTGTTTACTAACCAGAGAGATCCAGATAAGATATTATCTGTATTTACTGAGGATTCTTACACTGTATAAAATCAGTAACAGTTTTTAATGCTGCTTCTGATGAAGTTGAATCAGTTTGGCTTTGCAACATCAACATCAACATGACATGACATGACATGACATGACATCAATCTATCTATCTATCTGTCAGTCTGTCTGTCTGTCTGTCTGTCTGTCTGTCTGTCTGTCTATCTATCTATCTATCTATCTATCATCTATCTATTTTGTGACAAGTCACGTGTAACATTACTGCAGCCAGTGCATCCTAAACTGCCCTTTCACAGGCGAGAGAAAGAAACATGGATAAATTGGGCTGTCCCACTGTGAACACTGCCCTCAGAAACGGACAAATGGGACATGCAGAAATTGAATTGGTATGGTGGTTTATATGAGGCTTGGTTTGAGCACACTAAAGGTCACAGTCTGAAAGGCTTTAACACACACACACACACACACACACACACACACACACACACACACACACACACACACACACACACACACACACATACGTCTGGTTTACTATCTTTGTGGACATAATGGTTTTTTTATACTGTGCAAACTGCATATTCTATTCCCTTACAGGCTTACACTAACCTTACACCTAAACCTTCCCATCACACAAAACTATATGCATTAAAAAAAAAAAAAAAAAAATTCTGTATAATTTATACACTTCTTTCCTCATGGGGACCTCATTTTAGGTCCCCACGGTGACTTGGGTCCCAATGAGTCCGTGTGCATTCAGGTTGAAGTCTCCACTGGGGGAAAAAATACTTTGTCTCTAAAATTCAATACAACAGCACTCTTGCTCATTTGACATTGCTTAAATATTTTCCATAAATGAAAACATTTGTAATATAATAGCTATATCGCTTATATAATAACTTTGGTTTGGGAATTGATTGAGTTTGATTAATGTAGTCATTTAGACAATAGATACATAGAATACAAATTACAATGAGATGTTGCACGCAAAATGTGGGAAACAGCTAAAAATTTAAATTTTGGACATTAAAGGTAGTTAATAAAAACAGTTTTTTAATACACCAAAATTCATTTTACTTAACAGATCATGTCAAATAATATTAATTTTGAATTGTTGGACAAAGTCAAGATCAAGACCACTGAGGTGGGGCATGCCAAAACTACCATAGATACACAAATAAGCAGAAATGCAAAACTACTAGATCCATGAACTTATAACTTTAACAGTTATATTTTAGTTCAGAATCTTAAGTTGTAAATTATTGTTAATTATTCATAGCTTTCCATACAAAAGTGATAACTCATCTACAAGACTAATTTCATACTTTAGCATATTATCTGAGAACAGCAAAGGGTCTAAGCTGTCACTTTATTGATTGTTAAACCCTCAGCCCTGCTGTTCTGTTAATAAGAAAATTATCAATTTCTTTGAAAGGAAAACTTTAATCATGTCAAAACATTCAGCATATGCTACTTGCTTTGATATTTGTTATCTACACTCCCCCCCAAAAAATAAGGTGGTATCCGAAACCATAGTGGACTTTATCGAGTGCACTCATTCAATCCCATAATGCAGTGCAATAACTAGTGTACAACTGATGTACACTCAGTGGCTAGAAAATACCCATAAGGCACTGTGAGGGTCACACTGAATGAATTCCTTGCCCGTAATGAATTGCGGCGCCTGCAGCTGAATCATCCATCCATCCATTTTCCAAACCGCTGGTCCAATGTGGCTACATTGTAATATCATATATAAATTATAATTATAATTAATTGTTTGTTTAAGGTGTATACATGCTAGGTTCTATTTCGAGCACAGCCATTCAGTTCAGTTATTTGAGGTCTCTATTAAAGCTAATGTTCTGATGATCTGATTCAGGTGTTTTAAATAAGGAAAACTAATGATCTAATGCAGTGAAATTTAAGTGTGCTGTTGTCCAAATACATTATGAGGCCACTGTAGATGGCATCAGCAAAGATAAATAAATAAATAAATAAATAAATAAATAAAAATGTATGACTGAAAATATACTTAGAACACAGTTTTTAGATTTTTTTATGAACCATGTAAGGTTGAACTGGATTCCCATTGTTTTCCAATTTTCTTCGTGCTGGTATTGGCAAACACAAACGCTGCAGCCAAGCAAATAATGAGAGCTGGGGTGCACAGTCTTCTGCTTTTACCTGGCAGCAGAGCAGTGAGAAAAGAAAGAAATACGGCTCAATGTGTGTACATGTGTGTGTTCGTGTCCCTGCCATGTGTGTGTTTGGCGGTGAAATATAGCGGCGAGTCTTGCTCTGGACTGTTATCAAGGGCAGAGGGTTCAGGATAATGAAAGCACCATAGTGACATGTTCTATACTCACTTTTGTACTCAAGGTGAAATCCAGCCGCGACGACACTGATATCTGTATGGAAGTGCAGGTAAAGCTGGTTGGAGGTGCTGTTCAACAAGGCCGGAGCTGTTGTACCTGGAAGATAAGACCAGAGAGGGGTCGGAGCAGGAAAAAAGCTGGAGTTATCATACACATGGACATTGTGTTCTCGTTCCAGTGCGCACACACACACACACACACACACACACACACACACACACACACACACACACACACACACACACACACACACACACACACACACACACACACACACACACACACACACACACACACTAACTAAATGATGAGAGTGTGCACACAGAAACAAAAGGGCAAAAGGAGGTAAGCAGCTGTTAATCACGGCAGGCGGATCGCTCTCGTTAAAAGACTCGCTCGTTTTGGACATCAGCCAAATGAAACGGAGTCAAGTAAAAAGGGACGGCAAAAAGGAAATGTTTGACAGGCATTAGTCATTGAAGTGTGTCGCTATCCTTCCGAGCTCTCATGGGGGTCTTTCATCACAGCTCAGAGGAAAGAGTCACTTATCATCTGACTAAAAAGCAAAACCGCTACTGCCACTCTGGATTCAAAGCAGAGGAGAAAATTCCTTTTGCTTATACATATATGGACAGAACTAATATAGAGTGTAACATCTTTAATATGTGGAGAAAATGTCATGAATACTACATAACATTCTTAAAGAACATGAAACAGTGCTGCAGTGCAACTTCCATAATCTGACATATTTCAGAGTGAAAAGGGAGAGAAAATCTGTTGGCCGGGACTTGATTTTATAATTCAGGAATTGGTTTGATCACAATAAATGGCCGTTGTGTACCAGTCAGGTAATTGGAGGGGTAGATCAGGTTATTACAGTGAACCAATGAAAGACCAGAAATGTGACATTTTCTATCATTTTATACCGTTATACTTTTTAATAATACTTTTTATAGTAAATGTTTATTTGCACCAAAATATCATTAGTTAATTTTGCTCTACCCAACAGACTGTTTTTGCTACTGAATCATTAAAAAATTCCTGCCAAGTCACAGAAAACTGAACAGGCACTGATAAGTAAATGTGGGCGGACATGTGTTAAAGAAATGTTCTGGGTTCAATACAAGTTGTGCTCCACTGACATGTGGCCTGATATCAATTACCACAGAAATAATTGAATCACCCCTCAGTTTGTAAGAACAAAGCGTTGCATATACAGCAATGCTTCTACAGTTGCAGAGTAAATGTTATTTATGGTATAAAAAGATGGACAACTGTATCTCACAACAACATGATAATAAATAAAGTAGAAAACAGAAATAGAAAAAAAAAGAAATGGATCTGCGATGTATCACATCAGAATCCAACATCTCAGGTTCCCTCAGGCTTTCCAGCTTCTTTTCTCATTTGAGCTTATTTGCCTTCACCCATATTCATTTAATCTCTGTATTGGAATGAAGGTACAATTCAAATAGTGTGTAAAAGTAAATAAGGCCGGAGTAAACAAGTCAACGAATACTGCTTATAGTATTCAGTATACTTAGTATGCCGTCGTACAGCAATGAATGCTTAAATAAACACACATAGCCATGGCATGCTCTTAGATATGGAAGCCTGGTTCCATCACAGAATTAAAAAAAAGGTGCACCATAAAAATGTATATGTTCAATAAGTTATAAAAACACATGTTTATTTATAACATAATTATGTATCTATGTAATATATTAATATATGTATTGATTTTATTACAGATAATAATCTAGATGTGCTGTGATTGGCAGAAACCTGGCTAAAACCTGACGACTACATTACTTTAAATGAGTCCACCCCCCCAAGATTATAGTTATAAACACGAGCCGCGTCTGAAAGGTAAAGAGGGAGGGGTGCTGCCCACTGTATACAGGCCACCACGGCACCATTCAGACTTTATCAAAGAATTTGCTGATTTTCTTTACTTTGTTAGTACTGGCACCAGATAAAGTCCTAATTGTTGGTGATTTTAATATCCATGTAGACAATGAAAAAGACACATTGGGATTGGCATTTAGAGACATTCTAAACTCTATTGGAGTTAATCAACACGTGTCAGGACCTACTCATCGCCATAATCATACTCTAGACCTAATATTGTCACATGGAATAAATGTTGATACCATTGAAATTCTGCAGCAGAGCGATGACATCTCCGATCATTACCTAGTATCATGTATACTTAATTTAGCTAAGGGTGAAAAGCTGTCCCCTCACTTTAAACATGGCAGGACTATCACTGCCGCCACTAAAGATTGCTTTGTAAATAACCTTCTTCATCCGTTTCATCTCCCCAGCATCCCAGATAGCCAAGAGGAACTCAATTTTGCAACAGAAACAAAACTAGAGGTCTTTCGTAATTCGTGGAAAGAGAGCATGATTGCTAACAGAAAGGCTGTAGAGATCTGCTAGATCTGCTTATTCCTTGACTCTCTTAGAAGAAAACAAACACAACCCTAGGTATTTATTTGATACAGTGGCAAAACTAACCAAACATAAAGTTTCAGATACTGATGGTTGTAAACAGCACAGCAGTAATGACTTCATGAAATTCTTTACATGTAAGATTGATAATATTAGGACGAAAATTATAACCATGCTGCCGTCTACTACAGTATCACATCAAACAGAGCATTGTACTGTCACTGAGGAAAAATTTAACTCATTCTGCTATAGGAGAGGAAGAATTGGCTAAACTCATTAAATCACCAAAATCAACACCATGTATGCTCGACCCTATACCAACTAGGCTATTAAAAGAGATGCTACCAGATGTCATAGATCCTCTTCTTAATATAATTAATTCATCTTTGTCATTAGGACATGTAAGGGAAACATTTAAGTTAGCTATTATCAAAACCTCAACTTGATCCTACAGAATTAATCAATTACAGGCCAATCTCAAATCTACCCTTTCTGTCAAAAATACTAGAAAAGGCCGTGTCTTCACAATTGTGCTCCTTTTTAAAAAGAAAAGGTATCTGTGAGGATTTCCGTATCATCGATTTAGACCGTATCATAGTACTGAGACTGCTCTCATCAGTTACAAATGATTTTATCTTATCATCTGATTGTGGTTTTATCTGTCTATTAGTGTTACTCGATCTTAGCACTGCATTCAATACTATCGACCACAAAATTCTTTTGAATAGACTCAAGAATTATGTTGGCATTAGTGGCACTGCATTGGCATGGTTTAAATCATATTTATCTGACCGTTATCAGTTTGTAGAAGTAAATGAAGAGATGTCACACCAATCACAAGTTCAGTATGGAGTACCACAGGGCTCAGTGCTAGGACCGTTGCTCTTCACCCTGTACATGGTACCACTGGAAGATATCATGAGGAAGCATAAGTATAACGGAATCCATAGATGATATAAAAAATGAATTCAGGAAAAAAAAAAAAAATTAATTATTGGACAAAAAAACTCTGTAAAACTAGAATACTGTCTAACACATGATGGCTGCTCTGTCAAGCCCCCGTCATCAGTAAAGAACCTGGGTGTGCTCTTTGATACCAATCTTTAATTTGAAGCCCACATTTCTAGCATCTAAATTTCTAAATTTAAAAATATATCTAAATTAAGGTACATGCTTTCAATGCAAAATGCTGAACAGTTCATGACCTCAAGGCTAGATTATTGTAATGCTCTACTGGGTGGTTGCCCTGCTCGCTTAATAAACATACTCCAGCTGGTCCTAAAAAGCAGCTCGTGTTCATACTAGAACCAGGAAGTACGATCACATTAGCCCAGTTCTGTCAACACTGCATTGGCTCCCTATTAAACATTGTATAAATTTTAAATCTTGCTTATTACTTACAAAGCACTAAATGGTTTAGCTCCCCAGTAACTGAGCAAACTCTTAACGCATTGTACTCCATCACGTCTATTGCGGTCTCAAAACTCTGGCCAGTTGATAATACCTAGAATATCAAAATCAACTGCAGGTGGTCAATCCTTTTCCTATTTAGTACCAAAACTCTGGAACAGTTTTCCTAGCATTGTTCGGGAAGCAGACACACTCTGTCAGTTTAAATCTAGACTAAAAACACATCTCTTTACTATGGCATACACATAGAACATTATCAATTTATATTATTCAAATCAGTAAATGATTGTTAGGCTGCATTATCTAGGTCATTATCCGGAAACACTTCCCATAACACCTGATGTACTCGTTACATCATAAGAAGAATGACATCTACCCTAATGTTAGTCTCTCTGTTTATCCCGAGGTTTACTGCAGTCAGCCGGATCCGGGCTGTATCCAGTTCAGATGGTGGACCTGCGCCTGGACATGACCAACGCATCCCTGAAATGTCTGCAGAGAGCGTGTCAATTAAACTCCCCCTGTAAATGCCGCATTGACACGACATCCTCAATAAAACCGTCTCCGGCATGATGACTCCAATCTTTCAAATAATCTTACGAATATCTATTTATATAATATGATTCCTGAACTGTAATGTTGCCAGAATTATAATCATACACTGTTTGTTCTTCGGCTAGAGGAGAACTGGTACCCCGACTGAGCCTGGTTTCTCCCAAGGTTTTTTTTCTCCATTCTGGCCCTGAAGGAGTTTTGGTTCCTTGCCACCATCGCATTTGGCTTTTGGCTTGCTCAGTCGGGGACACCTAAATTTCAACTATATTACCGATCTGCCCGCATTGACACTATATGATAAATGAAATTAGCTGGATAACATCACCGTTTTCACAAGAACAGCTGTACAAATTCTGTTGCATTATTTTCCTGTTAACACTGTGAAGCTGCTTTGAAACAATTGGACTTGTTAAAAGTGCTACATAAATAAAGGTGACGTGACTTGACTTGCCTTAAGAAAACAAGCTTCCATACTTTCACTACATAGAAATATTTCTTTCAAACACCTGTAGCATTTATTCATACATGGCTTGTTTATTTCTGTACACAAATGCCCAAAATGGTGTCATGTGGCTGCCAGGAAATGGTTCCCTGGCATGTTTTGCATTTAAAACATCCTGCTCATCTGACTGCTAAAATTCCAGTCGGTCCAAGTACATTGGACTGATGACCGAAGCCTGAAAAATGCTTCTTTGCGCTTGAATGATTTGACTAATAATTTTTGGATGAAGTTTGACAGCTGCGTAGAGCTCATCCAGTGTCCAGCTATTCAGCAGTCTATCATCTCTATTAGGCACAGGGCAATCTAGATAAGATCTTAAAACGCTCAGACGAGACTCAGATGAGCTTAAATGGACTTTTCCAGACAGAATATGCTATACTTAAAGTGCTGCATCACATTGGTTGCCAAATAAGACAAGGAGAGATGCATCCACACAGATTAAGGGGATTTGGGAAGAAGGATTCTTTGTGAAATGCATGCCCATGATTCGCTCTAAGACGAGCACTGATGTTTCTCCCGCACAGATGGACAAAAAAAAAGTTGCACACAGAAGGCAGACTCAAAAAATTGTTAGTTCATTAATGTATGGAACTGAAACTGTGCATGGGGGATATTGTGTGGAAATGTTAAGCATTGATTAATTTGTAAAATGAGGAGCATATCCTAAAACACTACAAAAGCTACATGTTCATAATGCCAAAATAACAAAAATAATATGTACAGACACGTGGACTCTAATTATACAATAATATTTATATAAAAAGGTAAGACGTAACATGTACTTATGATAAAAACAGTAAATTAAGTCATAAATACATGCATGACTAAACCTAATACTAACCTTAGTAAGTAAATGTTGTTAATTAATATTACTCACTACTTAAATACATAATTATATTGTAACAAGAACACAAAGTAGTGTAAACAAAAATATGATTAAATATAAAAATCATATTACATACAATAATCATGTTTCATCAAGTGGTTAACATGTATGCATTAGTTATCGATTAGTTTCACAATAATTATGAAAGTTATATAGTTTAAAAGTAAGTCTCTGGGAGGTATCGAAAAACAATTAGTTACTAAATAGCTAATAATTAATTCAACTGAGTGCTATTACTTACTAATTCATTAATCAGAGTTTCATGTTTGTTAACAGCAGTTCCCAGAATGTTCCCACTGTTGTTCTTCTGCAGATATTCATTGATATAGGAACAATATTGTAAAGTATTACCCCAAATTTTCATAAATTAAAAAGCCTCATTTGGAGAAATAGTGATTATATTCTGATCTCAACCATGTTTCATCTTCAGAATCCTAAAATACACTCAGAATTAGGTAAATAATGACCAATATATTTTAAAGACACAAAAAATGTGTGCAGTTGTAATTAAATTGGTATTTGTTGAGCCGCAATTAATCCCGCATGATGAAAAGTGTGGTGAGACAGAAACACAAAACATATCTGACAGTTTAATTAAGGGTATTATCCTAATGGATTTGTGACTAGAGGAAGAATGAAACGACCGATTGTGATGGGCGAGTGTGCGGGGGATATAAAAGGCGATCACGCAGGCGACAGGAGAGCGAAGAGTGCATTTTAATGGGCAGCCAAACACCATGCCTAATGACGCTGGCTCCTGATTCCCTGCCATGTCTTACCAATGCTCACAAATGACTCCGGGCTTGTATAATTTGGACCATTGAGATCTAAATGAGGGGAAATTACCGTTTTATCATCAAATTCAATCATAGAGTGGCATCAGGTGTCTCGGGAGACTGGGTGAAGATGGTTTAGCATTTAAAGAGCTTCTTAGCTTTTGAGAATATGGCTTGGGGAAGGTGAGGAGTGCTAGACAGTGAGAAGTGCCACTGAACACATGCCTTAGAGCAGCTGGAGCTCCCTGGCTGGGTGACCTTTCACCAGCATGCTAGTGTGGCACAGAGGCGAAGTTCATTACAGCTGTGTTGAAAGTGTAGCTAGAGGCCTGGCCACAACTCTGTCTACTGGGAGAGCCCCAAAAAAGGTTAAGCCTCCTCTCTCAAAGGAAGATCTTGCCACCTCTTCCTAATCCTGCTGTGTGTAACAGCCTATTTTGGAATGTTATTATTATTATTTTTTAATATCTTTATCGAATCTATCTTTATTTGATTTGTTTGCTCTGTTTAACCATTATTATATAATTTAATATACAGTTTATAATTGTGTGGGTGGTTGGTGCATAATGTATGGAGCCCCTAAAGGGACATTTGTTTGTTGATACTTTATTGATCCTTTACAGGAAATTATATAAATAGTGGTAGAAAAATTATTGGTCAGTGCTTTTGCATTTTCTAACAAATGTTTTGCGTTCACTCACAAAGAGCTTAAAAGGTTTTGAGTGGGGATGCAACATTTCTTGAGGGAACACAAAACATTTCCTCCCATCAACCAAATTAGGACATGTAACTGGTCACTATTTTTGTTTTTCACCATTTTAAATGCTGGTCATTTGTACATGTTTACATAGCGCCGCTGTCGGATGGAAACCTTTATATTTTTATTTTTTATAAATCACTACTATTGGTCACCTTTTTTACATCAGTCTGTGGGTTTTGCAAATATTTTACAAATAAAAAAAAAGTATTAAAAAAAGCTTGTGACTAAACCTCGTAATTCCACTGGATCCTCAAACTGTTGGTAAAACCTCATAACTCCATTCCAACCCAGCTCTATTGTGAATGAAGTACCACATTATCTCTTCTTGCTTGCAGTTCAAAAGTTAATAACGAACTGGTTCTTTGAATAAGTAAAGAATTTTCTTTACTCAAGAAACACTTCATATATAAAGGCTAATATTTTATGTATTTGAGGAGCAGAGAAGTCTAGAATTAGTTGTTAAGTCATAGCCAATAGTGTCTAAAATTGCCTGAGCATAGCACTTCAATAATATGAGATAATAAAAAAACGCAGTAAACTACAGTATATAACTACAGTAAACTTTATAACCTGTAAGTTAATGAAAACGTAATGCAATACACTTACTGCCTCAAATGTGGCCGTTCTAATGACGGACCAAACACATATGTCCGCAATTCTCAGAAATATGCTGTTCAAAAACTCAATTTGAGCTTGCTTTTGGTAAAATGTTAATTATATAACACATACAAGTGTCTGACATATAAAGCCACAGTTTCAATTTTGGCAATGCAGTGTTTAATTATTTAAAAAATAGAGTTGTTTTGTTTTTATATACGAGATCATAAAATACTAACTTTCCAGAAGTATTTCAACTATGTACAGTATATTCAACTATGAATGTCTAAAACAGAAAAAAAGAAAAAAAAAAGAAAAGAGAAACAGTTTTCAATAAACTAAGAAAAGGCTCAACACAATAAAGCACAAGCAGTAATTATGCCATTTATAACAGGATACTCATAACATCCCATCTTTCAGTTTCAAACAGTCAGCTTTTGGTACTGAACATCGTGATAATGAAGTGGGATTGAATAAATGTGGGTGGTGGTTTGCCAACTGGAACTCAAAAGGGTGTAATAATTGATACTGTTAATCAACCAAATGTAAAATGAGTGCATTCATCTGTTATGCAAGGGATGGCACATGGACATCCTTCCAGGACTGGAGCTAATTTCAGCCCTTCCAAGAATACAGGGGCATAAAACCAGTGGCAGGGTTTGGCTCTCAGTTTTATTGCAATATGAAACCGTAATGAGCTATAAAGAACTACATGATATGCAAATGAGCTGCAGGAGGACTTCTGTAAATCAGATGCTGTATCACTTCAACAGACTATTATTGAAATTAGCAGTTAAAGGGGGATTAATAAAGAAAATACAAACCTGAAAAGCTCCCGAGCTTTGGAGCTGTCATATCGCCACCATCATAGATTTCTAACGAGTCCCAGTTATGCTCAGTGGCAAAGCTCATGACTTGGATCTGCCAAGAAAATGGGGACACACATCGTGAAATTACAAATTTATGCACAATGAAAAAATGTATAACAATAATGGCCATATGCTACACTTTTATAATCATAGGCATAACCTCCATCCCTTCTCTGAACCACCAGGTGGTTTGTGCTAATGTACCTTTAAGACATCAATGTAAATCATGACATGGAAAACACCCCGCGAGAAAAATGCAGACTTGGCAACACAGTGCAGTTGAGTTCTGTTGACATTTTACAACTAATGTCATGCGTCGCTCCGTTGCTCTGATTGGCTGTAAGTCTAACCAATTGAGGTCTTTCCTGGTTAGGTTAAAACACGCCCCATAATCACAGCCCAATGGAGCGTTCAACAGCAAAAATATGTAACTCTGTCCACACCTTATCAGTGCTATTTTTTCACTGCGTGTCTTTAGTACATCCTGACAGTAGTTTTTTAATGCCAAATGAGGGTTTATACTGGTGCAAGCTGTTAGTATATTTGGCCCTTAATGCATAGTATGTTTGTTCAATAGCTTTCATTTGCCCAATAATTTGTTCTTTACTTCAATTTACTTGCCTTAAGTAAAAATGTGAAGCAATATGTGGTCAAGAGAGAAATACTAGGCTACATTATAATGCTGGATTTGTAGCTGGATAAATAATTTAATAAATTTGTTTGTTCTTTGTTAATATTTATATATTTTTTTTTCTTTTTTTTCCACGTAGTGTCGAAATACCAGGCTGCCAGGAACTGTAAAACTATTGTATACATTTTATAAAAATACAATTCATAAAATGCCACAATCAAATGTATCTTGACTTTAATTTAGTTTAATCTTTTTACATAAAACAAACACATACAAACACAAACAAATATGTTATAAAAAAAACGTTTGCAAATCCTTCCCTTGCAGCGTGCAATGGAATCTTTTCCATCTTATCGTTTCAGTAGGTGTAGCTTTACTGCATTTGATGTTCACACGTGGCTCTTTTGTACTTGCCTGGATACCGGCTCCTTCTGTAACAATGATTTTCCACACACAGTTCAGACTGTTCCCATAAGGCTCCGGGAACCCAGGGGAGAGGATGGTACCTCTCCTTTCTGTCAGATTCCCGCTGCATGGAACTGTGGAGCAAAACAGAGGCAAAATTGAGCTCATGCTGAGGATGGAACAGTGCAAGTGCCTGAACTGAGTCCTCTGAGAAAGACAGCCGACAAGATGCGATTACGTCCGAGGTAACATGAACCACAGCCATCATCACCCTGCTAAAACATACATTCTCTGCATGAGAAATGTCTTTCTGGGAACACTTTATATTTCCCAAGAAACAACTGTATGTCATTTCCTTTGTAAAGACTTATTTTTCTAAGAAATTGACCAAAATCAACATGACCAACAATCCAAATGTACAAATTACGGAAGTAAAATGGGTTGCGTTTTCGCGTGTTATGTAGTACTTTTTTCAGCATATTAATGATATCATGCTTCTTCTTTTTTGTGGTGGCTCTTAAAAGAATTAACAAGATTATCGTTGTGATAATCTGAAATCGCATACTGTCTGAGTAGGTACTTATTTGAACTTACTTTGTGGCCGTTAAAAAAGTATGTTCTATATAGTATGAATATGGGTAATATTAAAGACCACCTGTGGTAAAAAAAAATATATATATAAATCACCGGTGTTTCTTACATAACAAACTACCTTGTAACCAATCACGTAAATGTGCGGACGGGCTTTACCGTATCATCACTAAAGAGAAGCCAGGTATACTTTTCTGCTGATATGAAAAATCTGGTACTTTTAGCAATATAGCAGGTGAAATGCATATTAAAATGTTATATATAATGTTAACTATATGCTTTTCTCCACTGACATTCTAAGTTGTTCGAAGCATTAGGATACTGGATTTTAAGAAGGCAGCGTTCTTACTTTGAGGACATGGTTTGTGTAACATTATAGCAACACATTGTTAGCTGTTTGATAATGTAGACAAGCAAAAGGATAATCATATTAATTACTGGTATGAGTCCGATGCTGTAGAGAGTGATACATAGAACGCACTACCATTCTGATATACTGACTTGTTTACTAGCCTGTATAATTCACTCTTCCACTTCTTCTGAATCTGTTTCTGGTATTTCCATAAATTAAATTTGTATTCCTAAATTGAACAAGTATTTCCTAAATGAAAAAAGGTGCATGAGACATGAGAAAAGAAGAAGAAGAAGAAAAAAAAAAACAGGAAAAAAAAAACATTTAACCATTTTAGTGATCAAAGATGAGTTTTAAGGGATTCAATTATTGACTACAGGGGGACTATTGAAAATACTACATCCACCATTTTGTTACTGTCAAGTGACCTACCAACGTCAGTTGCGTCACTTCACTGCCATTCATAAATCTCCCGTTGGGAAGTATTCTATTTCAGACGCAGCGTATGTTTCCTCTCTGACACATTTGCCGTCATATCACTTGTGAAGGATTGTCATGACATCACTTTCCTGCAGCTCCGGAGCAATTAGTTACATGACATTTATGGCTCAAGCTGTATCCAGGTATTACGGACTGACCTTCAAACAGTGTTTCATGTTGACTTTAATTCATAGATGAAATGGATGAATGTGGGATCATTTTTATGTTGCGGTTAAGAAGCTAAATATATTTAATATCTATTAATATTTAATATATATCTACCTTTCAGTTTGTAATTCTTATGAAAACTGGGGAATTGAGATTTGAAAGCAGACGGAAATGAGGATGTGCCTTGGGTGTGATAAAATCGTGACAGCACTATAGAATATGGCGACAGCTAAATGCTCAGTATTAAAGCCTGGAGGTTACAGCTTTGAACTGAAGGCTGTGGCCCAGAGGCCCTTGGATTCAGCTTTCATCCCCTTGAGGATGGCAGTATAGAAGGAAATATTAACTAGAGGCCTGACATTTTAAATCCTCATAGAGGCCACTACCATTTCATCCGCCAGCAGGATTCCTAACCCTTATTAGTTACCTCAAGGTTACAGAAGACCATGGGAAACTCGCACATTTACATTCTCTAGGACTTGAGAAAATGCAGGGCTATGAATGATGGCTATGGGGTATGAATCATCTGAATGATGTTACCTGTTAGCAAGCAAATAAAAGTAACATGGAATTTGTGCTGTCCGTGTTTTTTTTCCATTTCTATTTCTAACACTCAGTCACAATGAATTGTTTAGTCCTGAATAAAACATGACTAGCGTGTATTTTCCTTGGATAAATCCAGGCTAGCTTACCTATACAATTTGGGATGGTGTCATTCCACTGTGCCAGAGCGTTAGGGACCGCGTGGCACTTGATGGCTTTGGATCCCTGGAGAAGGTATCCAGGGTTGCACTCGAAACGAACAATGGAGCCAGCTGAGAATTCTGAACCGATCCGCCTGCCGTATCTGGGCTCTGGGATGGAGGTGCACTGTGTATCACTGGTGCGTGGAACAGCTAGTGGACAGGAAACAAATCTCTAATCAAAATGAGGCAGATGTGCCAACATTGTTACAATATAGCAAACACACACACACATATATATATATATACAGTATATACATATATAGCATTTGATTATATATATTTTAAATTGTTTAAAATATTTGTTTTAAATTTTAAATAATATTGTAGTACTGCTTTTACTGTTGATCCAGCCATTCACCCAGGGCGTAGGCGGTAACGCTTCTCATTTACTTTGAAAGGGTGACATCATCCGTTGCCGAACTGAATTGTGAGTTCCGTCGCGTCGCTTCACTCGCGTTGCAAGCGGCAGAAGTTGAAGATTTCTCAACTTTTCAAGTGCCAACGCAGGCGTCATCCAATCAGATTGCCCTACTTCAGCCACGCCCTCCATCAAGCGTTAACGCCTAAGCCTTTTGTGAATGCAGCGTTATACATAAGAGACTTATTTAACATTAAAAATTTTGCTGACCACAAACTTTTGAATTGTAGTATAGGCAAATATAAATACAAATAAATAAATACACATATTATACAACTAACACAACCCGTAAAGGAGACTCAACTCACTTCAAAATTAATGTTGCATTACCATGTTGCTAAGCTAATGGCTCAATACTTCAATCCAACCCATAATAAAAATATTTACAGTGGCATCCATTTATTGGGTAAAGTCCATTTCTATTTTTGATAGATTAAAACTTTGATAGATTTTTTTTTCTATCCTTTTCAGTATTGAATGAATTAAAAACAACATTTATGTCTTGATAATCGCACCTTGATATATCAAACCATATTTGTAACCTACTGTTTCTCTGTGCAGCAGTATACACTGTGACTATTTTAGCACTCTTTTAATAGAAAACACACATATATATCTTTCTAGTACATTTGTATGAGCATCTTCATGACCCTAGCACAGAGAACTTTGCTGGTTTTGCTGTTTTTGTTTGCGAACATTGTAGCAACTTTGGTTCTTTTTTTTCTATTTCTGCTTTAACTTTCATCTGATGGCTGTGGATATATAGGAAGAGGCTGGTAGGACCATCCACCATCACCTGGATGCCTCCATGAGCCAAATGAACTGTCCTAACTGTCAGAGAACATTTCTCATACACCCGCTGTTCTCTCTGCGCCCATTGCTGTACACTATAAAACGGTGAGGAGATATATAAAGAGACATAGCAGGTATGCCGCGGTCTGCGCTGTGTGTGTGCAAGCATGCTGGTGTGTCTGTGAAAGATTCCTTTTGTATCTTTTTATAAGGCAGCTGATCAAGGGAGTTAAAAGGCGTAATTTATACACTCTTTTATGACATCTTTTAAAATGAGGAAAAATGCCTCACATGTCCTGCGGCACCCTGCTACTGTCTGGGAAATTTGAAATGTCAGGGGTAAGTCATTTAAAGGAACAATTTACCAAAACATGATTTACTCACCCTGATAAATAGCTCCCCCAAAAATTCTTTTTAAAAATGTTTTATTATTATTATTAATAATAATAATATTTTAAATAGCACTAATTGGAAATATTAATAGCAAACCAAGTGGCAAGGTAAAAAAAAAAAAAAAAAGGAAAACATAAGCATAAAAATAAAACTGCAAGGCAACTCTCAAAATACTCATGAGAACAGCGTCCAAATCATTCTCCCATTCAGCTTTACTCAGAGCTAAATGCATTACAAATTATATCAAGTTGAAGCCCCTTCCTGATTTGACTCTATTGTGTATTGGTTATGACATTGTGATTGCACTGTTAACTTCTCTGTGTGAAATATAAAGGCTATTTCCCACAGTAAGCGGGCTCAGGCATACTGATCAGCAGGCCGTCCCTACACTTCACAGCCGTGATTTCACCCTATACACGCTGCCAATATATACACGACGGAAGGCTAACTGAATGTTTCGGAATTTAAGATTAAAAACAAAGCCTTGGCTCTGCACGATGACCTGTTATTGACTGAGTGTTGAGTGTGAGCTTACCTTGGTAAACAAAATGGAAACCTTTGGCAGATGGCCCACTTTTTGCGCTGAATCTCAGCATGATTTGGTTTGAGGTGGCCAAGGGCAAGGTTTCTCCTGCAAAAACGCAATATGGCAGACATTAAAATCTCTCAGAGTTGCTTGTGGAGGCAAATGTGCTACAACCAACTGTAGCCTTAAGGTAGCGTACATGATGAATGGCTTAATAACTCCAATCAGCCTCTGGGGCAAAGGGTGGAGAGAATAGGTCAGCAACAATGGGCCTAAAACTGATACGCAACGAAATACTCAAGCTGTCTTCAGCATGTTCATAGATACAGTTGGTGAATAAAAAGAAAATCCCCAACTGAAAGGTGGACTTACCCTTGAGCTAAACTATGAGCTTTTCCAAAATCAAAGTGTACTTTTACAAAGTTGTATCAAAGGAAGAAACAAAGTGCTGATATAGATGGCAACGGAAACATTACAGTTGAGCCTAGAGGGTTAAACACTCTAACTATGAATTGAGTGGCCTGTCAAGATTTCTGGCCCACAACTCACAAAGCTGAGATAGAAATGATATTTTACAGTGCTTCCCATGGGAATATAGTGTTGCACAGCAGACCGTGAAGATATACAGTATAAAAATGCCATACAAACAGTTTGTGTCCAATGGTCGCCATCAATCCTGCAAAGACTGTGGAATTAGCCGTGATTTTCTTGTTCTTGGCATTTTATTACCTTTCACTCAATAATACATATAATAATTCAGCAGGAAGCTGCAAGGATAACATTTTCTTTTTCAGAAAGTATTAAACAAGTCTGGAACCAAAGGGGAAAAATGTCAACATGGATCCAAGATTTAAGATTTAATCTTGACATAAATACAGTGGTCCTGAAAAGCATTTGAACACTCAAACCACACTTAAAATGTCAATAAATAAAATAACAAAATTTCAAACCAAGCAGCATTCATTTCAAAAGAAGATAGCAAAATCTTTTATATTTGGACATTTTCTTGCTGTCAGACGTTAGTGGATCATGTTGATAGTTAATGTGATTCTCTACACCTGTGGTTTCTCTGATAGGACACCTCTATGAACGTGAAGAAAACTTGTCTTGTACATTCACAAATACACCAGTTGATTAAAAGTTATTGCAAATATGGCTCAAGTTTGTTAAATATAGGAAACTGAAGTTCTTTCTGAGAAAAAAAAAAATAATAGCATAATTTGCTGATTCCATTTGATTTGTGTGTTGTCTATTGCAATGACATTTGTTTTCTTAGATTTAATTTCAAAACAGATCTAGGCATTATTTATCAGGACTTTTTTAATCTCATTATTATTCAATTCAATGAGTATCAGGTTACAACGTTGGTACCATTTTACTTTAAAAATCTATTTTAACCAACGAGGTTAATTATTGTGTGTTAGGCAGCATGTTTGAGCTTTTGCAAGAAGTTTGTTCTCGCATGTGAAGTATGTTTGGTTGAGCTTCTGTTTATGTTCGCATATCAATATTTATATGTGAATAAAAATGCATTCTGTTCCTCATATACAGTGATCATGTCCCTTCAGAAAATTTGGGCTAAGTGGTAGTTGAGTAGCTGTCAATGGAGGGACAGAAATCACTCAGATTTCATAAGAAAATCTTCATTTCTGTTCTGAAGATGAACAAAAGTCGTACAGGTTTGAAATGGTGAGTAATTGATGACTAACCCTTTAAGTTTTGGTTGTTTTAGTTTTATTTGACTTAGTTTTAAGATAATTTTATTGGTTATAAAATTCTGACTGTGTTGTTTGAAGAAAAAGCTAATTAACATATACTGCAGATAGTCCAGGTCTTTCGGGGTAACTTATGTGTCCAAATATGTTTTATTAAAATGTTTATGATTTAGTAAAAATATTACTTGCAAAAAGAAGACTTATGTTTACTCGACGCTGACGAAGAGAGTGTTCACTGTGTATACTGTATAACAGAAATTTGAAACAATAAAAACAAATAAAAAACTATCAGCAAACGCTTGCCAAAAATGATACTCCCTATGTATTTCCCCTTTCGGAAAGTAGCTATTAAACCTCACTTGAGACCTCGTTCACTGCTCAATTGTCTGCACAATTGTCTTTTCACTGATTTAAAAAGCCATATATGCCCGTTTGCTTCTTTACAAAGGGTTCTGTGCATTTCAAAGCAAACTCAAAGCAACAAAACTGGGGTGAATGTAAAGCTATTACTTACCGGAATGAGACCCAGCCAGGGAGCTTAGCAGCCTAGAATTCTGATTGGGCCCATCAAATAACTCAACGGAGTCGTTCATGGCTGTCTGGAAATAGGCAAATTGCCCAAACACCACTGAGGAAACAAAATCAAACACACCGAGCGTGTTACTATCATCAGCACTGCTGGGAAGAGACACTTACAAAAGAAGTACAATGAGTTAAGAATAAAAGTCACATAAATTTCCCATAGATACTGGTGTTTCAGTTTGATGGTTTTATAAGTGTCCATATGCAGTCTGCACAGAAGTATAACCTAGTCACATCAACCCCATCTAGATAAAGTGGCACATGAGATTAAATTCATAACAATAGAAGATTTTGATTACAGAAATCATGCCGTGAAATTGTGAATAAACTGTAAACTCGTACTGCAGAACAGCACTTATAGCACTGCGGCAGCTCTATCCTGAAAATAAATGACAAAGCTATGTGGGATTCAAGAGTCGGGTCTTTGCTTGTGATTGACGAACAAATGACTGAGCTGGTTCTTTTTTAATGAAATAATCCAAATGACTCACAAATCAAACACATGGGTTATTGACTTAGTACAAATAATCAAATGGGCTATAACTAGAATTCAGAATAATAATTAGCAACACTGGTGGCTGTAAAGTAAACTACTTCAGCCAGCAGTTTATTGCTTGTGCTCGCACTTGTGCACATGTCATGTACTGAACGTGAAGAGAGTGACGAGACTGAGGGTGTGTTCACACTTGGCATCTTTGGTTAGATTAAAACGAACCCTGGTGCGATTGCTCTGTTAGTGCAGTTAATTTGAATAGGTGTGAACACTGCCATCCGAACCCTGGTGCGCAATGTTGCCCATCACAGTTTGGTAAAGACATCAGAACCGCGTCTCCTCACAGCAGATCTTTGTTTGTGTGTGTGATGGAGGGATTCGCTGACTACTTTACACATTTTATAAGCTCTTCATGAGTTCTCGGCTGATCAAAATACCATCATATGCAGGCTATGCACATTCAACACATTCAATTCGTCCCTCATGGATGACTGCCGCACACACATACAAAACGTAAACAAAACACAACATAAAATCCAGGTCTGGTCCTCTCTCTCGTCTTGCAATTTCGTCGCTCCTCCTTTTATGTTCCCGTTACTCCTCCGTGAGACGAGACCAGTGTGGCACAGAGCTGGAGCTTATTATCACTCGCCACCGGCCCACTCTCACGGTCCCTCGCCTCGCTGCTTGCTGGATACCCCCAACGCCCTTGGTACTGGATGCTCGGTGGACGGCTCAATCCTCCTCTGCCCCCTGGCGGCCGGCAGTGGCTCCCTCTGAGTCCGAGTCCCACGCCACCTGCTCCTCCACGTCATGGCGGCTGGTAGCTCCGGCCCACGATGAATGCTGGCGACTCCTCCGCTCCCTCTAGGATGGCAGCCACCCCACCTCGACCCAGGGGAACGGCTGTGAGCTCTTCGTCCTCTCGATCTTCACTTGCTCCAGCACCATCGCCTCGGGCAGCCACTTGCGGTCTTCATCCATCCACACTGCCCAAACTCCTCAGCACCGCGATCCCCCTCAGCAGCGAGGGCTCTCCGACAGCAGGTCCCTACTTCCTCCCGGGCTTCGGCACCAATGTAATACAGTTCTTTATTCAGGGAAGAAGGAGGCGAGAACCGGCTAACATTTAAAAGACTTAAATCCAAAATAAATAAACAAACTTAAAGCAAACTGCGGGCAGCCCCTCATGGATGACTGTCACGCACACACATATAAAACATAAACAAAACACAACGTAAAATCCAGGCCTGGTCCTCTTGCACTGTCATCGCTCCTCCTTTTATCCTCCCGTCACTCCTCCATAAACGAGTCCGGTGTGGCGCACAGCTGGAGCTCATTATCACTCGCCACCGGCCCACTCTCACGGTCTTTCGCCTCGCTGCTTGCCACAGCCAATGTGGTGAAGTCTAAGTAGTTTGGTTCACTTGGTTTGTTTGGTCCAGATCAAAAAATACATTTAGTCCTAGTCTGCTTAGCAGTCACATTGCCATTTTAACACCAAAGCATTCAAAACAATGCTGTGTGCTGGACTTTTACTTGAATCAATGAACAGCACTAATAAAGCCCCAGTCTTGCAGATCATCAACTAAAAAAGTGTTCTAGTGTTTAGTCAGCGGCAGGAATCCCTCCGTCACACAATCATAAACCAAGATTGTGGTTCTGATGCTTGTGCTGAACTGTGATGGGCAATATCGTGATTATGACGAGAAAATAACATTCTGTCCTTTTCTGTCCTTTATATCACCGATCTGCCCGCATTGACACTGTATGATAATTTAAATGAGCTGATGACATCACCGTTTTCACCCGAGCGGCTGTACAGCCGAATCAAATTATGTTGCGTTATTTTCCTGTTAACACTGTGAAGATGCTTTAAAAGAATTGGACTTGTTAAAAGCGCTATATAAATAAAGGTGACTTGACTTGACTTGGGAAGTGGACAGAGAACCCATCTTTTCTGCTTGTTTGGTGCGCACCAGGGTTCACACTTCACACTATTCAAATGAACTGCACTAACAGAGCAATCACACCAGATTTTTAGTCGAATCAGACATGCCAAGTGTGAACACAGATGCCGACCACGCTGCTGAGAGGAACATTTAGATGAATATGTAAATATGTGCTGCACGTTTTTTTCACAATGACAAAATAAACGCACAACAAAAATTACAGCGGTGAGAAAGAAACAGTTAAGAAAGCATCTGATCATAGCAAAAGCTCTACAATTCACCAGCATTATGTCAACAGATGAGGTAATTAAAATTACACTATGATTATAAAGAATATATTTGAGACTAGTATAGACTGTACAGATCAGCGTATGTGAGACTATAGTTTAAAATGGCACATTAACATTTCAGTAAAGAATGGCTCTTTAAGCATCATAGAAAGGAAGAGAGGCTCTCAGGAGCGAGCCTAAACGTCACATCCTTTTGATTTTCCTGGAAAAAAAATGTATAGAGTCCTTGAAATAAAAGTCAGTCTACAGGCTTTCATAGACAACCTAAAAAGTCGAGGAAGGTCTCATAAATTCTTTACAAGATGTTGGCAATAAAAAGGCCATTAATACATGAAAATTCTTATAGCACTTTTATCCGTAGTTTAATTACTGAGTTTGTTGTTCAAATAACAATGTATAGCTGAATAATCCGAACATTTGTGTGTGCATTTTCACGGTTAGTGTACATATAAGTACGAGAGTGTTAACATTAGTGTACACATTTTTAATCATGAACCTCTTTCTCTAATTTATGCAATGTGTGTATGTTTGGTCACGTCTGGTGTCCATACCTTCTGACCTGAAACCAGTGATGAAGCTGTGATTAAATGTGTTGGCTTGCCAGAAAGGACACATGGTTCACACGGTAGGGGATGAAAGACTAGGGAAATCACAGAGGCATGCTGTGCATGTCAGATGCTGGTATGAGAGCCAGCTAAGCAGAGAGGGGTGGAAAGGGGTCATACGGGTCACTGCGATGACTCTATTATCTCCTCGGTAATGAGATGTCGGCCCTCGCTTCATATTCAAACAGTACAGGAAACCTGAAGGGCCACTGCTAGTGCTAGTGGCTCTGTAAATATCGGTTTGACTGGATTTCTCTTGGCTCACAAACACTTCAACAAACTTCAAATGTTAAAGTGTTACTCACACTCTTATTTGTTATGCATGAACTGCAGTGTTTTCCAATGGATTTAGTCAACTATGGTTTTGCGCAGTTGTGGATATTAAGAAAGGCCAAAAATGTATTTAAGCTACTCACATACAATTTCTGTTTATATATTTTTTTAATTGATAGAGGACTTGTCATTTGAATGAACTCTTTCCTGCCATTGCTGTCATTTATGACACAATGCATCCCAATGCAATATGACGCAATGCATCCACAATGCAAAAAAACTGAAAAAAAAAAAACTGTCAGGGAAAGGATTCGGCAGATTATTCAAGATAAACTGAGTTTAGTAATTAATGCTTCAAAAATACATTTCATTATTATTATTATTATTATTATTATTATTATTATTATTTTATAAATATTGAGAATTCCAATTTCCAAATAAACATTTTGTCCTAAAACAATCAACAATTGAATGCAGTCTTAATTTTGAAAACATGCTTTGTTAAATTTACTAGCAATTACTGATTGAAAACAGTTGTATTTTATCAGTATTACACTAACAAGAACTATATAATCTGAACCGTGACCTTTGTAAGTAACTTTATTTACTTACCAAACTCTCCAGACACTGTGATGTAGTAGGAGCATGTCTGGCCTGTCGTGTAGTTGAGAGGGTAATTTGGGGATAATACCACCCCCTCTGATCCAGTGTACTGCCCACCGCATGGTGCTGAAAAGAGACAAACAACCCAAAAGGATCGTATTTACTCTTGTTCAATCCATATGACACTAGGTAATGAGGTCATTTTTAGTACTGTATATTAGATATGTAATGACCAGTGAGACTGAGGGAGCTTTCCGAATTTCAAAAGAGGGAGAAGAGGAAAGCACAAGTCATTTTTCCATTATGATAGGTCCAATCTAATAAATGTACTTTGTGCCTCCTGAGTCAATTTGTCACATGTCTGAGTGTTACAGACCCTAATGTTTCATGTCCACATTCTATGTGCTTAAGGCTAAGGTTCTAACTGCTCGTTAATGCACTTCCAAGCACACATTTGACCATTATAAATTAAGTCGTACATACTATATGTTCAAAGTGCAAAGCAAAAGGCATTGGAATTAAGTGTGCATAGATCAGTTGACAGGAAGTGCAAAAGGGATTTAACCATCAGCAGTTGCATATACCCAGGGTTGGAGAGTTATGAAATACATGTAACTTAGTTATATATTTAAAATACAAAATTTGAATAACTTTATTTCATTACAGTTACATTTTAAATGTTACATATTTAACAGGCTTTTGAACAGGGTGATGCGTAAATTTTTCTTATTTTTGGTTAAAAATCTAAACACACACTAGTATGTATTATTTATATTTATTTGAATGTATGGTCATTTGCATAATATTTTTAATGTATAAAAGAAAAATACATATTGAGACAATATTAAAAATAAAAGTCAGATTTACTTGTATATTACTTATTGACCTCATTTATCAATTAAATATAAAATAACGTATTCATAATATAAACACACCTGGATGCATTATATGCATTTATATTGAAGTATAGTAATTTACATAATATGTTTACACAAATATATCATTATATTTGAAACCCCTAATCTGCATGGTGACTCAATTGTTGCCTGTGTTTGATGACGTTGCAGGGCATTACAAATGAATGAATTCTGCCAAGAAGAATGAACTTCAACAGATATTCCCTGTTGAGTGTTTAGGGAATTGCAAGGTAGACCTTATTCATAAACAATGCACTGTTTGAATAACAGGTAAGTGGAGTAATTACCAGAGGAAATAAAATAGAAGCTGTTTTGACTAACATGCTTTAAAACACACTGCTGTTTTAAACAATAAATGAATAATCAATCACTGTACATCAAACATGATTCACATCAAAGACAGAAGAAGCTCTCACTAATAACAACTTAACAGTAATCGCAATTCTGGCCCAGTGAGTCTGAGTATTGTGTGGAATTGTACAAGCTAATGACATCAGATCATTGCATCCTGCAGCAAGCAGTTGACTTAACTCCAAAACATTTATTGGAGCAAGAAAATCAATAACAAGATATTGGAAAATGTACATACCTTTATACAACCAGGGTTAATTTGCTTGAGCTTGACATTAATTGGACAAACCAGCTTTATGGTAGCGCTGCTAGAATGGCCTACAATTAACACATCGTGCAAACGGCGTGGAAAGGCTGTTCAAATTGCTATAGCCTCTGACAGGTATTTTAGTAAAACTGATTCGTAATTCAGGTTTGAGCATGAGGAGGGAGTATTGAGGAGGAGCAGCCAATGAAGACTATAAATCATCTGTGTGTTGGTGCATTGGCGTGTGTTATCTCTTTATCATGATCGTAATGAGAAGAGGCTAAGCGCTTAGGTGTTTGACTGTGCATGACAGGAAAAACAAGTGAAAAATCAACCAAAAAAGGTCACAGAGAGGATTACCGAGAGCGCCAAGTGTAAAAATGTGAGGCTAAGAAGGTCAGCTAAGAGTATTTGTGGAGATATTAATCAATGTCAGTGCTTCTGTAACACCTGGCCCATTGTGTATGACCTTGTAACCGATGGACCACCTGGATAGTGTTGGGGAACTTTACTATTAAAATTTATTGTAAGAAATCAGGCCATATTTTGCCAGTCGATAACCATGCCTACTAGGCCGATTAACGGAAGTGCTATCAGTATTTTTTTTAATTTTTTTTTTTCAGAAAAAAAAGTGTATAAGAGTTTATATAAGCAAGTGTTAATGTTATGCATGTAATGTTATCATTAATTTCATGTAAGACATCCTGCTCTCTAGATATCAGCAATCACATTAGCCCTTTAAAAAAGAATCATATCAGTCAACCAAAAAGTTATTAATTACCAGGCCCAAATCTGTAGATGTTTTTGCTGCACTGACTGAAGGAAAACTTATTAAATTCAGCAGTAAAGATTGTTTTAAATTTAGTTAGATTGCTAATCTGAAAGTATAATCAAATTGGGCAGAAAAATATTATAAACAAACACGCAAGAAGCCAGGGATTTGTAGAGCTATGCAGACGGTGCATAATCCATGCAAGCCTGATCATTTTGTTACATTGTTACCTTTATCCACCTTATTTTTAAGACAGACATTTTTTGCCATGAATGTGCAAGCCTTCCAGTTTCAGTTCCAGTTATTTAAGCTGTTCAAAAACAGCCCATTACTGATGTTTGTTACCAGATTATTTTAATTAATTATCATAATCGTAAAAGCTCTGGTTTGTAGCAATTCTACAAATATTTATATTTGAAATATAAGATGTTTTTTAATATCTTTAATTTTTCCACTGTCGTTTCTAGAGCAACAAATCAGCATATTCATATATACAGTATATGAATATGCTGATTTGTTGCTGTGTGTGTGTATATATATATATATATATATATATATATATATATATATATATATATATATATATAGACACACACACACACACACACACATACTGATCAGGCATAACATTATGACCAGTGAATAAAACTTTCTTCATCACGGCTTTCTTCATGCTGGTTCTGATAGAAAGGTGTCAGAATACACAGTGCATCACAGGTTGTTGCGTGTGGGGCTGCATATAGCTGCAGAGCAGTCAGGGTGCCCATGCTGACCCCTGTCCACCGTTGAAAGCACCAACAGGGAACATGTGAGCATCAGAACTGGACCACGCAGCAATGGAAGAAGGTGGCCTGGTCTGATGAATCACGTTTTCTTTTACATCACGTGGATTTTCGTATGCTATCATGGAAAAGCAATATTAGGTCATAATGTTATGCCTGATCGGTGTATATAGTGTATATAACAATTAACTACTGAATTAAATCATGAATAAGTAAGGGATAATCCATGGCTAGCTGTGCATGAAATTATTTTAATGAGCCTGATGGGAAACACTCAAATAATGTAATGCATAGCTAGCCGTGGATTATTCCGCTTATACAATTGTCTTTTGCCAGCGCAGCTCCACCTAACCTACCTAAATCTAACCATACCTAAAAGGTATCTCTAAAATCAGAGAAATTATATATATATATATATATATATATATATATATTGAAGAATTTTAAATGAGAAGAAAGTCCTCACAAAAAGAGATATGATTACATAATGTTACATAAAAACATCCTTCCCGAGAGCCACCGACTGTGATGAAAAACAAAAGAGTGTGAGGTTAGAATTAAGCAAGTTCTCTGTGTACCTAAACCCTGGCATAACTTTGCTCGTATTTGCCTTTATCTCAATGCCAATGATTATCCCGGCCTTCCAAAATCACAGTCCACGCCACCTGTGATCTCTCTGCTCTGGCTGTGTTCCTTTCATCCCTCAGGTCTCAGTAACAATGATCTTCAATTGAGATTCCTTGCACATCAGTCCCATGCTAAAGCCTCTGGGCTCTGGCACCCACAGGTCTGTTGCTTCATCTGCCTCACAATGCTTCTGTGAGCTCATGAAAAGCTGGTGTCAGAATGCAGCTGAGGCTCCCTGTTTTCTGCATATCAAACTCACTCCTGTAGCTTTGATCACGTCACCTTCCCTTCACACTCGCCATGAGAAGACTGTCTGGAGCTACACACACAGACACACAGACACACTTAGAGAGAGAGAGAGAGAGAGAGAGAGAGAGAGAGAGAGAGAGAGAGAGAGAGAGAGAGAGAGAGAGAGAGAGAGAGAGAGAGAGAGAGAGAGAGAGAGAGAGAGAGAGAGAGAGAGAGAGAGAGAGAGAGAGAGATTGTGCGGTTGTGCGTGTTTGTGTGCAAGTGGGCATACGGAAATACAAGCACTCATAAATTGTGCCTTTGTCTGGAGATTTGCCTAGAAACCTGCAATTTCACACTGAGATGGAAGGACATTTCAGGTTTTTGGAAATATATATTTTTTTAGGCTTGAACGTCGGGGTCTTTCTTTCTTTCTTTCGCGTGTGCGTGCGCGTGTGTGTGTTCATGTTTGACAACCGTGAATAACATTTTAGAGAGGTAAAGCTTAGACATCACTTTTACCCCCTTTTACATCAGACATTACCATTCAGAATGATGGGACAGATCAGTGCAACATGGACATATAAATCAAAATGATTTCTGTCAGTTCAACATGAAAATGTATATGATCAAGCCAGTATTCATTTCGCTGACATCATTTTCACAAAATCTTTTCACTGACGAAAATTTGAAAACTATGACCAAAAAAATAAAGACCGAGACCGAGACAAAAATGGAGGGACGGTTATGGAAGAGATCCAGTGTAATTGATGTGCACATTTGAATCGTAACATGCTGATCTAACAGCGGGAAAGCGTGCCACTGTTGGGCATTCTACAGGCTCACGCAACAGCCCCACAGAGCAGTTCAATCAATGAATAGTGCATGTTTATGCTAATGCTGATGAATAATGACAATGGGACTCACTTTATATTAGGTGTCCTTAACTACTATGTACTAACATTTTAATTAATTATTTGATACATTGCACTTATTGTGTACATACATGTTTTTACATTGTACTTACATTTAAAAAAAATATCTGCATGTAATTACATCTGTAATTAATTTCTGTAGTTACATTTGTAATTACACAGTTGACACTTCCCTTACACCTAACCCTACCCTTAAACTTACCCATCCCACCACACCTGTCCCTAACCCTTCCCGTATCCCACCTCAATATCAGCAAAGGTGTTTTGCAACACAATATGAACACAGTAAGTACATTGTACTTATTTTTTTATGTAAGTACATAGTAGTTAAGGCCATCTATATAAAGTGGGGCCAAAATAAGATCATATCAGGAGGAGAAATGTAGATTGTTCTACCTATTACCTCAAGAAGGTGGTAGCCATGTATGATAGTGACTTTATCCCTGTACCTAATTACTTAGTCTGCTATACTACCAGTCTACTATATCTGCTATTTTACTGGTCTCCCTTACAGAAAATACTTTTCTGCTGGAATTGTGATTGATATTGCTCAGCAGGAACTGAACTTTGTTTTCTTCAGATTCCGATTAGCAGCCTTTACTCTGAGCAAATAAATGGAGTGTTAATTTTGACAGCAAATATTGAGTCTAATTTTATTTGTAAATTTAGTAGACTAAAATCAAATTAGTTTATTTAATTTGTAATGCATTAACTAAGAGTTTAAGCATTGCATAATTGAATAAATTATTTATGCCACAACCGACACAATTTTGACACAATTATACTTTATTTTATTAGATTAGATTTTTTTTTTTTTTTTCATTTAACATTTATTTAATTTCAAGAAATGACGATTTATTTTCATGGGTAGGTTTTAGTTAACTATGTGTACCCTTTATTGAAGAATATGTGTTAAATAGTGTTCTTAGTCTTTACTCCTTACTAAGAATTAATTGGGAATAAAATGAAATAGTTTATTGTGTAACCTAAATATCAATAATGACCAGGGAAATATATAATGCCAGATTTTTAATTATAAACGAGCTCGAAATACACCATGACTCTTATTTTGAAATGTCTGTGCCTTACTATTGCAGTAGCTGCTCATTCAAGTTTAGATGAGGGAGATAAAATATGCATTGTTACAACCGTGTAAACCATATATTACCTTATAAACATCGAACAGTAAACATTGTCAGGCCCCACTTTATATTAGGTGGCCTTAACTACTATGTACTTACATAAAAAAAATAAGTACAATGTACTTACTGCGTTCATATTGTGTTGCAAAACACCTTTGCTGATATTGAGGTGGGATACGGGTAGGGTTAGGGACAGGTGTGGTGGGATGGGTAAGTTTAAGGGTAGGGTTAGGTGTAAGGGAAGTGTCAACTGTGTAATTACAAATGTAACTACATAAATTAATTACAGATGTAAATACATGCAGATATTTTTTTTAATGTAAGTACAATGTAAAAACATGTATGTACACAATAAGTGCAATGTATCAAATAATTAATTAAAATGTAAGTACATAGTAGTTAAGGACACCTAATATAAAGTGGGTCCCCATATATATCCATTTGTACTTATACAACATTTAGTAATCTTAGTTGAAGTTGATGTTATATTTAACTATTTTAATTTTATTTTTTTAAGATCAGAAGTTGTATCTATTAATGTCAGTTAATGCACTGTGAACTTACATTTTTCTAAACTGACATCTTCAAAGTTTTAAAAATGCTGTAAAAAATGTATTCATTAAGTGTTATCAATTGATGTGATGGTTTATAGTTTAAAAAGTAAAAAAGGATTTTACTTATCTACACCTATTGCTTTGCTTCAGAAGACATTGATTCCTCAACTGGAATTACTGGATTTCTGTTGTGTTCGCATTGTGTGGTTTTTGAGTCATCTTGCATCATATGGACATTATTTTTTCTAAAATTCTTTGTTTGAGTTTATTTGAAGAAAGGAAGTCATATACATTACATCTGGGGCAAAATGAGCATGAGCAAACGAGCATTTCTGGTGGCTTATCCTTGTAACTGTAGATATATAGTTATTTAATTACATCAAGTTACTTGGTTGAAATCTACCATCTTCTTCAAAAGTTCTCATTTTGTGTTCCTTCATGGGGAAAAAACCCAACAACAACAATAACATGAAGGTCATATCACTTGTGGCCGATCTATTCCTTTAAAGTACGGCATTAGAACAATTTCTCAAATTCGGTCCTGCATATTCAATGATTCATTTCCAAATAAAACCTGAACAACTGACAGCGATTCAGATTAATGCAACTCTAAACGTCAGTGCAATGATCATGAAGAATAAGACAACATACAAAAAAAAAAGAAAAAAAGATTTGGATCATAAAACAGAGAGCACTCAAAAGCTTGTGGTAACATACATACACTACACTCAGCCATATGCACGTTTGGATTCCATCTTTTATCTTTTCATGTTCTGTAAATATCCACTGAGAGCCCAAAACTGCTCAACAAAAAGTTCATGACATCAAAACATGCATTAGTCTACATAAGAACAGGTCACCGCGGGACAACTGTATCTTCTTTAAGACGGCAGCTCATTAGCTGTTGTTAGTAGTGTTCTGTTGTGCCCAGACTGCATGCGTGGCTAAATGTAGCCGCCCATGTGTTCCTGCCTCACATAAGCATGGAGACAACAGCTGTGGCTGCCACCTGACCAACCCCAACTCCACTCACAATCCAGTGCTTGAACATAGCTGTGCAAAATCACGCATCCACGAAAAGGAGGCTTCTCTGGGTTAGTAACAGCCGTGTATCTGTACAGCCTCTGAGAGGCGCCATGCCACCACACTCCCAACCCCCACGCCTTCTCACTATTTACAGCCAGGGAAGAGCCCTCATTCAACAGTACTGAGACAGTCTTTTAGTTACTATGGAAACTAATAAAAGATCTGTTTGGGTGAGAGAACCAAAGAAAGAGAGGAAAATCCTTCATTATTTAAAGGGACCTCACCTCTTTCTAATGAGTTTTGTCTAAAAGCTTGGGGACGTGGCTCTGGGCTGCATCAGTATTCCAAACGGTGGTAGCGAAATTACAAGCGTGTATAAAAAAGAAAAAAAAAAAGCCAAGCAGTCACTGCCTGCTCTCCAGTGACTTTTCCAACGTATAGTCACAGCATTTACTTGTTAAGCTGTCACTAACAATATTAAAATCATTACTGACAATTGACAGTAACTGTTAAAAAAAACAAAAATCCATTTGGTAAAGGCATGATTATTGGCTGTTAGTGAAGTTATTGGTGTGTTCTGATGAAACCTTATTAACACTGCATGACCCCCTAATGCATAAAACGGCATGCCATTTCATTTTAAAGCTGATGTTGGACTGATGCTAATGGTACATTGCATATAGAAGTCATTTTCACATGTGCAGTCTTTGGGAGAGAGGACCTTAACATTCAAACCAAGTCTTCCCAGCCCTGCTCACCCTGATCTGCATATCTGCCACAAGACCTTCACTCAGAGGCACCATAGAGCACTGCACTCTCTACTTGCACTTTCAGAGACGCATATGCACTACAGTTATGGGGGAATGGTTGACTAAAAGTTGCTGATGTGATATGTGATATGGGGTGCATTTCCTGAAAACATTGTTAGCCAATGTTGGTCGCAACTCCCATCGTTACAAACATAGCTGAACAAATATGCGTTTCTGAAACCATAGTTCCAATGACCATTCGCAAACAGCATCATAAACTTGTGTTGTTGGAACTACAGCCCTTGACCTGAGGTTAGAAATACGGTTTCCTGTTAGCATGACATGGACTAAAATAGATCAAGCTCCTGGAAACAATAAGCAAACTAACATACATTCTATATCTTTAATGCCATTTAAATATACAGTATACAATCATTCAATATATTTCAGTGTGTCAACAGTCAGTGTGATTTTAGAGGAGAACGTATGTGTATCAATTAGGGATGGCGAAAACTAAACATTTTCTTGACCGACCACCAAGCCTCATTAGCCGGTTGGAACCGGTTAACCGATTAGTTTAAAATATGCTGCGCTATTTGAAATAACAGCCGCGAGCCGCGCCTGCAATTTCGCAACTCTGTCGCACCTCTGCCGCTCTGCCTCCCGCTCTCACACACACACTCACCCACACACACACACACACTCTCACACACACACACTGTCCCGCCGCAAAACATGAATCCCGGAAACGCGGCGCCGAGGAGCTTGTTTGTAATCGGAGGACAAATGGCTCCTTAGTTTCGAAATGGTTTGGGTACAAGGTGATCGCGTTGAAAATAAAGGCATTTGTCTAGCGTTAGAAGCTCATTTGAAACATTGCCACGGCTCATTTAAGAAAATGACAGCTCCAAAGAGACGCCGCTTTAGTTCGAGGTAGAGCTAACAATAATAAAGAAAGATGATGATCAACAACTTATGTGTTACCACTGAAATGTAGATGTAATATATTTCCAAATGTAAGCGCATCTTATTGGCTTACTGGAATTATTGGAATGTTGGCCAAAATAATTTGCTTTGAAAAGTGGTGGGGACACTGCACAACTCGTTTTGCTGTGTGTTTATTTAATAACAGAATTTACTTGTGGACTGAGTTCAGTGTTGGAAATGCACTTAATTTTCACTTTGATGTAGGCAACAAATGCATTACATTCACAAATTATTCTATAAACATCCAATAAGCAAAATGAAATATTCACAACACATCTAACTATAGCTACTAATATCAATCAAAATATGCAAGATAATATAACGAAGTTTCATTAGCCGTTTTTCCATTACATATTTGCGCAAAACGCATTATATAAATATTTAACTTATACATATAGGCTAGCGATATTTTCTAAATGTCGATAAAAAACTGTTACGAAATGATTGCATTTCCATTACGCTATATTATGCGACTAAAACGATTTTTTTTTTACATTCAAAAAATTGTGCCACACAAGTTAGTATGGTTACGTGTATCCCAGCCACCGCTATAGCCATTATTTAATGAAAGGAGACATAGGCCTGTTATTCAAGCATTTATTAAAATTAAAAGAGGGAAATGTTTGAATTTGTATGGTGGTAACTTAAATTTTTTTTGTTTTTGTTTTTTAAAACAATTTCATTATTTTTGGCTTGAAATTTCGTTTGTTGAAAATTTAAACTGAATTTAGAAATGCTTTTTAAATGAAAAACTGCGTTTAATAAACAAAACATTTAAAAAAAAAATTAAGACAGCGTTTGGACGGAGAGCAGCGCATGCAAAATAAGCAGTTGAGTCTAGGCCTACACAAATAAAAGTAGACAGTTTATAGTTTTTAATTATGTCTTGCTCTTATCTGTATGGATAAAAATGACGGAGCGTTGTTTCCTCTGTCATTAAAGAAAAAAATCCATCAGAACGCGTCGCACCTGCGCTTTCATCAGACAGAGGGGTATAGAAAACGTAGCCTTTATTGTTTCGTAGGCTATGTTTAACTATGAGCCTATACTATTATAATTTTTTTTTATTTCATATGTTGATTATGAAACGTGAGCACAACCTTCTACACAAACATTGGCAATAGAATCGCCAGTATCGCTAGGCAATAGAATTGGCTAGTAATTTTTTGTTTTGTTTCGTTTAGTCGCCAGACTGATATAGGCTATAGACCTACTTTTAACAAATATATCTAGTATAGAAACATGGAAGTGTGACAAAGGCACATAGTATAGGCTAAATAAATTCTCTAATGTGGTTAAAGGTCATTTTCTACACAGCACAATACAACATATGTCCTTATTATGATAAAATACAGGTATTTTTATGGCGTGCGGTGTGCAACCTTCGTAGCATAATTTTTGGAATGACTTAACCAGGAACTGAAAAATGTTTTTAGTGGCATAACATCAGTTAATGGAAACGCCGTCATTTCGCTATATTTTTTTCATCGACTATTAAGAAATATCACAAAAGTTTTGCGTAAATCTGTAATGGAAAAAAGCTTCAGACCGGCGAAAAAATTTGTTAAATGAATGAATTAGATTAAATTAAATGAATGAATTAAATGAATGACGATTTGTAGATTGTGCTATTGCTTTTATACACACCTTCCACAATCTATTTTTCAGTCACTTTTAAAAAGTGGCAAAAAGTGGTGGGGACATGTCCCACCCGTAAATTACGCCTATGATAGACTGCAACACGATAGGTCTAACTCACTGCGTCTCACTCACTAACTCACTACCGACAACCGACAACTTTGATCGGTTAACCTTGATACGGTCAACCATCGGTCAAACGGTCATCGTTAACATCCCTAGTATCAATGCGTAAATGCACCCCGGAGTATGAAGTAAAGCAACGCTCAGACTACAGGTTTAGTTCCTGAGTTCCTAAAAAGTTCCTGAGTCCGTTCCAGTGAGAATATTTTCTCAGTCCGTTCAAGTGAGATAAAATCTGAGGTCTGTTCAAGTGAGAGAAATTTCTGAGTGTGTTACAGTGAGTGAAGTTCCAGAGCCTGCTCTCAAGAGGGAAATTCCAGCACAGACAGAGTTGCACTGTCCCTAATGGCTCTGGCATTGTGTGTCTGGCCCACAAACAAATCAGCACACATCCAGCCCCTGAGCACAGTCCATTGTTGGCTCCAGCCCAAGAGTCCGCTCCAGTGTCACCTCCAGCCCATGAGTCTGCTCCAGTGTCGGCTCTAGTCTCTGAGTCTGCTCCAGTGCTCCCACTTCAGAGTACACTCCAGCCCATAAGCCTGTTCCAGAGTCCGCTCCAGCCCATGAGCCCATTCAGAGTCCACTCCAGTTCACAAACCCCATAGCTCCTCCCAAGAAAATTTTGTCCCCAGCCATAGTGGCCGAGCCAAGCTCCTGGGTCAAGGCCATGGAGGCTGATCCTCCTTGGCTCCCTGAATTGCCAGCGCTTCCTTGGCTCACTGAACTGGTGGCATCTCCTTGACTGCCTGAACAAGCTTTCTTTTATTTGTTTAAATTAATAATAATAATATGAAATGAATTGCGATCTTGAATCGAAAATTTTCAGAAGTTATTATTCTACCACCTACGCATGAAATAATTAACGACAGCCCTATGTTGTTGAACCACCGTGGTTCAAACGACAGAAATGCGACCATGCATCGTACTAAACTAACTAAGCAGTGAGTTATGTTGTTGTACAGGAAACACATTATAAGATAAGCAACACATACATCATGCAGTCCGTTAATGCATGGCGTGGGCACATCCAATGATGGAGCAGAGAAAGTTTGATTAATGAAAATGATGTAGGGATGTAGGCCATGCTGTTTATTCTGAGTGGATGCAAGGGTGTTCTGGGTGGTTTATAGAATGTTGTTACATGGTTGCTCTGGTGTTCTGGGTGGATGGCTACTAGGGTGCTCTAGTTAGTTGCCATAGCATTGCTATATGGTTGCCAGTGTGTTGCTAAGGATGTTCTGGTTCAGTGTTTCTCAAAGATTTTTGCAACGCCATTGCAACGGCGTTCAAGTGTGTAAGTAGCAGTTAACACTCTGCCTTTATAAAGCGGCATCACTGAATCGCTCTTCTTCAGACTGCTGGAAGTTTTAAGGGGGAACCCACTGTTCTCGGTGGTGATACAGAACATTGACACATACACTGATTTTCAGTAAGTGTAAGTCATTCATATTCAATGAGTGACAGCAATGGTTGCTGTTGCTCATAGAAAATAAATGACTTCCCATCGCTACAAATCATTGTGTGATGTAGGTATGTCCAGTGATGCGGTAAAGTTGAAAAAAGTTGAGCTTTACACAAATGAGCAACAGTTTGAACAGAGATTGGAAGTCTGACAGGTAGAAGGTATTGCTAGATATTTACTAAAGGCAGTTAAAGGTGTAATGTATAATAAAATGTGTGTAATAAAGTGTTGAGGGACATGAATCACTGTAAAGCTGCTTTGAAACAATATTGTATAAAGTGCTATATAAATAAATACTTGTTTTGACTAGATCTTAAAGTTGTTTTAATTCTTAACAGGTCTTTAAAAATCTGAGGAGTTTTGCAGGTGCTGATTTTGACAAAGAAGATCTTTAAGACAAGTAATTCAATTTGGTGGTCATCTTGTTTATGTATCTAGACAGCTGTTTTCGATGTGAGAAATAACAAAAGTAGAGCATATAAGTACAGTTTAAGTAAAGTATAAGTAAAATTAAGTTAAGCAATTTCTTTCACAGTGTAAACACTCATGTGGTCGAATGCTTTTGAACAGCCACAAAAGACCACATGTCTCCGCCTACTAACCTAATGCGTAAACATTATGGAAAGCTCACTAACTAAACATTGACTAAATTTAAACTTTGTTGGTTGGAGACAATGGTATTGTGGGCACCTGCGCAATCAGAACATAAATGAAAGCTGATGTTTACTGCATGTTTTCAGACACATCTCTAGGCACATCCAAAAGTCAGATTAAAATACCAGGTGTAAACAGGTATGTTTCTCCCTTGTCTACTTGTGATCCGAAAGACCAAAATGAATCTTAATACCAGGGCCTTAGGCAATATGAAATCAGAAGTTTATTACAGCCATGTGTCTGTGCAAAGCACATGTGCATAGTATGTACATATCTGTTCGTGTGGCTTAAATAGATGTGAGAGCATCACACCCCATTAAATCTTAAATTATCTTGTTAAAGTCATTATCCTGGCCTAAGGCTCCTAACTATTAGTTATGCTTTGAACAGTATGCGCACTATCTGTCACTGGAGGTCGACACAATGGATAAATGCAGTGATGGTGTGCTGCCTCTCCTTGCTGAAGGTGACATAAATAACAGATTTTGGAGGTTAGAAATAAACTGAAGTGACAGACAATATGATGAAATGGGCCGTGAAACAGCAACATTTGCTTCACATCTCCCTTGGTTTTCAGAACGATTTCCAATTGTGCCTACTGCACTCTTTTTAAGCCATCGCCCACCCCACAAGTGAAACTCAGATACACATACACACATTCATCCGTTGACGCCCCCCAATCAAATCTGACTCATTCTCACTGGACTACTTGGAAGCGCCCACTTTGGCTAAAAGGTCATAAGTACTCAGCAAGCCATTTACCTCATTAGCTTTAAGCATGGGCTATTGATAAAAGGAAGCTACAGCGGCAGTGTATAAAAGCATCGCAAATAGCTCACAGTCTCTTTTCTACTTCATCTAACCTCACACCTCTGCATTAAAGAGCTCTGACTGAGGACGGCTAAAAGGATTAACCTCCATAAACTGCTGTCTGTGAATCAATGCACCATGACCACCACAAAATATTTCTGTATGTCAATGATAAGTGACTTCTGACTGAGAAACAAGAACAATAGTGAGCAGGGTTACTTTAGCTAACTAAAACTAAACCATAGGAAAAACTTTTTTTTTTCTTCTTTTTTTTTACTACAACATAGTTGGCAACATTTCTCATTTTCATTTAGTTTAACTTGATGTACCAGAATAACTAAAACTACAACTGGAATAAAAAATATTTTCACTTTCATTCTCGTTAAAAATCAAAGATGGTGCTGCTGTGAATAAGACCTATTGTCTGTAATTAGGGACGATGCGTCCCCTAGGGGTCGCCTTGGGAAATGCCTCCGGCATGAAAGATCGTGGCTTAGCAACTGTAACTAGGCGCGGAAGATCTGTCAAGCTTTCGAGCGAGGAAAACTTGCCAAAGCGTTGTGCGTATGGATTGCGCAAATGTGATACCCGATATCCTAAAAAATTTGGATGACGGGGTGGCATTGTTTTCTTTCCCCAAACCTAAAATCCAAGGGGAGAAATGCCGGGTGTGGATAGAACAGTAGATAAGACCCAAGATGTGTGAGCAGTAGCCTGGCGCGGGAGAATGTTATCATTGCAAAGAGGTCAGGCTAATGTCTTGTGTTTATTCCACAAGATTTATGGATAAACTGTTTGTGAAAAAAATATTAATTTAAAATTACTAATTTAATTTACCCTGCTATGCATGAACATAGCTGTTGCTCAATTTGTGTGTTTTCCATTTGAATGGTCAGCATATGAGGCAGCTGCTGCTTGCGCTGGGACCTACAGGTATTAGCTTAAATTTTGATGAAATTATTCTTTAATTGGTTACATATTATGTCGTGGATATATCCCTCGAATGCATACTGTAGTCCCTTTTGTCTTGCTCTCTCAGATATTTCACTTGTTCGCCAAAATTATGTATTATCTCGTTGGGAATGTCTGATACCAGGGTATACTTACTGTAATAGACATGCCAGACGCGAAAGCTTGTCAGGCGTAGAAACAGTAACTAAGGAGGGTGGGGCTTAGCAGGAGGGCTAATCACTACACTCTTCTGTCTCTAATTCCTCAGAATTAGACACATACATGGAGCAATAATATTAATTGAGCCAACAAGAAGAGGCAAAAAAGGAAACTTCCTGTTCGACTCATCCCTGCTCTGCCTACAACCCCCGTCTCACATGGCGTCTCATTCCCTATTCTCAGGGAACCATGGTTACATGCTGTGACAAGCAGGGCGAGCAAGAGCCGTGAGAGAGTGGTGTGAGGCCGGTGCATGATTGAAAATTAGCGTCAGCTGCGTGTCACACCGGTCTCAAATCCTCTCACGGAGGAGCTCGGAAGCATAAAAGGAGGAGCTACAACAGTGAAGGACGAGAGAGGACCAGGCCTGGACAACTATGTTGTTTTGTTTACGTTTTATTATGTGTGTGTGGCAGTCGTCTGTAAGGAGGCTGCCGTTATTACTTTCATTTTGTTTATTTATTGATTAAATTATTTAAACATTTACCAGTTCCCGCCTTCTTCTTCCCATATCAACATACAAACACTGTTACACATGCATAACCTAAGACGTCCTCTAGGGGTCGCGTGGGGAACGGAATACCCACGCTGTCATGCTGAAGGGATGAGTGCCTTATTGGCTGAACTAAGTTGAGGGACTCAGAGGAGTCCTCATCCCTAAGGTACACCAGCTGCATGCTCATAGACCGGAGCTTCTCAAGAATTTAGGGCTCAACAGGATGACTTTAAAGAAAGAAAGCATAACAATGTTTATGTTCAGGCAAGAGTGGAGGCTTCAATACAATGACTCTCATAATGAGATTAGGCCTAGCAACACTCCACACTGAGGTCAGTAGCCAAAGAGGCTCCCAGAGAGCCTAACATACTACCTTACTGCTGAGCTTTATGAGCAGAGGCCACAGTATGACGATTCTTTAACTCTAGAGGAGACTCCCTGATCCTATGCTATCCTAGCGGAGTGCTGGGGAGTGGAGTCCTCAATAAAGACAATTATCTCTAGCGAGAAGAGGACTTACGATGCTCTCTGTAGCCAAGGAGGCTCACAGAGAGCCTAAAAAGTGAATACAGTATGTCCTATGCCTGTCAAAGAAGTTTCTAAATAACAGGGCTAACAGCCTAACACAATAAAGGAAGGAGCTCAGAAAAGGGGAGATTATAACTACTCTCTAATGTGAGAGGAGGCCTAACAACACTCGGGGACCAATGAGGCTTACAGAGAGCCTTACATCTTAGACTCAGGCTGAGCTTGGAGGATGGAGGCCTTGACTCTCTACATCCAATGCCTGTCAGGGAGGTCAAAAAAAGGCCTAGCAACTTGACACTAAAATAACAAATTAAACTCAGGAGGTACAACTCAGTGTTGTCCCACGCAGAGTACTGAAGAGCAGTTTCTATAAAAGCAGTAGCCAAGGATGCTCAAAGGGAGCCTAACAACTTGACAACACTGCCTACTAAAAAGCAGGGGCCTCACAGGACAATACTCATAATGAGAAGCCTAACAACGCTTAAAAAAACAGCCCAGAAAACAGCTTCCTGAGAAGGCTCGATGGAGCCTAATCAACTCGTATGCAGGTGAAGCTCAAAAAAGCAGAGGCTAAAATAACTCTTAATAGCCAGAGGAGGTCTAAGGCACTTCCTAAAGGCAGTGGCCAAGAAGGCTCAAAAACAGCCCAAACTGAGCAGTACTGTCTTTCGAGCTCTGGGGAGAGAGGAGCTGAAGCATCAGAAGAATTACTTAAATAATGCCAGTATTGAAAAGCCAGTAGCCAAGGAGGCTCACAGAGAGCCTAAAAGTGAATACAGTATGTCCTATGCCTGTCAAAGAAGTTTCTAAATAACAGGGCTAACAGCCTAACACAATAAAGGAAGGAGCTCAGAAAAGGGAGATTATAACTACTCTCTAATGTGAGAGGAGGCCTAACAACACTCGGGGACCAATGAGGCTTACAGAGAGCCTTACATCTTAGACTCAGGCTGAGCTTGGAGGATGGAGGCCTTGACTCTCTACATCCAATGCCTGTCAGGAGGTCAAAAAAGGCCTAGCAACTTGACACTAAAATAACAAATTAAACTCAGGAGGTACAACTCAGTGTTGTCCCACGCAGAGTACTGAAGAGCAGTTTCTATAAAAGCAGTAGCCAAGGATGCTCAAAGGGAGCCTAACAACTTGACAACACTGCCTACTAAAAAGCAGGGGCCTCACAGGACAATACTCATAATGAGAAGCCTAACAACGCTTAAAAAAACAGCCCAGAAAACAGCTTCCTGAGAAGGCTCGATGGAGCCTAATCAACTCGTATGCAGGTGAAGCTCAAAAAAGCAGAGGCTAAAATAACTCTTAATAGCCAGAGGAGGTCTAAGGCACTTCCTAAAGGCAGTGGCCAAGAAGGCTCAAAAACAGCCCAAACTGAGCAGTACTGTCTTTCGAGCTCTGGGGAGAGAGGAGCTGAAGCATCAGAAGAATTACTTAAATAATGCCAGTATTGAAAAGCCAGTAGCCAAGGAGGCTGACAGAGAGCCTGACAACCTAGCATACTTCCTAGCTAAGCTCTGAGGTCAGAGGCCTCAGCATAACGCTCTAAAGTGAGAAGCGGCCTAAAAACGTCCTTTACTCAGGACTAGTTACAAAGGAAGCTTACAGAAAACTTAACAACTTGATACTCCTATCCAGAGCTTTGTTTTCCATAGGAGCGGGTAGTTATGTCCAGACAGAATGTTTATGTTATCCCTAAAGTCTGTCTCATGCTACCAAACCAAATCTAATCTGTCATTGCTCCAGGCATAACTTTCCATAACTCCTAAGTGTTATTATTATAACAGTTATTACACTCTTCTGTCTCTAATTCTTTAGAATTAGATTCATGAATAGAGAAATAATATTAACTGAGCCAACAAGATGAGGCAAAAAAGAAAACTGTTTACAACCTCCTCACTTAACATAATGGCGGCCAAAGGACACGCACCGCAGAGTGCATGCGCTCAACTATCTTCCCTTAGGGGAGTCAAACCTAGGTGGAACCCATACTGAGACCGTATCACAAAAAGCGTGCATTTAACCCCCTTGGGAGTCAAGCACACTAGTTCAAACTTATA
Organism: Gobiocypris rarus; assembly: GCA_023029165.1. Taxonomy (NCBI): domain Eukaryota; kingdom Metazoa; phylum Chordata; class Actinopteri; order Cypriniformes; family Gobionidae; genus Gobiocypris; species Gobiocypris rarus. The sequence continues at coordinate 9,234,098 of CM040927.1, forward strand.
TACTATCATTCTGAAAGGAATCATACGAGAACAGACACGAAAGCATCGCTATGAGTGCCTTAAACTCTCTCGAGAGAGCTGAGCACGCTTGAGCAAACATTAACTACTATCCCTCAGGAGAGAGCAGAAAGGAAAAAAGCTCCTTGTCTGTCTCTTGTAGTCAGTCTCGTGAATGCATCATACCAAGCACATACAGCTTGCTGAAAGAGTCGACAGGATTCCATCCAAATGTGCGTCCCACATCCCTCGAGAATAGAGATGTGTGAACAGAGCTTTTCATAGAGAAATCCTCACAAAGTCTACTGAAGACAAGAAGAGGATGACGTTTTGCACAGGTGCACTCTTATACTCTCGGTTGCACCAGTGGTGCTAGTGTCACAGAGTGCCTGCCAGTGTCAAGTTCATATGCTTCAGACACCTGTCATGCTGGAGGCATTCCCCGTAGCGACCCCTAGGGGATGCAGTGTAGAGGGAACTGTAATAGTATATTAGTAATACTTTCACAGTCACATTAGTTTGGACTTGTTGTGTTTAGTCATTGTCTGCCTTCATCACTCATCTATTGTCATGGACACTAATTACTTTCAGCTGTGCACTCATCATCACCATCATTATCACACACATACTTACATATATATATTTAACTAAATATACCATATATATATATATACAGGTCCTTCTCAAAAATTTAGCATGTGATAAAAGTTAATTATTTTCCATAATGTAATGATAAAAATTAAACTTTCATATATTTTAGATTCATTCCACACCAACTGAAATATTTCAAGTCTTTTAATGTGTTAATACTGATGATTTTGGCATACAGCTCATGAAAACCCAAAATTCCTTTCTCAAAAAATTAGCATATCATGAAAAGGTTCTCTAAACGAGCTATTAACCTAATCATCTGAATCAACTAATTAACTCTAAACACCTGCAAAAGATTCCTGAGGCTTTTAAAAACTCCCAGCCTGGTTCATTACTCAAAACCGCAATCATGGGTAAGACTGCCGACCTGACTGCAGTCCAGAAGGCCATCATTGACTCCCTCAAGCGAGAGGCTAAGACACAGAAAGAAATTTCTGAACGAATAGGCTGTTCCCAGAGTGCTGTATCAAGGCACCTAAGTCTGTGGGAAGGAAAAAGTGTGGCAAAAAACGCTGCACAATGAGAAGAGGTGACCGGACCCTGAGGAAGATTGTGGAGAAGGACCGATTCCAGACCTTGAGGGACCTGCGGAAGCAGTGGACTGAGTCTGGAGTAGAAACATCCAGAGCCACCGTGCAATGGCGTGTGCAGGAAATGGGCTACAGGTGCCGCATACCCCCATAGACCTGAACCCCATAGAGAATCTGTGGGATATTGTGAAGAGAAAGTTGAGAGACGCAAGACCCATTCTGGCTATCGAAGCATCCTGGGCCTCCATAACACCTCAGCAGTGCCACAGGCTGATTGCCTCCATGCCACGCCGCATTGAAGCAGTCATTTCTGCAAAAGGATTCCCGACCAAGTATTGAGTGCATAACTGAACATAATTATTTGAAGGTTGCCTTTTTTTGTATTAAAAACACTTTTCTTTTATTGGTCGGATGAAATATGCAAATTTTTGAGATAGGAATTTGGGGTTTTCATGAGCTGAATGCCAAAATCATCAGTATTAAAACAATAAAAGACCTGAAATATTTCAGTTGGTGTGCAATGAATCTAAAATACATGAAAGTTTAATTTTTATCATTACATTATGGAAAATAATGAACTTTTATCACAATATGCTAATTTTTTGAGAATGACCTGTATATATGTTTGCCTCTTTTTTTAGTTACTTGTCCGGTATCGTCAGTATGTGTTGTTTTGGCATTCTACTGCTATGTGTATTTGCCTAGTTGGAATATTAAATGACTGTTACTCTTCATCTTCTTCATTGTGCGCTTCTCATTAACCACTGAACTGTGACAGATACTAAATTAACACTGATACTGAGATATATAGTTGGGTCAAACAAATTAGAGGAGATTTTGGAATTCTGTTTTTTTATTTTTTTAACATATATTAACTTTAAGTAAACATTCGATGAACCGCAAAGGTAATCTCAATGAAAAAAAACTAAAAAAAAACTAAATTATGAACAATTAATGCTAATATCTGAAAAAATATAAAATCAGAAGATAACCAAGTCAAGTCAAATGTATTTGTGTATCGCTCTTTAACCCCTGAAGTCTGAGCTGTTTTGGGGCCCTTTAAAAGTTTTGATTTGCTCAATACACTGTTTAAAAGCAGCTATATGACACAAAATCATATTATTAATGTTTATAATATCTTAATATTTATATTATATTATATTGCTTTACAGTAACATTTAGCAGATTAGAGCTGGGTAATAATAAAGTTAAAATTTTGCACCGATATATGCTACATATAAGTGCTGCATGTTTGCAGATAAAGTTGGACATACTTTACAATATTATAATTATTATTATAATTATAATTCTGATATATTGTGCATCCCTATATATGATCACTATATGGTGTGAGACCTAGTGTTTACAATTTCTAGCTGAAAAGGATACTGGTGACCTTATTATGTAGCTAAACTAGATTAGACTATTCCACAAGACTTCTTTAATCAGCCACTATTTTGGTCAACTAGCTTCACTGGGTAGTTTTACTGTTGGACAGAATTGCTATGTTGGTTCACCAGATATACAAGGACCAAATCAGCACTAGAGAAACTAGAGAAATCAAGTTCAAGAAAAACTTTGAATGTTGGATTGAATGACAGCCTTGCCTGGAAGTTTTAAACAGTATGAAGTCTGAATGTTATATGAGCCTTTGAATACTTTGGCAGTTTGAAGAAAGGTCTGAAGTTTAAAATTGACATTGTCATGTGGTTGCGAAGGTATTCTGAATAGTTGCTAGGCAGTTGATGGGGCTTTACCAGTTTGTACAAAACAGTAATAAACCTGCATGCTGGGGTTTCAACAGGATTGCCTAACCGAAGCAGTCACTGTTGAATTGCAACTGACTGCAACACTTTATTATTAAAGCAAAGTAAAGCAAAGCAAAGCAAAGCAAAGAAAAGAAAAGAAAAGAAAAGAAAAGAAAAGAAAAGAAAAAGACCTGCTACCATTGTTTAAAGAGGCTGATATCGACTGAGTCAGGCTGTCCAACCTTTCCAGAATCCAGTTGTCTTTGGTAGACATACTCACTTAACTAATAGAGGAGCCGGGGGGGATTCTTAGCAGGCAGAAAGCTAATGGATTGTACGAACGTGGGCTTGCGCACACTCTGTGCGGATGATTAAGTTCAAATAAAGCATCTCTCATGACACAATCAGATGATTATGTTAGCTCAACAATGACCTGTATAGGAATATGTCTCTACCCCACAGTTACAGCTCATGCATAAAGATGGGCGAAGCAACGTGCTGGAAATTCCATCAGTGAGGACAAACAAAATGTTCCTGGAGTGCAGAAATGAGGCTGTCTCGCAAAGGGCATCGGCAGCTTTCCATCTCCATCAAAAGAGGTTAAATAATCAACGGATGCTACTGAGGTGCGAAAACCCTTGCTTGACCTTCGGATTGGGGTCAATGATGTTCATTGCACGTTCATATCTATAACCTGGTGTTGTTTTTGAACACGCTGGGTTCAGAGGGATCACATGCTTCTTCTGTCATGTGATTTGAGCTATTATCACAGAAACACTGGGAATTACATAACAGTGAAGTGTGTGATTTCTGCACAGCTAGCGGCACAAAATGAAATTGCAATCTGTTTATTTGAGCGAACCAACTGGGCTGGACATAACACTGACTCAACCATGGCAGGTTGGGGGATGTGTTTGTGTAAATTATAATTGGTGGGATATAAATATATTTATCTACTATCCCTGATAGTTATATGCTCTGCTTTGACTTCTAGATCCCTGAACATGTGACCGAAACACATAAGGTTTGAAAAAAAGAAATGGAAGACAGAGGAGGAAGCTGGAGAAATGAGAAAGGTCTCGGATTGACAGGAAATGTGTGAATGAGTGGCACTTGTCACCACCCAAGCTCTCTCATCTGTCACTGAGGGACAAAGACCTGGGCGCTGTTCTTTTGAAGGTCTCTGTCCGTGTCTGTCTCTCTCTGCGTAAGCCAATAGGAGTTCCAGACGTTTTCTCCAATCCCAATGAATAATGGCTGCTTACTGGCAGTGTGACAGAGCAGAACTATGCATTTAACAATGGCCTAATCAATTAACTCTCAAGATTGCAAACAACAAAAGGAATACTGTCTCTGATAAGGAGGCTGCTGCTAATTTCTTTAAATGAAGAAGTGCTTAATCAAACTAACATGCATCAATACTTTACATTTAAAACTGCAGGACAAAAAAAAAAAAAAACAGAAATCAAGGTTCTAAAATCAATGCTCTACCAATCTGTGAAACAAAGTAATAAATAAATAAAAATCCAGCAATTATTATAGAAGGTATTAAAAAGGGGAAATGGGAAGAAAAAGAAAACATATACATATAATACATTTATGTATTAAATATTCATGTCATTATGTCTATTTTTAAATAATCCAGTGAAATAAATACTTGACAAATAAAAGGTACTTTCTCTCGTTCATTTTAAAACTTAAATTTTATAGACACAAACCAAAATATAACATAAGTCTGGCATCAGTTGTAATATATATAGTGGCAGCAAACCAAATAGAATGGTGCAGCATATATTCGCCACCTCCACTCTGCCCCTGAGTTAAGTGCTCAGGACACCCGAAACATGGGTCATAAAGTAACGTGCTCCCAGACCATTATACAGTGTAAAAACACATTATGTACCATTTGAAATAAAAGACTTATCGTGTGCAACAGTAACAACAACTCCTTTTTGTAGTTATCTTATCAATTAACACCCCTTTATGTCTACATTCAGGTCCTACCTTTACACGTAGGCAGAGCTTTGTCCCATACAGGTTTCCCATCAGTCCCGATGATGCAGATGAGAGTGACTGGTCCTGCAATGGTGTACCCAGAATCACACTGATACGTGACAGTTGATCCCAGCTTGTAGTCCATTCCTAATCTAGTTCCGTTCATAATGTTCCCAGGGTCGAAGCATGCTTCTCGTGGCTTTTCTGTCAAAAAACAAAACAAAAAAAACATTAAAAAAAAACATAAATATACAATATAAAAATTGGTCAAGGTAAAAAATGTAAAAACTTAAATTAGGGGTGTGTGGGGCGGTTTGATTAGATAACGACATGACAAAAGTCCCTTCTCTTAGCAGCCATCTGCATAATGACTCAAGGCAGTTATGTCTACTTTAAATGGGAAAATCTAAAAAATTCTCCATTAAGTTGCCGACAGTAATCGGATGTCCATTCTTTTTCTGACGTGCTTGTGCTACTTCCAACAACAGGACAAATGGATTTGGAATATTTGCTATGATGTCCATGGACGTGTCCTGTGTAGACATGGTATTAGAATTTTGCAGATCATAATCTTGCAAGTAGTTAGAGGTTTCAGTGTGTGTCATTGTGCATTTTGGGATTAAATTGAATACAAATATTAATTAATCTAACTAATTAATCACATTTTTCTGTAATTAGTTGTGATTAATCGCACCTAACATTTTTAGGTCTACATCAATAAAATCAATTATCATTGATAATGAAAATAACCAACAAACAAATTTGATTATCGATTCGTCGCATCTGTGCACTGTACTCAGAAACCATCAGCCAGTCATGATGCTTTACAGTAGTGAATAACTAATATTTCTATTGACAAAACACTTATGGAAAATGTAGCGGAGGACACAGGGTGAGCTGATGTGGGAAGGTACATGATCCAAGTTGTCCTAAACATGAGAATGATTTATATTTATAAGCGCAAACTAAAGCTTAAGTGTTTACCGTCTTGCCCTGTCGTGCTTTAACAGATGTGCGTGCTGTTTTATTGCCTCTAACATATGTTTTCCTCAGCCCTTAACTTACATTTTATGGTTATATATTAACTTTAAATGTTAGAAACTCCTGCGAGTATTTCCATTTTGCCTCTTCTGACAATAAGCGAGTCTTGAATGAGCGCCAGTGGGTGCATGCGCATCAAACAGACCGAGCACAGTAGACTAATAGTGATTGTATCTAGAGAAGTGACAGTTTTTGAGCATTTTTTTTGTGATTTTACCAGAACAAATACCTGTGAAACTACAAAGACACAAATTTGCAAAAACTGTGATTACCTCATTACATGATTACGGTCGTTCCATGTTCAGTCTTTAGGTAAGTAGTTTTTCTTTACAAAGTGACCTACTGGCGATTTTCAAAGATCTGTGTGAACGGGGATCATTTTGACATTATATTGTTGTAATGTAAACATACCCTAAGACTGTTAATAACTTTTTTAAGTCAGTTACATAAAAAATTTGATTTTTATATGTCTAATTCGAAAGCAAAAAGTAAGACGGATTGCCTCTTGACTAACTGTAAGTTGGTCATACTAGTGCTTAACACACAGTTAGTGTCTTAACATAATGGCTATGTTTATGTAATGGACCCCTTTTCAGGGACTTAACAAAAAACCCATAAAAAACTAAACAAAAAAAAAAACGTTGACTTTAGAACCATGTAACTGAAAATGCTAACAATGATAACTCCATTGCGATAGATGGCGTTATAATACAATATAGGCTATCCAAAGGGTGTGTGTGGGGGGGGCTGTGTAAAATATTTGTAACATATTAAACAGAATTTTTTTTTTAAAAATATATGAACGCCCCTGTTGAGAAATGCTTAAGTCAGTAATTTGATTACATGACTTTAATTGACAACCTTAAATATAAGTAATCATACCTGTAATTCAACTGACCGTGAACAAAACTAATCAGATGCACAATCACATCCCGCTCTTGTGTTACCTGCCAGCCATTCCCAGGGCTGAGACAGGTACCAGACAGAAAGAAAAAGAGAGGTAGCGAGATCGACAGTGAGTGTGAAGAGAGAGTAGACAGTGGCTTGAGGGCATTATGCATTAAAGCGATCTAACACCAGGGGAAAGGCAGGTGAACACGCCGGGGTTGGGAAGATGGTCTCTGTCCTTCTTGCACCCGACACCAGGAGAAGGACAGTTGGAGAAAGCTCCGGAGGCGGTGCTTAGAGAGGCTGCCAAACAACTTGACAGTTAACAGCTATCTGCCTGCGCTTTGGGGACCTGAGAAAGTGGGAAGGAGGTGGGGAAGATTCTATCTGCAAAATTGCAAGTGTGCAACACAATCTTCCTCGTTTCCACAACAACAGAGGAACAGCAAGTGCACCTGGAGTGCACCGCACAGACTAAAAGGAATAGACCCAAAAATAAATATTCTGTCGTCATTTACAGCATACATGCTGCCTTTGGGAAAGAGGAGCTTAACATTCAAACAGAGTATTCACAGTTCTGCTCACCCTAATCTGCATATGTGTCATGAGACTGCCTGCCTTCACTGCCACCATATTTATCAGATTCAAGAACTCCTTAATACCAGGCCCAAATGAGATGTGTGGCCTTTTTTGTTGGAATTCTGCAAAATGGACTGAAATGTGACATTGGGTCCTATCAGACTCCCGGCGCAATGCGACAGCAGGCAGCAGGTGTGATGCTAGTGTTTTTTGCTAGTTTCAGCCCGACGCAGTTATCATTTTCACATCCAGCGCCATGTTGTTTAAATAGCAAATACACCCGCGCCCATCTGTTCGCCCATGGTCTGAAAACGAGGTGTGTTCAGGCGCATTTTTATTTTGAGGCAGCTGAAAACGACTGCAAACCAACAAAAACCTGGTCTAAAGTCAATATGTGGTCTAAAGTCCATTTATGTGTTATTAAAGGGCCCGTTAGTAATATCCGGCTATAGGCGGGTACACATCGCATTTATACACTCTGCTTATTACACACACAGGGACGTGCACAAATATCTTTAAATAATAAAAATAAAAATAAAATGATTCCTCTCTGGAAAAGTGTTCAGTCTTTCCTCTCACAAATTCTGCCATGTAAAATCCAACTGGGAATGGGAGATGAGACTCTGATAGGTTTATAGTACCGTATTTTCCGCACTATAAGTCGTACTTAAAAGCCTTTCATTTTTTCAAAAAACGGCAGTGCGCCTTATAATCCGGAGCGCCTTATACATGGATCAAGGCGCTCTGTCAAAATGTTTCAGTATGAAAAACCAATAAAAACAATTTAATAATAATAAAATCTTTCAGTACGACTGGTAAACTACCAAGCCGCACCGCTTGCAGCATTACGGCTACCGTAGTCAGTAAACACCGGTACTGTGCTTTCGGATAATGACGAGAGGGAGCCGGGCAGGTTGGATGCCGTAGTCGCCCAACTGTTCAATTCGGACACTGAAGAAGAAGAATTGTAGGGATTCGTGGACGGGAATGAACTGAAAAAGTGAGCTTTAGGTGTTATACGTAACTGAACAACGATTGATTTAGTGGTATCCGACTGTTTCTTTTACTAGGCTACGTGTTTACTGAATTAAGGAAAAGTTCCCCTCCACGTTTGGGAGAAAAGTTAGCAAGATTGGGAGATATTGTTTATACACACATCAATGTTTGAACAACGTTACCATGGGAGTGAACGGAGTTGTCAGAACGCTTAATAAAGTTGGACTTTATCTGACTGTTTTGTTTTCATTCCCTTTAGCACAGAGCTCCATCTAGTGGCTGTATAACGCAAACCCAGTTAAACGTTTGACTGCAATGTCTTCTATTATATGCGCCTTATAATCCGGTGCGCTCTATATATGAAAACAGTTCTAAAATAGGCCATTCATTGAAGGTGCGCCTTAGAGTGCGGAAAATACGGTACATTATGCCCAAAAAACACCCGTGACTCATTAAGAGGCTAGGTACAACCCTTTTGGACCATGCGCCTTGCAAAAGTGGAAAAGCAAAAGTGGAAAAGTACACCTGCGCCATGTGCTTCAGACCATGCATTCAGATTGTTAAAATAGGGCCCATTATGTGTCAAGATTACCAGCCACACTTTAAAGGCAAGAGTTCACCCAAAACTGATAATTTTGTCATTAGTTTATTATAACATGTATTTATAAAAGTTATTATAAATCATAACGCTTTACTAAAAATGTTTTACCGAAAAGTTTAGCTGAGGAGGTTCTGGGTCCATAAATCATTAATAAAAGATCTCATAAATGAAATCCCTGATCTAATGCAATGGCATACCTCTGTAAGCGTTTCTATATTCATATTATATAAAACTTATACACATACACATGCGCATATATATTTCTCCATTTATCAAACTAATGAGTTTTTCCTCAAGGTATGAGAGTCTTTGGACTGTAATATTCTCACATTAATTTCTTTCCCCTAATAAGGGCATTAATAATTGTGTTTACTAGTGTGTGATGAACAATAGCAGATACAAGATTGGCTTTATATAAAGAAAAACAGAAAGCAAATAAGGACACTGAATTAATTATAAAAAAATACAACAACAGAGAAAAATGGACTCCATCATTTAATTGTCATATGACACATTCTAATTAAAGCTTCGATGGAGAGAGTGAGACACATATTCAGACCTTAGAATAGAAAGTGTTGTGTTGTTGTTCTCACGATGCAAAGGAAAGAACAAAAAGCAAACAATATTATAAATCACATTTAGATCTGAGATTGTGGACAGTTAAATGTACAACACCCATGATTCAAGGAGAAATCAGTATCCATACCCTACACTGTAAAAATCGAGCATGAAGTTATAATATTTAAAGAGGTAATTTCAAACACCAAAGATCCACATATAATGAGTGCTGGGAAAAGTTACTGGTAAAATGCATTCAAATATTGTGTTATTTCCTTAAAAAGTACCTGATCATTTTACTTGTAATGTGTCGCATTACTGTTACGTAACTTTTTCTTGACTGGGCTGCATGCTTGTTTTTTACTTCTCCTTTTGGCAAATTTAATGCCTCATTCACACCAAAGGTGAAATTAATAATACAAATTCAAGCCTGTGCAGCTCGGCAAACCTTTCAGCCGTGCTGCCATTCTTGTGAAAGAAATGGATGACACTTACTTTAGCAATAAAAATAAATAAATAAACAAACAAACAAACAAACACAAATGTGCGGTTTATCTAAAGTACGTTTTGCATATTAACGTGGTTTAATTGGATCATCGAAGGTCAGCAGGAAAGATATTGGTAAATAAAGTGAGATTAAACTCAAAGTATATTTGTATAATTTAACATTTAATGTTTGCTGGTTTGTGTACTATTCTGAATTAGCATTTCACTGTTTTTATTCAATTTGAGGATTACTAAATCTGTATTTGTGCAAGTGAGATGAGTAAATTCCTGCTAACATTTAGTCTAGAATGACAATATCTATCATGTTTAGACAGCGCGCAAAACGCCTCTGGGCCTTATTCTTGGACTGATTTCTCTCAACATGAGGACAGATAATGTGTCAGTCAATAACTGAAAAACAAAGTAACTTGCATGACTTATTTGAAAAAGTAACTCCCCTATTTTATTGTAAATTTAAATGTAATACTTTACTCGTTGCTTGAAAAATGTAATTAATTTACATAGATCATGTCACTTCTAATGCCTGATCCCAACACTGCTTATGTTTTTGAAGGCTATTTTGCACCAAATATTTTTTTTTAGGCTACATGCTCTGTCTTGTGTTTCTATTGTGTCCCTGTGACCTAGGCTGAATCCGAAATCGCCCCCGAAACCCTCAATCGCTTTCCCTATTTTGTCCACTAATACACTTGTATTACACTCACTTGAAGGAGTAAATGTACATCATCTGTACACTCATTATTGCGGTGCAATGTGGGATAGAAGGAGTGCACTCAATAACGTCCACTATGGTTTCGGACCACTACAAATGGCTGTCCCCACAAGACCGTAGGGTGTCCCATTCGTCATTTAAGCTTAAAGAAGGGTGCTCGTGAGTGGCACCATTCGCAGGTGCTATGCGCCCTCTATGCACCCTTCAGCTGAGCCCACAAGTTTGCGAGCTACGCAGATGAAAGTGCGGACTCAGAGGAAGACCGTGAGGGTTTATGGTGCAATTTGGGACAGTGCCTTACTCCCTGTGTCTGAGTTCCTTGTCTGATCTCGTCAATGTGAGTAGATGTATTTGCCTTTCTCCTGTGTTTTCCCTCCTGTGGATTTATTAAAGACTGTGATTTGAAATTCTCCTTCGTACAGAGTTGAAAGAAGTTTGGACCTATACTTAGAAAAGCATGGCCTCATCTGCCTTATACTCCACTGCTGTGTGTGAACTTAACAAGGCTTCTGGCTCTTATTTTGAGGAACTCAACAAGGTTTTGGAGGAGGGTTTAATGGACTTTTTTATGGCAATTTTCATAGTTTCCTCGTAGCTCCAGTGCCCCATGTCTCCAAAAATCCTAGTATCTCCAGTGCACCCTGTGTCTCCAGAATTCCCACCCAGCCTCCCTCTCCCATCTCCTCAATCAGCCAGTCCCTCAGCCCTGCCTCCACTGCTGTCCTTCAGCCCCTCTGCATCTCCCATGTGCTGTAATGATCTGCCAAGTGTCTTCAGGCCATCAGCTCCACCCAGCACTGAGGATGCCCTGGTTCCACCTCTAGCCTCTGTGCCCTTCTCTCCACTTCAGTTCCACCTTCGCTTGGTCAACGACTTGGTCAGCCGTCGATCTGTTTCCCCACAGCTCCAGCTCCACCTCTATCCTAATGTTTTTCTCCATTAGGTCTCCTGATGGGGTTTTGGTTTCCTTGCCACTGTCGCCTCTGGCTTGGCTTACTCAGTTGGGGACACAACATTTTTCAAATACATTTCCAAATGTATCTAATTATTAAACTAAATTAACCATATAGACTAAATTACTGATCTAATTACAGATCTAAGCCCACATTGTCAGTGTATGATAATCAAAATATGTTCTGTTGCATTATTTTTCTGTTTAACTGTTCTGTTTTCCTGTTTCACCCACATTAACTTTGGCCTTAATCACTGTTATAGCCTAATTATAAGGGAGTCATTAGACATTTATTTTGGTGTAGACAAATTCACTAATACTCAATATGAAATAAACTCAAAGTAATATCTGCTGCATATTTCCAAACCAAAATGGCAAGTTGTAAGCCTAAATCAGGCTTTAATGAAAATCTTGTGTTGCATTAGCGCACAGGCATCCTTCTGAGGTATCAATTATAATCAGTTTTAATAAAACACAAGGTATAAATGATAAAATAAAAGAGTATGTATTTTAATATCTCTGTTGTTCTCCGGTTGTCTGGTTGTCATATATCCTGCCAGCTGATGCAAAGAGGTGAATATATATCTGCACAGAAGAAAGCCCTATCTAGGCTCTGCCCCGGTATGGGTTGTGTCGAGCCATTTGTTTTTTTGAAAAAAAAATAATAAAAAAAAATACAACAAAAAAGCTGTTTTATGTTCTACTTTCAAATTAAATAAAAAAACGACTGAACGAATGATAAACAGATTTGTATGTTGTGATCATGCTCTCTGATGAGCTTTCACGGCAAATCAAACTCCCATGTGTCACTCAGTTTCCTAATAAACACAGGAAAACGTAATGGCATGACATGAAAGTGAAATTCTAAAGCATTGTGGGATGTTGAGACCATCAACAAAGCAATGTAATACATTGGCAAGCAAGTTTTTAAAATGTATTCGGTATTCATGTGGAGCAAAGACAAAAGGTTGATGTCAGAGTTCATCTACACTGCGCAATAGGCTGGCATTAAAATAATTACAATTAAAATATTCAACAATCCATGAACTGCACTTCTACTCAACCATAACCATCATATAAAAAGGGCCAGTGGGAGTGAAAATGATTTCAGGGAGGTGCATAGCACACTAGGGACGGTGCATTGTCATTGTCGCATGCCTTGATTTTCGAAATACAAACTCATATTCTTTTTAAAAGAGCATTTACAAAGGGCGGATCTGTGAAACTTGCTGTTCCTGTGGGGAATATTGCAGATATTCACTGAGAAAGGTTAATCGTATTACTGAAGAGAAACACAACATATAACTCAATACCACTTAAGAGCTTCTTTTTTTTTGACTAATCACAGGAAAATAGTACTCATGCGAATCATTTAACCAATGCTCGTTCATGTCAATGCTCGTGGTATTGTTAAGGACCTTATGAAAAGGCTACACAAACACTGTTGTCCTTCTTGTAGTGATGGATTTCCTAACATAGGAATTTGTAACAAGACATATTGAAGCAACCTATAGCCTTACATTTTCTTCTTATCTGTGATTAAATATGTTCTACTTGTTATCACTACTCAGGGAACATTCTTGAGAGCTTTTTATTGGACACAATTTTGGATACGCCCTTGAGTGCAAGACAAGTCATCAATACGTTTTATTCAATTTCCTGGCAGAGAATGACTTTATTTAGGAGTCAAATTTAGGAGTACAAAAGCATAATGATGGCCTCAAATCTAATAGGCATGGGCTAAAAGCCACAAAGCCCTCCAATTTGAATTCAATGGAGTCTTTAATATCAGCATCTCAAATATATAAAAATGCAGTGTGTGCTTCTAACGTGTCAGAGTTCCCTCAGCCTTCTATAATGAGCAGGAAATAGTTGCAAAACTCCAGAGTCCTTATCTGGTCATCAGGGTCAGCATTTAAAGGTTGTTACAGTTTTGATGAATTCTAACTTTACTTTGTAAGTTATGAAAGAGCTGCTCAATATTGGCCATTGTCTTGTTAAACCTGATTCCATCCAAGAGTTCATAGATAATTCAGATATTCTACCAGACTTCACAATATCCAATATTCACTAATTTAAGACGAAAGCAAATCTAATTACTAAAGCTTTAATGGGCAAAGCATTCACAACTATCTGACGTTACTAAAAAGAACATGCTATTATAGCCAAGAAAATTATGAAGTTTATGCAAAACCCATCAAGGACATCACTAGGTCATTTTCACTTCAAATATAAAGAAATTGATTATTGTTAGGTGTGCTGAGATCGTTTTGCACTTTCATGGCAATAAAGCATTTCTTATTATACCTCCTTATAATATTATTTTGATTATATAAATTCTCATTCATATTAATATTTTATTTAACACTACTACTACTACTACTACTACTACTAATAATAATAATAATAATAATAATAATAATAATAATAATAATGAAAATGTGTTTGAATGTCATCATGTAAAGAAAAAAAATCTGTCCTCAGCAAATAAAAGTTATTTTAATTTGAAATGTGACCTTAAATGCTATCTGAAAGTGGCCACTGACCCTGTGGTTGTGCTTCACTTGTTTCACAATCCCTCTCTCGAGGGAACAAACCATACACCTGCAAGGTGAGACTTACCTTTATATTCAATGGCAAAACCAGACATCCCCAGGGAGGCATCACTGCGGAAGGCCAGAAAAAGGCTGTTCCCACTGCTCTCGATGCGCTCGGGAACCTGGTTCCCCTGCAGACTGATGATCAGGGGTCCATTGGAGTCTTCACCCTCATAGATATGGAGGAAGTCATAGCTAGGCTCCATGTTAAAACTGCACAACAAATGAAGAAGAATTTTAGGGTTACTAGAGACTTGATTCAATTGTGAGGCATTATGCATAAGGTCCCACCAAACAGGAAGCTTAATATGCTTAACAACATTTCTGTTAAACAAAATAGAGCCGGTGATACATTGATTTTTATTATATCTTAGCAATGATTTTACTAGTGCTTAAGCAGTATCACAAATACTACAATGGCTTTAATGTGCTTCTATTATTATATACTGATATGCTAAAGCATAACAATTATTTTTGGTAAATGTTTTTTAAAAAACAAGGTTGGTAATCCAGGAAAGAGCACTAGAACTAGGTCCAGGAAAGAGAACTAGTACATCCTCGGTTAACCTGCTTTACCAGAAAGCATATTCGTTTCCAGAAGGGAATCCCTCATTGTTGCAGGTATGTTTTGTAAATGTAATGAAAGTCCATAAATTCATGTTGATTTTAGCAGAGTGAAGCACAAGCAATCAGAGTCATAATCATTCTAAATATTCAAGTATATGTGAGTTGATGATTGTGATTGTGTGTGAAGGCTTTGATACACTATGCTCATTAAATTGCAGTGATTTGAATTCATAATATGCTTCAACACTGATGTTTTTCTACCCCTTAGTACAATAAAAGACAGAAAAAAATAACCAAAGCACAAACCCCAAAAACAATCATTAGCTTTTTAGAAATTCTGTTTCAGGTCTTCCTCTTTCAAACCTGCTCCATGCAGTTAGGATCCTAGAAGACCTAAGGGTAAATAATAATACAATCCCACTACGATCCAAAAAGTAAGCTGTTAAATTGAACATAATGAAACATCTATGAATTAAAAAGTACCTCTGATTGGTGGCACTGATTATTCAAGTTATCTGGCAATGATACAGTATACTGACCACATCTAGAAATGCCCCCATATGTACTAGGCACATTACCTGGCCATTGAGTGTTTGTTATAAACTACCTTTTTATCGTTTCCAGAGGTGCACCTATAATATTTGTATGATTTTTATATAAAAAAATAAATAAAAAAATAAAATTTTGTGCAATTCACTTAGGGCATGTCCGAATCCACTTTTGCTAGTTTAACAATGGAAAAAATTGGTCAGCGCACCATCTCTTAAAGGTATTATTAACTGGCTTTTTTGATTTTTTTTATACTGTTGTCTGAGGTCAACTAATGATGTTTGTGTGGTTTTTACATTCAAAAACATTATAACGAATAAGTAATAGGCTATTTTCTACACTGGTTTTGAGGCTTTCTCCTGAACGCTGGGTTTTGATGGGCGTGCCGCACTGGAGACTTGGAAGTAAACGCCCACGGCTGGGATTGGACAGGATTTGCATATTTAACGAGCTTCAGCTCCCCTGTCAGTTCAGTTCACATTAGGGAGGGATTGTTTTGAAAGCGGCAACCGGAATGATTCTCTCGATCACAGGGCTCGTAAACGTCTTTATCAAACAAACACTATGATTTATTTCTCATCCACACGAGTGGTCTGTTTTTGATTATTTATACAGGAGTAATGACTTGCTTGCATTATTTAGGCATTATATTATTTATTTGTGAGGTAATACATTTTCATCAACAATATGTTTTAATTTAAACGATGTTATACCCCTTTATGTGGCATGAGAGTAAGAGGCGCCCTGCTGCATGAGCACATTACCTTTTGAAGATAAAAGAGACTTTATTAGGAGTGTAAACTTTATATAAAAAAAATGTATTACCTCACAAATAAATTAAATAATGCCTAAATAATGCAAGCAAGTCATTATTCCTGTATAAAGAATCAAAAACAGATCAATAAAATGGAATAGCCTATCCACGGACAATAATGAAATTATTTTAATTAAACCATACTGTTGATGAAAATGAAACAAGAACAAATATTTTACAGTAGTTTTCTTATTATAACTTTAAAAAGCCTATATAACAGACTTGCACATGTTGCACTTTTCCCTTTTCAAAGTGATTCCCATCATATTTCAAGCAATTCAAAACTATCACAGCAGACAACTGTGGAACAATTTGAACAATTTAAAGTTGACCGTTTATTCACTGGCTCAATTTACTTGATATAAACTACAAATGATTTTGCGACAAAGAATGATTTTGATTGTAAACGCGTCTTTACCTATCAAAAATTGCAGATCACAGATTGTAATTACTATGAATTAAAAAGTACCTCCAACTGGTGGCACAGACTGTAATTAGAATGAACAGTTATTGACATTCTGCGGTATTCCTGCTGGGTCCATATCTTTCTGTAATAGTCTTTTGCATCAGTTGATGCTGGTTTACCAAATAATCCAGTGAAATGTGAGGGAGAAACAAATAATGCTCTCCTGAGATTTAATTGAAAATACATTTCAAGGAAAAGTTATTTTTAGTCTTGAGATCAAAGAGGTGATCATGAAGAAGTAGCTTGGTTTCAGTAAAAGCTTGGTTTCACGCTGCATGAGCACATTACCTTTTGAAGATTAAAGCGACGACAAAGTCAGGGTTGACTTTTATCCGCCAGTCACACTCTTTTCCTGGTGGGTAGGGTTGAGGATAGTTGGGTGAAAGAATTACCCCAGCAGGCCCTGTCACATTGCCCCCACAGGTAGCTGTCATAACAAGGAGAGTGAGGACGAGAGATTATTTAATGTGATCCTTCAACACAGTAACAGTAAACAATGTTAAAGCAGCCTGATTACTCTGAGCTCATTATCAGTTATTATAGCAGGAGAACTACGTCCCACAATTATTAATAATAATAATAAAATAAAATAAAATAATCAACTAAGATCAATAGTAAAGGAGCTCAGGCAAGACTTAATTACTAAACCATCTAAGCGATTTGTAGATATGAAGGGTATGTCTTGTTTGGAGAACTGTACTGACTACATTGACTGAAGAAAAAAAATATGTACTTGATGCTTGGCACTGATATTATAGGATGTGCCAATTTCTTGCTAGCTTTGGTTCTGAAAATATTTCTCCCATAAGCATCTAAAAAAAGTGTTTTGATAAAAAAAAGTTTGAGCCATGGACCAGATCACAACATAAAAGATGTCGTATGGAGCAAAAACTGGAACTAAGCTACTGCAATAAAGACTGTACTTTATGTCGTTTATGATGTAATGAACTACGCCCCATGAAGACTAAAAAGAATGGCAATACACTATAAAACTATTGACCAAGTTAATGCCCATTGTATAAACTATGAAGGATTATCAGTTTATGACAAAATCAAATAAATACAAATATGATTTTTTTTTGTGAAAGTATAGAGAGGTATGATTTATAGGCATGAGCAGATCACTGTAGAGTTAGATTTAGATTCTAATTCCTGCTTCCTTGTAAACTCCTTTTTTGATTGGTGGATTTCACTTCAGAATTATGGGTAATGTTGCATTGCACAGGGAATTTGGCAATTAAACAGCTCTTTTCTCTCTCTAATGAA
Organism: Gobiocypris rarus; assembly: GCA_023029165.1. Classification (NCBI taxonomy): domain Eukaryota; kingdom Metazoa; phylum Chordata; class Actinopteri; order Cypriniformes; family Gobionidae; genus Gobiocypris; species Gobiocypris rarus. The sequence continues at coordinate 9,252,112 of CM040927.1, forward strand.
AGTACAAAAGCATATATCATCCCTTAACAATCTCTGAGCTCACGCTTGGTCTGTCTTGAACGGTTCAAACATTATCATTAAAAATATATTCCTCTCTATAAAAAGATGAATGTGATTTTTACTTCCAGAACCCGACTACTGTGCTCTATATGACCTTGTAGAATTTCATGGAAATATTAAAGCATGTCTTTAAAAAAGTCAACAGGGACACTGAAGAGGGGGAAAAAAGCCATTATTAAACATGCTTAGAAGGTGCAGAGCACACTGTTGGATGGGGAAAAAAAAGAAGAAAGAATAAGCAGAAAATGAAGATCTGAGAGAAGGTCAAAGTAATAATATAAAAGCAACTGTGTAATTCAGTTACACAGGCAGAGTAAGACAGTTATACTTTACCCTATAATGCAAAGCCAATATGAATGTTTTTACAATTTCAAAACTTCGCAAGCAGACCACTCGATGTAGATATGAACACTAAGTACAGTTCTATAATGCCATGACTTTATAATTGATAGTGGGCAACTGAGTAGAGTTACAAAAAAATGTGTTTTTACAATGATAGAGTGATGGTCCTAGATTATAATATACACTGCCTTATGAAAGTATTCAGCTCTGTCAGGTTGGATGGGGACTGTCAGTGGACAGCCATTTTCAAGTTTCTCCAGAGATGTTTAATTGGGCTCAAATCTGTTTTTGTTTGTTGCAAATTTCAAGCAGGATTTTACTAAGGAAAGAATTCTGTCTGGCCACTTTGCCATAAAGCTCAAGCAAAATGACTATCAGGTTCTTGGTCACCTCTCTTACGGTGCGTGTCTGGTGTGGAGTGAGCAGAGCAGAGTGAGCATTACCAATTAATTCCTTCGGAAGTTGAGCTTCATGCTCGGGCAGTGCATTGTGGGATTGACAGTGGACCAGAAAAAGCGTTGAAAGCAGCCAAAAGGTTAAAAGGTTGGGCAATTCTCGATTTTCTGCAAATATCAAGTGGTAAATACGAGCAGCAGCCAATCGCTTTGACGTTCAAGTACTGACGTCTGTCTTGAGTGTTTAAGAAATAAGAAGAATGTGCCAGAGTTAATGCTGGATTTAGTGCGTAAATCACATTTACACATTGTGTAATGCTTTGCAGTTGGTATATGTTAAAAATTGCAGTTTGGATGCATTCATTGGCTAGATTTACCAAAGTTCCGAAAATTGACAGCATTTCTTTACTTAGGGCATTTAGAAACAAAGCTTACCTAGCTCTTTCCAACTGTAATCACATTTATCTGTGTTGATTATATTGCCACGCATTCTGTATACACACTTGCTACAGACACACCCCAAATCTGAGACATTTTAGCATCATCAGCGGCACCGAGCGGACTTTTGCCGCTGTAGTGGGCACAAACTGTTAGGACTGTGACACACCAAGCTGACGATTGGCCACGAGTATCTGTCGGGCTAGGTTTTGCAGTGTGCTACACATGTCGGCTCTAGTCTGGCTCACGCGGGTGGCAGTTTAGCCAAATTCAGCATGTTGAATCGTGCTTTGGTGTTGTCGGTGGGAAAGATCACTCTGATTGGCAGTTCAGTTTAGCATGAGAATAAGTGCACGAGAATAAAAGTGAAAGTGATGAAAGCGAAGTCAAGAAGGCAGTTCTAATTTTGTCATCTTACCTGAGCCTTCGAATATGCAAATATTTTCATTAGTATTTGTGTTGATTACTCTAGTTAATCTTTTTATAATGAAAATTAATTTTATTACAGATGGCTCTTCTCAAGTCAAGTCAAGTCAAGTCAACTTTATTTATATGGCGCTTTTAACAATGCAGATAGTTTCAAAGCAGCTTTACAGAAAAATAATGCACAGAATATATTAAGATTATCATACAGTAACAATGTGGGCTTTAGATCAGTAATTAGATAAGTAATTTAGTCTATATGGTTAATTTAATAATTTAATAATTTAATAATTAGATTTATTTGGACATTTATTTAAAAAATGTTGTGTCCCCAACTGAGCAAGCCAAGACAGAGGCGACAGTTGCAAGGAAACCAAAACCCCATCAGGAGACCTTATGGAGAAAAATAAACCTTAGGCTCAAAAAAGGCTCAGTCAGGGTGCCAGTTCTCCTCTGGCCAATTAACAAAAAGCGTATTATTCTGGCAATTTTCAGGTTAGAGGTAATAATAGATCGAAATATTAGAAAGATCCGAGGCAACATGCCGGAGACGGGTTTATTGAGGATGTTCTATCGAGCAAATAATTATTAAATATAAATAATTTGAAATATCAAAGTCATTACGCTGGAGACAGGTTTTTATTGAGGATGCCGTACTGATTAAACAATTACTAAAGTGTAATATTCGAAAGATCGGCGGCAACACGCTGGAGACGGGTTGTTTTGAGGATGACATATCGATTTAAAGAATTATTAACTAGGAATATTCAAACAATCAAAGTCATCAAGCCGAAGACAGGTTTATTGAGGATGCCGTGTCGATGAGGCAGCTTAAGGGGGAGTCTAAATGACACGGTCTCTGCAGACACTTCAAGGTTATGTGTTGGTCACATCTCGGTGCAGGTCCACCGTCAGATCTGGATATATCTGTGTGTTGATAATAGAGTAAGAGGTTCTACAAGTTTTAAGTCTCATAAATCCTTCAGATTGCAAAAAAGCATAACTGGCGCAATGATGACGGCAGACGTAGCGTAAGTGTTTTGAACTGCGAGAAGCGTTAAACTTTCTTCGTAAGTTGAATACGGAAGGTGGTCTGCCGGAAGCTAGATATTCTACTTTATAAAGTTTTAAATATGGATAATTTTCTTACACAAACCCATCGATTCACTTCAGAAGGCCTTTATTAACCCCCGGAGCCGTATGGATTACTTTTATAAGAGATGGATGCACTTTTATGAGCTTCAAATTTTGGGCTGCCATTCACTGCTGTTATAATGCTTGGATTAGCCAGGACATTTTCTAATATAGCTCCAATTGTATTTGTCAGAAATAAGAATGTCATATACACCTAGGATGACTTAAGGGTGAGTATTTTATGAGATCGTTTTCATTTTGGAGTGAACTATTCCTTTAAGACACAAAAGATAATGTTTACATTAATACTCGCCAAGGCATATATATTTAAATACTGTAATTCTGTATATGTGTATATCAGGATTGTGCTGTCTGAGGCATCTGTGCGCACACTTTGGATCTGTCAGTCAGTGTGAGTAAGATTGTTTCCCATTACATTGGTTCATACTCATGCCATTGAGAATTTGCTATGAATATTCATAAAGCTGGAATGCTTTGCTTTAAAACGACACCAAACTTGTGCTGAGGTGAGCACAGCGGCAGTCATCGAGAAGCGAGCAGAGAAAAACAGCAATTTTTCATTGACAAAGGAAAGGAACTTACAAATATTTTTTAGGAGATTAATTCATTTGGAGCAATTTTTCATTGACAAAGGAAAGGAAAACTTACAAATATTTTTTAGGAGATTATTAGTTTGTAGCAATTAAATATATTGTTTTTACATTTTCAATAATGCCATTAGTTTGGTATCATATCAATAGTTAAAAAAGTAACAGTACTAGACTTTCTATAGTATCATGTTTTGTCTGTAATTAATAGCTTTAAATTATTGTATTGTATTGTCATAATTTCTATTCATATTCTACTTTTAAAATAAAAGAGTGTTTAATGGTACATCAATTTTTACTTTGGTATGGAGCTTTCCATTGAGAAAAGTAAGAAGGGCAGAGTCGAGTCGGATCTCACCAATGCAGGTGGGTGGGTCTGGCTGCCAGAAAAAACGGCTGTTGAGCTGAACACAAGTGATTTCAGACATTCCTTGAATCTGGTACCCAGGGTCACACTGAAAGGAAATGGTGTTGCCGGGCTCCCTGCTGTCTCCGTAGCGTGTTCCATTTTGAGGGGTCCCTGGGTCATTGCAGGTTGAGGCAACTGTAGCTTAAATAAATAGATAAATTTTTTAAATCAACTGTGGATCACTGAGACATTAGAGAGAGCGGAAAATCACTTATTCATGAGAAAACGGACCTCTGCTCTTGACTAAATATGCCAAGTTGCACAGCAGCCCACTTATATGATGGTGTTAAACTCATGTTTATGGAGATTTTAATTTAATATATTTCATCAGTCATATCATATTACTGTCAAAATGTCAAATAAAATATGCAATGATTTTGTTTGAATAAACATATGTTCCATGACATCTTAAAAATCCAAAAATAGCCATTAAGAACAGAGAGAGATCTAAGGACATTAACAAGATAAAAATGCTGTTACAACAATAGCTTACTACTTACTGCATACTGTACAGCATACACTATACAATGCATTATACTGCTGGCTATATTATTTAGTAGATGATAGACTTAGGGCACAATCTCAAAAACACAATTATTTTGTATTTTCAATTTAATTTGAGAAAGAGAGAGAGAGAGAGAGAGAGAGAGAGAGAGAGAGAGAGAGAGAGAGAGAGAGAGAGAGAGAGAGAGAGAGAGAGATGCTAATACAACGTTATTTTCGGGTTATCATGCTAAAACTGGAAAGTCAAGGTGAGCCTTGACTTATCCCCTCAGACTTGCCTTAGCACAATTTTCCGAACTATGGTAATTACATTGGCAGATTCGGTACTTCGGGGAAGAGCAGCGCATCCCATCCCATGATGCAGTATTTCGTGCAGCATGCATTGTTGTACGCAACACATTTTGCCAAATACAGAGAAGCAGCTCATCAGGGAAGGCATGGAAGGCACAGCCTACCAAAGATTTTGAGGAGGAAAATAGGAAAGAACAATTTAATGTTAATAAAATTTAACCATTAACCACCAGCGCTGCTCTTCCCTGAAGTGCCGAATCTGCCGATGTATTTACAATAGTTCGGAAAATTGTGCTAAGGCAAGTCTGAGGGGATAAGTGGAGGAGGGAGACTTCTGCTTCGGTTGTAAAAAAAATTATAATAATAGCCAATCACCATAGAGTATTTCACTTTTAGTGGTTAGTGTGTTCAGAAAACATACAATCGCAGAGGTGGCTATAGCTTCCCTTGATATCAACCAATCATCATAGCGATGTAAATAACATCATATTTGTTTGAACTGCAACCGCTGACTATGTACCAACTACCTTAATTATGAAGAAATTAAATGTTTGATCACCAAAAAAATTGCCAAGCTACTATTTGAACAGCAGCAACAACAAAAAAATGAAGGAAGATCCCCACACCTAAGTTGGATATAGACTACAGCAATCAGTTTCACTAAATGGCCCTACATGCTATATTAACATGGATATTTAAAGGGACAGAAGGATGGGGGTTAAGCTAGATATGCGACATGTACATGTGTAATTTCCTGACTAAAAATGACCAAAAAGTTATTTTAAAGCAGTTAAGACCAAAACACAAAAACAAAATCTTTGCAAGGGAATCCACAGACTGCAACAATTTAGTGTGCCTCCTATGTCTTAAACGGAGTGTCTATTCACACCAAGTGCAAATAGTGTGCCTTGTTGGCAAGTGCTATTCGCACTAGCTCCGCCTAACAATGCCTCGTTGGGCCAAACAAGACTTAAAACAGCGCATTCATTTCAATGTCTTCAGTGGCGCAATCAGTAAAATTAAGAAAATAAGAAAATTAAGAAAATCTTCTAAATGTGGAAATAAAGTGCCTAATCAAATGTTTCACAACAATAAAAGCATTTATTGGGTAGGGTTAGCGGTAGGTGTAGGGAGGGCTTTTATTGTCCCATTAAGGCATCCATTTCATAATTTTAATAAATATAAACTTTACACTGTATGTTATTATTGCATCCTGTTAATGTACAACAATACTGAGGTGCAAATAGTGTATCTGTCAAAATAAATAATAAATTACATGTAATTACTACACATTGCAAAGAACTGCTACTTTTATAGGGTGTAAATAGAATATATCAACTTAGTATGCTATTTCACTTAGTAAAAAGCATCTATCGCTATTTTCACTTGGTGTTTTAGTGCAAATAGCCGCTGCCTATTTTAAAACCCACCAGCCACCATATAGTAGCTCAACTAGGTATTCCAGTTACCATTCATAATGAACATTTGTGTACACTGCACAGTATGCATACTAGTGCTAGTATGCTATTCTGAACACAGCCAAGGAGAAGTTGATACATACTAGAGAACTGGATGGAGAAACCAGACTTGCTAATGAAGTAATCGCTGTCAAACTGAAGTGTGAGGATGTTGAAAGTGCTGTGGGTGTCCTCGGGTAAAAGCGACCCACTCCACTCTTTCAGCAGAATACCACTCTCTGCTGGTCCATCCCAAACCTTCAGAATGTCATGGTCCACCTCCGTGTCAAAGACTATGAAGTGGAGGCTGGGAAGGTCAAACACAGAGAGAATATTAAAGGTTGTTGCATTTTCTTAAGACATTCAAACACATTACATCAATATCACATGCAAACTAAAATGTTAAGAAAAATGTTAAGAAAATAAAAAGACCAGAACTTTGCAAAGATTCATAATGCATAATTAAAGCTTGGCCCTGTAGTAGTTAAAAAAAAAAAAACTGTGTCTTGCAGAAGAACATTGTTTTAGTTGTGCTTCAGCTATGATCCTTGAATGTGGCCTGAGTTGCTAATATATATGACGTTTTCTCAGCGTGAATGGACAATTAATTTTTTTTTTTTTCTTCTTGTCTTTATTACCCATGATTCCCCGGAGGTTTGCCAGTTTGGATGATCGTCTTCATCAATTTTTCTTGTGTGTTGTGATAGCTTTAAGCTTCTCACCACCCACAGAAGGATACTTTTCTCTGAATATGGATATGATGACACGAAATTTCTCTACAATATAAATCATTATTATTGGTTTATCAAAGCGTAAAGATATGGTTTGAAAGATTAATTATTTTAAGATTATTTATTTTTATGTAGCTTTAATCTAGCTTTAATAAATAACCCTGTTTTGCAGAAGCAACGTTTTTGAGTTCTAAACATTAAATAATAGTCTTCAAAAGCCCAAGTATTGTAATGCATGTCCGAATCTACTTTTGCTAGTTTAACATCAGAAAAAAGGGTTGGCACGCCATGTGCATGGTCCAAAAGGGTTGTACCTGTCTCTTAATAAGTCACAGTCGTGTTCTCGTAGCGTGCAATAAATCTTCCATTCCCTTTAAAAGCCAGCTTTCTGATTTGCTATTTTTATGGAGGAATTTGCGAGCGGAAAGACTGAACGCTTCTCCAGTGAGGAATTATTTTCTTTTTTAATATTTAATATTTAAAAGTGCTGCTGCGTGTCCCTGTGTGTGTAATCAGCTGAGTATATGCATGTTGTGCACCCGCCTATAGGCGCATATTACTAACATGCCCTATAAATAACACAAAAAATACTGCGCTATTGACTTTAGACCAGGTTTTTGTGGGTCAATGGTGCAGTCATTTTCAGTTGCCTCAAAATAGCAACACGCCTGAACACATCTCGCTTTCAAACCATGGGCGAACAGATGGACGCAAGTGCATTTGATATTTAAATGCAATTTGTTATTTAAATGCATTTGCTATTTACTGGAGCGGGACGTAAAAATTATAACTGCGTCAGGATGAAACTAGCAAAAAACACTTGTGTTATGCATGCCATTGCATTGTGCCGGGTATATGATAGGAGCCTATGTAACAATTTGATTCCTCACAATATGACCTTTCTAATATGTTTGGTTCATCTTTGGCATTCAAATAATAATTGCTGAATGCATACAAAACAAATATCTCTCAATATAAACTGTTCAAATCAAAAGGCCTTCAGAATATATTTATTCCTATACTAAGCCACTGGGATTTATATTATTTACACTCAACACGACTGTAGCCTGACCTCCTTGAGTCAAGCGCAGCACTGCAGCTGGCATGTAAACACGGCACTGATCAACTTAAGTCACAACAATGACTGTCTCTGTGGGATGTGTGGGTGGACAACCATGAGTTCTGCTCTCTGCAAACACATTCAAATATCTTCACACTTCTCAGAAGTGACATTTCATTCACTAGAAGTCATTTTTGCTAGCAATGGAGCTGTATAAAAATATAGGTATACAAATAACTTGATTTATATGAAAATAATCTTATAACATGACTGAATAAATTCTTTAAATACATTTACACACACACACACACACACACACACACACACACACACACACACACACACACACACACACACACACACACACATATATATATATATATATATATATAGTTGATTATAAACTGTTTATGTAAATTTACTTCACACTTAAAAATAAAATAAACAAAACGGGAAAAAAAATCACACTTAGAAAATAAAATCTGAAGGTGGATAAAACATTATTCTCTCCTCTCAGTGCAGACTTTTGAAAACGGAACAACCATGTCATCGCACTAATGCAACACCCCTGCAACTGTACAGAATTACGCAAATGTGCTTTCACTTGATACAACTTGAGCTAAGATGATAAAACACATACAGAGAAAAATTTACAATGGAGCAGTTACTGTGCAAATGTATGCTACGGAGAGAAGTCACCGAGGGGTTTCTTTCACCTGTGAGCGAGGAGCGAGAGATGGAGTGGAGTTGTAGCGGAGTGATTACAGATGCTTTGAGTGAGAAGGGGAAATTGCTGTTGCTCCACTCCACTCACATTCTCTGCGTGCCAAAGTCAATTTTAACTGGCATTCTGTGCTTGGCGAGCATTTGCTTTAGACCCTGTATGTATAGAAATAGTTTAAACACCTGCAGCAAGCAAATTAGCAAATTACATGACTCAAGCCTGATGGTATGGATTACATCCCACTCTTACAATTCCTCCTGTTATCTGCTCTTCATAAGCCATCTTCTCTATAAACGGATAAACTGAATTGGCTTACCTGAGTTTTGCTTCATTTTTGAAGGCTTAACTGGCTTATCGCTTTTTGTGTCTCTATTCTTTTTGCCCTTTCACTAACCCTCCCCCTCTGTGAAACGGTAATGCACTTGTATGAACAGATGCCAGCCAGTGGTAGGCCACTCAGCAGGGTGAAATGCAATCACCATGCTCCTTTATAGGTTGAATGGGAATTATATGGAAATTAACGGAGGGGAGGTAAAAACATAATGTGGTTTGCAACCACATACGTACCTGATGGTTTTGCCTGTGTTCGCCTCGATGGACCAGGTGCAGTGAAGGTTGTTGTCGTAAGGGGCTGGGTAACCAGGTGACAAAATCCTTCCAGATGTGGCGCCACTAATATGTCCTCCACACTCAGCTACACACACACACACACACACACACACACACACACACACACACACACACACACACACACACACACACACACACACACACACACAGGGAATTAAGGTCTTTAACTAGATTTTCATTTCCAGAAGGAAATATCAGTGCTCACAAAGTAACAAAACAATAAATCAAGTTTTAGGTACGCTTACATTTTATGCTGGTTTGTGTGTAATTAAATACCACATTAGCTGCATTGTCATACAAATCAAACTACTACGAAATTAATTAATATGAGACAAATCACAGTCCATTATGAAAATAAATCTTAAGATGAAGGCCAATCGGAACAATCTATGCAAAAATTATTAATGACAAGGTTACATCTTGAATGCTAAATATTCATCGTAAACAAAAGGAGATTTTAAAACTTTAACTTCAGAGTATAATTCAAATATGAACAATTAAATCTAGCTGCATTGAAATTTAATCATACTATTAGTATATTATGGGTATTTTTTTGCCATACATGTATTTTGTAGAGAGCAGAGAAAATAGAAAATGGGTTTATTATGTTGACTAATTAAAATAAATGCATACAACAACAGCTGAAGGCAATATTATCCATTTTAAGTGTACCGTACTGGGCTTGCAGAGTAATCATGGGACATTTTCCTCATCCTAACCACAGTGAGAGTGCGTCTCTCCACCCCCCCCTCACCCCCCCTGGGTCTCACATGTAATTACTGAAGTTGAGTCTCTTAAGGACGCTCCCTTCATCAGAATTATAGAATGAAGACACTCTCGCATTTGGTTCACAGAGCCTGATGTAGGAAATGCACTTCAATACCTTGTGGATGTCCAGACTTCCAGGAAGTCATAGAGTACAACAACATATACAATAACATTTATTTGCGATATGAATTTGAATTTTTTTAATAATATAAAATATCATTGTGGACCTGTTTTGTGTAGTACAGTATGCAAAGTATTGTAATTTGCTTTTTTGATAACTTCCCTAATAACTAATTTATTCTTTGACTTATACATTAGAAGTCGACCGATATATTGTCCGGCCGATATATTCGGCCAATATTTGGCATTTTTTAATATATCGGCATCAGCCGATATCCGTGTTTAGTAGCGCCGATTTAAAGTCAGGCACGTCCACCGGCAGCCCCGTGTTATTGGTGTGGTGGGACCGTCCAGAACTGGCATAATGCTACAATGCTTGCAGATAACTTTAAGGATTGTAGTCAAACAATATCAGCAGCTTGCTTGCTAACATATTAGCCTCAATGTTATAAGATCTGTTTTATTTTTCCTGTATCAGAGTCTGAGAATTTCACTCTGAGCGTGGGGTGGAGAAAGCAGCAGCTCTCACAAACACTGCAGCGGGATTGAGGGCGAGGGTAAACTCCGCCCAGCTCACAGAGAGCACCGTGCTCGGAGACACAGAGCTGTCCTCACTGATGGAGCAGCCCAGAAAAGTATGACAGGCTAGCCTTGTTTATACTCTACCCATCCGCACGAGCGAGGGTGCGCGCAGCAAAAATGATATCAACCCGGTGTGGGAGGTCGTGCGCGTTGAGCGCAGTAATCGGAGGCGCGCGCGCAGTCAGCGGAGGCTCGCAGAAAGCATAAACAAGGCTGAAGCAAGCAAGCAAACGCAAGCAAAAGCACCCTCAGGCTGACATATTGTAATAATATACTGGCGAAACAGATTGGGCAGATTTCCACATTTGTGTTCGCGCTCTGGAGAGTGCAATCTATTTACGTGTGTTTGCAGCGGTAAGTAATGTAGCCAGATCTCTTGAAAGTGATCCGAGTTTTTATTTAGTGCTGAGTTAATGCAGGCTCGCGAAACTCGAGGCTATACAGTCTATAAAATCCATTGAATAAATATAAATGCTGGATTCACTCTGCACGAGACAGAAATATCCTCCTGAGACCTGATAGAGGTTTTGCCTCTGTAGAGGAAATTATATTTTAGCGATTTTCTCTGACAACATACACAGTTTTGTCTCGATATTCTTATGAAACACAATATTCTTATGAAATATGATATTCTTATGAAAATATTCCTTTTTATTACTCAAATTATTATACATCTTTTTACATTATATATTGTCCTAAAAAGACATTACTATGCAAATTTGATATAGTGTATAGATGCATTTCATAGAATGGGAATGGCATTTATGGCCTTGTTTATTTTAATACTTGGTCAGTTTATTGATTTGTTTGGTTAACTTTGGATTTGAATACAGTGCAGAAAATTAAGATTCAAGAGATGGTTAAAGTCAGTGTTCAATAAATGAAGTTAAGTTTAGAAATGTGTTGCATCCACTTATTATTAGTGTGACATTTTAGCATGCAAATCGGCTGCCCCTGACCTCTAAAAATTGGCATCGGGCTATAGAAAAACCCATATCGGTCGTCATAAATGGATGAAAATGGTCAGAAACAATGCTCAGGTAGGTCGTAGCATTTAAACGATGCCCAATTGGCACTAAGGGGCCTAAAGTGTGCCAAGAAAACATCCCCCACACCATTACACCACCACCACCAGCCTGCACAGTGGTAACAAGGCATAATGGATCCATGTTCTCATTCTGTTTACGCCAAATTCTGACTCTACCATCTGAATGTCTCAACAGAAATCGAGACTCATCAGACCAGGCAAAATTTTTCCAGTCTTCAACTGTCCAATTGTGGTGAGCTCGTGCAAATTGTATCTTCTTTTTCCTATTTTTTGTGGAGTTGAGTGGTACCCGGTGGGGTCTTCTGCTGTTGTAGCCCATCCGCCTCAAGGTTGTGCCTGTTGTGGCTTCACAAATGCTTTGCTGCATACCTCGGTTGTAACGAGTGGTTATTTCAGTCAAAGTTGCTCTTCTATCGGCTTGAATCAGTCGGCCCATTCTCCTCTGACCTCTAGCATCAACAAGGCATTTTCGGCCACAGGACTGCCGCATACTGGACTTTTTTCTCTTTTCACACCATTCTTTGTAAACCCTAGAAATGGTTGTGCATAAAAATCCCAGTAACTGAGCAGATTGTGAAATATTCAGACCGGCCCGTATGTCACCTTTCTTTCCCATTCTTCCCATTCTTGACGAGGACCACACCCCTAAATGCATTGAAGCAACTGCCATGTGATTGGTTGATTAGATAATTGCATTAATGAGAAATTGAACAGGTGTTCCTAATAATCCTTTAGGTGAGTGTATTGTTTATTATAAACTAGTGCTATGTCACAGAATCTACCCTACCTAAATTTATGGCCAGGAACCCCTATATTGTCTGGGATCCTTTTTAAACAGTATTGAGGAAGTTCACATATATGCTGGACATTTGTTGACTGTTTTTTTTTTTTTCACTATCCATTTCAACTCATCCATTTCCTTTAAATACACACAAAATGCCCACCTTGGTGAGTATCCTCATAAAATCTGCATAACTTCAATAGCTTTAATAAGAATCAGTGTATATGTAATGTAAAGTAAAACTTAAGGCACTGTTTACATCTTTTATATATTGTATTTGTCCTTTTGTTTTGTAATCTGTTTATTTTTTTTATTTTAAATAAAACAGTAAAAAATGCTATTTTGTAATATATATATTAGGGGTGGGCATAGATACATTTTTAAATCTAGATTAATCTCACTGTGATCTTGGAATTAATCTAGATTAATCTATATTAAAATGGCTCATTTGAATTCTGCCAAAGGCATTCAGAATATGTGTGCTACCCAAAAAATGACTGGTGCTTTCACACTTGGTTCGATTGCCTGGACCTGACCCGAGTTCGATTGCTCCCCCCTCCCCCTGCTCCCGCTGGACCGTGTTCATATTATATTATTTGGGTCCAAATCGGGGTGCGTTTGCGTCATAAAAGCAGCAGCTGTTTACCCCGTTACTTGGTAATGACGTCGAGAGAGAAGGTTGCCAAAGCTTCAGTAGGTAATGGCACTTGCGTCTATTTGCCGCAAATGTAGCCTACTGCAAATGCTCTTAAGAACGCTGACGACGAGCAGAAATTATAATTAGAGCTCTCTGCTTACAGTATGTCAGTCACGCTCGTCAGGACTTGAGTGCAGTTTGCAGGTGCGCACCCGAGTTCGGAAGACAGCGTTCACGCTTGATGTGGTAATTTCACAATACACGCAGGTTCAAAGACTCGTTCTCGCTCCCTACAATGCAATTCGGCTAGGTACATCCGCGCTAAAATATCAAGGTGAAAGTTTGAGAATAGATTAATGATGATATTTTTGCCCGATATGAGTCTCACGTTAACGCCGATAACGGCCCACCACTAATATATATATATATATATATATATATATAGTAATCCTAAAAAAAAGTATGATTTATTGCGCACCCTACAAAGACACATTATCAAGAAATGTATTTCACATTTTTTATCAGTGTTTCTTCAGAAAAAAAAAAAGTTTTACATTTATATGTCTAAAGTCATCAGTCCTGGCAAAGAAGTTTTGTATTTTACCAGGTTCACCAGAAGTCACAACGTGAGCATTATCTCACTAAAGCAAAAAAGTTCTGAGGTTCTGAATACATGTAGTACTCTACATACTACTGAATATAATATAAGCTTTGGTAAACATAATCAAACTTCACCATCTTTCTTTTGTGATGGGTGCATGGTGCCTTGAGCACAGTAACGTAAATTAATCTATGAAAAGTTAATGGAATTCCCTTTGGGGATCTCTCTTGGATTATAATTTATTGCACGAGATGAAAAGGGCACAAGACGGTGCAACTGCTCACTTGCTGAACCACAAAATAAATAAATCCAAGCCAAGTACAACAGGACTAAAGGCCCCTCTGGGCCGTTAGTCTTACACTAACGCCACAAAACTTTCCTAAGCACTGTTGTTCATCACTAACCACTACAATTTTCCAGAATGCAATTCACACATGCAATGTAATGACAAATTGGTCATTTTGAGCTAATATTAAGATCATTTTTATTTATTTATAATTTATTCTGTATTGTTTTATTGTAATTATTTTCCATAACTTGAAAAAGTCTAAATTTCATGACACTTTTTAACAAAGGTTTGTTTTGATGTTGTCTTTTCCAGTAGACTGGATTTTTCACCTGCTCAAATGTTGACAACCAATTATAAGGCTCTTTGGCAGGTTTTCGTGGAAGGACAGGAACTCAAACCTTTCCCTGACATACATTTAATAGCAAAAAACAGAAAACATTCACTTGAAAGATCAAATATGAAAATAACCACTTGTGAATTACAACAAGACCAATACTTGATATAAAGCAGCTTTAGATTGGTAAACATTATGCTTTTAGAAAGCCATATACACAAGGTTTAGGGTCTTCATATCATTGAAGCAAATTAATTTGTGTAATTGTTGATGTTGTGAACTTACCAATACAAGATGGAAGTGGTTTGTCCCACACCCTACGGTCTCCACTGAGACACGTCAGTGTGCTACTTCCGTGCAGCGTGTATCCAGGATTGCAACTGTACAACACGAATGTGTCTGCAAAATGGCCGTCGTCTTGGATTTTGTAGCCGTAATTAGGTGTCCCTGGCTCCTCACATTTGACAAGGTCAAAACCTGTAGAGTGGCAGGATCAAGGTAAGCCAATTTGAACAGTAAAAAGACATCTGGCCACCTGAAATCAACCCCCTGGCAGGCTGAATTGGCCTCTTGCTTAATAATGACATAAAGGTGGTGCAATAAATGCTACACCTGCTCACAACAATTACCTATTCAGCCCCCAGGAGCCCGCCTCAAATTAATACCAGCACAGCATATGCTCTACTCAAAAATCACCTTTTTAAACATGTTGTTCATTTTTCCAGTATCTGCTTGGTTAATGCATATTTTTCCAACGCAGGAAAGCCGTTTTTTTAAAAAAAGTCTAAAAACAATAGACTTGCTGTGCCGCTCTTTAATACATTTACTATTCTCCTTTATTTAGCAGGGAAGATGGTGGAAGTCTTAACGAGGAAATAATGAGGAGTGGATAATGAGGATATTATCAGACTGTCTCTGACCAGCAATTAAATCTGTAATATCCTGCACATGCTGTGTCTTTACTGTCTTTGTTTCTACTTATTCTTTCTTCAAATTACAGCAATAGTATTTTTTTTTTTTTATGAATTAACTGTCAAAATGTAGTGACAGAGATGTGTGTGTTTTTATATACGGTGTGTGTGTTTGTGTATTTTCTGATCAACCATCATATGAAGAAAAAAACAAAAAAAAACTACTGCATTTAGTTCATGCATGATGAGCAAAATATGATTGTCAGCAGTCAACCATCAAATTACTGTTCAATATATTGAGCTGAAAATCAGTTTGTAACCATATACTCAATTCATTTTTAATCAAAGTGAATGCTAGATTTGTCAATATTTATAGTAAATATGACACTTTTCTATTAGCATATTGACTGGGATGAGTAAAGAAAACACATTTTGAGAGAAAACTGAAGCAGCAAGTTTCACCCAAACATAGGTGAAAATTTGACATGCTTAAAAGAGTCATTCAAAATAATTAATTGATACATAGTCGTATTTGTGCACTTCTCAAGAGGCGTGTCTCAAGATTCAGTGCATGATAATAGGATGGATCCTTTATTGACATTTTGTTCAACTTACTACTGTATGATAGCTTGAATCCTTTGCTGGTACCGGTACCATTGCTGTTAAACTCCATCCAGAGATGGTTGGACGTGCTGTTGAGGATGGCATGAGACATGTCGTTTTTTGTGAAATTGCCCAGGAGTCTTGATGTACTATCTTGACCATCATAAACCTAAAAAAAACAAAAAAACAAAGACCAACATATGCAGGAATGTTTTTTTTACAGGCAGTCAGTCTCAGTATTGCTTGTCCTTATGATATACCCTCTGTTTTAAAATACAACACAAGTATTTTCTCAAAATGATGCCTTTTGGTGTCTGCACAGAATTATGTAATTGCTTTTCAAAATTGCATATATTTTAAAACAATAACCTCTGTGAAGAGGGAGAGCGGGATACACAGCAGCATAGGGTAAAATATTAAAGGTCATAAATCAATGTCAAGCAGCAGTTCTCCACTTTTCTGTTGTGGAGGACACTGTTTCAAGCTTTAAATGGAAAATATCATGCGATTCCAGCATATGCAGAATGGACCACTGGTTTAAGGGCTGATAATGCTTCCGCTGATTATCTGCAATGGTGCAAACCGATAAAAAAAAGTCTCTAAAATCACCTACTATAAATATAAATGGCCAAAACCAATCAATAACATCATTAATGAGGGCAAAATGTATATTTTGCAAACCTTGCCAGATATACAAGTCTAAAAGTTAATTTGCTGACAGATTCAATTCAAATATCCTGAAATGTTGACAAACAATATTTTGATGATTCATCATAGCAGAATCACAATAACTGACAAAATGTGTTCGGAATTGCTAAAGCGCATCATTCTTATCCTTCATTTGTAACTTAATTAGTGGCCTTATTGGTCTTAAGGGACCATCTTTCTCCTGTGATGGTGCATGTGCCTTGAGCACTGTAATGTAAATTAATCTATGAATAGTTAATGGTGTCTCCAAGACTCATTTGCTGGTCTCTCATGGATTACAAACTGTTACATGTTAACAGTGTTGCAGAGGTGTTGCAATTGCCAAACTTCATCAAACTTCATGCTGCTTTGTGTTTGCAACGTCACAAATGACCACATTAACATTTAATTCAACTCAAGTGTAGTCATTAAACTGCTGTGGCTCATCCAAACAGAATTAGTTAACCTCAAGGTTGCCATCTTTAGTGGCTCGGGTCGAGTAAGACTGGTTATATCTGGTGCTGTTGACCCGGATGGGAGTGAGGTTCGGGGGGGGACGTAGGCTAGCAAGAGCTGCAAGTGTAAACCTCACTCCCCTGACCTCAAGAGGCGTGCTAGCAGCTGCTGTCTTTAATATCACGCCAACAGTCCTTTTTACGTGCCCACCTCCCATGCCAGAGACCCTAATTCGCACCCTGCTGTGTGTGTATATATATATATATATATATATATATATATATATATATATATATATACTATATATATACTCAACATTTACAGCTACAAATAATATACAGTGATATAAAATGACTTATGTTGGAAGTTCTTACCTTGAGGAAATCTCCCTCGTGAAGCTGGAAGGTGGTGGCTGTGATTTGAATCCCCTTGCCTCGGTCGGTCTCAATGAGGTAGATGCACTCGTGGTTGTTGTCATAATTTAATGGGTAATTGGGGGACAATAGTACACCCTGACTGCCCATAGAAGTAGCTCCACACTCAGCTAGGCAAATCCAGGAAGTATGGATGAGAAAGATGTAAAAAAATAAAGAAAAAGGATAAGAAGCCAAATGTGCACATTTTGGGGGTTGAAAGTGCAAATAACTAGTTTAACTTATCAAAGTGGCATGTGGCTGTAAAAAACTAGGGGTCGGTCAGAAATATGTTGGGTTTCCTTGAAGCCTGTAGTGCCCTGACAGCTGCTACTCTATTTCCTATGGATAGGCCAATTTCAGTCCAAGGTTTTGTACCAGCTAGATTTTGAGACTTTGTCATTATGATGAATAACCGCAAGAACAACTTCAGAGGAATACTAATTAACAGAGAGGCCTTTATGCATTAGCTAGTTGCTGGTCACAAAAGCTCACTGCTGTGTTAGTATCAGATGTCCTTCTGTTTATTATTCTGCACCAGCAACTCGGTAAGTATATAAGCAGATGTTGCTTCAAGACCTTGAGCTCAGCAACTTAAAATAAAACTCTCCAGCAATGGCCTCCTTGTATCCAGACTTTTAAAAAACGGTATCAGTTCTCCTCAGAGACAAACTACTAAGAGAAAGTATTCTAAAGTGAAGGTGTTCTTTCTTTCTTTCTTTCTTTTTTTTTTTTTGCCAGAAGAGTCAAGATATATACACTCACCTAAATGATTATAAGGAACACCATACTAATACTGTGTTTGACCCCCTTTCGCCTTCAGAACTGCCTTAATTCTACGAGGCATTGATTCAACAAGGTGCTGAAAGCATTCTTTAGAAATGTTGGCCCATATTGATAGGATAGCATCTTGCAGTTGATGGAGATTTGTGGGATGCACATCCAGGGCACGAAGCTCCCGTTCCACCACATCCCAAAGATGCTCTATTGGGTTGAGATCTGGTGACTGTGGGGGCCATTTTAGTACAGTGAACTCACTGTCATGTTCAAGAAACCAATTTGAAATGATTCAAGCTTTGTGACATGGTGCATCATCCTGCTAGAAGTAGCCATCAGAGGATGGGTACATGGTGGTCATAAAGGGATGGACATGGTCAGAAACAATGCTCAGGTAGGTCGTGGCATTTAAACGATGCCCAATTGGCACAAAGGGGCCTAAAGTGTGCCAAGAAAACATCCCCCACACCATTACACCACCACCACCACCAGCCTGCACAGTGGTAACAAGGCATGATGGATCCATGATCTCATTCTGTTTACGCCAAATTCTGACTCTACCATCTGAATGTCTCAACAGAAATCGAGACTCATCAGACCAGGCAACATTTTTCCAGTCTTCAACTGTCCAATTTTGGTGAGCTCGTGCAAATTGTAGCCTCTTTTTCATATTTGTAGTGGAGTTGAGTGGTACCCGGTGGGGTCTTCTGCTGTTGTAGCCCATCCGCCTCAAGTTTGTGCGTGTTGATGCTTCAGAAATGCTTTGCTGCATACCTCGGTTGTAACGAGTGGTTATTTCAGTCAAAGTTGCTCTTCTAACAGCTTGAATCAGTCGACCCATTCTCCTCTGACCTCTAGCATCAACAGGGCATTTTCGCCCACAGCACTGCCGCATACTGGATGTTTTTCCCTTTTCACACCATTCTTTGTAAACCCTAGAAATGGTTGTGTGTGAAAATCCCAGTAACTGAGCAGATTGTGAAATACTCAGACTGGCCCGTCTGGCACCAACAACCATGCCACGCTAAAAATGGCTTAAATCACCTTTCTTTTCCATTCTGACATTCGGTTTGGAGTTCAGGAGATTGTCTTGACCAGGACCACACCCTAAATGCATTGAAGCAACTGCCATGTGATTGGTTGATTAGATAATTGCATTAATGAGAGATTGAACAGGTGTTCCTAATAATCCTTTAGATGAGAGTATATAAACAGTTCTGGAGTGGACAGTGGACAGTTTTGCGTATGATCTACTGATGACACGCAAATTAAAGAACACAGACGCAGCCAGATCACTTCCATAATGACCAGCGCAATCTACCTTTTAGTGTCTGGTTAGATGCGCTTTTTGGGAGGTCAATAATGGCGCAAACACCAGTAAATTTACGAGCACAAACCTTTTAGATCACCTTGCGCAATTCATTTAAATACTCTCCCACATGAATTTAGCATCTGAAAGGGAAACTCCTACAAATCCATATGCAATGAGGTTAACCACAAAAATAACCCTGTCCAACCCTTTTCAGCGCTAATTTATCACTGCGTGCCTTTAGTAAATCCTGACAGGAATTTTTTTTACGCCAAAAGAGGGTTTGCGCTGGCACTAGCTGTTAGTAATTTTGGCCCAAGGTGTCTAGCCCTTCCCCTCCACTTTATAATTCAATATCATGCTTTTTGATTGGGAAAATCTGGTCTGGAGGCTTTTAAAAACTGGAAATAATTTCTTTCAATGAAAATTTCCCTTTCAACTTTATCAATTGTTGTAGCTATTGTAATACTAACCTCTCCAGGCTAATGTTTGTTGTGCTCACCAGACCAATTAAAGACACACTCACAAGCTCTTATTACTCCACAGCAATTAACCACTATTAAAACCCGGTCCGACAGGAGGACTGCACACTTACAACCAATTATTTTGTCAGAGTTTTTAATGCTGTCCACAAATATCCATGACCTTAAACACTTAGCCAAAGCAGAAAAAAAAAAAAAGAAAAGAAAAAAAAAGAAAAAAATTGCAATCTGCAATCTGATCAATTTTAATTCATTTATTATGGCAGGGTACATCTCTGAAAATCTTTCACCCTACAATGCGAACATTTACTGTGTCAAGTTCCATTATTAATAAAACATTAATAAGATGGGAGAGTAGTCTGAGCATTTAAATAATGAATTTGAGGAATTGTAAAATAGACTCAATTTAGGGTGAAAGGCAGAGACCAGATTTCTAAAAATATGCTATGGATAAAATTTCACTCTAGCTCTACCTTCCTGTTATAGGACATTTTATGGCCAAATTAGCCTGACCAATATTAAAATGCCAACAGAAAAAAAAATCTCAAAAATCACTAATTTAAAGCACTGTGAATTGATGACTCAATAGTTGAAATGTCTATTCAACAACTACTTGATTAAGAATAGCCATCATAAGAAGTTCTGATTCCAATTCCGATTCTAGTTCCTTAACATTGAATTACTTATTTAGAATACCAGAGTAAGAAAACTCTGCTTCAAATGTGTTAACTACATTTTAAATCTCACTAAATTAAGTGTGCAGGCTAAATGTCACTCACAAGTTCATTCTTATTATAGTAATAATTGTATAGTATTATATTATAGTTTTATAGTATAGTTATATTATTATATTATTATCTTATTATAGATTATAGTAATAATTAAAGGGACAGTTCACTCAAAAATGACAATTCTGTCATCATTTACTCACCCTCAAGTTGTCCAAACCTGTATGAGTTTCTTTATTCTGCTGCAAACAAAAGAAGATATTTTGAAGAATGTTTGTAACCAGGCAGATAGAGCAACCATTGACTACCATAGTATTTCCCCCCCTACTATGGTAGTGAATGGTTGCTCTATTTGCTTTGTTTCAAATATTCTTCAAAATATCTTCTTTTGTTTGCAGCAGAACAGAAAAACTCATACAGGTTTGGAACAACTCAAGTGAGTAAATGATGACAGAATTTTCAATTTGGGTGAACTATCCCTTTAAGTCTTTTTGGTCATGTTAATTCTGAATTCCCAACCTTTATTCTGCATAATTAATCATCATTTTTAAGTTTCAAAGAGTACATAAAGACATTGTAAAATTATTCCATATAATACTTATATTATACCATATAATACTATTACTACTACTACTACTAATAATAATAATAATAATTGTGTCTCTTCAAAAGACTTGAATTAAACTGCTTGATTCAATATGGATTGGAGCTTGAGCATTGTGATTAACTAGTCTTTCAGTGGATGGACAAAATATTATGATATTTAATTCAATTATCACTTTAATAAACACTGATGTTTGGGAATAATAAATAAAAATATGTCCACCTACCCACACACCTGGGCAGGGCTGCACTCCAAACTCTCCGCCCTCCACCCAAGCAAGTGATCTTACTCTCGCCTTCCAAACGGTAGCCCGCGAAACAGGAAAAGGCCAGCGAGTCACCAACCCCGAATTGGAAGCCCACCCTCCTGCTGTATGCAGGTACCCCTGGGTCCTCGCACGGCTCCAGGTTGTACTCTGTGGTACAAAGTCATAATAACTCTTAAACCTCCAGACTGCTTAGCAAAGCACGGGTTAGAGTAAGCACCAACAGTGACAACAGTGCCTTCAAGCACACCATAATGAACAGAATGAGCAATGCTCCTACCACAGAAGGTGATATTGAAGCCCTCGTATGACATGGAGAAGTCCGAGACGAAGCGTAGCTGGACACTGAAGTTGCTGAACAGGCCGGCTTTGATGGAGGGCGGCAGGACGGAGCCTGTGAGCCTGGCCACTGGCTCAGCGAAGCTGCCGTCCTCGGTAATGAGCAGGTAATCATGGGAGTCCTCCAGGTGGAACGTGTGGAAGAGAAGCTGCACTCCTGGGGAGTTTCAGATGAGATTAGGGCCGTCATTCACAAGCAAAATCTCTGTTTCAACCTTACAACCCACTGAGAAGCCTTCAGAGGGAACGTAATACAGATTGAAACAGAATCGTATTTGCCCGACATGGTGCTGAGTAATAAAATGTAGAGCAATGTGAAAGCTATCTTAAATTTGTTATCAAGGGTAATTTCAAAGGGCACAGAAAGGAACCTCATGGGTAAAACCAATGTGCCTCAAACTGTTATCAGTTTCAATGGTTAGTACCTGTAAACTGTTCTTTTGTCTTACCTTTCCCATGAGACACTTCTACAGTCCAAGTGCAGTTCAGCGAGTTTGGGTAGAAATCTGGAAAACCAGGCGAAAGAACTGTTCCGGTTTTTCCGTAGATATAGCCCCCACACAAAGCTGAAAATGCAATAACAAGAAGAACTCAAGCAAATTCAAAGTAATAAGAGGCATGTGTTGTCTACTTAAACTGGATTTGGTGAGTAGAGCCATTTGTGTTGAAAATTGTCCATTGCTCAAATAATAACCGTAAACAAAGGTTAAAATAGTCCAGATGAAGTTAATGCAGATATCTGGGTCAAAAATTGCCAAACAATATCCAGAACAAGTAAAATATTTCTTCCATAAATAAATACCATGATAAAACTTTGAAGGCTTTCTGTAGTAAACAGAGTTCTGCAGAGTTTAATAATATGCTAACTAATAAGAGGTAGACATCACATACAATAAAAAAATAAAAATAAATAAAAAATACTATATTTGCTTCTTCTTAGCCTAAATGTTCAATGCAACTGGAGTATATTCTCTGTCTAGAGCACACAACTGCATGAGCGTTATGCCTGAGCTTGCATTTTGGGTTAAGCTGCATTTGTATGACATTGTGGAAAAAAAGAATAATAGAATCAAAATGTGTTCGCTTTTTTTACCCGTTAGGGATGTGATGGTGAGAAAATGTTCCCTCGTTATTCATATTAGGCCTATAGTGCTTGTGCAATGTGCAGCCGTGAATGAATGACAGTGCAGTTGTGCGCATTTTACTTTCGGTTTGCAAAATCGGGGGCAGGTTGATTGAATGGTGGGTTCATTAGCCTATTATTCTTAATGAAAAACACAACAACAAAATGACAACACAATGACAAACTCCCTTAAATAGGTGCTTTTACATTTCACTTTGAAACCAAATCTTCCGCGATCATCTTGTCATTCAGCTTCTCACTCTTGTGATGAATTAAATCTGACTCCTGCTGTTAGTTTGTGCTGCGACTCTTGTTCGCCTCACACAACACATTCAATTTTTAATTGTAGTTAGTCTGTTCTCTAACTGATCAAATTTGTGGGCAGTGACATTGATAAGTGACACCTGAACACCTGTAACATTGATAATCGCAGCAAGCCTAATATGACCCGTTATTATCAATCTAAAGCCACGTTTCCACTGCAGGTACTTTCCCCAGGAATTAGAGACTTTGGGGTGGTACTCGGTGTGTTTCGACCGAATGAACCGTGTTCTAAATGAAGTTCCGTGCAAATATTTCCCCCTCAAAACGGCCCTGCTAGCGAGGTAGTACTTTTTCAAAGTTCAGGAACTTTCAGGGGTGGGACTTGGGCACTGAACATGCTGATTGGTTGAGTCCACGCAGCATTTTGATTGGTCAACTCGACGCAGCATTTTAGTTCAACCACTATTTTTGTCTGTTGTGGTGCATGCAGAGTTGTTTGCTATTCGAATCAACAATGGAGTTTAAAAAATACGACCGATGGGCCAACGACGAGGTTCAGGCTTTATTACATTTATTTGCAAAGGACGAAATCCAGTGAGCTCTGGAAAGTCGAAGCACGCAGTCCTATGTCACCGGAATAATCTTCACAGTACTTTAGACTGCGACGGAAACGTATCAGGTCTGGGGAAAAAAATAGTTCCTGGGACAATATGTTCCAGGTAATTCTGGTGGAATTACCATCATTTGAATCTACTGCGAAATATAGGAGCTTGTTACTGGGATGGAAGAGACCTGTGTGTTTTGTATCACTAGTGCAGTGTCCATTCTTGGAGCATATAAGCCCTGCCAGTGTGAGGCGTAGCACTGAGAATCTTGAGATTTCCATTTACGGCCCATTAAATCTCTTCATCAAACAACAAATTCTGACTTATAAAATTTGTAGTAACTTTTCTTTTTCAATAGAATGATATAGGAGAATATTGAGCATATTGATGGAATGAAAAACACCCTATTTGGGTGAGCGACTTGGTGCTGATATTTTTATGATATATATGATAAAATTTATAATTCTGATTGCTTATAATGAAAAATCAGTACCACAATGAAGTACCACATTCTGAAGGTGCATGTTTTTAGAAATATTCTAAAAGGCCCTTTACTTGCTTAAAAAGTAAATCATATGACAGAAGGCATGTAGTAAATTTGCTACTGTGATACAGTAGGCTTTATAGGGTTAATATAGTGCATTGACGTGCATTTTATAATGACTCTAAATGTGTCTCATTCAATCAGAATTCTGAGTCGGAGTTATCCGTTTAATAATGAAACATCATTCTGACAGTAAGGAAATCTTTCATGAGCGTGTATTTACATTCCCACAAACAAATCTGTCCTGTCTGTAATGAAGGTCAGGCTCTGATGAGAGCCCATCAGGCCGAATCAAAGTCTGTTAGAGCAAATGAGCTGATAAGACACAGACATTGGGAATTCTGGAACAGACAGGCAACAGCCTGATTGCTCTTACTGGAACACTTTGTTTACTTCAATCCCTGCAATCGGGAAACAAATGAGATAAACAGCTTTATAGAGCATTCTCCTGTAGGTATCTGGCTAAGGACTTCCATTATTTGTTCCCACTTCCCTGTAACCCCACCCCCCCACACACACATTTAATCTATGAAACAGCGCACGCCAGTCACCTCTCCTCTAATCAAAAATGTATGAACTCAAATCTCTGAGGAGTGTTAAGAAGGCTTACCCTTTCCCCTCAGATAAAAATGTAATGCAGCCTAGCAGGGCTAGATTATGGACCGGACCAGTGCCCTTGGGCCCCAGATTGTCAAGGGTCTCCAAAGTCTCCACCAAAGGAAACTGAACACCCTCAAAGCATACAGTGCAAGTTGACACCAGGGTCCAATCTTGAGAAATTTTTACATTAGGCGGTTGGGCAGAGCTGTTCCTCTTGTACATGACCAGAATTGACAGAGTGTAACATGGCCTACCATCACAGCTAGGCAGCGCGTGGTTCCACTGATGGTTCCTCTCACACACAATGGGCTCCTCATCGCTCAGAGTATAGCCTTGATCGCAGCTGAACGTCACCCTGGAGCCGATGGCAAAATTGTTCCCGTGCCTTTTTCCATTCACCGGAATCCCTGGATCTAAACAGGAATCTGTTTCCATCATAATGCCTGTGAAGAAGGAACAAAACAAAATATGTAATTTCACCTCCAAGGTCTAAATTGAAAGGAGAGTGGTGTCAGAAGCATTTTATACAGTATAAAAAAGCAGATATCAGTCCCCCTATGGCTACCTTCCTTCAACAAATACATTTTTATTTCTACTTCCTTTTTCTTACATTTTGAAGACCATTCGAACAGTACTTTTTTTGATGAATTTTTTCAATTGTCAATTTCACATGCATATGGTAATAATGATAAACCCCTGATAGCTGTCTAAAAATTCTGAAAAATGAGAACACTTTGACAGGAATGAGTTTCATATATATCAGGCATAATGTCAGAGGTAATTTATTGGGAGTCGTGAATATCGTTTGAGAATCATCTTATGCTCCATCTTGCCCACATTTCTCATTTTTCTGTCTCTACTGCAGCACATTGAATTATAATAAAGATGTTCAATTCCTGCTTAAAAGAGCAACTAGAGACTATTTTGTCAAGTCATTTGGTTTTATAAAGATATTATTAACATTTTTCAGTTAAAATCATGGGGAAAAAAGTGATAACTAATTTTACACACAGACCTATTTGTATAGTTTCAATAACACAAAACAAGCAGGCACACAGATATGTGCTATATTTATAACAACCGGTGCTACATTTTGGAACATTTTAATTTGGAATAAGAACTTGTGATGAATCCGGCAAGTTCGAAAAAAAAAGAGTGTGTTTAACAGCCCAATTAACACTGCAAGAATGTGGGAGTGCAACAAAACCTGATTTCAAAACACACTCAGTCATCCTTACTTTAAATTCAAAGGGTCTGGGACTAAATTATTATAGAGAAATATTATGACTAATAAGTAAGCTATACAACCAAGGACCATATAGCACCACAATACATTTTCCCAGTGTTCCTTATGTTGTCTGGTGTTGTCCAATGTGGATGTATTGCGTGAGTCGTTTTCAGTTCAGCTCTGCCCTTGTTTGGATTACTCTGTTTTGGATTTTATCTGTTATTGCCTGCATGGATTTTCTCTTATTTGTTATTCTGCACTTGGATCCTCCTCTTTCTCATTTCTCACATCATCGTTACATACACATTGCTTATTACATATAATGCTGACATTGAAACAATCAAAGCTGGTTCAAAATCTGTGAACTTGTTTTTTAACATTAGTTTTAAGATTAAAGATACATTTAAATGTTTTTGCTATATCATATATCCGATTTCAGATTGTTCTGGCCTAATCCCTATTAACCAGTTGACAATAACTACAAGAGCATTAAAACATGCTTTTAACAATAATGATTGGTCTATCTGTTGAGCCTGCACTAACAACAAACAGCCCTTGAGTCAGCGGGACATTAAACTTTAATCGCACTCTGAAGCACAGTTTATGAACACACCACCACCAACCATATTCAAAAAGAAAACAAACAGTATTTTCATATCAGTTTAATTATTAACAAGAGGTTCCTCACCTCTCTTAAAGTTGTCTACTGCCTCTGGATGTTGATATTTGTCATGTGATGCTATCACACACATGTTAGTTTTCTCAAAATATTTTTTTAGGCAACTAAAGACCTATAATCTAATTGTAACCCTTGAGAAACTCTTCCAATTACATTACATGCACCAGAGAGCGTGTCCAGCCTAGATTTGCGCAATATTGCAAAACCGCCCACTGTGGCGCATGAAAACCCAATATCCATGATTTTAAATCACTGCAGATGCTGACTCACTCTCGTAGCGGATCTGGAAGCCTTCGCTGGAACGGCTGTTGTCGGTAGTAAAGAGCAGGTACATGTAATTGCTGGTGCTGATGAGGAAGTGAGGGGCTTGAGTGCCGTGGTACTCGCCAATCAGAGGTGACGAATTGGAGGGCCCGTCCCGAATTTCTAGCGTGTCGTAATTAACCTCCGTCTGAAACCTGCACAGAAAATTGAAGAAGAAAAAAATGAGCGGAATGTCTGCTTATGACCTAGGTCTTTAGCAGAATTACTCCAATGAGGGAGATTAAACTGGAAGGTTAACAAACGAAATTGTAGGAGAGAAAAAAGTGCACTGAAGAGACTGCGGCCAAGGTTTCCAGAAATGGGACGGAGGTGGGTGTCTGGGGGCTTCACGTGCTCTGAATTCCCAAAAACAAATCAATACCTGTCAAAAGATATCTTGATGGCATGATCCTTTCTGGCTTCAATCACCCATTCACAGTTAAGAGAGTCTTTGTAGTATCCGGGCCAGCCAGGGGACAGTATGACTCCCATGGGAGCCGTTAGATGTCCGCCACATGGAGCTGGGACAGTGAGAGTGCAGAAAAATAGAATGTCAGCTACAGCCAATCGCACAAATCCCAGCAGCACCTTCAGAAAGCTAAGAAGAGCAAAGTCTTAGAGCTTGCTCACCTTCGCAACGGGGGACGGCTGCGTTCCACACCACGTTTCCATCCTGGATGACACAGGTGATGGATTCGGATCCGTGGGTCTTGATGAAGCCCTCATCGCATGTGAAGAGCACTGAGCTGCCCAGTAAGAAGTGCTCTCCAAAGCGCTGCCCATTGATGGGAATACCAGGGTCGTGACATTCATTTTGACCAAACGCTACAGACACAGGATGAAAGTATAATCAGTGCTGAAGCATATAATACTTAATCTAGATCCTGCCTGTCCTTGCCTGAAACATATCAGCACTTAACATGCATTAAGAGTACCTAACCTTCAATTAAGTGAACTATAATTATCTTTTAAGGAACAACTAATACAATTGATATTACTATCCTCAGTCTCATAAGCAAAATGTTGCACTAGTGACAATTACATGTTCACCACCAAACCGTCACTTGCTATTTAATCTAATTTTGGAGAATCTGAAACACGCGTGCAAAAATATATATGATACCACTAAACCTAATTCATACACTGCCCGGCCAAAAAACAACAAAAAAAAAGTTGCTGTGTGGATTTAAATTGGCAAACGCTTACAATTAAATGATTGGAACATTACTGCAGTAATTCTTATGTTTCTAGCATGTTTGATGGAGTGTGTAGCTTTTAATTTCCTAAACAACCATGTAGGAAGACACTTCATGGCCATATTCATGTTATAGTTATTTAAGAAATCAAAAGCTACACACTCCATCAATTAGGGTTAGAAGAACTGTTGCCATCACTGCAATAATGATCAAAAGTTCATATGCATGTAAAGACAGGTGTCTCAAAATAGTTGGCAATATAGTTTACGTGATAATGCAAAGCATATATAACATGTTACAAGAATTGATTATCAATCATTCACATTATGATTGAATGCTTGATTCTGATTGGTTAACAAACATTCAAAGGTGTTCTATAATTAATTTCCCCTGTCTGCACAGCTATAAAGTAGTTCTAGGTTGTTGTTTGAACTAGTCAAACTAGTAACGGTGGCTTAAGTGACTATTAAATTAGTAATAACTATGAAATTTTACATAAGCATTTAAGGGACCAAAAGCAATTTGTTCGCGTGGGCACCATGGTAGAAGTGATAAACTTCACTAGATAGCTGAATTATTTAAAAAAAAAAATATTTAATGCACACTCCACTTTGTGTCAAGGCAGCATTAGCATCCTTGGGGCATCCTGTGCATTAATTCTCATAATTTAATTTAATTATTTCTTACTTTACATTAATAGATACAATTTATCATGAAAAATAAACACAAGTCACACGGAAAGCCACAGACGTTGAGGTGTTGCATGGATGTCGGCAGAGAGCATTCAGTCGCATTACTGCTCTCGTTTTTAAACCCTCTATTGTGGTTTGAGACACTCAGATTTTGTCAAATCTCTGTTTTCCCTTAACACAACTCTGCAGACAGCTCACATATGTGTTGCACATGCATCACAGATGTCAGTGTGGAAGCTTCAATTATTCAATATGTGCACTCGCAGAAGCAGAAGATCCTGCCAATGCTATTTTAGTGTTTTCATTTGGTGAATACAACTGTCTGCGAAGCCCCTGTGGAAGTGTGATGGCTAATGCATGGAGACCTTGCGGCCAGGGCTTAGGGCATGTACGCAGCTCTACCCCATTCCCCAATGACAGCCTCATTGTTCTTACGGCTGTGCCTGACAGTTGCTCCAGCGCCACTCCAGCGGAAACATGTCTACTTCTTTCTGAGACAATGACACACCATTACCGAAGCAGCACTGATATATCAAACAACACAAACCACTGACACTGACATCGCCTGCAACTACTGGTTCCATCTACCCCAAAAATTTGTTCTCACAAAGACGTGCCAACACAGATCATGGTCCCGGTTTCATCAGTTCACTATGTATGTCCATTTTCAGCTATTATGCTCACTGACTCAACGCATCCCCAATTGCATTCAAACTGTTTAACCGTCTTTACTATTGTTAATTATATTCTCAAAATTATTTCATTACACCTGCATTTAGGCTTAGCAGTTTCCTTTTTTGATCCAAAGTGTGTGTTTCATCAGTATATGTATTTCCTGTGAATCAAACCTTGACTTTGGTTATTGCTGGGACAGTTACAGAAACACATGCAGGGAGGGAACATCTATTAAAGGGATGGTTCACCCAAAAATGAAAATTAACCCATGATTTACAAACCCTCAAGCCATCTGTAGTGTTTAGGATATGCAGTATGAGGTTTACGACAGTGATGTTTTACGTTATGACGCACGGAGGTACGCCTGCCGTATTACGGTGTGAAAAACAACAGGGCATTAGCATGAAGCCCACGAGGGATGACGGCTGTCTCTGTAATAACTGTCGGAGGTCACAGTAAAACATACTGAATGCACACGTCTGGTTTTCTTGTCAAATACTCAGATGAGGACATCACATTGGCGACGAGGATAAAAAAAAAAGGAAAAAATGTCACTGGGAAACACCGTCGCTCTGCAAGCCTTTGATACCGAAACGGATCCGAGCTCAGCAGGACCACGCTGGACAAAATGGATGCAAAGGTTTGAGAACTATATTACAGCAGTGAACGTTACCGGAGATGCAAGGCAGAAGGCATTATTACTGCACTTGGCGGGAGAGCGCGTGCATGACATCTATGACACGTTAGCAGCAGAGGAAGATAAGTTTGCTGACGTTAAGCAGAAACTAAGCACGTATTTTACGCCTAAAAAGAACATCCAGTATCAAGTATATATATTCCGAAAGGCAGTGCAGCAGCCGGGCGAGAACCTAGACACATACTGTACCAGACTACGCATGCTAGCAAAGAATTGTGAGTTTGCCGACGTAAGCCATGAAATAAAAGCACAGCTGATCCAAAGCTGTAGTTCAACCAGGCTACGTAGAAGAGCGCTCAGAGAACCCGAAAACAGCCTGGATGACCTTCTCGAATACGGGAGAACTTTAGAACTGTCCGAGCAACAAGCAGCCGGCATGGAGCAGAGTGTAGCTGTATCAGTGAATGCAGTGCATCAGAATGGGCGAACAGCTACAAGCCGACGCGCCGGGAGAGCAAAGCCCAATGTCCAGTGCAGGAATTGCGGTGGAAATTATCCTCATGACGGAAACTGCCCAGCAAAAGGAAAAGACTGTAGAGCATGCGGGAAACTAAATCACTTCGCCAAGCAGTGGCAAAACAAAAACACATGGGAAAGACTTTGAAATAAGACACAGAGACAACAGTAAGCAACACAAAACGCACAAGAAAGTGTACAACATCACCAGCACAACACAAAGTACCACACATGACTCGTCTAGTGACGATGAAGCTTATGTATTTGCTGCCAGTAGCAACAAGAATATCACTCAACCACGCACACACATTTGGCTTAATGGTGTGAAAATTGCAGCAATGATTGATTCCGGAGCTGCAGTGAACATTATTAGTGAATCAGTCCTCTGTACCCTGAGACCATGCCCACAGCTCAGCCCAGCTGATATAAAGATATTCCCATATGGCAACACTGAGCCACTGCCCATAACCGGTGCATTCACATGTAGCACAGAGACAGACAATAAGAAAACCACAGCCGAGTTCTATGTAATGAAGGGCGATAGCTGCTCTCTGCTAGGCTATAACACCGCTAAAGAGCTAGGCCTCATCAAGATCATCAACACTGTGTCTGCTACAACCGGACAAACAGTAGCTGACGAGTTGGTACAGAGACACCCAGAGCTGTTCGAGGGCATTGGCATGCTGAAAGACTTTCAGGTAAAGCTTCACATCAACACTGACATTCACCCAACCTGTCAGCCACATAGGCGAGTGCCTTTTCACATCCGACAGAAGGTCGAAGAAGAGCTGAACGGCTTGAGGATGACGACGCCATCGAGACAGTCACAGGCCCTACGCCATGGGTCTCCCCATCGTGACACCACCCAAGCCAAAGGATCCAGACAAAGTTCGAGTCTGTGTCGACATGAGACAGGCCAACACTGCCATACAACGTGAATGCCACATAACTCCCACCATGGATGACGTAATTCACGAGTTGAATGGAGCTACAGTCTTCTCAAGCTTGACCTGACTGCTGGTTACCATCAGCTAGAACTCCACCCCGACAGCAGGTACATCACAACCTTTACCACACACCTTGGTTTGAGACGATACAAGCGCCTGAATTTCGGGATATCCTCAGCAGCAGAAGTGTTCCAAAATGCGATCTGCCAGACGCTGCAAGGCATCAAAGGAGTAAAAATCTGAGTGATGACATCATTGTGTATGGTAAAACACAGAAAGACCATGACGACAGCCTCAGAGCTGTGTTCCAGAGACTGAAAGACAGAGGGCTCACACTCAACAAAAAGAAATGTGAGTTTAACAAAAGTAAACTTGAATTCTTTGGATTCATTTTTTCAGCTGGTGGAATCTCAGCCGACCCGAAAAAAATTACTGCTATTCAGCAGGCGAGTGATCCACAAGACCAGACTGAAGTCAGGAGTCTGCTAGGAATGGCGAACTACAGTGCTCGTTTTATCAAAGACTTTGCTTCCATCTCTGCACCACTACGTGAGTTGACCAGAAAGGATACACCATGGCACTGGACCCCTGAGCATGCCAGAGCACTACAGATGATCAAAGACAGCCTGACCAGCAACATGGTAATGTCATACTTTGATCCAGCCAAAGACACAGAGCTCGTGGTAGATGCTAGCCCAGTCGGTCTAGGCGCGGTTCTCTACCAAAAGGATGGAAAGGGAGAGAGGCATACCATTGCATATGCCAGCCGTGCTCTCAGCGACGTAGAAAGACGTTACTCACAAACGGAAAAGGAGGCATTGGCCATTGTGTGGAGCTGCGAACATTTTCACTTATACCTGTATGGCAACCCATTCATACTTGTCACTGACCACAAAGCTCTAGAGGTCATATGGAATAACCCTCGTTCAAAACCACCTGCAAGGATCGAGAGATGGGGACTGAGATTACAGCCCTACAACTTCAGGGTAGAGTACAGGAAAGGTGCAGACAACCCTGCAGATTACATCTCCCGTCACCCCATCCCGATGCAGATGAGCGGAAGCACAAGAGCGGTGAAAGTGGCAGAGGAGTATGTCAACTTTGTAGCTGAGCATGCCACACCAAAAGCCATGACTCTCCAGGAAATAAAGAGGAAACACTAAAAGACCCAATCCTGCAAAGGTTAGTGCCCACATCAGAGACAACACATGGCACAAAATTACAGGCGACACACAACATGCTGAAATACTGAAAAAGTACAGACAGATTAGTGGGGAGCTCACGGTGTCCCACACCGACGACATCATCCTGCGAGGTACGAGAATCGTCATCCCTGCATCCCTCGAGCACAGAGTGTTACAGCTAGCCCATGAAGGACACCAGGGCATTGTAAAGACTAAGACACTGCTCAGGTCAAAGGTCTGGTTTCCTAACATAGACCAGAAAGCTGAACTAACGGTCAAGAACTGTTTAGCATGTCAAGCCAACACGCCTATAACACAGTCCGAGCCACTGAGAATGTCTGAGTTGCCAGAAGCCCCCTGGTTTAACATCAGTGCAGATTTCTACGGGCCACTTCCAACTGGAGAATATCTATTAGTTGTTATAGATGAATATTCTCGCTACCCAGTTGTTGAAATTGTAAGATCTGTCTCAGCCAACACAGTCATCCCAATCATCGACAAAGTGTTCTCGATGTTTGGAATTCCCAGAGTTCTAAAAACAGACAACGGGCCCCCTTTAACAGCGACCAGTTTTCCAAGTTTGCAGGCCATCTGGGTTTCCACCATCGGAAAATAACACCTCTCTGGCCTCGAGCAAATGCAACAGCAGAACGTTTCATGCGCACGCTTGGAAAAGCAATCCGTGTGGCGGAGACGCAGAACACCCCGTGGAAACAGAGACTCAACACGTTTCTCCGTGAGTATCGCGCCACACCACACAGCACCACAGAAGTGTCACCTGCTGAATTGTTGTTTAAGCGTAAAATTAATACCAAGATCCCGTTGATCACCACAACCTGCGAATGCAACAATGATCACATCATCAGGGAGCGGGACACTAATGCAAAAGCAAAGATGAAATCCAACTCTGACGCGCGCCATCGTGCTAAGCCAATCACATTCACCCCTGGTGACAAGGTACTCTACCAACAACCCAAGCACAACAAACTCACTACCCCATATAACATCAAGCCATACGCTGTGGCAGAGGTCAATGGCTCCATGGTCACAGCAACCCGAGATGGACATTCCATAACAAGGAATTCATCTTTCTTCAAAAAAATAATCTCCAAGACAAAAGATGCACCCACAGCTCTGGATGTGGAGGATGAGAGAATTGTTGATAATGAGGACAGTGTTGCTGTGAAACCAAGGTATCCTTTTCGAGTCAACCGCCAGCGCCATCATACCTCAAAGACTATGAGCTTGAGTGAAGAATGTTTACACCCAATACAGCAATAGATGAGTTTAAAGGTTTCTGAATGACTGTTCTGTCTAAAGACTAACCTAAAGGTTCCTAAAGGACTGTTCTTTCTCTTTTCAAAACTATTTGCACAATGCACAATAATGTACTTCAGTGATTATGGAGTACTGTTGCACTTTGATACTATTCATTTTAAGC
The DNA here is from genome assembly GCA_023029165.1 of Gobiocypris rarus. Taxonomy (NCBI): domain Eukaryota; kingdom Metazoa; phylum Chordata; class Actinopteri; order Cypriniformes; family Gobionidae; genus Gobiocypris; species Gobiocypris rarus. The sequence goes on from CM040927.1 coordinate 9,286,686, forward strand.
ACACTTGATAAATTACTTGAATGTGTTTGTTCTAGCACAGGTTTGAATTATATGTTTACATTTGTACTGCCAAGCTACGTACGACAAGTAATGTTGTTGTTACAGAAGACAAGCAATTAAGTCACATATGTCCAAAGTAGCGAATCTAGTTGTTAAAAAAAAAAGGAGTGATGTAGTGTTTAGGATATGCAGTATGAGGTTTACGACAGTGATGTTTTACGTTATGACGCACGGAGGTACGCCTGCCGTATACGTGTGAAAAACAACAGGGCATTAGCATGAAGCCCACGAGGATGACGGCTGTCTCTGTAATAACTGTCGGAGGTCACAGTAAAACATACTGAATGCACACGTCTGGTTTTCTTGTCAAATACTCAGATGAGGACATCACACCATCCTAGGTGTATATGACATTCTTCTTTCAGACAAATACAATCAGAGTATATATATCTACTCCCTTTTACCATCACATATCAGATTGGAAAGGCACTTATTTTCAATAAAACTGAAGAAAATATTAGAAAAGTGGAAATAAAGCGTCTAACGTGTTTACTATTAAGTGTTTATAGGTTATTGGTATAGGTAAACAGACATGCGCTGAATTAGAGACGATAAAAGTGAGTGGGTCCAATATCATTGGTCGTAAAAAGTGGGTGGGTCTTGTCCCCCACACACAATGGTTCCGACGCCCATGTATATATATGTCCAGGCTAATCCAAGCATTATAATGGCAGTGAATCGGAGCCCAAAATTTGAAGCCCCCAAAAAAATGCATTCATCCATTATAAAAGTAATCCACAGTGCTACAAGGGGTTACTAAAGGCCTTCTGAAGCAAAGCGATTGGTTTGTGTAAGAAATAAACTTTCCTTGTAAGTTGGAAAAGGAAGGCGGACTGGCGGAAGCTAGATAGTTTACTTTGTAAAGTTTTAAATATGGATATTTTTCTCAAGCTGTGTGGATTTTTATATGGATAGACAAACTTTTTGGGGGCTTCAAATTTTGGGCTGCCATTTACTGCCATTATAATGCTTGGAAGAGCCAGGATATTTTTTTTATAAAACTCTTATTCTATTCGTTTGAAATAAGAATCTCATATACACCTATACTCGAAAAAACGTTGGGTTCTTTTTTTTTACCCAATAGCTGGGTTAAAAATATTGGGTCATTCTGTTGGGTTATTCCGAACTTGTATTGGGTTGTTTCTATAACTACTCAGTCAGTTGGGTTAAAATTCAAATTTCAACGGCTGCCCGCTGCAACTGTGACAGAAGATACACGGTAAGGTAGCCTAATATTGGACTATATTAATGTGTTTTCTGTTATAAAGTGAATTTAAGCTCTTTACATAGTATTATTGCCGCTTTTCCCCAAAAAATTGTTTATATCTCCCCCTGGCGAGTGCTTTTTGTACGCTGTCACGCTGTATCTTTGACTAACGATCCGATATGCTTTAGTTTTATAGCCAGCACAAGCCCATTTCTTCATTTTAAAAAGAAATACTCGCTTGCGATCCCCCTCCTCACTTTTTCTGTTCTTTCCAATCATTTTTGGTAAGTTATTCATGTTTTCAGATATTTAACCGACGAGCTCAGCTTCAGGAACCAGCGGAAGCCTCCGGTGTCCAGTCATTGTGGATGAAGGTATGCAGCGTTATACATGTATAGCTCAAATGTCTACAAATCCCAACTACAGTGTAACATTAAATAGCCTACGAAAAAAAAATATGACATATTTTGTCTAGAAAACTCATAAAAAGTTAAAGATATGACTTAATAAGACAGTAGCCTATACAATATGTGGGTTTTGGTCTCTGTGAATTCACTGCACGATTTTTTCAGCCCTTGCATGTTGTGAAATCATATAATGTAGAGGATAACTTGTACGTTCCCTTGCGCTACAGACGTTTTTAAGTCAGTTTTAATGTTTTTTTAACATGAAGTAAGCTTTTACTTTCCCTGTCCTTATCAGTAGCCTACATCTTTATTAAATTAGCTAACATTACATGTTATAAATATAAGCTTCTTGTACATACACATACACACTTAACCATAGGTTACATGCTAGAATTTTAATGTTTGTTATTGGTAGTGTTGTTAAAAGTACCGACCGCGATACCAAATTGGTACTGAAATTTTAAACGTGTGACGATTTTAGCGCTGTTGAGTGGAATCATAAACACGTTTGACTGGCCATTGCGCTCATCAAACATGGCTGTGATTGGCTACAACGATCAGCGCTTCACAAATACATTACAAATATACATCAATGATGCTTTTCACAGAGCGCTTACACAGATACACACAGAGCTTTTTAATGCAGGCGTCTGTCAGCCTACCGGTCCGCTGGTTGACGCCTGGTTGTGCTTTCAAACTCCCGCTTTCAAAACATTTTCAAACACTTCCGTGTGCTTTCAAGCGCTGCCGTGCGTTGATCATTGTAGCCAGTCAGGCACATCTGATGTGAGCACAATGGCCAGTCAGAGGGGTTTACGATTACAGCACATTTTTTAAATTTCAGTACCGATTTGGTTTTGCGGTTGGTACTTTTGACAACACTAGTTATTGGAATAAAAGTCCAATTATTGGTGTGGTGCATTAATCAACGGCAAGGCATTTGTTAGGTTGATAATCTACAGGTGTGTTGTTATTATTATTATTTTTTTTTATTCAGTTGGTTATGTATACTGAAACTGTAATTAAATAAAAAAATGTCTTCTCTTCACATATAGACAGAAGAACCCTCTGAAAACAATGCTGTAGTGAAACCTTGTGGTGCCATCCCAAAGGGGCATGAACTCACTCTCACGGACCTTTTCCTGGACCGTTCCAACCAGGAGGAACGACCTGCCTATCTCAGTTCGAGCAGCCGAGTCTGTATTTTCAACAAAAAAAACGCATCTTTTCCAGCAGCACCTGACCAATAAAGTAAATCTATTCTATTCACGTTTCTGTTTGTTTGTTTATTTATTTTATTTTTTTAAGTGTATATGTGTACTTGGCTTACTTAATTGAGACTTGTTACAGCGCTTCCCCTTGCTTGTTTAGTTGCTTCTATTGCCCTCCTCATTTGTAAGTCGCTTTGGATAAAAGCATCTGCTAAATGACTAAATGTAAATGTAAAATGGTTATAACTTCCAATTTTTTGGGAAGTTATATGTAAATTTTTTAGCATGATGGTGGTCCAGTGGGTTAAACCACCTAACTGACATGCAGAAGGTTGCTGGTTCGATCCCAGGTCACCACCCAGGTCACCACTTGTGTCCTTGAGCAAGGCACTTTACTCCACGTTGCTTCAGGGTGATTGTCCCTGTAATTAGTGCACTGTAAGTCGCTTTGGATAAAAGCGTCTGCCAAATGCATAAATGTAAATGTAAATGTAAGACAAAACAGCCACTATGGTAGATCTATATGTAAGTCCTGCCTTCCAAATAAGAGTCACTGCCTGGTCTTAATGAAACTTCCTCTACACTGCATGCACACTAATATATCAACCCTATATATATGCACAAAATATAAACATTGTGTGCATGTGTGTTTAAGAGTGTAAGAAACCATGTTTATGATACTATTAATGTCTGACTTTATTGCCGTAAAAAAAAAAAAAAAAACATTCAATTAGAGAGGAGCTATACTTGCATTTCTGAAAATAGTTGCCCGAGTGCATTCCCAAGAAGGATGCCAAGTGAACTGACTTGCCTTGTAAGGGACTTTGTTATATCCCAGTTTAATATGCGGATATATTGCCTTATAAGCAATTTGTAGGATGACTTCCCCGAATAGTGGAAACAATGTGGCTCTGTGACGTTATCAAACATTACTGTCAGAGTATCCCAACCAGCCCAAAACAGCTACATTATTAGTGCTCTTAGTAGTACAGAAATTACACACTTCACCTTTAAAAAATAATGCACATCATAAAATAAATATTGCATTTACTTGTGTAGGTGATATTAAACCCCTTTCCCGTATTCGAGTGGTCTGACTGGAACTCCAAGCGCATTATATGCCCATTACTAGCGATCTGCGAGGGTACATCCTTCCCAGAGAACGTTCCAAATGTGGTGGGTTCTGGCATCCCATCGTCTTTCACAATGAGATAGTCAAACTGGGGCTCCATCTCAAAATCGCTGAAAATGAGATGAATCCGACTGCCCGGCTCGGCTATAATGAGCCACACGCAGTTCATGTTGTTTCCGTATTCCTCTGGGTAGTTTGGCGAGAGGATGATGCCTGACGGAGTGGTGAAATTGAAGAAGCAGGAGACTGTGGAAATGAAGACAAATATATATATAATTCCATTACAAAGGTCACAATATTTATTTTAGTTCACAATGGATATGTTACCAGGAATGCTATTTTGTCTCTGAAAAAAGATGAGAGGAAAGGTAGTTCACATAGACCATGATAATGAGTTGTTCACATGGTGAAGAAATAATGACATATCAAGGAATTTGTTCAAAGTATGAGCTTTGTCAGGTTTTCATTTTTTAACAACAAAACATTATCAAGGTACTGCTTCCTCTTATTGCAGTACTAAAGAAAAATACTACTGCATGAGAAGATTATCTTAGATAGTAGGCCGAATTCACTACAGTTGTGCTTATATTTTAATTTGTGAGTAGAAAACTGGTACAGTGCGACCCCATGTTTATTTAAATCAAGTTTAAAGTCAGTAAAATAAAGATATTTCATTTATTTTCAGTGATATACAGTCAAACCAAAATTTATTCAGACACCTACAACATTTTCTCACATTAACAAAGTTTATTCGCTATGGTAATAAAATATGACAATAACTCAGAGTTAAACAATCAACAACCAGTTACAATCAACCAATCAGATGTCAGCTGTTAAATTTAAGTACACAATTAGATAATACCAATTTAGGTCAACCAATTACCAAGCAATGATTAATTTTGTTCAGTCTGTGGTGTAAAAGGTCGCATTGGCAATTAAAGAAAAAAACACTTAAGCAAAACATGGTCAGGTCAAAGTGTCTGAATAATTTGGTCCTAAATTTTTATCATTTTTACTGGTAGTCCACTGTATGAAGAATTTGGGGGTATAATATGTCACAGTTTACTTTATTTTGCTATCCTCACTTACATAAATGAACTATAGTGTACTGCACCCACTAGTAAAAAAAATTATATCTGGTGTCTGAATCATTTTTGGTTTGACTGTAAGCGCATTATTTACATCTAAATTTTGATTGTCATAGATTAATAGATATCATTGAATATGTTTTATAGATCAGGTATATATCCCGATCTACAAATATAAATATTTGTTGAACAAACACACAATTCTTGCATTCCCTGTAAGAGAAACTGTAATGTTCCAGGAACAGAAATATGATAATTGACCTCTCATAATGCAAACCTGGGAATTGCCAGCATGGACGAATGCCATTCGGCTTCATATCTGCCCCTAATCTAGATGTCATGTTTTTACAGCTGTGATACATTAATCATTCTAAATGGCAACATGTTAATTATAACCATGCATTTCAGAAAAGGACTCTTACAGACGCAGCTGGGTTTGTTTCCAGACCACTGGTTATTTTGCTGGCATGATATTGTCCTCTCGCCAACCAATTCAAAAGCAGCCTGACACTCAAAGGTCAGCACATCACCGTGTAAAAAACGGTCTCCAGTTCGCTTTCCATATGCAGGGACGCCTGGGTCTCCACAGCCACCTTTCTCAATTTCTGTGGAAAAAAAGGTACATGATTTATTTAATTTTAATGTTATTTTCAGTCTGGCAATTACTTTGGATGTTGTTCTGATATGCCATATGACCTCTTTTGGAAGTAGTTGAATGCAGTGCTTTTGCTCTAGAACTCAGAATTATACCAATGTCTGTTATATGTCTGTACAATTTAGTATTTCCCTCATTTTTTTTTTTTTTTTACATAGCAATAGCAACATTTTCTCCTTCCATTCAAAAGTTGATAAACATTTATGTAATCCTAATATGATTATTGTTAGTAGCATTATATTATTTGCATTTAACAATGGTTTCTCCTGATCTTTTTTTTTTTCAGTGCTATCACACCAAACTTTTTTTTTTTTTGTGAGAGCTATTGAGCTAAGGCTGTATATATCCATGAAGTGTATGGAACCCAGTATAAAACGACAGTGACAAACGAATGAAGTTCAGGGAAGAGTTCATTTTTATGTTAACAGCTATGGTGTCAGTTTAGCAGCAAGTGCTCTATTGACCCAGCCAGATGATAATCTACAGCGGATGAGTTTTCCCACTTGCGGCAAAATCCACAACCTCTACAAGGTGTTAAGAGCATGCTAAATACCTTCAGTGCTGCCACAGGCGATTAGTTCAACCCACAAGGATGGTAGGCTATCGTGTTAGGACTGCCAGCTCATCATGACCAAAAAGCAAACAGCTCTTACAAGCAACAATGTTAAATAATGCACATAAAGGCACCTGGGAATTTAACAGCTATAGAAATGCTCCGTTAAACATTCATATATATATATATTTATTAGTGGTGGGCGTTAATCGACGTTGGGTTGGGAGCTGGGTCTATATTACGCAAGCCATGATGACTTTCACCGTGATATTTTAGCGCTGATGTATTCCTAGCCGAATGGCACTGTAGGGAGCGAGAACGAGTCTTCGAACCTGCGTGTATGCCCACTGTGAAATTACCACAAGCGTGAACGCTGGCATTCGAACTCGAGTCCTGACGAGCGTGACTGACGTACTGTAAGCAGAGAGCTGTAAATCTCATTTCTGCTCGTCGTCAGCGTTCTTTAGAGCATTTGCAGTACATTCGCGGCAGATAGACGCAAGTGTCATTACATACTGAAGCTTTGGTAACAAAACCAACGGTTCAAAACCAAAAAAAAATGAAAAGTTAGGTGAACAACCCTATTCATTTTGCCACCTTCTCGCTCGCTTTTGTTGCCAAGCAACGGGATAAACAGCTGCTGCTCTGATGACCCGCACCCCGGTTCAGACCCAAATAATATAATATGAACACGGTCCAGCAGAGGGAGCAATCGAACTTGGGTTCGGTCAGGCAAACGAACCAAGTGTGAAAGCACCAGTCATTTTTTGAGTAGCACACATATTGTGAATGAATATTCGCACATATTCGCAGAATTCAAATGAGCCCTTTTAATCTAGATTTATCCATTTAATTCCAAAATTAATCTATGCCCACCTCTAATATATATATATATATATATATATATATATATATATATATATATATATATATATATATATATATATATATATGTATATATATATATATATAATTGACAAAAATGAAATGTCAAATTTGCCAGGACAAGTCATTGTGTTGCCTAGACACTAGCAGCAATGACTAATAAATGAAATGTATTAGCCATAAATGGATTAGCAATTATCTGAAATTGTCTGTGCAATTAAGTGTAACACAGTTTTTCAAAGTTCACTTTTGTTTAGGTTATTTGGTAATTACTCAAGCATTTTCTTATTTAAAATATATTAAATGGAGGGAATTTGATGGTTATTTCTATAATGAATATTCGCACACTATAATGCAATCACCCCATTTATTTTTAATAGGGGATTCTTCACCTGAAAATAGTGTTAGAGCCTGTGTACCTCAAGGAGCTATGGTTTGTCTATGGAAACAACTCAAACTGTAAAATCAATTTCTGACAATTGCTGCAAAAAACAAACAAACAAATCATTTTTGACAGCAGTGGTTGACGCATGAATGAAATTAAAGGCTCTAACTTACAAACTCAGAATAACGTTTCTTGAATTCTCAGACAACAAAAAAAAATGGCAAAAAGAGACTAGACAAAGAACATAAACACAAAGGCAGACCAATAAAGCAAACAAGAAACAGGTGTTGTAAATTATTCAAACAATGAAACACCATAGAAATGAATGTGAACAAGGAAAACAGAACCCAACTCAAACTAAACTCAAACACAGACCAAATGTGACAGTTTTCTGAAGCCATGCGATAGTGGGAATAGTTTTGTGAGAGGAATAGACGGAATTAAAATGCTTAAATACTGGCAATTAGAAATTATTTAAATTTTTTTTTTTTTTTTAAATCAAGAGTTGCATTGGAAGGGAATATTTAAATTTGGTTAATGGGCAATCACTCAAATCCAGTTTATCAGTTTGGAATGAAACATGCAAAAAATACTTTTTTTATTTTTATTTTATTTAGTTATTAATTTAACTCTTTAGAGGTTTGGGTTTAATCATCCACTATGAAATTAGCCTTTAGTCTGTTTAATGAAGCTCATTGTTGGTGACCACTGTTTCTGTACAGTTTATAATTTCTGTTAAAGGGAAAACAATCCTTTGCCAATCTAATAACTTTTAAATTAATGTATGAAATGATGAATTTGAGTTTGACATCTACACGGCCTCAAACAAAGTGTCCCACCAGTGGGTCCCAGTGGAAATGTTGTCAAACATGACAACGTGACTAGAAGCACAAGTGTGAAATTGGGTTTACACAAAGTTAATTGGGTTTGTGTCATTGTGCTGGGCTATCCAGACAGTGAGAATTGCTCAATTGTGAGGTTACAGTTCAGAGTGAAGAGCGGCTAGGGAAAAACTCTATTTCAAGGTATTAAACAACACACTTTGGAAAAACAAGTTAAGGGGTGAAAAAGGAGGAAACAAAATGGATAGATAAAGACAAAACAAAAAAGACTACTAAATGCAATTAAAGCTGTCTCATTATATTTAAGGAAATCCACTACATACTAAAACAATTAAATATACAGTTTAAATCAGGAAATAAACAAAACTTTAGATAAATGTAAAACAGAAAAAAAAACACACAAAAAAAACAATGACATTTAATGAATAAAAATACTGTGCTCTAGGTCTAATTGGTGACACTGATCATGTGAATTCCTTTGTTCAAAATGTCAGATTTTTCAAACACTAGAGTCAAAACATGATCATCAGGTTTAGCACAAACCTGAGGAGCTTTGAGTGCATTAAAGGCCTACTGAAGTGCCTTGAAACGTGCAGTATTATTCATTGTAATTTCCCCTGAAACAGCAGGGCAGGACATATCAAGCAGCCCCTCCCCTTTTTAAAACAGCCAATAGCGTTTCATTTATATCACAGTTTGACTAGAGCCTTTCAGCTCAGAAAAGCCACAGTTTCCTCCTAATCTCTAACCGTTTCTCATCATAATCTCCTATCGCTTTGAAATACAGCATTCTGTGCAGAATTTAAATGGGTCTGGTACGTTTTGTGTTCTACATGTGATCCGCTCTGAGCTCTCGTGTCTCTGGATCATAGAAGACTGTGTTTGTGCGTTGCGGCGGTGCATATGAAACTAATGTGAAACCAGACTTCATCCACCTCCCCTGAAAGCATATTTACACTGTCTGAATCGTTCCCTATCCCCTATGATATGTAGTGCACTGTGTGCCATTCACCATGAAGAAAAAAGTAAATGAACAAGTGACCGATTTTATTTAGGGGGCGGGATGCTTAAGATTCTAGAGAACATTTGATGAGAAGCTGAAGTCTGCAGAAATGTCAAAAAAATCTGTGATCCATTTTAGCAGAAGTGAGAGACTGTAAGTTTCGAATGTTTTTATGTCGTAAATGTGAATTTTGTCATTGTTTTGGAATGCATCAGCTTATTCTTAACCTTAAGGCCAACAGATTCATACTAAAAACTTAAAAAAAAAGAAATAAAGTGATTTCAGGGGGCCTTTAAAAGCAGAAGTCGCACCAAGTTATTACATTTATTTATTTAAAATCATTATGATAAATTAAACTATTATACTGATACTTTAAAAATTTATTAAACTAGAAATTAATGCAAAATAGAAGAAGAAAAAAATCATTAGCTGATAATATAATTATGTAATATATTAAATCAACAGATTGTAAAATAGAATCATCACCGAACCATCAAGATTTCAGATCTTCAGCAACATCGCATAAGAAGTGGCTGTTGTTGTAGCAAATTTTATCAGTTTATCTGTGCATATGTAAATACATGCCTCAATATATTCTTATCTGATTTGCTTTGATGCTATTCTCCTGCAGGGTAAATGGCAGGTACAAAATTTCATGCAAGGTTTTCAAACATGTCGGCACAGCAAATACGCTGCTCCATTTGCCTTCGATTTGCATACCTTTTAGAAACTGGCATGCTTTAACAACCTAAAGTCACCAAGTCAAACTTTTTCACTGTAAAAAGAAATAAATAACACACTCATATTTCCTTGAAAATAAGAAAAAGGTGACAGTTTACAGTCCTGTTTCATCACTCTTATAGTGGGTGGAAATGACCATATGAAAGAATGGTTTCTTAGGGTTACCAAACATTACAGTGACATACCTTCATATACGGCCTTAAAACCTTGCGATCCGATCGTGTCATCAGACTGCAAATGGAGCCACATCTGGTTGCTCATACTCACAATCAAATCGGGCACGCTGGATCCCGTGAGACTGTAATAGAGGCACAAAATTGAATTTTATTCTTTCATTTATGTATTCATATACAGCTATGAAAGCTTATACATAAACCCAGTGCCCATTTCCTGTGGCGGTTGCTTTTGAAAGAAAATGATAAAATGTAATTCCATGAGCATATAGGAGTAGGTATGGGGGCATTTGTGAATAGAAGCACATGCATGTTCAAAGTTTAACATAAAAGACCTTTTTGCTCTACTCACACATAAAGCACTCTTCGAGCATCACCTATCTTCCCTCCGTCACCCACTGTTAACGTATCGTACGCTCGCTCTAGGTCAAACTCTTCAAAAGCTAGCTTGATGACCTACGGGGAAAAAGGAGAGGTCATGATAAACACCACAGACCAAAAAGTCCTGAGGAGAACGGCCCCATTCTCATGAGGCTGACCCAGAAAATGATCATATTAAAGAAAAGAAAAACTCAATGGCAAGGCCGGTCAGCCATCGCTCTGAATTTTCTTCCATTGCTACATACTAGACATGTGAGGCTGATTGCAGGAGTGGCAATGAAGTTGTAATTAAATAATTTAGTTTCATTTAAGAAATGTGAGATTTTGCCATGTATGGTGCAGAGCCTGAGGAAACGGGTTGCATGTTCATTTGATGTGAGCACAGAAAAAAGCGGCAGAAAGAAAATTGGATTCAAGGAGAGATTGCTGGAAGGAGAAAAAAAAAATCAAGCTTAATTAGGACAACCCTATTATCAACATCCTTGCTTCTTTTTTTGAGCCATTAAAGAGCCATTATTCTCATCTTTATTCTGTCCCATCTTTAAATGTGATTGGTGTAATTTTTTTTCTCCATATGTTACCATCTTCTATTCTATCTTAAAGAGAAGAAAAAGAAAAAAAAAAGAAAGACAATTGTGTCCTCATTTACTCCCCCTCATGCACCAAACCCATATGTCTTTCTTCAGTGGAATACAAAAGGAGATGTTATGCAGAATGACAACCTCAGTCACCATTCGCTTTCAATGCATTTTTCCCCCAATACAATGAAAGTGAGAGGGTATTAAGACTGTCATTATGCCTTTTGTGTTCCACAGGAGAAAACAATATTTTGGACATAACTGAGTAAAATTTCATTTATACTTGTTTGTATTGTGCAGAGAGATAAGTAAGCAATTTAAAATGGTAGCAACTCTCATTTGAACCATGTTCTAACGCACCCCTGCAATTTATTTGAAATTATTCAAATAACTTATTACATTATTAGAATTAATAATTCAACTGTTTATTTATTTTGTATGTTTAAGCAATCACAGTAGTGAAATAATTAACTCTTCTAGGCTGTTGGATTCTGGGCTTAATGAAAAAAAAAGAAGAAAAAAAAAGTTTCCCTTCATCTAAATGGCATGAGACTTTTCCTGTACTTGCCAACATACTTCACAACAATAAAAGTACTAACGTTTGCTATAATAGTAATTTAATAATCTGTAAAAAAAATAATATTATGGCAAATGAGCTAATGAGTGGTCCTAAGCAGCCATCTAATGGTTATAATGGTAATTTCATGCCATTTTCATTTTAAAAGTGCTTGTTTACCAATAAATTGTCCATGCTTCTTTAAAATGAATTGTACTTAAGTTTAATGTTGTTGTGAGTTGAATTGTAAATTGATGTTGTTTGGATTGTAGTCAGAGATATTGGGCTATATAGACAAAATTGACAATGTTAAGCAATATGTGTTACGGTCCTGCAGTTTGCCATTTTCGGCAAAGAAAGAAAATGTTTTCCTGTAAAGGATTGGATTGTACGTGCCCTGTATGAGACATTATCAGTCCTTTTGCCATGCAGTGGCCTGCCTGTTTAAACCACAAACTGAGCTCCTTGTGGTTGTTTTATGAGATGTAACATTTTGTACTTGTGCTACAATGGTGCTCTGTAGCACCAGTGCTAAGTGAAAAAAAAAAAAAATAATAATAATAATAATAATAATAAAATACAGCCCTGCATTTGGCGGTGAGTCTATTTGTTTTGTCTGATCAATGACAGATTTGGAAAATAGTGTTTTTTGTGTGTTTTTTGGTGACACTAGTGGCACAGAAAAATCTTACTTCACCTTTATACGGAAATAAATCAGAGGAACAAATATATGTCACATGTACTCATGTGTGATGTTAAACAAGCAAGACTACAAATCCAGGTGCCTCACATGCCCATTACTAGTGACCTTCAGAGCGCATCCCAAACATGATGTTCAAACCTTATCACAGAGGGCACAGAATAACAACAACAAAGTAAATATGACATCATAGTTTAAAACAAAACTAAAAATAAATGTGTTACACTTACTGTAAACCATAATGCTCGAAATACTTAATTGGTTTGAGTAGGACTTAAATTAAACAAATTAGTTCAGTTAAATGAACTGTTATGTGTATTGTTTTGAGTTATATGAACTTGTTTCCTTTAATTTAGACTAACTTAAGTTGAACTGAAACTGGGCTGGCATATTGTTTTATTTCCCTGTTTGCTTTGCCCCATGGCACATTTGAAAGGGAGAGTAAATGCTAAATAATGGTAAGGGAGATTTAGTACAGATTAATGTTTTATTATGCATATTTAAGAGTTTCTGTTAATGTGAGTTTTTTTGGAGAGTCACCATCGTGACAAGTGGTGCATGCTGCTTAGTTTGAGAGCATGTTTTAAGTTGCTGTACTCATTCAGTAAGTGCTATACCATGCTATTGTTAACATGTTAGCAAATTAGTATGTTGACACTTGATATCTCTGTTTACTTAACATTGGGAACATCATAACTTATTCAGGTTTACAGTGTATGGAATAGCAGAAACTCCGATACCTGACAGATAACACTGAAATAGGTGTCCTGAGAACTCACACCTGTCTATGTGACAGTCTTAGACTTTGTAAAAAATGAAAAAGCATGTAAGCTGTCCGTATCACACTATTGGGGAGAGAGTTAGTAACAAAAGTTAGTAAAGTGGCTGACACAAGTTAGTAGTTACAGCACCTTTAATTAATGTATAAATGATCAAACGTTTGGTAATTAAGTTGTTTAAAAAAGTGAGCATTAATTTATATTAAAACATCAGATTAAGTGAATATAGTGTGTATAATTTGGCCATGCATGCCCTTTACAATTGTGGTGGTAATGTGGTAATTGACTCTACAATTAAAAGGGTAATTCTGGGGTTAGATTCTGATCAGTTTATTGCATTCGAACATTTTCAACTATATTCCAAGGGTTGTAGACCGCTTCATGTACCTCACAGATTACGTATATGTGTGATTTATCTCACTAATAATACATTAATTTAACAATGGTTTCAGTGCAGAGACATATGTACAAAGAAGTTCTATTTATGTTATATGATTGGTACAGTGTCTAGGGTCACTAATTTGTTTGTCAGTGTCAATAGAGCAAGCAGGTTGGCTGCATCAGTTTGAAAAGAAAGGAATGATTCAGCAACACTGAGCAGATCTTGACAAGTAATCTGTATAAAATGTCAGTGCTGATACAGAGTCATTTGGCGAGACTTTAAACGAGAAGTCTAAAATACAGGCTTTTAAATTATCCTGTCAAAAGTAAGGATTCCTTTTTTTCTTTTTCTTTTCTTTTACAGACGACTTAGCAAGAGGATAAAAACAGCACTCATGGTCTACATAAACACAATCTGAGAGTGACAGGTCATAGCGCTTGTTCCCTGAACCAGCTTGAAATAATTATTGATTTCTGTATTTTATACAAAACTAAAAAAAACTAAAAAAACTGACAGCAGCCTCAAACGACGGTCCACGATGCTCTTCAAAAATTGCTAAATGCCGTGGTTTTATTGTGCATTTTTATTCGCCCAGGAGAAAGTGTTTACAAATCATATTCAGTGTTAGTTACAACCAACTAGAGAGAGAGAGAGAGAGAGAGAGAGAGAGAGAGAGAGAGAGAGAGAGAGAGTGTGTGTGAGTGTGTGTTCCATGCACGTCTGATGTTGCTACTACACAGACCAACAAAATCTAATGATTATAACTATCTGGCTCTATATTTCATGTAAAAAGGAGGCCATTTATTGACATAAGTCCTACTACACACTTACTAGAAAATTATTCAAATGCGCAACAGCAATAGCACAAACTGCAACTATAGTGAAAAATAAATAAATATGTAGATAGAACAAATTAACATAGGTTACAACATCCCAACCTAGAGAAACATTTTTATTTTTACCTGCTTGTCTTCACCTTATATAATCAAATAAGCGTTGTTGTTGTTGTTGTTGTTGTTTTTTTGTACTCATTGGTCCCTATCATACCAATCGTACAAGTGTTTTTTGCTAGTTTCAAACTGACGTAGTTATCATTTTCACACCCAGTGCCACGTTGTCTAAATAGCAAATGAACTCGCGCCCATCAGTTCACCCATGGGTGTGCTGGTCTGAAAACAAGGTGTGTTCAGGAGCATTGTTGGTGCGTTGCTATTGTGAGGCAACTGAAAACATATGCATCACTGACCAACAAACACCTGGTCTAAAGTCAATAGCATTTTTTTTGTGTGTGTTATTTAAAGGGCGTGATAGTAATATGCGCCTATAGGTGGGGGCACGACGCGCATACACTCTGCTTATTACACACACAGGGACATGCAGCAGCACACAAACATTTCTAAATATTAAAAATAAGAATTCCTCATCAATGTATATTATGTATATGTATATTTTATTCTCTTATTAATATTTTAATTACATTTCTATGTAAAGCCCTTTGAAATGCCAATGTGTATGAAATGTGCTGTAAAAATAAACGTGCCTTGCCAAGCTCAACTTTGTTAAGGGAATTGGAGATGAGACTTGATTGTTTTATTGCATGTTACAGCCAAAACACACCCATGACTCATTAAGAGAATAGTAGGGCTGTACTAGAATAATCGAATATTCGAATATTCGTTTGGTGAGGTGGCATTCGATTTTCAGTTTTGAGATTCGAATATTCTTTTTTTTTTTTCAACACGTGACTTCCGTCGCAGACTCATTCTCACTCATGCTTGAACCACCCGTTGGCGAACGTAGTGATTTATTTAATCTCATACTGAATAGGTACAAACTGCCCAAGACCTCAGCTGTTTGGGAGCACTTTAAATTTATATTTTTATTACTACTATATAGAAAATGCTATTTGTTTAGGTTGTCAGACTAGCTGAACATCTGCATCAGCAACATATCGTTCGCAAGGGAGAATAGCTGTAAGCAAGCCACGGAGAAGAGGAGACGGATGCGCCACCACCACCCGCCAAAAAAAAAACAGCAGGAGATTTCAATGCTGATGCAGGCTGATGACGAAGAGGAAGAAGAACGCGGAGACAGAGATGGAGCAGTATTTGAGAGATGCTACTAAATTACAGTCGGGCCCATGGTGGAAGCAAGACCGCTACCCTAAACTGGCATTTGCAGCCAAACACCTTCTTTGCGTTCCGGCCACTTAAACTCCATCAGAGCGCATTTTCTCAAAAGCTGGCTACATCGTCAACAAGACCCGAAGTTCCCTTTTACCAGAAAATGTGGACAAACTCACCTTCCTCGCACACAACATGAAACGCGAGTATAGGTAGTTTCACAATAGTTTCCAACCACTGGGTTGCGATTTATATAGGCTAAGTGTTTGAAAGAGCCTAAATATTTTTGTCATTGAAATTTGAGCTGTCTAGCTAGGCTAACATTACCTTGTTCTATTTAATTAACCTATTACAGCTTATTCTATATAAGGGAGTGAATAAAATTTATTACAATTACTTTAAATTTAAATAGCCAACCCGTTACGGTGTCAGTAATTATTACATTTACGAATAATAAATTAATGTAGTTCAACGAACTGCAGGCTAATAATAATAAATAAAAAAACACTGCAACATGCTTTCAATAAAAGCATCGCGCATTTTAAAGATTTAAATTAACAAAAAGTCAGAATAAGACAAAATAAATCCCTTATATAGAATAAAACTAATTGTAATAGATATTACATTTTGTGTCATTTTAAAAACAATTAATTTATTTTTATTCAACTGTTTATAAGCATGCTACGTGTTCTTTATTTATTACAGTTCGTTGAAATCACTGTGTTACTAATTTAATTTCTGTTTTGGGATTCATTTGTTTTAAAAAAATGTTCGTTATTAATACCTTATTAAAGTTCTTGCTCTCAACAGACTTTGTGTTTTGTATCACTTGTGCACTGTCCGTTTTCGGAGCATAAACCTGCCCGTGTAATGCGTACCGGAAACTGTTCTATTTAAAAGATTATTAAATGTTTATTAATATTTAAAGAATGTGTGCCACCTGATCATATTGCACCAAATGCAACACTGCACTCCACTGGGTCTGCCGCAATACATTTACGATGCCGAAGAGTGAAACGTGAAGCCGTGAAAGATGATACAAATGCAAACCGACACTAATATTATATATTTAGCCCCACCCACCGAAGCTTCGAATATTCGATATTGATTGCCACCTAAGCTTCAAGCTCAAAAATGGCATTGAAACAGCCCTAGAGAATAGGTACAACCCTTTTGGACCATGCGTCTGGCGCGCAGACAGTTTTTTCTTTCGTTAAACTTGCAAACTCTGACATACTCTTGCGCCGTGCTATCAGATTTGAAGTCATTTGATTTCAGAAATATAATTTTAATTTTCACCACAGATACTATTCAAAAAAAAAAAAATGAAAAGTTGTTTTGAAGCCTCCCAATAACCCTTAACCTCTAAATCTTAATATTTATAACTACCCCAGCTCCAAACATAGAGGAAAAATGTAATCGAAATGCTTCATAAACAATAACAAAAAGGCTACAAATCTTCAATGCCTGTGATAAGACATTATTTTACCAGCTGTGTGTTGACACCAACCAAACGTGTATGTGCCTTTCATTTAATAAAAAGAGACAGTATAATATATGCATATAATGTGGCTGCACATAAAAAAAGCTAATATTTTAATAGTTTGTTTTAAAAACTTTGAATCTGTTCAACAATGTCTGGAGTTGAAATGATGGCCCCTCTGATTGAAAATGTAAAAAATAATAATAAATCACCCTGGTGGAAAATGCACTGCACAGTAGTATAATTTTGGGCCTGAGATATAACATATGAAAGGCAGCACTATATATTTTATCTAAAGCAATTCAAGAACAGGAAATCTTCTAAATCTGATTAAGTTTCATAAGTTATTTCAACTTCAGTATGAAAGTTAGATTTGCTAGTAAATGGCGTGTTGCGGTGAGACTTCTTGTCAGTAAATGGCCTCTTTTTTTGATAAACAATAAACATTTTCCAGGTCAGATCAACATGACAAAATGCTATTGGTTTGTAAGCAGACTGATATCTGTTACTAAAACAGTTCATCAGCATTCAGAACATGTTGTGGAACACAACCTTCTTGTCTTAGGCCATATGCTGTGACAGAGACAAAGATCAAGACTGCATTTTTATTACCTTTTGAGGTCTTAACATTCTGTTCTGAGCAGAGTAAAATAATAATGATAAAAACTTTTAAATAATGTCTGTACATCTGGGGCCCATATCAGTAAGGAGGCTCAACCAACTCTGAGGGTGCTTTCACACTAGCACTTTTGGTGACCTTCAGAGCGCATCCCCCACTTTTTGCGCACCCGCGAACCGTACTCAAGTCCGCCTAAAAAGGGTGGTCTGGGGTTTGGTTCATGTGAACTCCAGTACGGTTAGCTGCTGATGTGAATGCAATCGTACTAAATTGCGGAAGTGAACCGCTATTAATGATGTATGATTTGATAAAAATGTGTGTTTCACTCATTTTCCTGACGAGCGTGACTGACATACTGCAAGCAGAGAGCTGTAAATCTCATTTCAAAAACCAACGGTTAAAAAACAGAAATATAAAAGTGAGGTGAGCAACACTATTCATTTTGCCACCTTCTTGTCGCAGTCGTTACCAAGCAACGGGGTAAACAGCTGATGCTTTGATGACGCAAACTCACCCCGGTTCGGACCCAAATAATATAATATGAACACAGTCCAGCGGGGGCAGGGGGAGGGGGAGCAATCCAACTCGGGTTCAGTCCATGCAATCGAACCAAGTGTGAAAGCACCCTGAGTTTAAACTTTAACTCTGAGTTGATTTACCCTGAGATAGGAAACTCTGAGTTTTGGGTTTCAGAACAACTGAATCAGCTCTGAGTAGACTGACTCTGAGTTAAGCGCGTGCACCACGACTTGAAAAGCCATGATCAATGGAGCTCCAAAATTATGATTCACCATGGCAACAGCACCCAACAAAAGACGTCTGCATACTTCTAAGTCAATACGTAAGTTTAATTCTTAATTAGTTTAATTAAGTTTAATTTTCATGGTATCCAAAAGTCCAAAAAAAAAAAGAGAAGAAGATTGTGGCAGCAGCTAAAAATAACGTATAAAAACACAATTCAATCAGGTAAAGCTTTAAGCATAAAAGGTTCATGGGTGATGGTTTAATGACTTTACAAACTTTGACTTATTAAATAAATATAATTCAGTGTCTATTTCAATGTGCAGCAGCTTTTCCCACATAGTCTAATGCTCTTTTCACATAATGAAATGTTCTCTGATCCCACCATTTCTTAATTAGGGTAATGAAATTAAAATTTGCCAACAGCAAAACGCAGAGGCTCACAAAACACCAGCACCACTGACATATGAAGAGGACCTGGAGGAAGAATATTCAAATCTAACAGAAAAATAAAGTAGTAGTATTTGTAGAAATAAAGATGACCATATTAATTATGAATTTGTGTTTATTTAACAGCTGTGGTGGTGGATACGGCATATATATCGGACTACCCATCCATCTGACATCCCATTCAATACAGTAATCCGTTTTAGGAAGTGTGATGATGGGAATATGTCATCAATGATCCAACCACTGGAAATCCTTAAGGAAATTCTAATTTTACTTGTTTTAAGTAAAATGCACTATTTAGATTTCAGATTTAGATTTAATTTGTAGTTTTTAGATATTTGTACTTGAAATATGACAAAAAATACTAGAAAAGCATTTGTGCAGCGTGAATTAACAAATTAAGTATTTAAACACCGCTGCTGTTTTGAAAAGGGGCAGGAGACTGAAAGAAACTGGGTTTACCAAAGAAAACCTGCTCCAGACCAGGTTATGGTTACTGAGTAAGTTACCATGGTAACTGACTCTGAGTATAAGTTACCTCTCTTTCAGAAACAACCAGAGGACAAAGTACAAAGTACACAACTCCATTACTCGAGTAAAAGTAAAGGTCAAATATTACTCCGCTACAAGTGAAAGTTCTAAAAACAGATTTTTACTTGAGTAAAAGTACAGAAGTATTTGTTTTTAAAAGTACTTAAGTATCAAAAGTACATTTCATTTTTTCATGTCAATGCATTATTTTATTATTGTTGTATAAATGCTAATGGTGGTTTAAAACAGTTAGTGATGCTAACTCCGACATGCTAGCATACAACTCATTTTAATACTTTAATAAAAGTAACAAAGATCTTTACAAAGCTGCTGTCACTTTAAGGCCGAATGCACGGATCCAATACACGGATACACATCCCATATTCTCCCAACTGTTTACTCTTCTCTTTCTCCCAGACGTTTACATTTTTAACATTTTATGAGACATGCATCAAGTGTATGCCAACTAAACGAATCATTAATCTTTTCAGAGACCTGAAACACTTTCTAAGTATGACCATCTGTGCACACACTGTGCAGAGGAACCGTCTTCTTCCATTTTGCTATAAACTGATCAGTGTTCAAATTTTTTTGAGAAACTTCACATGACCCTACAAGAGTGATTACTGATAGGCTGTCTGAAAAAAAACTTTAACGTAAAGAAACTTTTAAAGAAGAAAAAAATAATCCACTGATTGTCAAAGCTGCTACAGAAATGACTTTCGACTTTGAGGACCTCGATAGAAATGTAGTGGAGTAAAAAGTACAATATTTGTCTTTCAAATGTAGTGAAGTTAAAGTAAAAGTTTCCCCCCCAAAAAAATACTCCAGTAAAGTACAGATACTCAAAAAGTGTACTTAAGTACAGTACTCAAGTAAATGTACTTAGTTACTGCCCACCTCTGGAAACATCCTTGACTTATCCTGCTTTCTCTGGTTTGACATACATTGTGCAACAATTTCCCATTGTGAAACAGAAAACCCTCATTTCAGGGTTAACATACTCAGAAATTTCACTTAACCTCCTTTCTGAAACGGACCCCAGGTAGACACACTACTGTCCTATGAGGTCATGGGTGAAGATTTATAAATGGCAGAAACCCTCTTCTGATTTGTGAGCATTAATGGAACAGAAGGTTTTAGAATAAACACGAAACACACATGCTCGCTGTCATGTGGTGAATCCAGCCAATCGTGGAACATTTGCTTGTGTCGTCATCAGAGCTTGTGCAGCCGCTCTGGAGAGGCAGCACAAAATGCACCAGCCGGCTGCTCTTGAATCGCTCTCATGGCATTTTGTTGTCATACGACAGAGTCACGTGGTGTCGGTACTGTCTCAAGTCAGACTAAATTTCTAACCGGCATGCACTGCTTCAAGTCAGCCGCCGATCTGTCTGCCCATCGCTGTATGAAGTCGGCCAAGCCTAATTTAAAGTTGTCTTAGATTGGAAAACTGTATTTACCTTGGCATAGTTATTCAACTATGCCAAGGTAAATACAGTTTTTTTAAGAGTTCAGTACATGGAACTCAAGCCTCAAATACCATCGTTTCTTCATATGTTAATCTTGTGCTTTCAAAACACCACTGAAAAACAGGCAAATCCCAACCTAACACAGACTGTGACATAACAGTTGAGATGATTAATATGTACTCCCCCAAAATTTGCATATACCAACTCATGTTTTAGGCCAGGCAGTGTTACCGTGGATCTGCACAGCCGAATCATCATAAGTTCTGCAGTTATTGTGACGAAGCAAGCAAGGACAATAGCGGAAATGGCAGATCATGGACATAAATATTATGTTACAGGCTGTGCAGGGGATGTGAGCACTTTTCATACCCTTTCCACAGGCACAGAACAAGCATGGTTTATGTTTATCTATAACAGGATTTAATTCATTGTTCATGCAACACCAGTTTAATTTCTTATAGTTTGCTCTGACTAGTGTTCATTTCATTAACGAAAATATGACGAAAATGTTTTGTTTGTTTAAAAAATGTCTCTAATTTAAATCCCCCAATCAGAGCTTTTCTGTTAAAAGAACACGTATTCTATCTGGGTTTTTTACTTACAATTTGCAATCTGGCAAATCTAGGTTACCATCTAGGTTTTGATCTGTAATCATATCATTTAACAATAAGCGCTTTTGAGGAAAGGGATTGAATATTCAGAAGCCCAAGCTTTATTATTTGTTAATCTGTATTATATCTGTTTTTTATTTGTGGAATATCAAAAAATTGTTTAATGTTTACCCTTCAATGGGTTCAAGAGTTTTTTGCATTTACTAATTCGGGGAATAGACACTGTCTCTTTGTGATATCTAGGTGAGAGAGTCTCTATCGACTTCTGTGACGCGAGTAGTAATAGTAGTATAGTAGTAGTAATTTAACAGTAATGGTAATTATTAATAAGATAATAATATTACCACTAATTCTACTACTAATAACAATATACAATGTACTAAGGATTGGTGGGTTTATAAATATTAATCACATTGTCTGTGTTCGCTCGAACTGATTTGCTGAAATCAAAACAGTGAAGGTAATAGATGAGTACCAGCCAATGAGATTACAGTTTGCACATTAGAGAAATCGCATATTTCAGTTTGTTCTTAAAAGCTGAATAATTCCAAATGAACTCCATTGTTTTGACAGGAAAATACAACAAAGAATGTGGTTTACATGTAGCGCATTGATTCTGCATGGTATTTAATATTCTCTCTTTGCGTGTGTGTGTGTGAGAAACACAGTGCTCTCAACAAAGCAACAGGCAAGTTGTTCGCCTTCACACTAGAGTTTACGGTACGTCAAAAACAGGTACGCTGTGCATCCATTGAGCTGAACTTAAAAAGACAGTGAACTTGACGGAGAGCGAAACTCTGTTTCTCTGAGTGTTCAGCGAGTGGAAATACTATATATCTATGCTAACTTTGTTCTTAGCCTCACACACTGGCAAGTAAAATCTAAGCATTTATTAGCCAATGGCTAATGATAGATATTATTTAGTCACCCAGAGAGAAAATTTACTTGCATTGTAGAGGGTTGGGCAGTGCAGTGACCCAACTGACACTACCAGGACACATGACAATAACAACATGGCAGAACTATGTCCATTCATACTACACTGTAAATAATAACAATAATAATTTAAAAAAAACCTTGAGAAAACATATGTTTAAGGCAACCAGCTGCAGAACATTTTTGAGTTTTCTCAACTTATTTGTTTGAGTTATCTCAACTTTTTTCATGTTAAATAGTTGAATAAACTTTAAAAGCTGAATTTGTCAAACAAAACATAAGTTGGATTTTTTTACAGAGTACTGTATAGAACAGAAGTTTTCAAACCTGTCCTGGAGGACCACCAGCCCTGCACATTTTGTATGTCTCCCTATATCAGACACACCCATTTCAGGTCTTGCAGTCTCTAGTAATGAGCTGATGAGTTGAAGCAGCTGTGATAGATGAGGGAGACACAAAATGTGCAATGCTGGTGGTCCTCCAGGACGGGTTTGAAAACCACTGGTATAGAACATTTGGTCACACTTCATATTAGGTGTGTTTAACTATTAAGTATTACATTATTATTTGTATTATTGTTTTAGGTATAATATACTTATTGTCTGTTAAATAGGGACTACTGAACAGATATTTACAAGTTTGTTTTAAAATAAAAAATATATAAATAATCTTTTTTCTCTCTCTCTCTTTTTTTAATACTACGCTGTGTGTCCTATCGGGTATCAATTATGTAATATGTATTGTATTATGTAATAATAGTCACATGACAGCTGATATCTGATCATGTGATTTACTAAATTAATGATACAACTCTGACCTTTGGAAAGCTTATGTTTTACATTCTATGAGTAAGGCTTGCGCAAAAACGCAAGAGAGAGCTATCTTAAAGGGTTAGTTCACCCAAAAATGAAAATTAGCCCAGGATTTACTCACCCTCAAGTAATCCTAGTTGTATATGACATTCTTCTTTCAGACGAATAAAAGTTGAGTCATATAATTTTCATTTTTGGGTGAACTATCCCTATAACTTTTTGTATGTAGCCATGTGAAAATTAAGGTTTTAAAAACCTTTTATAAAAGGTGCCATGGCTATTTAACTTTCTTCTTCTTCTTTCTTTACTTTTAAAGACCTTCAAACACAGCGGCAGAATACACTTGCCAGTCTTGTGTAAAGTTGCAAATACATTTGCATATACAATCCATTAAGAAAAAGAGTGACTATCTGAATATTTGTACATAAAAGCATAAAATACATTGCACACAAATACTAAGATAAATTATGATTTCAATTAATTCTGGGATATACTATCACATGAAGGACAGAGCTGAATCTGCCTTAGAATTTGGTCAAAAGAGACTATGCATGAAATTTCACGTCAGGAGCCTGTTTCTGTTGCCTTAAAATGCAATCTAGTTAGACAGCTCACTAGGTTGGAACAGAGCCTTTCTTTTCAGCGAAAACAGAAAAAACAAAAACAATGTGAGATACATTAAAGTCACATCTTTTCATCATAAGATCAAAGTGAAAACATGTGAGGCCAGGAGTAAAAATATACTGGTTGTGACATGGCTGGGATTTTATGCATATGATAGTCAAGTCTGTTTGTGATGGTGGCCAACAGGTACTTTCAATTTACTGGCATGTCACTAAGATTTTACAGTAGTCTATCATCTGTATGACTAATTATACACATCCAGTTCCAGAGGGATGGATTTTTATAAATCTAAAGTTTTTTTTGTTGTTGTTTATGTTGTTGAGGGTTTTTTTTTTTTTTTTTTCTACAGCGCTGTAGGATTTGAATGTTTAACATATTCAGCTGCTCTGGGAAAACTACAGTTTGCTGCAGAATTTCATGGATACCAAGACAACATGTTTTAACAAGTTACCTCAAACCAAGAGACATTATGTGATCAAAAACATGACACAATTAGGGTTGGAATTAAGGCTCCAAAACAATAAGGCCTCCAAAAAAAGGAAAAAATAATTATTTTATCCCCCTTTATCTGAGAAACAAAAATTTCAACCACTGTTGCCATGCTGATTATAAAAATGATCAAGGAACATTTTAATACTAAAAGAACACAAGGAATAATTTATATAAATAATAATACAATAATAATGCATAATAATAAACTGCATTTTCTATCTACTATATTGTTCTACTATAGTGGTGTCAGATTCAACAGTGAGAGTGCTCCTGATTACCACCAGAGGGGTACTCCACCCCGGACTGTCACTGTCACATCAAGGACTACATTACCCATAATCCTTTGCCCGGACTCATTGGGAATTATTGTTTACACCTGTGTTTCAGGTGTAACCATTACCCATTTCCTGTACATTGGATTACACATCTGGATTGTCCCTCTAATAAAGCTGCATTTGGATCTCCAAGTCTCGGAGCAGTACGTAACAAGTGGCTACTATATCCGTAAGGCGATGCAAATGTATCCTTGAATCAGCATTCACTAAAATCTTGTCTACTTATTCACATAACTCTATCTGCATTTTTTTATTTTTTATTATGATTTTTAAATCAAAGAGGTGCCCTCTTTGACGTGATGCATATATTATAAATATACACTACCATTCAAAAGCTTGGGTTCAGTAAGATTGTTTTATTAAATACTTTCATTCCACAATGACATATTATTTTTTGTATTTAATTAACTGTGTGTGTTTTTGTTTTTTTTTTGTTTATTTGTTCTTCTAGATGCTCTGTAGCACTTTGAGATTGCAGAAATATAAAGTCCATTACAAATAAAATTCATTATTATTATTATTATTAATGATGCATTAAATTCAACAAAAATATCAAGCAGAACATCATATGACACTGAAGACTGGAGTAATGATCATCACATGAATAAACCACATTTTAAAATATTAAAATGGTTATTTTTAAACTGTAATATTTCACAATATTACTGTTTATACTGTACATAAGAGACTTCTTTCAAAAACATTTTAAAAAATGTTGACCCACCAAAAACATTTGAATCGTAGTATGGTAAATACTTGATGTATCATCCAGCCCTCGGCACAAAGCTAAATATCTCAAATGTAAACAGCTATAATGTTACATCATTTTACAGTAATTTCAAGATCCGCAAGTAAACTTCAGGTCACAAACATATACAAACATGTCCAACATTTAAATATGCATGCATGGGAACCAGCATTTCTCTTTATTTTGACTGTCTTCGTTTGGTCTTGATTTAGTAACAAAAGCATGAGTCACTCTCGTGGTGTTGAGTTCATGCCGGATTGTATTATCCGTCACTCTTGCCACAGAGCAGAAGATGTGTGGCTGAACCTAATCAATTCTGGAGACGCAGTAATAGCGAGAGACAACCAGGGCAAGAGGTTGACAATTATGCAAACACTGGCCTGCAATGCAAATGTCCTCACAAATTATCTTTAAGATTATTTTTGACATTTATGCAAGGCCCCATTCAATTATATCTTGGAGGCTATTCAAAAGCATATCATGTTTTGTTCTGGCAGATTAAAAATGAACCATAAGCGTGTTTTGTGGAATTGTATACTCACATGACTAGGAGTCAGCCTTAGATGCCTTACAATTTAGATTTAAATTATAGACATACCTTCTCTGGATCCACCGCTGTTATGACCCACACACAGTGTGCGTTATTCTCGTACTGGACAGGATAATTTGGAGATGTTATGATGCCTTTGGGGCCCCTCAGATTAGAGCCACAGGTCCTAGCTGTTGAGAGGGGTAAACAGTAACAAAGTGAATGTAGATTTAACAATTTTTTGTAGTCATTGAGGTTGCTATTGAATGGAATGCACACACACTATGACAAAACAATTCACAGTTATATCATCAGTATAAGAAATAAATGCATTATAATTAGAATGTCATCACTACAGCTTTACCAGATGCCCAGAGAAGCTTTTAAGCAAAAGGAAGACAAAAAAAAAAAACATCCAAGATGGTAGATGAGGAAAGAGAAATGTCGATTCGAAATGTAATTATTTCAGTACTGAAATTATTGATAAAATAAAAGTGCAGTCTAATTTAAAATGTTTTTTCTCAAAGGTGCATCCCAAAATACCTTAAAATAAAATGTACACACTACACGGATGAGAACACAGTGCATAAGTACATAGAGTATAAGTGCATAGTGTATAATGCGTCTTTTGGGGTGCAACTACTGCAACCCTCTACGCACACCTTTGCAATAGAATCGCCATTGGCTAGTATATGTTTTTTGTTTACTTGCCATGCACTTACATATATATGTAATTAATCATTAAAAACTTAATGATTAAGTTTTAGTTCTAATTACTAATGTTCTGTCATGAAATAGTGCTTGGTGTGTGTGTGAAGAAATATATATCTTCTTGATATTTCTCTTATATATTTATTTACTTATATATATATTTATATATATATATAAGAGAAATATTAAGAAGATATATATTTCTTCACACACACACCAAGCACTATTTCATGACAGAACATTAGTAATTAGAACTAAAACTGAATCATGTATGAATGCATATTTGTCATTTCAACTGAACCCGAGGTCAGTTTAACACTTGCTCATTCAGTGTGTGTATATATAATTATTATTAAAAGATAACAATACTACTACTAATTCTGCTATTAATAACAACAACACACTAAAAAAAATGATTAGCTGCTGGGTTCATGAATATTAATCACGTTGTCTGAGTGCCAGCCAATGAGATTGCCGTTTGCGCATTAGTCCCGCCCACTACCGGATAAACCAGCATATATTCAGCTTCTTCTTAAAAACAGAATATTTCTAAATGAACTTATTTACTTTTGGCAGGAAAATACAACAAAGGATATGTTTTACATGTAGTGCATCGACTCTGCGTGGTATTTAATATTCTCTCTTTGATTGTGTGTGTGAGAGAAACAGCACTCTCAGCAAAGCAATAGCGAGTTGTGCGCCTTCACACTAGAGTTTCACACACAGGCACGCTGCTGGGCATCTGTTTAGCTGAAGTGAAATGCTAACAATTGGTTTCAGTAGAGTTGGTATTTTGCTATACTAAGAAAGTGGTAAATCGATAAGCATAAAAATAATAAGAGTGAACCATTTGTGTCTGTCCGTTTTTGTATTGAATAGATTAGAATACAATGAAATATAACTGATATTTCTCTTACTTAACCTTTTTTTTTCAAACTAAGCTTATCACATTTTACTATGGATTGCCTTGCTTTCTCCATGTCTATAGCCAAAACTAGGTATCTTAAAGGGCAATCAGCTTATAATGCTGCCTACGTTTGAGAACATTTTGAGTTGAGAGTGCACCTATGATGCCAAAAATGCTTCCTATACGTACACAGCTCACTAGGTTTTCGGATAGATTTCCATCCTGCCCCACACTAAAAACACTTCCTTTGAATACATCCAGCTCTCACGACATGAGCTAATCTATTTAAGGTCATACCTCAGAATAACTCAACTCAATCATTGACAAATTCAGGGTATTTTTCCAACCCTATACTGTGCCAGGGTATTAACTGCTTCTCCCTTGTGTTTAGTCAGGGATTTTCTTTGACAGCTTAAAAGAGCAGCCCCGCTCTATTACTGTGGCTTCATTGGCTTCTCCACAGGATACTAAGGAAGATTTGGATAGGTAGAGATGTGAAGAGATTACGTAGCAGATATTCTCAAACAGGGAAATTGCTGGCTTCTTTATTGCAAAAACTACTGCATGAAAATGAGTTCAGAATGTCTTCCAACCAAACATCTACAGACAGTTTTCGTCTTTGAAAAAAAATAAATCACCAAACTAGTATTTCCTGAGGAAATAGCAGTGCATGCATTGCAGCAAAAGGACTGTGTTAAAGTTTAGGGAAGTGTTAGGTTAAGGTTATTTTCTATTGCTTCTGTGAACAGTATATTGCTGCGTTTGATGTTGTCTTATGTTATTGACAGCTGTGCATGAAAATCAACACGTGGTGTGACAACATCTTGCAACAAATGATTAAATATATACATTTACATTTGTAAACATTTTAAATAAGTAACAATTTTGAAAATCTTTAAGTGTAAATTGTTAAGTAAAATCTTTAAGTGTAAACACTGTCGTAAGTCTAGAAATTTCTATAAGGTTTTCATTTGCAGAGCGTACTGTTTGAAATCAATATAGATGGAGTCCTGCTCACCTTTTAATAGGTGAAATCTCTGGTTAAAGATGAGCTTTAAAAACATGAATAGCCGTGATTTGTCTGGCATTTACAATGACCACTTTCATGGTCTGTATACTTGCAAATTGATGTTATAAGTGCAACTTAATTATCGAAGTAGCAGGAAGTGATCAGATTGAGCTTCTCTTTCATTTACAGGTACTCTTTTATCTCTTGAGATTCTCTTTAAGATCATCATCACAAAGAAGAAAAATAAGAAAAACAGATTTACTAAATCACAAGGTTAAAGGGTATTTAACTTCCTGTTTTATACCATCATTCCCTTAATCTATAACAGGAAGAAGGAAAGGAAGGCATTTAAGGCTTGTCTTTAAAAAGGTTACTTGGCACTGCTGAAACAAAAAGTGTCTGGATCAATCAGTGATCGGCGAGAATTGTGTGAGGAAATTGTCAAACATGGTTACTCCTCCGTCTGCTGCTCTGACACACTGCCTTATTTCATTTTGATTAATGTCATTTGGCGGCCTGTGTCCTCTATGCCTTTCAAAACAGCCACACTCCAGGTCTCATCTTAAGGGTACATCTAGCTGCATGACCGCGTACATCTAGCTGCATGAGATAAGGTTTCTCAAAAAATAAAATAAATACATAAATAAAATTCAAAACATTACTTTCTTTTATTAAGAAGACAGTTGAATTGCATCAACCTTGTTGTATTCCTCAGGTCTTATGGTGTGTTAAGGTCATGTGAGAATTACCATAATTATGAGATCCCATGAGTTAAAACCTCTACTAATATTATATACAGTAGTTGATTTTGATGCACTAGGCTCTCAATGTAGAGGACCATATATATCTGAATTAATGTAGCAATTGATGCATTTTCCTGACATCAACAACAAAGATGTACACAGATCCATTCTAATGTCATGAGTCTGACGATGTGAACAGTTCTGAACAAAGTAGAATAATAATGTAGCAAATTTAGTGAAAATTGTTCATCAACTATTTTTACATGAAATATATTACATTGTGAAAGTTTAACTTCACTGATTCTTAACCCGTTTTGTTTAGTTAAATTGTCAATAGTATATGTAAATTAACAAATGTTTACTTGTTCTCCGTGTTATCTGGACAGATATGTGTACGTTTATTCACCTTTGCCAGCTCATGGGTTTTCATGAAATCCTCGTTCTATGAGGGAACGAGACGTTGCGTCATCTGATGAGGCTATAGGAAAACACCTTTCTCCTACTGGAATCTGAATGAATCATGCTTTTGCCTTGCAATAGCCAATGTCGATCAAGTCCCTGAAACTGGGGTGGCAGCACTCCATGATTATAACGCGCCGCTGAATGGCATTCCCTCAGAATTGACTGAATAAGCCAGTCACAAAAACCCTGAGCATAAGAAACATGGCATGAATGTAATGTGTCATTCCCTCATTTTAGGCAACCAAGGTTACATCAGTAACCGGATATATTCCCATTCAATATCGGTCTCTCAACGTTGCGTCATCTGATGACAATATCGGAAATGTGCCAGAGAGAAGGGAGCACAGCTGCTGTAAGCATGTGGTTAATACAAGAGATAAAAGCAGTGAATTTTTGCGCTCAACTTAAGTAGAATAACACTTTTCAAGCAGCACATCCACCCGCCATCCTGGTTTTTCTTAACACAATATAAATCATAGATAAACAATGTTAACTCAGTTGGTATAAGTCAACTGGAGTTGAATAAGGATGTATAAGCGACGCATCCAGCCACCACTGAGACAGTGAGAAGGAAGCGGTGAATCCCAGTACCTTAAACACAATATAGATCATAGATAACAAAGTTAACTCAGTTAATATAGGTCAACTGAAGTAGAATAACCCTGTATAAGTGGCGCATTGCATCGCCACAGCAAGAGTGAGAAGAAAGCGGTGAATCCCAGTTCGCTAACACAATATAGATCCTAGATAACAATGTTAACTCAGATAATACAAGTGGAGTAGAATAAGGCAGTATAAGCAGCACATCCAGCCACAGCAACAGTAAGAAGGGAGCGGTGAATCCTGGTTCCTTAAACTAATTATAGATCATAGATAACAAGTTAATATAGGTCAACTGAAGTAGAATAATGCAGTATATGTGCCGCATCCAGCATCCACAGCGAGAGTGAGAAGGAATAGGTGAATCCCAGTTCCCTAACACAATATACATCATAGATAAACAATGTTAATTCTGGTAGTATGACCAAACCAAAGTAAAATAGCGCTGTTCAAGCGGTGCCTCCTGCCATTGCAGGGGCATCAAAAGGAAGCGATGAAAAATACTGAATGGGCGTGAGCACGTTCCCTGACCCTGCTGTCTCCGGATGTCGCCTGGTATAAAGCAGAAGCGGTTCAGGGCCAGCTTATCATCACAGACGATGGCGCTATGGACTTTTCTTACACTCATTACTTCACAAGTAGAAGAAGCTAGGTTCTTCCAACACTAAAAAAAATGTCATACTCACCAGCCATCTTTGTTCTCACCAGAATGCTGAAATGGGATCAGGAAAGCACAATATACTTTATCTGCGCTGATTCAACAGCGAGAAAAGGCTTCTAACTTGCCAGTATGGAGGAGAAAGATTGTCGGTCAGAGCCGCGTTATATAAGGGGTTTTGTCACCCCAGATTTGTGCGCTTGAATGTCATTGGCTATTGCAAGGAAATATCAGATTCAATCAGGCTTTCGTTTTCTAGGAAAAAAAATATATAGTGTGATCAGACGACCCAATATTGAGAAAGGGAACTACAAATTATACTTCCGCAGTCTTGTTGGAGGGTTATTAACAGAGCAGTTATTCTAAGGGTAGGTTTATCACTGAAAATGTTATTGTACTATGTCTATTCTTTAAACAACATTATTGTAAAAATGGAATGCTATAGCAACAGCTTTTTTACACAACAACGTTTTGCTTTAAGGGTTGGGTAGGATTGGCGGGAACAGTGTTACAATATATTCAGCTCCTAAAGTATTTGGTTCCATTGGATGGCCCATGCATGTATATTTATGAATGTCCTCTGTGTGGGCGTGATCGATTGCTCTGGGATCGGTGATCAATTGCTCCTGACTGCCTCCTGTCTGCCTCGCTGCTGAGTGTTTGCGTCTTTTGAATATCTATTTGATATCATTCTTTGTTGTTTATACTGTTAAATATAACTTACTCATTACCATATATTGTCTAATATTGCCTATCACATTAAATCTGACATTGCTAACGTTTAGTATAATGTGTCCGCAGAATAACATAGGGTTCATAGAATTGGAAAAGCTTTTGGAGCAGACCCGACCTGTTAAAAAGAGATGCTATTCATCACTCCTGGGGTCAGGAGTGATGAATAGCATCACTTCTCTCCAGTAATATGGCACATAGTCTTAGAGTTAAACCTTGACTAACTGTGGCCCAGGTCAGGAAGCAGACAGACTGGCTTAACCGACCATCAGCTAACTGTCTCTTCTTCACAGAAGAATCTTTCACCTAGATATTATCACCTAGATACTGTGTCTGTTCCCAGAATTAGTAAATATAAAAAAATACAAAAAACAACTCTTGAATCCATTCAAGGAGAAGTTTTTATTTGATGTTCAAAAAAAAAAAAAAAAAAAAAAAGGAAATATTACATTGCTACAGACACAAGCTGCGTCAGAAAGCTAAAGGGGGAGCTGTTGCTGTAATTTATAATAATATCGTCAGTATTACTCAGAAGTCTAGTTTCAAATATAATTCCTTTGAAGTTTTGGTGCTTTATGTAACATTATGTAGTGCAAATGATAAATCCTGTTTGACATTTGTGCTTGCTACTGTATACAGGCCACCAGTGCACCATTAAGGCTTTACCAAAGAATTTTCAGATTTTCTATCAGAGTTAGTACTGGCTGCAGATAAAGTCTTAATTGTTGGTAATTTTAATATCCATGTAGACAATGAAAAAAACACATTGGGATTGGCATTTAGAGACATTCTAAACTCTATTGGAGTTAGGCAACACATGTCAGGACTCACTCATTGTCGTAATCATACTTTAGACCTGATATCGTCACATGGAATAAAAGTTGATACCTTTGAAATTCTGCAGCTGAACTGACATCTCAGTCATTGTCTATTATTGTGTATACTTAATTTAGCAAAGGCTGCAAAGCTGTCCCCTCATTTCAAATATAGCAGGACTATCACCACCACCACTAAAGATTGCTTTGTAAATAATCTTCCTTATCAGTTTCCTCTCCTCAGCATCCCAGATAGCCTTGATGAACTCGATGTTGCAACAGAAACTATTGACTAAGG
This sequence comes from Gobiocypris rarus, assembly GCA_023029165.1. NCBI lineage: Eukaryota > Metazoa > Chordata > Actinopteri > Cypriniformes > Gobionidae > Gobiocypris > Gobiocypris rarus. The sequence continues at coordinate 9,319,845 of CM040927.1, forward strand.
GTGTGAACCTACATTGGTCTCGCGGTTCCGTGCGATTACGATTATCATGCCATTGATTCGGTTAAATTCCATATTACGATGCATCACAATGCATTGAAGATGCGCTGCATCCTCATGTATACAATTTTGTCCACTTCTTAATATCATTAATTCATATTTGTCATTAGGATATGTACCGAAAACCTTTAAGCTGGCTATTATTAAACTACTTATTAAAAAGACGCAATTTGATCCTAAAGAATTAGTCAATTACAGGCCAATCTCAAATCTACCCTTTCTGTCAAAATACTAGAAAAGGCAGTATTCTCACAACTATTCTCTCTTTTTTTTTTTTTTAAGAAATAATTTCTTTCTTTTGAAAGCTACATTTCTAGTATCTGTAAAACTGCATTTTTGTATCTTAAAAAATATATTTAAATTAGGACATGCTTTCAATGCTAAATGTTGAACTGTTAGTTCATGCGTTCATGACCTCAAGGCTAGATTATTGTAATGCTCTACTATGTAGTTGCCCTGCTTGCTTAATAAATAAACTGCAGGTCTAAAACGCAGCAGCTTGAGTTCTTACAAGAACCAGAAAGTATGACTATATTAGCCAAGTTCTGTCAACACTGTAGTGGCTCCCTATTAAACATTGTATACATTTTAAAATTTTGCCTATTACGTAAACATCACTAAAGAGCTTAGCTCCCCAGTACTTGAGCGAGCTCTCAACACATTATACTCCATCATGTCTACAGTATTGCGGTCTCAAAATTCTGTCCAGTTGATAATACCTAGAATATCAATATCAACTGCTGGCGGTCAATCCTTTTTCTGTTTAGCTCCTAAACTTTGGAACAGTCTTCCTAGCATTGTTCGGGAAGCAGACACACTCTGTCAGTTTAAATCTAGACTAAAAGCACATCTCTATACTATGGAATACACATTGAACATATCACTTTCTATTATTTAAATGAGTTAATTGATTGTTAGGCTGCATTAACTAGCTCTGCCGGAACTGCGAACAGTTCCCATAACACTTGATGTACTCATTGCACCATAAAAAAGAATGGCATCTATGCTAATGTTACTCTCTGTTTATTCCAAGGTTTACTGTAGTCTGCCCAATCCAGATCAGATGGTGGACCTGTGCCTAAACAGACCACAACACAGCCCTTAAGTGTCAGCAGAGACTGTGTCAACTAGACTCTCCCCTGTGAAGGTCTCCTTCCCTTCTCTTCCCCTATGTTCAGATGAAAACACATATGCACACATACATATTCAAATACGATTGCCTATAGGCTGAACATGTAATGCTTGCATACATGAGTCACAGGTCTTTAGAGTATACTGCAGGTCTAGAGAATACTGTAGGTCTAAACCTGTACGACTTCTTCTGCAGAACACAAAACATATTCTGAAGAACATTAGGACCAAAACAATATTGGTTCTTAATGGTGAGACAACTGAAAACAACTGCGGCACTGACCATCAAAAAACCTGGTCTAAAGTTAATAGCAAAGTATTTTATCAATTTATTTATTTAAAGGGTGCATTAGTAATATGCACCTATAAGCGGGTACACAACACACTTACACTCTGCTTACTACACACAGGGCACACAAACATGCCAAATAATACAAATAAAAGGATTATAATGTAAAAGATTATTATTGTTAAAGGAACACTCCATATAATAGGGCTTATTCAACATCTTTCCTACATTTAGATATGTGGGCAAATGCATTTTTGTCTCAGTGCGTGCATTGTTTTAGTATGGCAGGGTGGCTGCTAGCTCAGCTTAGCATACTGAATGGAATCCTATGTTGCCAGCTAGCATGACCCGAATAAAAGTGATCCAATAAATAATATTATTATTTATTTATTATTATTTTTTAATTTTAATTATAATTATTTTAAAACGATACTAATTTTATTTTTAATAGCAAAATATTTTAGATTGTCTTCGATATTTTTTTTTTATTACATCAGGTAACATTTTAAGCTGTCATTTGGTCACGTTACATCGTGCCCTTCACATGTTACAATGTACCCCACATATGGGGCATGTTGTCGCATTTCACTTCCATTCTTTTGGGGTAAATCAAGAAAAAAGTAAACACGGTATTAATAAAACAAAACCACATAATTGTACTAGACATTAATGTGGGAAAAAATAAATACTCTGAACCCCAAGTGGATTTACACAAACTGAGACGGTCAAGAAGTGTTGTGCCCCGCTCTCCCCTCAGTGAATTTTAAAGCCTCACAAGCTTAAAAAAGGCCAAACACATCGGGGGGTCCAATTGTTTTAACCTAGTCTAGAACCATAGGTTGTTATTTGATCATACTGTATTTGCTATGCTGTAACCTTATATTACCTGAATCAGTGAAAACTGCTCAGTTAATTTATCATATGGCCCCACTTTATATTAGGTGGCCTTAGCTACTATGTACTCCATACAGTCCCTGACAAAAGACTTGTCGCTTGTGTACAACTGCTGTTCAACTGTGTTGAACAGAAGTGCCGCTGAAATATATTTCTTATCAAGATTTTTTTACAAGAAATGGCCCATTTTAATCCCAACAGCTTTTGTAATAATGTTTCAGTGCAAAATGAAACTGTCAAAAAACATTCTAATATTCACAGCTTGGTAAAGCCCATTGAGTCAATTTTTGCAAAGACATAAGTGTTGTCGCCTTGTCATATGAGCTTCACCTGTAACTAATAATGGATCAATTAGATCTCAGGTGTGTATAAAAAGAATCCCAGTGCACTAGACCTTCACATCAACTGCAACTAGACCTCTGCAAACATGCCTAAGATTCACCCTGAGACTAAAGTTTTGATTATCAAGAGGCTGAAGACCAGATTCACTGCTGATGTGGCAGACACCTTCAAAGTGTCTCAGCGTCAAGTACAGAGGATAAAAAAAAGATTTGAAGAGACTGGAGACGTTTATGACAAACCCAGGTCAGGCAGACCCTGCAAGACAACTGCTCAAGAGGACCGTTTGTTGGCTCGAAAATCCAAAGCCAGCCCATTTTCCACTTCAGCAGAGCTCCACAAGACCTGGTCACCTGAAGTCCCTGTGTCAACCAGAACGGTTTGTCGGATTCTGTCTCGAAATGGCTTCCATGGTCGAATCAGTGCCCAGAAGCTAGCACTAAACAAAAGACAATTGAAAAACCGTGTGGCATTTGCCAAAGCCCACAGCCTGCTAAAAGGATGGACGCTGGAAAAGTGGCAGAAGGTGGATTTTTCAGATTAATCTTCTGTTGAATTACACCACAGTCGCCGCAAATATTGCAGGAGAACTACTGGAGCCCGCATGGATCCGAGATTCACCCAGAACACAGTGAAGTTTGGTGGGGGAAAATCATGGTCTGGGGTTACATCCAGTATGGGGTGTGAGAGATCTGCAGGGTGGAAGGCAACTTCAATAGTCTAAAATACCAAGAAATGTTAGCTACCTCTTATATTACCAACCATAAAAGAGGCCAAATTTTGCAGCAGGATGGTGCTCCATCGCATTCTTCCATCTCCACATCAAAGTTCCTCAAGGCGAAGAAGATCAAGATGCTCCAGGATTGGCCAGCCCAGTCACCAGACATGAACATCATTGAGCATATGTGGGGTAGGATGAAAGAGGAAGCATGGAAGACGAAACCAAAGAATATTGATGAACTCTGGGAGGCATGCAAGACTGCTTTCTTTGCTATTCCTGATGACTTCATCAATCAATTGTATGAGTCCTTGCCAAACCGCATGGATGCAGTCCTTCAAGCTCATGGAAGTCATACAAGATATTAAATTTGGATCTCACAGCACCACTACTTAATTTGCTGACATATTTTTGTATTTGCAGTAAATTTGTTCAATTTCTGTATAGGCGACAAAACTTTTGTCTTGCCAAAATTTGACCTTTCTTTCTTAATTAAATGATAAATCTTTTTTCAGTGAAACTAATTTATTTCAGTGCATTAAAGATCATTTGGGAGGGTTTTAGCTTTTCATATGAGCTATTTCTAACACCAATTGATGAATTAAAAATCAGGTTAATAGCAGGTGTTTCTACAAAATAGATAAGCGACACGACTTTTGTCTGGGACTGTATATATATATATATATATATATATATATATATATATATATATATATATATATATATATATATATATATATATATATATATATATATATATATATATTGTAACAACAGCAGTTTATTTCAGTTTTCCTGTCCGTTTGGCTTAAATCACTTAGATTGTGGTAATCCAGTTTAAAATACTGACTATAAACAGACTACTTTCAGATTTTCCAATTTTTTTTTTTTTTTTTTTTGCAGCCTTTAGCCACTGCCTACAACATGTTATTCACTAGAAGAGAAGATCCATCACTGAAAACTGAAAGTAACTCACTCACACTAAACTTTTTTTTTTCTTTGAATTTTTGTACCCGGGATGTATGTCCTATAAAAGCAATGTGGTATCTGGTCAAGCATCCAAGACTGGTGGGAGTGGCCTTGGACAGCAAACGTGCTTTATTAGTGTTGACATTGTATTTGGCATACGGAAGACGGTCTAAAGGAAACTAGATATTTTACGAATTATGAAGTTTTATACATAGATGATATTGTTCTTACAAAACCCCATCGATTCACTTCAGAGGCCTTATAACCCCCATCAGCCGTGTGGAGTATGGTTATGAAGAAGGGATGCCCTTTTTTGAGCTGCAAACTTGTGGACCCCATTTTAAAGCTTAGAAGCATCAGGATATTTATTAATATAACTTATTGTGTTTATCAGAAGACGAAAGTCATATACACCTAGGATGGCTCGTGGGTGAGTAAATCATGGGGTAATTATCATTGAGACAAATGTGATTTAGTATAACAGGTAAATATCAAACAATGGGTCTTGGAATAGGATGAACAAATGTTATCAGGGTTTTGGGGGCATAATGAGAAGTAATTTTTGCAATTAATCGTGTAATTGTTTTCCTTAAAACTTTAACCTACAGTTTCCTTTTGTATGTGGATATAGAGAATGACAGTGCCTAATAAAAATGAAAATGAAATTAAATGAAAAAACAGCTTCTGGCAGCTAACTCATTCTTAGGGATGGAACGATTACTGGTTTCATGATAAACCACGATAAAATGTACTGACAGTTAGTAATATAATTTTATTATCATTAAAACCGTGCTTGATTATCACAATTTTGGAAACTCACGGTAAATCCTGTCCAGCCAGCATCAGTCTGGCACAGGTGCAGCGCACAACATTGCTTTTTGAATGAGAAGAAATGGTAGTAACAGCACTGCAAGGTTTTTCAGCCTTCTAAAAGGACCAAATCTGAGGTGTGCCATATTTTGGCTTTTACCAAAGTCCTGAGGAAAACTTAATTGAAGATGGTCACCCTGTCTGCAGAACATGCAAGAAGAAAGTCGTTGCAATAGGGGGAAAAATGTGGCCCTTTATAATGCGTTGCTATGGACGATGGCCATTATAAGAAAATAAATCACACAGAATAGAATCTTCCTTAAAAAGTGCTTAGGCCTACTTGTTTTATTTGTTGTTTGTTGATTTTCAAATATAAAACTTGTTTAAATGTTTTCAGTGTGTGCATCTGTTCTTTTTAAACACTTTCATCTCATTTGAACAAAACCGTGACAATATTGATCGTTGTGATAATATGGGTCACTATAATTGTAATATTTATACACAATAGCTCTGTTCCAAAACCTAATAAGATGCTCTGCCCTTTATTATGCTGACTACATTTTGGAATCGCTTGTGTTGGGAGCATGCATTCCCATGATGCCTTTAAATACTGTTCTATAGGGAGCTCACCTGGTTTTGGAACAGGCCTATAGTCGTCAATAAAATATCTAAAATGCATAATTCAGAAGCAGACATGTTCTTTGACATTTTCATGTGTGCTAGTGAGGTCTTTGTTAAATCCGTGTGGCACAACTGTTCCTACGAATTGTGTGGTCTTACTCCCCACTGCCATGTGCTACATATCTCACTTAACAGGATCTGACAACATCCCTACAGAAAGTGTCTGAGCAAGGGAAAAGAGACCCATATTTGCACTTACTCCGACAGATAGGCCTGTGGTCACTCCAGGCCGCCAGGGTTTCAGTCACTCTCTGGCAAGTGATGCTCTTTGATCCCTGCAGTACGTAGCTGTCGTCACAGGAAAACTGGATGCTGGCACCAACCCTGCCGAAGTTTAAATGACCGTCAGTGAACAACCAGCTATATGAGTCACACCATCAGCTCTAGACCCTCTATGTCTCTGATGCATCCTTCTTTTGTTAGATGAAAGCGGTTTCTGTCAAAAGTCTATAAACTGCTTGTCTCTTCTATTTTCAGAAACACTCACATGGTATTCCATTAAATGCAGAACATGTAACAGCCTTTGGTTTTTCCTTTAAGGGCATTAAGGAACCCACTTAGTAGCACTGACCAAAGGTCTTGGTGGTAATGGCCTATCGGTATGGGAGTTCAAACAGTTGTGTCAAACAGCAGGCCCAGTCCTGATTAAAACCGTGTCATGCAGTTAAAAGGATAAACGCAGCAGATAAGAGAACAAAGAGAGGACCTACTGGAAGCTGGAGCCAATTCTTTTCCCATTCTCAGGAATCCCCGGATCTGGACAAATGTCTGCAGCCATCCCCCCTTGGCTTACTGCATGAGAGCGAGAGCGTGCAAGAGATAGAAGACAAAAACAAAATGAATGAGACATAGTACATGACAACTGATGCGTGTGGTATTCAAATCCAAGACAGCATATCAGAAGGATTTCACCAGAAGCATTGAGCATACTGAGCGCTTATAAAAAAATGTATCCTGGTCAAATTTCACCTCAGGAAGGATACTGTGTTTAAAGCAAATAAAATCTATTGTCTCATAATCATTTTTTTTGTTTTGCCAATTTAAAACATTAGCACCAACATTTTTATTGTTTTCAAGTTTCAAGTTAAGTCATTTGTTTAGGTAATTGCAACTTTTTATCTCACAATTCTGGCTTCTTTTCTGAGAATTGTGAGATATAAATTCGCAATTGTGAGTTATAATGTCCAATTATGAGGGGGGAAAAGACTGACTTTTTTTCTTAGAATTGCGACAAAAAAAAAACAAAAAAAAAGAAGGTAATTGGATCTTTTATCTCACAATTCTGACTTCATAACGTAATTGTGAGAAGAAGAAAAAAAGTCAGAATTGGGAGATCGCAGGTACCTTTTTTATTTTATATGTTAGTGGCTGAAACAAGCTTCCATGAAACACAATGCATTAAGAGCTGGGGGTGAAAACTTATGAACAGGAAGATGTGTACATTTTTCTTATTTTGTTTAAAGATCATACTTTTTTTTAATTTAGTATTGCCCTTCAGAAGCTAATAACTACATGTTTCCCAGAAGACAAAATGAGTACATGACCCTGTACATCTGATTCAAAAAGTGTACACCCCACAGATCTTAATGCTTCATGTTGCCTTCTTGAGCATCAATACTTTTTTTTGTTTCTTCTTTCTAAGATTGTCTGCATTGTTTGCTTCAAGAAATACTGTGGAAAACTGATGTTGCTTAAAATAATAGGCAGAGGAAAACCAAGTCCTATGTTTGGTGGTCCCTTTGTGTTACATACATTATTACTATTTCAAAGTATTCTCAAGTATTTAGATCAAGTTACAAAACTTGTGAAATCTATCGAAATACATTACAAATGACCCTTTTAAAGAATATGTTTTGTAATCTGTAGTGAAATACATTTTAAAAGTAACCTTCCCAACCCTGATCACATGCATACAATGCTGGCGTTCGCTTTGAAAACTCATGTTGGAAGCAGGACTTGCTGCAATCTTGAAAGTGCTGAGGTCGGGGTTGATTGACCTAGCCCGAGTTCACAGGTCAGGTGTCCAATTTCGAGTGGAGTTTCAGGTGTTATTTTCAAGTAGGAGGTGGGAAAAATCTGAATTCTGAGCTGTCTAAAATGCAGCATAACACATATGATTGTCTCCCAATTTGTTATTGTCATTTAAAGGGATGGTTGATTATAATTTCACTTTTTAAACATTAGTTAGTGTGTAATGTTACTTTTTAAGGACTACAACAAACGTCTGGTTGGGACTTCACAAGCTTCCTCCCGGGTTAGTGACATCACTAACCCTGAAATTTACATAAACCCGCCCCCGGGAACACGCAACAAATTATCATGGCAGAATATGCTAATCAATGACTTGATGATAACCAACTCCACATCAGCCACATAAATTCATCAACTAACCATTCAGGAACATCTTATTGCATTCTAATTTGAATCACAGATGCAAATTAGCTATTTAGCTAACTCTGGCACAACATTTGTGTTGTGTATGGTCCCTGTTAAATAAATTAAATAAAAAGCAGTTTCATTGCCTATCTGCATGAGGTTATAAGAGCTGCTAACTGGAGTTCTTCAAGCTCCGCCCCATGAGCTGCAGCTCATTTGCATTCAAAGGGACACACAAAAGCAGCACATTTTTGCTCAGCCTCAGAAAGTGAAAAGTTTATAAAAAAATGACATGTGGGGTATTTTGAGCTAAAACTTCACATACACACTCGGGGGACATCAGAGACTTAATTTACATCTTGTTAAAAGGGGCAATCAACCACCCCGTAAGATATTTTAGCTCATTAAGACATTAAGAGAGCTCATTGTGCTAATGAGGATACTTGCCAAAATTCTGAATTAAAAAAAAAAAAAAAAATTGTTCAAGTGCGATAAGACGCAAAAGAGAACTCATGTTTTATCACACTTTAATGGTTTAAAAGCATTCGAGTCCAAAGGAGTCCAAAATAACAAACAAAACTAATAAATAAATAAATAAATAAACTAATGCTGCATTAATTGTATTGAATATTTTGATGATGTTAAACAGAAAAAATTCTCAAAAAAATTAACACATTCATTTTGACAGCCCCAGCAGGTTCCCATTAAACACACCCCAGTGTGTACAATGCTCATCAGAATGCCAGTAAAGATTGCATTCACAGGTGGAATATCTATTCCTGTAGAGCTGACAGGGGATTTAGTGATGGTAAGCTCAAGGCTATTTCCCATAAAAAGAAAGGTCAAAGCATGTCCCATGTTTCCTCCCCGCTCTCTTATTCCTCCTAAGCCACAGTGAGTTTGTGTTCACACAGCCTCACTTTCTGACATCCCTCTGAGTTCAATTACTGGCAAAAATCACATTAGGTGAGTTCATGGATGACTTCACTTCAGGTGTAGCATTGGGCAAATGTATGGTCCATATTTTTTACTCTGTTTTCTTTTTATTATTTTATATGGCAAATAGTCACAACTGCATGACATGTTTACCAGATTTAAATGTGGTCAGTAATATAGACTGTTCTAAATAAAATTATTTCTAATTTAAAATAATATTTTTTTTAATCCTGTTATTTTTTTAAAAATCCATATAAAATATCAAGGATTGGCATACCAAACATCTTAAAAATTTTCTCATCATCTCATCTTATAAATAATGAGAACTGGACTTATGACTTTGCATTTTTTAGGCTAGTGAAGTATAACATTAATGAAGATTATTAATTTTGCTTAATATTAAGTGCTTCACCAGTTTCCTTATAGGAACTGTGTTGAGAAAGACATTTTATAATTAAAAGGTCTGCTTGATCTTAGTCTCAGCCTCATCTTGTGCATCCACAGTCAGCAATCAGCTGATGCATACATAATCTACAAAAAAAGGCACTTTTGATTAATAAATTATGTCTGTTAGTAACACGTAACCTAGTAAGATCAGAACTATACATTTTTGTCTGTAATTTAAATTTTTAGGGCAGATATAATAATAGAAATAGAAATATAATGTCTACACACATTTTTCTAATGTCTATGTCCATAGAACATCATTTTACATTGATTGATAACAATACCTTGAATGGGTCAAAATGAATTTATTTATTGTTATTATTCAAAAATTGTTAGGATTTTAAGTAAAGATCATGTTCAATATTTTGACATTTCGTACCGTAAATATATATATATATACATATATACATATATATATATATATATATATATATATATATATATATATATATATATATATATATATATATATATATATATATATATATATATATATATATAAAATGTATTATTATTAGTAATATGCATTGCTAAGGACTTAATTTGGACAACTTTAAAGACAACCTAAGATTTCAGAATTTCAATAGTTGTATCTCGACCAAATATTATCCTATCAATTGAAACTTATATTTATTTAGATTTAGATAATGTAATATCTCAATTTCGAAACATTGACCCTTATGACTGGTTTTGTGGTCCAGGGTCACACTTTATTTTATTTTTTTTACTTTCTCCCTAATAGCACATAAAATGTCAGTAAGATCTCTGAAAAGTCTCTTCAAAAACACTTGGATCATGAGGTAAAAGAAAAACTATAGATCTACAAAGAAGGTGAATGGAAAAAGGTGCAACACAATATGGTGAAATAAGTCCTCCTTCTAAATAAAAGAGTCAATAGCTTATTGGTAAACATCGTTGCTGCAGCTGCCATTAGAAGCTCTGGTTGCTATAGAAACAGTCACTGGAGGACCTGCACATGCGAATTGGAGGGTCTAATCTGAAAAATTTGATTTTTTTAATGCTATTTGAGCAGAAGAAACAATGATTATCAGAAAGTTCATGTCAAATTTGAGTTCGGCAAGCAGTCTTTTTGAGATTTTAGGATTCCAGCATTGAATTAGACAGGACTTAATCTTGGATTGTCAGAAATACCTGCCAGGAGGTATTGCACATATATGGCCGCCAAGTGAACAGACTTTCCTTGAAAGTGACATTGGGTAAGGTCAGTGTGTGTGTGTGTGTGCGTGCGTGCGTGTGTGTGTGTGTGTGTGCATGTGTGTGAAAGAGAGAGAGAGAGCAGCCCAAGCTTTTCACTTTTTGATCACCTGTCATGTCCTTCTTTTTGATGTGGTCTTCAAATGTCATCTCTTCTGATTGTTGATATCAGTCTCCAAAGTTATTCTGTGTGATCAAAGCGGGTGTCCGTTTTTTCTGATCTTTTTCTTGGGCATTTATTTTCCTCCAGTAGTGCCCTGCGATCACCTCAATATGTGTCAAAGACTTTCTTATAATGCACATGTAAACGTTTAATACATAAATGCCAAGTGTACTTCCATTCCAATCAAAGATCTAAGGGCTGCTCTTAAAGGTGCTGTAAGGCACTTCGCTAACTTCTTCCAGATTAAGCTACCCAAGTGTAAAAAACACATTAATTTTCCTTAGAGAAATCCAGCAATTTTTTGCAATAATGTATAAACCTTTTAAGACAGACCTTTCATGAGCTTTGAGGTTTATTTATGATATGTACTTCTGTAATAATTCAGTATGATTTCAACTTTTAAACAATCTTATTTAATAGCCACATTCCTGTTGAAAAACTATATGCAATAAGGTCCCTTGAGTCTCAAAAACTAATATATATGTTAATATACCTGAATATTTTGCAATAAAAGTCAAATATACTGCATTATACAGTAGTACAGTACAGCACTGTACCACTTTTTCTGATTTATTATTGGATGAGAAGTTCATTAACTTTTTAAAAAGTTAATAAAGATATTTAAGTCTATTTGTATTATTTTGACTTCTAATAAAATTATGTGCTGAAATCAACAGTTCTAATGTAATTGGCTCATGTTAAGTGGACTTTTCTTGGTCAGAGTACAAAGTGGACCAGAGTTGTTATGCCGATAGTCAAAAGTCTGGCTTCGTAAAACTTACTATCACTATAAAACAGTTACATAGCATGCCATATGATTAATCTTAAAAGCCATATCAATATAAGTAACTAAAATTACTGAATTTTTGGTTTGTTTTTGTAAAATCTCTTTATCTGCTGTAAGTGAACCGTTTGTCATGAAAACCCTAGGCGACTTCTCTCATGTTGTGAGTAATGACTGCCTGAATGTCCATAAACAAGCTATTGCCATCATGAACACACTGTATACATTTTGCAGAAGCTCAACTGAAGTGGTGTACTTCACAGAGTCAGCAGCTTTGCTTTTGTAATGCTAATTGCCATGGAACATGTTCAACGAAGCGCAGAACGGGCGAAATCATCCATACAGCATAACGTTGAGTAGCTTCCTTCATTCTATTGCGAATATCATCAAGGGCATCTTTATCAAACTCATAATGAAAACAAGCAAGGCCACAATAGTGACTGAGATGAATACAATTGTGCTAAAAAGAATGGAACAGTTCAGCTTTATTTAATTCATGCTTCCATTCAGTTCATTAATGAATAATGTATAAATGATATCAGGAGCACCGCTGTGATTTACACATATTAGCATTCCTTCCACCATTACCGTATTACATTGATCTTTTGGATTTTAAAAAGTGTGGAGTGGTGGTTAATGATGTTGGTTGGTAAATTAATGGTTGTAAGTTTGAACCCCTCAAGAAGTGATCTGTTAACTACCACCATTTTTTCAATTTTAATCAAAAGAAATATGAAACAATGACAGTTATGTATGACATCTGATTTGCGAGGTTGGGATCATTATAGGGCTGCTTAATTATGGCAAAAATCATAATTGAACCAAAATAATTGGTGATATGATTAAAAACTTATTTCATGATATGAGTAATTTTAATTAATAAAATTTCACAATTATCGATACTTCAGCAAAAACTAATACTAGGTTAATTAATGCAAGTAAAAAGTCCTCAAAACAGTTACATAGGACAAACAGTCAGCAGTAAAATAAGCACAATAAACAAAACAGACAAAAATACAACAGAACAAAAATACTAATTAAATGAACAGTGTTTTAGGTTTTTCAGCAAGATGTACTAACAGTGGCATTCAGATAACAGCCTGCAACAGAAACTGAATAAAGTAATAAATGTAAATTAATTAATGTAAAATACTGCTGCATACATTAAACATAGACTAATCCTTATTTAAAACTACAGCCTATCCAATCAAGTGCATTGAGATTTTATATTTGTCTTTTTTTTTTTTTGATAAACAATAATGACTGTAGCAGATTTATTAAGAGCTGCACGGACCCAATATACGGTTACACACTCGCTCTCTATCAGTGTTTACATTCACTTAAGACATAACCGACTGTGTATATGAGGATATTTCCAAAACAGCATTTCGAAATATTTGTGTGTAGGTTATTTGATCGTTTAGTAGGCATGTATATGAAGCCCATAGTATACACACAGGAGGCCACTTAGAGAACAGCGCCTCTTTCGAGGCTTAATGCGCTGTTTAAAAAAACACTGACCCGCAGTTTAGCAACAGTAGATTGCATTTTACATCACTCAATTATTTGGCTGATTTGGATGTTCAGTTTTGCTTAGAGAGGAACGAAAGTGTGCCCCTGTGAAGGAAATGAAATATATATTATACATATTATTTGAAATATGGTTAATTACACAGCCCTACATTATACACATTTTTTATAAAGTGTAATGCTGTGGTTGACCAATCAGAATTAAGTAATTCAGAGAGCCAGCAGACATATTGCTACTGTCACTTTTTAAGAGCTGCACAGACCCATATGCTGTTACACAAGCGCTCTTTCTCAGTTTAATTTCACTTAAGACATAACCGACTGTGTTTATGAGGAAACTTACTAAAGCGGCATTAAATTTGTGTGTAGGTTATTTGATCGTTTAGGTGTGTATCTGAACCCATAGTATACTTTCGCTTATGCGCGTTCGGCTCCATCTTGGAGCGCACACAGGAGGCCACCTAGGCGTCTCTTTCACGGCTCAATGCACTTTTAAAAACACTGTTTAATATCAAGCACGCCCCGCAGTTTAGCAACAGTAGACTGCATTTTACAACACTCACTTATTTGATTTGGATGTTTGGAAGTTTTGCTTAGGGAGGAACGAAAGTGCGCCGCTGTGATGGAAAAGATGGTGCACTGGACGGAATGCGGCAGCGGCACAATAATCGGTTTACCTTGATTATCTTGTTTTTATAATCAATGGAAGCCAAAGTCCAATTCGAAATACGGTTAATTGCACAGCCCTAGATCATTATACAAAATGTAATTGAAAGTGTAATACTGTGATTGACCAATCAGAATCAAGTATTCCAGAGCACCATGTAATAAAGTCTATGCTAGGCTGGTATGGCTCTGAAATGTTAAACAGAGGAGATTTTGCTATACATGTAATGGAAAAATGTGTCCCAAATGAGTCAAGATGAGAAAGAACGTTTAAGAAATTAGGTGTAAAGTTACCTAATGTTTTATCTCTAGCAAGACTGTATGGCCCATAGTGAAAGAAGCTTATTAGGTCCAGCTTATTAGAGGTGCTAATTTAAACTGACTTTAAGTGTACTTACAGACTGCGTTTTTGTGACTTGTATCCTTGCTCGGAAGCATTTTCACCCCTCTGGATTTCAGCTCGATGGCCTTCTTCACTGTTGAGAGAGGGTAGAGGTGAAGTGTGTAGAAGTAGAAATCACAATCCATTAATACAGTTACCAAAGCCTGTCGAGTGCCCAAGAGTGCCAACACCTCATTGAATACAACCAACTCTCTATAAATTATTCATGCATGGCCCATCAAAATGAAACCATTCTGATGGGCATAGGTATTTTCCTAATTAGCAGGGGTATGACAGATCTTAACCCTTAAAATGCATGAATGTTTCACCAATTATATCACTGAATATGTAATAATTGGTGAAACATTCATGCTTTTAAGGGTTTAGTGACACGGATGGATCCGCAATAATATCAAACTGTATTGTACAACCCGTTCTGACTCCCAATGCGTCAAAATCTGAAGCATGGTCAAGTGCTAAAGGTGCCCCTATAGGCGTTATTTTTCGACGGGCAGGGTACTCATTCAAGTACACACATTCATTTAAATTAGAAACCTTTGGCGTGTTGACGTGTTGGGCATGGGAACGTTATCATCATGATGAAATTATATTGGGTTATGATTTTGCCATTATGACATGTTGGGGTGTGATTCTCAATAATAATTTTATATACGCTACTTAGACACGTTTTAATATGTAAACCAACCCTGTCCCATCGCTAAACCTGCCCAAACCTAGATTAACTTTTAACTTAATAATAACAACATATAATTTAACTTATTAACTTAATAGGCTAATTTAACTTATTAACTTTATATTAATTAATTAACTGCATTGGCTTCACGTTTTCTTTAGAGCAATTAGAATACCCGATTGAACTAAAATTAAATAAATGCCTCCACTGTGGTGTGGACTATAAATAATCAAATGTTACCATTTACCATAATGTTTAAAAAACAAGCACATTTATTTTATAAAAATTGATGACACACACAAGTAATTTCCCACTTTAGCCTTATTAACAAACACTTACGAATATGACTAATATTAATAAATAAATAGGCCTATAAATTAAATATCAGTGTTTTGTTAATACAATAACATACACCACACTAAAAAAAAAAAAATAATAACAAATTGAAAATAAAGTGGCATTTTGGGGTTATGAAAACAACAGTTACCATGGTGAATACAAAATACATTATGAACTGTTAATGAAACATGAAAACTGCTCCTAATGTTTAGAATGAACACCTGCATGCAAATCATTCCCAACTAACACACCTCGAACCAGTTAGGTGATTTATTGGTACTTTACTTTTATTTCATGACTTACCAATTGGCATCGTGACATTACAGGCTCATTCTCTTACGCTTTATAAAGAGCTACACGGTGCGCGCCCTATTTTTATAGTCTATGCACGCGCCTCATGCACAGCGCACGTGAAACTAAAGAGTGTGCACAACGAGCGCATTATAACGGCTGACAGGACATGAAAGCGGTTTTCTGAGGTAAGAGATTTTTATTTCGTAACAATAAAAAAATACAATAAATAAAAACATACCAAAAAAAACGATGTTGCTACTCCAAGGTAGCATTTTACCAACAAATGGGGAAACCGGCTCTCTGTCCTTCCACCATGCAGCTTGAGCGATCACCCAAGTCACGTGACATGCACTTACAAGACTTACAAGTGTATATTTAGTAAAAAAATAATATTATAATAATAATTAGTAACAATACAGCTCTAATTTGTTGTTAAAAGTGCACTAATTACTATTTAATCAAATGTCAAAGAATAATTTGTTGTGGGGGTGAAGTGAGAGCTAGGGCAGCAGGGGCGGGGCTCGCTCGTTTCGACATGAGAGAATCGCGGTTCGAACCGTGGGTGGTGTGTCGGTTTGGTTTAAAAAAATTGTTACACCCCTAATAATAGGCAGATACGACTGAATGCACAATTTATTCAAAAAGTACAAATATTCCAAGTGATCTGAGGCCAATCGATTGATTTGTGTGAAGGAAATCCCAAAAGCAATCAGCGTTTCTGCTGAAGATCATGCACACATCAAATTTCAAAAATTGCTGCCCGATTTCATAGTGAAATTGCATTGGCTCTCGTATGTCTCGTGACCAATTGCGTCTCTCGTATGTCTCGTGACCAATTGCCTCATTACTTCAGTTTTGATTGTAAAATGTTTTTGGCTCTCATGTGTATCATTTGAATGAATATATGCATTCACAGAGCGGCGGGATCATCATTTCAGCGATTAAAACATTAGGATCCAATCTGTTCTTTACATAAATATATCATATGACTTTAGAAGACTTGGAATGCAACATGAGTTAATACTTTTATACTGTTTTGGGTCAGTTTTTGCAATAAATACCTGTGACTGTACTTTTATTTGACTGTTACGTGTTTTATATTGTTGAGAAGTGGGTAGGTTTAGGGTAGGAGTTGGGTTAGTTGCTCCAAAATATAAAAGTAGCCTATAAATATTCATAAAATCATGTCTGCTTTTACAAATGCAAAGAATTAAATGTGTCTTGATCTGACGCATTAGGCAAACAACTGAAATCAATGGAGTTGCCAGCACGTCAATATAGTGACGCTTAGGGGTACCTTTAGCGTCTTCATTGTGACGCGGAAAACACTTGACCATGCTTCGGATTTTGACGCCTGAGAGTGAGAGTAAGAATGGGTTGCATTTTAATAACAATATATTTATATATTTATTACAAAATAATACATTTAAAAAACCATCATCATTGTCATCGTAAGAGCTCATTTCCCAGTACATTCAGTGTCTGGCTCATATTCGTCCTCTCACCCATATTCTCAAAACTATCATTTTCAACGTCTTCAACATTAATAGATTATTCACCAGATTAACTAGTGAGACTAATATTTGCTCTGCAAAATATTCCGTTTCCGTTAACCGATGTTATGAGACTAAAACATTTATTTATTAATTTTTTTCGTTATATGTCATTCCAAAACTTATGCCACATAAGTTGGTAGATTTATGTATATCCCAGCCACCGCATTAGCCATTATTTAACGGAAGGAGACATAGGCGTGTTATTCAAGCATTCATTAAAATTACAAGAGCGAAATGTTTGAATTTGCATGGTGGTAACTCAAGTTTTTTTTTTTTTTTACCCTGTCATTATTTTGGCTTGAAATTTTGTTTGTTGGAAATATAAACTGAATTTAGAAATGCTTTTTAAATGAAAAACTTTGCGTTTAATAAACCAAATTCATTTTTGAAATGAAGACAGCATTTGGACTTGCACTTGGAGTGCAGTGCAGTGCATGCAAAATAATCTGTTCCCTTAATCCACGGCCCTTGTTGTTGTGAGTCTAGGCCTACACAAATAAAAGTAGAGAGTTTATAGTTTATAATTATGTCTTGCACTCATCTGTATGGCTAAAAATGACGAAACCTTGTGAATTGTTTCCACTGTCATAAAGAAAAAAATCCATCAGAATGCGTTTCGTCAGACAGAGGGTTATAGAAAACGTAGCCTATTTCGTTTCGTAGTTAGGCTTTAACTATTAGCCTATAATATTATTATTTTTAAAATTGTATATGTTGATTATGAAACGTGAGCAACGCAAAACCTTGGCAATAGAATCGCCATTGGCTAGTAATTTTTTTTGT
The DNA here is from genome assembly GCA_023029165.1 of Gobiocypris rarus. Lineage (NCBI taxonomy): Eukaryota > Metazoa > Chordata > Actinopteri > Cypriniformes > Gobionidae > Gobiocypris > Gobiocypris rarus. The sequence goes on from CM040927.1 coordinate 9,337,898, forward strand.
TTTGTTTAGTCACCAGACTGATATAGGCTACTTTATTTTATAGGCCTACTTTTATCTAATAGCCTATAGAAATATGGAAGTGTGACAAAGGCACATAGTATAGGCTATACAAATTCTCTAATGTGGATAAAGGCTTATTTTGTACATATCACTATACAACATATGTCCTTATTAGGAGAAAATATATGTTGTTTTGACGAGAAAAATATGCCACTTTAACGACATAAGATCCAGAGAAAATAATATCAAATAAATTAGTTTTTACGACACAACATCAACAAAACGATGTTGTTACAACATAATTGAGAGGAAAAATATATATGTAGGCTAGGCCCTATGTGGCACCAATGCATCACCGTACGGCAGATGACCTGTAAGTGTGAGAAAAAAAAAATTTCCATTGCAGTTTTGCGAAAATGTTCTTTTTCGAATTGCCTGAAAAAGCACCTCATGCGAGTGTAAAAACTTTTGGGAGTTTTTGCGAAATTGACGCATTTCCATTAAGCGTATTTTCAATTCGCAATTTCAATTTGCGCAATTTGATGAGTAATGGAAACACGGCTTCTGCCACCTTAAAGGTACATTTCTATAAAACCTCATCGAGATTCATTTCTTGTGGCACAGAAAATATATTATCACCATCATGAGCCAATATAGATTTCAAAGTAATTCTGAATTCAGTTCTGTAGTTATAATAAATGCCATAAAGGCCAATTATGATCCGGTAATCATAAAATAAATGCACTTTTTTTTTGCACGCATAATTTGTTTCACCATCCGTAACTGTAAGTACAATGTCATTTGTAGCAAATAAATATGAAAAAATGTCATAAACCTATTACTTATCCCAAAACTTTATAAACACACATGGTTAGTACTATAAAAACACATGTGTGTGCCCAGTACTAGAACTTTGTGAAGTAGTGCCACAACCCTGCTCATCTGGTCATCCGTGATGCATTAAAAATAATTAAATAAATAAATACATTTATTTGACCTGCATATCAAATTCCAAATTCTTTTGGATTACACAGTTTTAACAAAAGTAAACAAATAAACGTAATGTAATGTACAGTGGGTACGGAAAGTATTCAGACCCCCTTACATTTTTAACTCTTTGTTATATTGCAGCCATTTGCTAAAATCATTTAAAATCTTTTTTTTTTTCTTTTTTTCTCATTAATGTACACACAGCACCCCATATTGACAGAAAAACACAGAATTGTTGACATGTTTGCAGATTTATTAAAAAGAAAAACTGAAATATCACATGGTCCTAAGTATTCAGTCCCTTTGCTCAGTATTTGGTAGAAGCACCCTTTTGATCTAATACAGCCATTAACCTTTTTGGGAAAGATGCAACAAGTTTTCACACCTGGATTTGGGGTTCCTCTGCCCTTCCTCCTTTCAGATCCTCCCCAGTTCTGTCAGGTTGGATGGTAAACGTTGGTGGACAGCCATTTTCAGGTCTCTCAAGAGATGCTCAATTGGGTTTAAGAATGGCTTGGCCATTCAAGAACAGTCACGGAGTTGTTGTGAAGCCACTCTTTCATTATTTTAGCTGTGTGCTTAAGGTCATTGTCTTGTTGGAAGGTGAACCTTAGGCTCAGTCTGAGGTCTTGAGCACTCTGGAGAAGGTTTTCGTCCAGGATATCCCTGTACTTGGCCGCATTCATCTTTCCCTCACTTGCAACCAGTCGTCCTGTCCCTGCAGCTGAAGAACACCCCCACAGCATGATTCTGCCACCACCATGCTTCACTGTTGCTTCACTCCATGCAGGCTTTCAAGCGGGAGAGGCTTCCATTGGGCCACTCTGCCATAAAGCCCCGACTGGTGGAGGGCTGCAGTGACTGTTGACTTTCTACAACTTTCTCCCATCTCCCGACTGCATCTCTGGAGCTCAACCACAGTGATATTTGGGTTCTTCTTTACCTCTTTCACCAAGGCTCTTCTCCCCCGGTAGCTCAGTTTGACCGGACGGCCAGCTTTAGGAAGGGTTCTGGTCATCCCAAACGTCTTCCTTTATAAGGATTATGGAGGCCACTGTGCTCTTAGGAACCATAAGTGCAGCAGAATTTTTTTTGTAACCTTGGCCACATCTGTGCCTTGCCACAATTCTGTCTCTGAGCTCTTCAGGCAGTTCCTTTGACCTCATGATTCTCATTTGCTCTGACATGCACTGTGAGCTGAAAGGTCTTATATAGACAGGTGTGTGGCTTTCCTAATCAAGTCCAATTAGTATAATCAAACACAGCTAGACTCAAATGAAGGTGTAGAACCATCTCAAGGATGATCAGAAGAAATGGGCAGCACCTGAGTTAAATATATGAGTGTCACAGCAAAGGGTCTGAATACTTAGGACCATGTGATATTTCAGTTTTTCTTTTTTAATAAATCTGCAAAAATGTCAACAATTCTGTGTTTTTTTGTCAATATGGTGTGTTGTGTGTACATTAATGACAAAAAAATGAACTTAAATGATTTTAGCAAATGGCTGCAAAAAACAAGGAGTGAAAAATTTAAGGGGGTCTGGATACTTTCCGTACCAACTGTATATTTGTCATACATAAATGAAAATAGTAAATAAACAGGTACGTTTTCACAATGAACAGATGTATGCTGACTGATTCTTATTTAAATAAGATAAAATAAAATAAATGCATTTTTTAAAATAAAGTCAAATAAATACAAACAGTAAATAAATAAATCAAATAGATAGACAATACATTTATTTTTAAGATTTATTGATTTATTTACCGTCACCTCGGAAGATGGTATGATAGTGATTTAATCTCTGCGCCTACTTTCTAAGTGCTTAAACTGACAGTGTTACAACCATCCCTGTTCTCACCTATTCATGCGCTAAGATTGTGACCATTTTTGCATCAATCCATTGTAAACATGCACATGCATGATTAGCCTACACAAATTGCAGTATTTCAACAGCACATTTATTTTTAAAATATATATATAAAGAAAGTGCATTTATGTACGACAATCTAAAATGTAACAAATTCAACAAATCCCCTGAGCTTCCCCTGAGATTCACAGCATCCCTCGCTTATTATGCAAATAGAAAACACGATCATAAACGCATATCATGAAAATGATTTAAAAGGGCCTCATCTTGTGTTATTCATGTTAGATACATGAATCCCCTCACTACTGTCGTGACTGATTTCCCAATTTAAAGGCTGGGGGAGGGGGGTTGGGGGAATGGGTTTGGAGGGACGCTGTAATCATCATTCCGGCAATGTTTCTGCTTATTGAGTCAAAGACAAGCCAAGATGTCATTTTTAGCTACAGCAGAAAACACCAAGGGATGTGCAGTCTTTCACTGCCAACTGTCCCACATCTGCCAATAATGAGCGCTCCTCTCCTCTAGTGTTCTACACACAGCGACCCCTTACCTTGATATTGGGCACTAAATCCTTTCCTTCGATGGTTGCTGTCAGACGTGAAGTGAAGCCGCAGCCAATTCTTGCTACTGATTACAGGGGATGGCAAATTCATTCCAGTCAGCCTGAAAAGAAACAAGATTCTCAATTGGTAAAACACAAAAATGAATAAAATTAAAATGGGCAATCAGCTGAAAAATGATAAATTACAAGATTACATTAACTAAATAAGAACAAAATTCTGGACATGTATGATTATTTAAAAAAAAATAAAAAAATCTTAATTGTAATAAACATGGAAGTAGTTTCACGTAAACATTTCAAATGTAATTATTTAAACACCCCCAATATTTGTCATGTGTAGTATTCATCCAAACAAGCTTGATACAGATATATAAACATAAACAGTCTTTATTAAACTAACAGAGTATGAAGGCGAATATCAGTAGAGTAATGATATATACACTATATTGCCAAAAGTATTGGGACACCCCTCCAAATCATTGAATGCAGGTGTTCCAATAACTTTTATGGCCACAGGTTTATGAAATCAAGTACCTAGGCATGCAGACGCTTCTACAAACATTTGTGAAAGAATTGGTCGTTCTCAGGAGCTCAGTGAATTCAAGTGTGATACCGTGATAGGCTGCCACCTGTGCAATAAGTCAGTTTGTGAAATTTCCTCACTACTTAATAGTCCACGGTCAACTGTTATTGTGGAATTATAACAAAGTGGAAGCAATTAGAAACAACAGGAACGCAGCCATGAAGTGGTAGGCCACATACAAATCACAGAGCGGGGTTAGTGCATGCTGAAGTGCACACTGTGCATTTTTGAAGAGTCAATAGCTATAGACCTCCAAACTTTGTGTGGCCTTCAGCTCAAGAACAGTGCATAGAGAGCTTCATGGAATGGGTTTTCATGGCCGAGCAGCTGCATCCAAGCCTTATATCACCAAGTGCAATGCAAAGCGCCAGATGTAGTGAAGTAAAGCGCACCACCACAGGACTATAGAGCAGTGGAGACGTGTTCTCTGGAGTGATAATCATGCCTCTCTGTCTGGCAATCAGATGGAAGAATCTGGGTTTGGTGGTTGCCAGGAGAACGGTACTAGCCTGACTGCATTGTGCCATGTGTAAAGTTTGGTGGAGAGGGGTTTTATGGTTATGGTTGTTTTTCAGGGGTTGGGTTTGGCCCCTTAGTTCTAGTAAAATGAAATTTTAATGCTTCAGCATACCAAGACATTTTGGACAATTTCATGCTTTGTGGGAACAGTTTGGGAATGGCCCCTTCCTGTTCCAACATGACTGTGCTCCAGTGCACAAAGCAAGGTTCATAAAGACATGGATGAGCGAGTTTGGTGTGGCGGAATTTGGCTGGCCAGCACAGAGTCCTGACCCAAATCTGAGAGAACACATTTGGGATGAATTAGAGCGGAGACTGCGAGCCAGGCCTTTTTGTCCAACATCAGTGCCTGACCTCAAAAATGCATTTCTAGAAAAATGGTCAAGGCTTTCCACAAAGTTTATGAGGGTGTTTATGGAAACATAAACACCCTCATAAACCTTGTGGAAAGCCTTCCCTGAAGAGTTGAATCTGTTATAGCTGTAATGGGTTGGCCAACTCCATATTAAACCCTATGGATTAAGAATGGTATTTAAATGGGTCATTAAAGTTCATGTGCGTCCCAAAAGGTAGGCATCCCAAAACTTAGCATTATAGTGTACTTTACACATATACCAAGACAAAGAATTCACTGAACTAAACAAGACAGGGAGTATTTATACATAGAAGCAAACAAGATAACTAAATTAGAGACAGGTGTAACTAATCAGAAACCAATAAACTAACAAGAGGACCAAACTGAGGATACGCTTACATATCAACAATGTACTAAAAACTGAAAGGTTTTGCCTTTGCTTTTTTGAAAAGTGTTGTGTACAAACGATAATGTTTCCATTTACACAATCCCCATTCACACGGATTTGCAAAAATGTAAGCTACCAATATAAGCTATGTGTCTCATATGCTGTTCATCAATGAAATTTGTTTATGATGTCATGTTGTAACGGTGGTGGTCTGCAGCATGCACAATGATGGAGTTCAGCATAACACTCATGAGATGCTGTATGTATACGGAAACATAAGAGAAAACACAAACCACATAAAACTGAAATGACAAATGAATTGAATGAACTATATGGGAGCAATCAATGGAACAGGTGTGGTAATAATCAGAAACCATAGAAACTAAGGTAAGACCTTATTTTTTCCGAGTCATTGTTACATATTCAGACACCTTTAACATTTTGTCACATTATCACAGTTTATTCGCTGTAGTTTAGAAAATGGTAATAAAATATGACAAGAACTCAAAAGTTAAACTGTGTCAGAACAAATTAATCTTGATAATGTCAGATAACTTTGATAGAAAGGTATGTAATGGATTACAATCAACCAATCAGATGTCAGCTGTTAAATTTAAGTACACAATTAGATAATACAAATTTAGGTCAACCAATTACCAAGAATGCTTAATTTTGTTCAGTCTGTGGTGTAAAATGTTGCATGAGCAATTAAAGAGAAAACACTTAAGCAAAACATGGTCAGGTCAAAGTGTCTGAATAATTTTGGTCAAAATGTTTTATACATTTTACTGGTAGTCCACTGGATGAAGAATTTTGCAGAACAAATGGATGCAAATAGTTAATAAACAATGCCTTTTTTTACAGCAAATCTTACCTGTTACATATATGTAACATAATAGTGTGTGTATTTTTTAACATTTAGATAAAAAATAAATATAAAAGAAAATGTTGTCATTTAACATGCATTGATCTGATCACAAATTCAATTACAACCCAGATTAAATTACCATGACCTCAGAAATATGGTGCTCATGTATGATAATGATTATATCTCTGTAGTGTTACAACCACCCAAATTCTCATATATTCATGCAATAAGATTGTGACCATTTTCAATCACATCAATCCATTGTAAGCACATCTGTACAGTACAGTAATATAGTTTCAGTAATAATTACTGCAGCAAGCCCCCAACTACCTTTATGAGACGTGGACACACAAGGGCTTCTCTACTTCTTTTTTAAAAGCATATTGACGTATGCAGAAGACCTGGAGAAGTTATTGGTGAAACAAAATCTAAATCTATTAATACCAACTTTATTGTGAGAGTGAACAGTCTTTCCTTGTTTTCCTCAACACATGCTGTGATGTGATTTCTTCTGTTCTTTGCCTGCTGCTATTCTTTTTTATTAGTTTTTGTTTTTTTCTTCAAACATATTCCAAGGTGCTTATTAAATCATTTCTTCACCTTCTCTTTGTGAAACTCAAGGTGTGTTAACTTTAATGTTCCCTGTTGTATGTGTGCTCAGTTTAAGGAATTTTTCTGCAAGGGCCCTCAGTTTAAAGTCATGGCGGTCATGGTTTGAAACACGGGTGACATGCGCAGCTACAGTCCTGGAGCAATATTTTTTTTCATCTTTTATCTTTGTTTTTCAGATTATTTTGTCCTGGTGCATGCCAAACATTCAAACTGAATGACTGTAGAGGATATTTATTTGACATATTAAATCCGACATTCGAAAGGAAAGAGAAATGGTCACTAAATCCAATCAAAAGCTACACAGTCTTGACAATAATCATTCATATCCTTAACAAGCATTAATGATGGCAGCTACAGCACAGTCATTAGCGTATAATTTAATATTCCATCCCAAATCAGAGCTTCATCTCCTTGATGAGGAGACTATTTTGTTTTTGGCACTGAGATCTGAGAGCAGTCTGAGATATTCTCTGTGTAGAATGAGTGTGAGTGAATCTCATGAAACCTGTCGAGAACATGTCTGTAACCATTATGCTTAGTTTTCTAAGCATAATGGTTACATTATGCTTCTTCATTCTGCCTTTATACCTACACCACGATTGGATAACGTGACAGAAGAATCGACCCAGATATGGATTATGCAGAGATGTTCGCTGAGTTAGCCTGGAAAGGGCTTTCCTTTTGGATTATTCCATTTATTTCTGCACACTCACCCAATGGACTGCCTTTGATGACGGGACACTTAAATAACTGTATTTGATTGGGGCGATTTACAACCAGCTGCTTAAACCTACCAGACATGATGGAGGGGACATGGAGGGAGGCTGTCCTTCGCTGTCTGGAGAGCATGCATCCCCAATGCACTCCAGGACCCACATCACCCTGATCCTGTGCCTTGAAGGAGCCTGAGCATGCAGCTACGTCTGCCCTTGGAGGAGCGTTGGAGGATCTGGACACTGAGGTTTGGCTGATTGATTGATAGAAAGCGATTGTGCAACCCACCCAACGCTGCCCAGTATTGTATTCATCACCTCTGGTCCTGCCCAGCAATGTATATATATATATATATATATATATATATATATATATATATATATATATATATCAATATCCTGTACTGAGACTGTGTTATCGATGCGGACCCCACCCAGCCTCCTCTCCCTCATTCAGTCAGTCTGTCAGCCCTGCCTTTACTGCTTCCCGTCAGCACCTTGCCCATCGCTGTGCTATGTGGATGAGCCTCGGAGCTTATGGTCACCAGCTTTGTCCGAGCCAGTGGATCCCCTGGCTTCGCCTCCAGTCGCTGGTCCTGTCACTCCACTTTGGCTTGTTGATCTGACGGATTTGCCTGTGCTCTTCTCTCCCTCAGCTCCACCAGAGGCCATTGTCCTTATGGCTCCACCGGGCTTCCTCCTCACTCTAACTCCACCTCAGTCAGCCATTACCCTGCCTGTGCCATGGACTTTCAAGCCATTCGTCTCTCCACCCCTTCAGCTCCAGCGGGCTCCAGCTACGCCTTGGTCCTCTGTTGCACCATTTTCTCCTCAGTCCTCGCATACTCTGGTTCCTCATCGGAAGCTCGTCGTTATGGCTCCACCTCAATCTCCAGGACCATCATTTTCGGCCGTCCCCATCTGCTCTCCGTCTGTGCTGTGGGCTCCACTAATTACAGCTTCATCTCCATCTGTCTTCCCAGATATCTTCTTCTGATGTTTGTTATGTTCTGTAACGATTATGCTTAGTTTTGTTTTCGTTTTCATTATTTAGTCTTTCTGTTCCATTCGTTCTAGTTTTCCCACCATCATCAGTTACCATTTAAGTTAATCTTTATGTTCATCATCTCTGTGTATTTAAGTTCCTAACTGTTCTCTGTTCATTGTCAGTTCTCGTTAATGTCTACACTGAGTTCAGTTAAGGTTTACTATCTGTTATTAATTAAGTATTAAGTCAATTTGAATCTTCTTTATTCTGCCTTTCTACCTACACCACGCTTGGATAATGTAACAATGTCCAGGTCACATTTCTTATTTTCAGGATCATTAAAATTTAGTTGTTTTTGTGTTTTGTTTGTTTGTTTGTTGTTTATTTAATAATATTTAAGCAAAAAAATTAAAAAAACTACAGTACTAAGAATCAAATAAAATTATACAATTAAAATTATTGAAGGCATAAAAGTAGTACAATAAATAAATAAACACACAAACAAATAAACAAATACAATTTTCTTATTTATGTCTTTTGATTCAGGGGTACTTTTGCAAGATGCACCTTTACGTGTGTATTTATTAATTTGTTTGTTTACCAAAGATATATTCATTTTTTGGGGGAAACAAAATCTACAAAATAAGCTGATTCCAAACAAGAGGCAGGCCTATGTTCCAAACAATGAGCTGACAGTGTGTTTGGTGGTGCAGAATGCAGTAAGTGAGGTAAAGCCTGTCTGGCACAAAAAAAAACAAAAAAAAAACAGCGACTTGCAATTGATGCAGGCTGCTGTGTGAAGCCCTCATTTCTTTTCAAGAAAGTGGAGTTCAACAGTGCATGAAAACCAGGTTGAGCTGAGGAGGCAAAGGAGTAAGAAAGCAAAATGATCGTGCTATACAAGAGGCAGGCAACAGGGAGAATAAACCTGACAAAATAAGCCAAGTCTGTTTGAAGAGATCTGTGCAGATAACACAAGAGTTGAAACACTGGGAGGACAACAGCTAAATGTGGAGTATAAAATATAAAAAGGAGGATTAACTGTTTCATATTATTCTCTGACATTATTAACAGTTAGTAAATTCAATTAAATTTGACAGATTAAAAGTGTTAACATGTTATGTTAATTGAGAAAAAAGAAACAGCTTCTGAATGTACAAGTTTAGTACATCCAAAAAAAAAAACATTAAGAAGAATTAAACTTTTATTAACACTATCAACCCTTAACACAGTTTCTACTCAACATTAATGGGAGCATTCATTAGGCTTGGGTATCATTTTAATTTTAGCGGTTCCGATACTGCTTATCGAATCTAATTCTTATTAATTCCCAGTTTCGATTCCAATAAGATAAAAAAAAAAAAATAAGCCTTACTAAATGTCAAACATCATTAAAGAAAACTTAACAGTCAGTAATAAAATAAGAACAAATAAGTAATAACACATATAAAATGTTCACGTACATAAATTGAAATCAAAAGTAATCAAATGTAAAATAACATTGCATAGTTTTCTTTTTATAAGTAAAATATAGATTAATCTTTATTCAAGTTACAAAAGTTATTCTATTAAGGTCAGTGAGTGATTTTGTCTTTTTTCTTTTGTTGTTTGATTAACATTAATGGCGACAGCAGCAGGAATATTAGGCTGCTGTCACTTTAGGACTGAATGCACGGATCCAATAAACTGTTCCACATGCATTTTTTTCTTAACTGTTGACTTTCACTTAAGACAAAACAAACTGTGTTTACAAGGACATTTTGACTCTTTTAAAGCGCAGGAAGATGTGAAAGTTAAGTCAATTCTGTATTTGGGCACTATATAAGAAGCGGCTCACTGTGTGCACACTTCAGATGTGTGCACACAGAAAACAGTGTGCGAGTACTGAATTATCTTTCTTGTCTTCTTGGGCCACTTACACACTAACGTTTCAGGGCTGGACACCGCATGCAGGAGTGAGACTCGTAAATTATCGCTCTGTGTGTAGGGAACATGACCAAAACTGCCATGATTGACACAATGGTAACCATAGCAACGATCTGCATCTTGCGTGTTTTGCATCCACTATTTTGATTTAAATACGTTTATTTGGATGCGCTGACGTTCTCTTTCACATGCGCAACGTCTCGGTTGCTTGCGCTCCAATACCCTCTCTGACTGCTGGACGGCTTGCTTGCTCAACACAACTCAACGTTACAATGTGACATAATTCCAGCCAATCAGAGATGAGACTGCTAAATTCTGATTGGCTGGCTTAACAATCTATCACAAGACTCCCTGCATTACCTACAGTGGACAAGGAAATATACATGGTGGAAATATACATGGAAAATCTAATTTAACACTGTTATAAAGTCTTTGACCTTCATTTTCAAGTTCAAATATCTACCATTCGACGACCACACATAAGTATCTTATTTGTACTAAATTCATATAAAAGGAAGAAGTATATAAAAGTATGCATGCGTATGCTTGTCATATCATATGTATAAACTCAGAATGACAAATATGCATTGGATGGTTTTGCATAGACTATGCATTGCCACAAGACTTATACTGTACAATACTGTAAAATATAGACTGAATTACAAATGTTACATACTATTTAGGTTGGATAGTATGCACATTGAAATTCAGGCTTGTTTTTCCTCACTGAAAAAAAAATGCAAATATAACAGTAAGTAAAAATCTTGGGTGTGTAACCCACAAAGTAGTGCCTGGGGTCAAACCCAAGATCTTCACTTCATGTTATATTTGTATGTATAAAATTGTTACCCACATAGTTTTTGTTTGTTTTTTTACAGTGAGGGAGAACAAGCCTGCAATCCAATGTGCATAATATACATCCTAAATAGTATGTAAAATGAGTAATCCAGTCTATCTTTTTAGCACAATAGTTTTTTTTTTCTTCTTTTTTTTTACATAAAATCTGTCGTGAATGTTTTTTTTTTTTTAAAAATTAAATAAAAATTCAAGGATATGTTGTGTATTTATTGTATTTTTACATTGCATTCACGTTTATTTTATGGCTTTTTTAATATTCTGAGGCAATTTTTGTTTGGGGAAAAGTCTGTCCATTTTTATTTCTGAAAATGTGTAACATTAGAGACCCCAATAACTTTAACATAACTTTAAGATCAGTAAGAATAACTACAACTTAATTGAGGTGTAGGAAACACTGGGACATGCTATTATGTAACAATACGATTTGATATGAATTTAGTAAAAATAAGATATTTATGTGTGGTCGTGTAATGGTAGACATTTTTTACCTGAAAATGAATGTCAAAGACTTTATAACAGTGTTAAATTTGATTTTTCCATGTATATTTCCACCATGTATATTTCCTTGTCTGCTGTAGGTAATGCAGGGAGTCTTGTGATAGGTTGTTAAGCCAGCCAATCAGAATTTAGCAGTCTGATCTCTGATTGGCTGGAATTATGTCACATTGTAACGTTGAGTTGTGTTGAGCAAGCAAGCCGTCCAGCAGTCAGAGAGGTTATTGGAGCGCAAGCAACCGAGACGTTGCACATGTGAAAGAGAACGTCGGCGCATCCAAATAAACGTATTTAAATGCAAAATTGATTTTCATTCGCTCAAAATACTTCAGTTCACGCACGTGCGAAATGCCCTTTTGCGCGCTCAAAATATGATCTTGCACATGCAGAATTGTGGCAGAATAGTAACCCCATACTTGTAAAGGCTGCTTCACAGAGTGCGCTCTTACAGTGTTGCCATGTCCAATTATTATATGTGTTTTTGGCCTTAGCGTAAGCCTGGCTCATACAGCGATCATGTTTACAGAGTTACAGTAGTCAATTAAGCAGGTGTGGGTCGCAAAATGTTGGGGTTATTTTTTGGATTAATTTCATTTTTTTATGGGCTTGTTCTTTTTTGCTGTTTTTCTAGCAAGATCTGGCAACACAAATGTGTCATTTACTTTAATCCTCTCTTTTGGAAAGGAAAATCCCAAGTGCTTTCTTTCAGATTAACTAGGACTTGTGAACTGCAGCTGACTAAAAAGGAAGCAAGCCAGTTAAAGGGATAATTCACCTAAAAATGATAACTCTGTCATCATTTACACTTACAAAAGTCCAAACCTATGTGGCTCAGATTCGTTTTTTTTTTCCTTTTTTTTTTTTTACATAATTATGAAAAACATAATTTTTACACTCAGTTCCAGAAATGAAGTATTTAAAAAGTATTACAAGTTTGTATTGTGTTATAGTTTTATGTTAGTAAGTGGTGCTAAAAGTTGCCTTTGCACATAATGAGTGTGTTATAGTGTGATGTGTTGTAGACCGCCAGGCTGCTGTGTGCCAGAAAGTCAAGGGCCACTTTTTGGTTCCATTTTTTGGGGTTTTGTGAAAATAAAAAGTTAATGATGATCAATATAGGTTCTTCAGATCAGTATATTGGTCTCCAGTTTCTTTAAAGCAACAGTGCATATGGCTTTCTAAAGAATTTCAGAATACAGTTCTGAGTACAAAAAATATGGCTATTGTTCTGTAAAACCTTTTTGTTTGTTGGTTGTAATTGCAAAATTTGTCAAATATAACTATTTGCTTAATTGAAATTATTATTATTATTATTACTATTATTATTATTATTATTATTATTATTATTATTATATACAAGATGACATCCTGATAAATTATGATGCTGGGTTTAGGGAAGTCATAAATAAAGATTATGTTGAGCAGCTGAAGAGATCTAAGGTCTTCAAAGAGAATGGACTTTATTTTATTCACAAGTTGTAGTCAAATTTATTCAAGCTCTGGCAACAGAGTCAGAGAGGTCAAGAGAGCAAGCCCACTTTGATGAGGACTGGCAATAACTGCTGAAAATGAAGTCCACGGACAACACCATGAGCAGCACTGGCAGAGGGGAGAGAATTTAAAAAAGAATCATATGTATTGCAGATTCAGTACATGTTATTTTAAAACTCATATGATTCCTTCAAAAAATTATAATAAAAATAATCAGTAAAACTTACTATTGGCGTTAGGGTTAATTGCATTTGAACAGTATATGGATTTGTTTTTTGAGGATAGTGGTAATGGCGATGGTTTGCTCTGGTTTATTAAACTCCGGTTTAATTTTGATGATTTTAATTGGTTAATTTTGTTGCTGTTGTCATTGCTGTTAGCTTACTGCCAAATGTGTCTTTCAAACACAAAAACAACTCATTATGTGTTACGGCAGACTGAAGGATGAAGATGGATCCAAAATAGCAGCAAAACAAATAAGTCAATCCAAAAACGAACAGAACTAGGTGCAGGAGAAAACATAGCATCTTAGCATTTAAGCTTGGTTTAACTGCTAAGAATGGACATATGGAATATGTACAGGTAAACCAACAATTTTTCAGATACAATATCATTTTTTACTAGTGGGTGCAGGACACTATAGTTCATTTATGTAAGTGAGAATAGCAAAATAAAGTAAACTGTGACATATGATACCCACAAATTCTTCATACAGTGGACTACCCGTAAAATGTATAAAAATTTGCAAGCAATATTATCCAGACATTTTGACATGGCCATGTTTTGCTTCTTTAATTGCTAATGCGACCTTTTATACCACAGACTGAAAAAAAATTAAGCATTGCCTGGTCATTGGTTGACCTAAATTGGTATCATCTAATTGTGTACTTAAATTTAACAGCTGACATCTGATTGGTTGATTGTAATCCATTACATACATTTCTATCAAAGTTATCTGACATTATCAAGATGAATTTTTTCTGACACAGTTTAACTCTGAGTACTTGTCAAATTGTATTACCAATTTTTTAAACTATAGCGAATACACTGTGATAATGTGCATTCCTCCTGGAAATGCTGGCGGTCTACAAAGCTCTGAGGAGCTTTTTCCTGGACCTCCGCGGCCACCATGTCCTGATACGCACAGACAATATGTCTGTGGTCTCGTATCTAAATCATCAGGGGGGTCTGAGGTCGTGTCCACCATGCAAATTGGCTCACCACACCCTACTGTGGTCCCAAGGGAAACTGCCGTCTCTCAGAGCGATGTACGTCCCAGGGGACCAAAACCAGGGAGCAGACGTCCTGTCGAGGCAGGTGCTGAGGCCCGGGGAGTGGCGACTCCATCCAGAGGTGGTGGAGGCCATGTGCGAGAGGTTCGGCCCAGCTGTGGAACCCATGGGTCTGGCCCCTGAGGGAGCTCAGTACCTAGGAGAGGGCCTATCAGCAGGTGTTGTCGAGACCTTACTCAGATCCAGGGCTCCCTCTATGAGGAGACTGTACAGCCTGAAGTGGAATGTGTTCTCCACTTGGTGTAGAGAGCGTGAGGTGGACCCAGTTAACTACCCAATGGCTTCAGTACTGGAGTTCCTCCAAGATCGCTTTTCTGCCGGTCTTACCCCGTCCACTATTAAGGTGTATGTGGCGGCCATAAGGGCCTTCTGCTCGCCTATAGGTGATGGGCCTTTGGGGAAGCACCATCTGGTTGTACGGCTCGGAGGATGAGGCCTGCGACTCCGTCCTGAGTACCAACCTGGGACCTAGCAGTGGTGCTCGAAGGGCTGGCTAAGGCCATCCTTCGAACCGCTGGAGTCAGCCGATGCAAAAAACCTGACACTTAAGGTGGCCGTTTTGCTTGTCATAACCTCTCTGATGAGAGTGGGAGATCTTCAGGACCTGGCAGTTACGCCAGCTTTCCTGGAGTTTGCCCCTGGCAGAGAGAAGGCCATCCTGCGTCCTAGGCCGGGCTACATGCCCAAGGTGCCATCTAATGTGGCACGGTCAGTGGTTCTTCAGGCATCTCCTCCTCTGCCTCACATGACGGTTGAAGAAGGCAGGCTTCACCTGCTCTGTCTGGTCAGGGCATTGAGCATCTACTTGGAGAAGTCTGCACAGTGCAGAAAGTCAGACCAGCTGTTGGTGTGTTTTGGCTCACCCAAGTAAGGGCTGCCTGCTTCAAAGCAGATAATCAGTAATTGGATTGTCCAGGCTATAGCCATGGCTTATCAGGTGCGCAACATAGCCGTGAGGGCTCATTCCATCAGGGGCATGGCCTCCTTAGTGGCCCTCCTTTCTGGGTCCTCGCTGCAAGAGATCCGGGTGGGCCACCCCGCACACCTTCATAAGATTCTACAGTCTGCATCTCCCTGCGATGCCTGGTGCCAGGGTGCTTGCGCCTAATGATGACTCGGTATGGCATATTGGGTATTCGTTCCCCATCCCCTCGAAAGGTAACGCCTCGGGTTACGACTGTAACCCATGTAACCCATGCTAGAGCGCCAGCTTCATCGCGAAAGAGCTGTGTTTGCTGGGTGCGAGCGTCCATTTGTAGCTTCCGGGTATGCAGTCATCTACTACGCCATGACGTAGCACCAATCAGGTATGGACAGATTTCATTTGTGCTACAGATGCGCTACGCTAGGGGTCAGTGTTGGTAGTAATGCATTACAAGTAATTTGAGTTATGTAATCAGATTACTTTTTCAAGTAACTAGTAAAGTAACGCATTACTTTTCAAATTTATAAGAAAATATCAGAGTTACTTTTTCAAAAAAGTAACGCAAGTTACTTTTACACATTTATTTGACTGACAGCTCTCCTGTCCCCATGTTGCGAAAAATTGAGAGTAAGTGCAGAGGCGTTGTGTGTAAACATGATGGTTATTGTAGTTCTAGACTAAATGTGAGCATTATTCATCTCACTTGCACAATAAAGATTCAGTACTCCTCAAAATGAGTGAAATAAGTCATATGCAAAATCTGAATACTTTGCAAAACTCCAATAATTAAATGTTAAATAAAACAAATATTTGTATGCATTTAATCTAATTTTTTTGACCAATATCTTGCTGCTGGCCTTGGATGATTCAGGTAAACCATGAGCAAAAATGACTAGATTTTTTGTTTTTATTTGTAAAACCTAACACAAAGTAACACAAAAGTAACGTAACACATTACTTTTCTTAAAAAGTTACCAAGTAACTCAATTAGTTACTTTTTAAGGGAGTAACGCAATATTGTGAAGCATTACTTTTCAAAGTAACTTTCCCCAACCCTGCTAGGGGCGTTCCCCATCGTGTCATCACGGCGATGATGCAGTGTCTTGTTCCCTTCTCAGGGAACATAGGTTGAAAAATCATAACGCGAGACGTTTTTTCAACCTAAATTGACAAAACTTGACATGGCAGGACAGCCAGTGTCTGTCCGTTAGGCCTCTGTTCTGGAAATTGCTTTGCAGAAAGTAATCAATAGGTTTGGTCGAAAGATGATGTACTCTAGCTTTCAAATCCACCAGTGAGCTGTCCATCTCTCAACCAAACCCATTCCCTCAAGTCTAATTTAATATCTGCCACAGGCTTATATAGGTTTAGAATTGTTTTATATTTCTAGATAAATAATCTGGAGTTTCACAAAATGTTTTATTTAATTCAAAAATAATTAGAATGACATTTGCAAATGATTTTGTATGGACAGAGTTAAGTTTTATAACACAACTCTTGTCTGGCATTCATTTTGTTATAGACCTTATTATACTTCATATTTAAGCCAATGCATTTCAGGGTGAGACGGCCCTAATTTTAACACAAAACAGGATTGTTTGTTGCAAGAACGTGCTATGATTGGTCAATGTGGACGGAGTCCATTTCACTGTGGATTTATGTGCACATATTGATGTTTCAAAATCCACAAATGTGTGAGGTGATTGACAAATGCGCAGAGAGCCACCTACAAATGTACAGGATGCAATCCACAATTAAATTCCAGACAGAGTCGTGTTTCTGACTAATTCATTTTTGTGAAATGAACATGGACCCCCTAGCACTTCCTTGTGGCTCCCTGGGGTTCTCCAGATGCCAGTTTGAAAACCCTTGGTATAAACAATAATTGAATAGCCTGAAGTTGTGTTGTTAATGATAGGGCTGTCATAAACTTTTGGCTGGGGATTAATTGTAATACAAATTAATGTAATGAAATATTTAATTTGTCTGGTTCCTTCATGTAAGTTAAAGTGTAAGCTTCATATGCATACAAATTAAGAGCAAATTGTTAAGTGGTTCTGCGTGGTTATGGGTGGTTTTTTAGTTAATTGCTTACTTGCCTAAAAAAGCTCACCCCAAGTTTCTGTGTAATTTAGATCCCCAATTGTATATATGAAACGAGCCCCTCCTAAGTAAGTATGGGATTTTATGTTGAGTCGTCTATAAGTTTCCTCAACAAGTCATCATTCAAGTAAAAAAAAAAAAGTGCAGATCTGCACAGATCTGGGGAAGGCTATAAAACATTCTGCTGCATTAAAGATTCACAAAAGCAGAGTAGCCGCCTTATTTTTTTAAATGGAAGAAATTTGGAATAACCCGGAACTGGTCACCAGGCCAAAATGAGCCTTGCTAAGAAAAGTGACAAAGGACAAGATAAAAACGACAAAGGACAAGATCAAAACAAAAACAAAAAAGACAGAAAATCTCCAAATCCAGTTTTTCAAAGCGTGTTGCATCATGAAAGACTTTAGTCTTAAATGCTAACACGTGCTTCAACTAAGCATTGCTTTAAAGGTATGATTACTTCTGCAATGTGCTATTTTTTTTTTTATAAACATAACTGGTTTTTGCTAGTTATGCATGTCGCCTCGTTTACCTGAGTTATAGGGAATGTACTAAAATGATCATTTATTACCTTAGAGAAATGTGTTAAACTGCTAGCAAATGTTAGCAGTAGCACCCCATTACTATCGTCAGTCAAAATACTGTATGCTAAATGACATAATTATTGTAAAGTTACATTCATAATTTAGCAGACAGATATTCACATCAATTTATAATATAGGTAGGGAGGGACTAGGGCAGACAACAACACAAAAATATGTGGCATAATGTTTTGGAAAAATGTTTTAATATATTGGTATGAAATATAGTTTTGATAAATCTTGAAACACTCAGTTTCTGCCAGTCTCATGTTTATGAAATGCTTTACAAATAGCAAGATTAATAACATCTAGCATTCATGCACAAACTATTCACTAGCAATAGCAAAATTGTTTGTTTTCCAGTAGATGGCAGGAGTCTTCCACTAAACTACGGCACATTTCATAAGTTCACTATGAATAAAGCTGATTAAAGTAGATTTTCGTTTATTTGAATTTGACTATTCAATATAAATATTGCTATTATATAAATATTGTTACTAATTTAAAATGTTAATTTAATTTAAAATTTAATCAAACTACATGTGAATTTTAATTAATCAATTAAAATTAATTTAACACAACTACACAACTGTAGGAAAAATAAAAAAAAAACACTAATAAATAACTGATATTGTGTTTAAAAAGAAACACAGACTATCCATTCACTGAAATTCACTGCAAGTCCACCGCATAACAGTGCAATGTGCATGTTCATTGTCATTTTTAATTGTCCATAACAACCCCAAAACTCACCTGCTTGCCTTGCACATCTAATTAATGGGCAAAGGTTTCCGACTATTCTTCTAAGCTTTTTTTTTTTGCTCTTGCATTCTTCTGAACATCTCGCGCTGCCATCGCCCGATGACATTTCTGATATCACTCCATCATCATCTTTTTTTTTTTTTTTAAATGCCTATTCCAGAGTGGTAGGCTACAATGACTGTTTTAAAATATAACTAGGCTAAAATCATATCACAATAACCCAGGTAGTCTTATCTACGAGACGTAGGCCTCCATACTGAAAGCTGGGCTCATAGCTTGCAGGTTTGCTTAGTGGCCTAACAGGCGATGTAACAATATTTAACAATGTGTATATATTTTTCATGTGATTTGTTCAACCGCCACCCGCCCAAATTTAATTAAAATATAATTTTTCATCACGTCATTCACCCGACCCTCGGCTGTAACCGCCAACCGCGCATCTCTATGAGAGACATGCAAGCCAGCAGTTATCCGGCCGGCCTGGATTTCGGTACTGAACACACGAGGCGCGGGCGCGAAGCATTTGTCTAGAAGGGGCAGGTGGGCGGAGGGTTAAAATGAAGCGGTCTGATTGGCCCAAAGCTCATCACTCCACTTCCACACTGTTGTTGCGTCCCAATTCGCCTACTTATAATACGACCTAAAAGTATGCACAATTTTTGTGAAGAAAAAGTACATCATTTTGAGTATGTAACAGACGAGTATGCAAGCTTTGGGACATACTATAATGGACTCTGTCGCTTAGTCACGTGCCTCCCGTCTCCGTTTAAACTGCCCAGTCAATCATCTCGTCACAGTTAAAATCCTCCACATTTAGATTCATTTCCTACCGCATCGGAGAGAAATGTAGTAGCACGTTGATTTGTCATGTGTGGGTCGTTAATGCAGAGACTCTCTTAACTGCGGTTGCAGTTAAACATGATGATGTATTTAAACGTATAATTACAAAAGTTCACAATGCTGCTGCAGGTAAAATAAAATGTGGATAACATTGAATAAATATATTTTCATCAGGTCTAATTGATCACTCCTTTATCTAAACATCTCTGCTTAACCGTCGGACTCACACATGTTTGTAGTTCTAATCAAATCCTCGTCCAACTCACGCAATGGGTTGTGGGCAATATCAGCCATTAGAGTGTGCGTCGATCTGTACTTAGAATTCTGACCGGAAATAGTAGACCATCCGGGTATCTTTGGAATACTCTTTTCAAAATACTACGATTTGGAACATACAAATTCTATTTTCGAATACGATTTAGTATGGATAGTATGCGAATTGGGATGCAGGGTGTGGCTAAGCGGCAGAAACAGCGTCATAGATTGCACTGAAACCGGCGAAATGCAAGATGCAATAAAATGCGTACCAAGAGAGCAGCGAATCGTACAAGCGTACTTAAGGGTCAAAATGCGTGCAGAGTAGGGGAGCGCGGGGCACAACCTAACGCGGGGTTAATAGTAACACGCATGGTTTAACACTTTCCACACATGCCAGGATGACACAACGTTTTGTTTTTACTAGTTGCCATATCAACACTATATAGAGAAAAAAATCTTTGGAAGGTATCACTGAACATTTATTTAATCATAGCAAAAGTACATTTCTTACTTAAGTTTATTTTTCTCTGTTTCTCTGTTATTTGTGTTTAATTAAAACAAGACAAATATGATATTATTTTAATCTTATATCTGTTATTTAACAGTTGATATCATTCTTTACCGCTGAACTAACCAGGAGAAGGCGCGATTATTTTGCTGAACAGATTATTTTAGTTTGTTTTGGATATTTTTTTGATAATACCAGACAACATTTTAAGCTGTCCTTTGCTCATGTTACAATGTACCCCACCTATGGGGCATGTTGTCACATTTCACGTCCATTCTTTCGGGCTAAATAAAATTTAAAAAAAGTATACACTGTATTAATTAAACAAAACCACATAATTGTATTAGAGATGTGTGAAATTAATATGGGTAAAAAATAAATACTCTGAACCCCAAGTGGATTTACACAAACTGAGAAAGTCAAAAAGCCCCACTCTCCCCTACATGCATACATGTTTGCAGGTCTGAGTACCTATATATAGAGTAGTACTGCATTCTTCAAATCTCAGAAGAGCACACACACACACACACACACACACACACACACACACACACACACACACACACACACACACACACACACACACACACACACAATACATCACATACACTATACAACTTTTGAGTCTCTATACATTAGTGTCGTTTACATTATAAGGCACGACTGCCAACAAAACAAAACCATGTCCATGTCTGCTTTGACGAAAACCTCCCATATCCTCAACCCTGGCAATATGCCTTGGTATGACGTAGTCTAATTCATCACAACATCCTAACGTCTGCAGTGTAATTCAAATGGCCGGTCAAGTACACTGCTCGCAATGATAAAAGGTGTTGATTGTTTCAAATGAAGAGACGGGCATAATCTGACCCAGCTACCACAGTGTTACCCATTTCAATGACAATGTGGCAGTTCTGCACATCTGTGAGAAAATCTTTCAGAGCAAAATTCACTGTGAGTGAATCGCTGCATTCATGTACAAATACAGTACATTTGCATTGTTTCCACACACACACACACACACTCGTGAAGGATAATGTTTGATTTGTCATGTGTATGTTGTTGTGTTTAGTAAACGTTGGTTTATGCAGTCAAAGCGGTTGATTTAAGAGTTTTTAGTGTCTTTTAAATACTGGATGACGTGTAATTTTCTGCTATTAAATTCAGATAAAACAGAGGTATTACTTATTGGTCCAAAAAACGGCCCACAAAACCTCTCACAATACAACTTTAACTTGGAAGGACGTCCTGTCACTTTATCCACTACAGTAAAAGACCTGGGTGTTATATTAGACCGCAACTTGTCTTTCGAAAATCATATTTCATATGTTACAAGAACAGCATTTTTCCACCTTAGAAACATTGCTAAGCTACGTAACATGCTATCTATTTCTGATGCAGAAAAGTTAGTTCATGCATTCATGACCTCAAGACTAGATTACTGTAATGCTTTATTAGCTGGTTGTCCTGCATCCTCAATAAACAAGCTACAGTTAGTCCAAAACGCAGCTGCTAGAGTTCTTACTAGGTCAAGAAAATATGATCATATAACACCAATTTTATCATCTCTACACTGGTTACCTATTAAGTTCCGTATCAATTACAAAGTATTGCTACTGACCTATAAAGCCCTAAATGGTTTAGCTCCAGTGTATTTAACGGATCTTCTATCGCCTACAATCCATCGCGCTCTTTAAGATCACTAAACTCGAGGCTTCTGGTCGTTCCTAGGATATCTAAGTCCACTAAAGGAGGGAGGGCATTTTCACATTTAGCTCCTAAACTCTGGAATAGTCTTCCTGATATTGTTCGAGGTTCAGACTCGCTGTCCCAGTTTAAAACTAGATTAAAGACGCATCTCTTTAGCCAAGCATTCACATTATAATTACCTTTTATACTACAGTTAAATCGGATCAAAAGAATTAATATTCTGAACAGCAGCTATGCTAATTATTTCCCATCTGCTTTTCTGTTATTATCTCGGGACACTAGTCCCGAGGTAAATAGTTCGTCAGCTCCAGTTTGTATCCAGCCTCTCATGGAGACTTCAGATGCCCCAACACCTGTGATGAGACGACTCGACGCCTGTGAAGAGACGACTCAACGCCAGTGCTGTTATAGCGGCCTAAAATAATACATGATTGATTAACTTTTTCTAACATTTTTCAATGTACATTTATAAAATGCACTTTCTGTAAAGCTGCTTTGAAACAATTTGTATTGTGAAAAGCGCTATACAAATAAATTTGAATTGAATTGAATTGAATTGAATTGTCTCCGCGTGGTTTTCTGATTGTTTGCTGGATGTAGCAAATGATGACAGAATTAATGTGTTTGATAAGATAAATGGCGTATGCTTAATTGACCGATAAGTGTGCAACAAGAGTGCAATTAATCATGAGTAAAACATTGAAATCGATTGACAGCCCTAATTTTTATATATTTATTTATGATGTATGGACCTGAAATTTGGAGCACGATCTCACGAAAATGCGTATCAATAGTACGAGTGTGCAATCTCGTAGAATGCATATGCCAAAATGAGTTTTGGTATGCATATGGTACGCCGTTTTTGGCGTGCATATGATACGCACTTTATGGCATATTATACGTACAAACCCCCCACACCCCCACCCTCACCCTACCCAAAAGCGGGTCATATACATGCCATAAAGTGCGTATCATATGCACGCGAAAAACTGCGTAGCATATGCACGCCAAACTAATTTTGGCGTATACATTCTACGAGATTGCACACTCGTACTATTTATACGCATTGTCATGAGATCGTGTTGGAAATGTGTTGTATATTTTTTGTGCTTTTGATATTTTGTTTATTTGTTATTTTATTATTTACTGTTTACTCAGTATAGTTAGTCTATACTGAGTAAACAGTATGTGTACAGTTAGGCTAGTTGTTTTTGATGTGATATATTTGTTAAAAACATAGGCATATAAGGCTTGTTTAAGTGTTCTGTTGATTATTGTTCTGTAGGCTGCTAATTTTTGTTCATGGTATTCAGCTGCAACAAAACATTTAGCAAAAAGACAGAATAAATATGTTTGATAACTTTTTTTGTTTTTACCTTATTGCAATTAAAACAATTTTTCAATTAGCAGATTAAGAATAGCTAAAATTCAAACAAATTGGTCTGGAGACCACGTTTCCCAAGCCATTGCATAAAACGCAGGCTATGGGGCAAACAAATCAAATAATCTGAACATTGCAATGACTCCAAGATATAAACACGCATAGTGCCGGCCATCACATTCAGCAGCATCAGACCGAACATCGATCAGGGAATAAGTACTCACTGCCCTTTTGGAGTCGTTTTGATTGATTTGGCATCTCAAAATATATGCAGTGAGATTTCTGCGGTCAAAATATACTGCTCATCCCATTCAAAAAACGGGCCAGGGTTTCTTTTAATGCCACTGAAATGGGATCAATACTGAAAATGCTTCTGAATGTCATGGAAGAGACTCGGGCTAGAGGCTGCTCACCGAGCCAGTGTTTCAGTAATCCATACGAAACCATAGCGGACCTGTTCGTTAAATGCCATAGCTGTGTCTGTGAGGCTAGAATAACTTACTGCATTGTCTCCACACCTGTTTCACATGACCATCTCAGACATCCTCCTGGACAGGAAATGTTACTTAAACTCTCATAAGTGTTGGAGAAACAAATACAGGGAAATCATTACAGCCTCAAAATATACCAATACTTTTCCAGTCTCTGATGGCTTTCAATCAATCAATCAACTTTATTTATATAGCGCTTTTACAATGCCGATTGTTTCAAAGCAGCTTCACAGTGTTAAACAGGACAACATTGCAACAAAATTTGATTTGGCTAGTTTAATTTGGATAGTTTATAGAATTATATATGACCAAATTAATAAATTCTATTTGTATATTTAGTTGAGTAACTTGGATCATAATTTGAGTGTCCCCTTTGTATTTACAAGCAAGGGACAATTAAGAGTGTGTGTTTGTGAAATGATCAAACATGCATGATTATTTCTTCTTACATACAGTAATAATCTTGTGTCTGAAATGTTTTTAGCAGCCCAAAGCAGAAACATAGGGCACAACGGGGCTAAATGCGCCCTGGGGTAAAAGGCACCTTTGATTTTATTTTCCTCTAAACCACTAGATGGCACAAAAAAACTTGCCGTAGCCCTTTTCCAAAACATCCGCTTTTCAAGATGCACATGGAAATTAGCCTGATCCATGAAGTGATCGTGGAGTTTGATTCTGATTTAATCCAATATTTGATGTTGTAGATTTAAGTAGCAAATGAGAATCACTAAAATTATTGAAATTATTTTGTGACAAAGGTCTTTTTAGTTTTGTTCAAGGTAATTAAAGCCACAGTTTTTCAATAACAGAAGATTATGAAAGAGTCATTTGGAGTAAAAGGCGCCCCTGCTGTTAGGGTGAAAGACACAATAATTAACATGATAATAAACAGCTGGCTGACTTTTCCACTTTTCCATGACATGGTTAGATTCAGATGGTAAATATTATATATTAAGTTGTGTGTCCACCTTTATCACCATATTTATAATGATGAATCTATATTAAATTAGTAAGGCATATCCTTCAATGCGTTCCCAATCTTTACCTTTTAAAATAATTGTATGTATTTTACGGTTCGTGTGATAAAGTCCACCTCTTGTTTTCTTGTGCATTCACAAATCGGCCTGAATGAAAACAATGATGCCGTTAATGGGAAGACTAATTAAAAAGTAAACAACTCAGCCATTTAGATATCACCGCTTTATGCCACATCAAAATCAACCTTGAAATGGCCTGAAAACATGATGACACTGGGGGTTTTATTGAGCAATCAGCTTGGTGAAATTAAAGGTATCTTCGTGTCTGCAAGCAGTGTGTACAAGCTGGTAAAATCAACATCATCGTTACTGTCTTTACAGTGTATACAATTGCCGGGGACTGGAGAAAGCCTCCGGAGCTGAAGTTTAGTTATGGTAAGGCCGTTTAGCTTTAAACCGTCAAGCGCTCTAAGTGGCAGACCAATCGTAACAGACTGGGCCATCTGGCCAATCAGAGCAGAGTAGGCTCATTCGGCAGTATTGATTTATTTGCCATGTTTGATGATTGCGTTGTTTTACATTTACGTAAGTAATCTTCTATCACTTGTTTGTCCTTCTTCAAGAGTGTTTTGATCTAGAGATTCTGTACTTGAAGATGTAATACTGCCCCCTACCATATAACAGTGAACACATGGCTAGCCGTAAAATGCAGTCAATGATGGGGAAAGAGTAAAATAAATTCCTATGTACACTTCCAGTGGACTAGCCTATACAAAAATTGTGATACTCAAAATTAGAAAAAAATATATATTTATATATCAGTTTTCATTATAAATCATTATGCTCACATAATGTAACATTATAAGATAGAGTATACGTATTTAAAAGGCTACTCAATCAAAAGATTAAACACATTTACAAGCCAAGTATACTTAGAATAAGATTGAGTACAAGTATAGGCCAAATATACTGAGACATTTCTGTCAGTATACATTTTAAGTATATACAAAGTTGTCTGAAAGTACAGTTATTTTTAGGTTAAAAGAAGTATACAAATAGAACTTAAATAAACTTCTTTTTCATAAGAGAACTTTCATAATTATGCATTAATGCATTCATAAAAATACAGTTGGTGGCATTAGAGGGATTGAGTTAGAGACTCCAAATTTGCTGTGTTTAATGTTCAGAACTGCGTGCCAGATTTCATAATTTTCCCACAGGTGATTCTATGGACTTCAAGACATCAAGAGCGGATAACATAGGTGCCTTCGCACCTTCGGTGCTTGGCCCTTTAATAATAATAATAATAATAATAATAATAATACATTAATTTAATATTCAGACTAGGTTCTAAAAGAACCTGAACAAAAACTAGAAAATAAATCATTAATTATTCACAAATACATTTATATTTTAATATTCACTCAAATCACGTAGCTTTTTGGTGTGCAATTACTTTTTTTTTTTTTTCATCTGAAAGATGATGTATTTCCATTGGAGGTACTCCAGCAATATTTAGGGACCACAATTTCAGAGATTTGAGGGTGGGCACTTTAGGTTTAATTGATCGTATACCACCAACTTTACAACTATACAGCATGTGGCATTGTAAAATGTAACTTTGGCCTTTGTTTTTAGTTTAATTAAATTTGACTCAATTAAAATCATACATTTAATGAATCAACAATAAATAATAAATTGTTAAATGTTATGCTAAACATTTTCTAAATGTGCACAAAATAAAATTGTGTTACAATAATCCTTGTCCTTCCCTGCAAAGTCTAACATTACATCTAGATTATATAGAGCATGAGATTCCTATTTATGCTATATGTAAAAAGTATGTGGCTGCTGTTTATGCTAAGAATAAACATCCTGATATTGCCTTTCTGATGCAGTGTAAACACCTTGTGCTGTAATTTCATCACAAGCTCTGTGAAGTAATGTCATTGCTCTCGTACAGCAAGTTGTTGTAATTTCAATTGCCAGTGTTTTGGTGAAGAGGAAAAGCAAATTATTTGCAAGGGTACCTGTGCGACTACACAGCCTCGATGCTCCACACGTCAAAAGCGAGGACATATTTATTCACAGAGATTGAAGTTAATAGAGTTCAGGCAGAGCCTTCTGTACAATGCTTTCTCACTAGGCTACAATTTACAATTTGGTCACAATTCCAACCCTTTGAAAACAGAGAAGCATCTGATGAAAGGAGGCAGACAGAAACAGGTGAAGAGAGAAAACAAGGGAAAGCATTAAAGCATTGGGTGGCGGTCATCAAGTTGACAGCTGCAGGGACAAATTCAAACAGTCACAGAGAAAGCGATATGTTCCTTAAATAATCAGTGAGATCAATGGCATCTCATTTCCATCTGAGGGTACTCTAGATCAATACCTGACAGACAGACAAAGCCCTTTTTCCAATGAGACTATTTTACCATGAGGACTTTAGGCACATTTAAAAAGCACAAAAAACAAAAATTTGACAAATCCAGCATGCTGGCTGGTATAGTGCTAGCCTAGCTGGTGGACCAGTATAACCGTGTTGTTCTCAAACAAAACTGAGCTGGTGTAGGCGGTCAATCAGCACTCCAACTTCCTGCAAACCAGCAAATAAACAACCAGCATTATGAAGATAAATTGATGCCATAAAGAATCACATGCGCAGGATAAGATTTCGGAAAGTACGACTGCAAGCGTACATTAAATTTGCATGCACAAGAGAAGCTTTGTAAAGGTGTAAATCGTCTTTCAAGTGTAAGAAAAAAAAAATATTTGCAGCATTTTACTGTTATTCGTAAGTGTAATTCATGTATTGTGAAACCAACCTTTGAAAAAAAAAAAAAAAAAAAACTGTTGCAAATGTTTAAATGACTTGTGTACATAGGGCGAAAAAGCTCCTGAAATAAACCGATTTGTACAGTTCCATCTTTTTTAAAATTTTATACAAAGGTTGGTTTTACATGCACAATACATGCATCTATTTTGCAGTTGTTCCTGAATCTGTTGTTTTCGCTTGCAAATCGATGTTCACATGCGTGCAATGATTTTTCAATCCACAATCACAGCCAATCGGAAGAGCGTGTGGCGGAGTCTCTCTGCAAGCGCACTGCACTGCAACCAAATCAATCCAAACTCACAGCCAATCGGAAGAGCGTGTGGGTGGAGTCTCTCTGCGGGCGCACTGCACTTCCAACCAAATCAATCCAAACTCACAGCCAATCGGAAGGGCGTGTGGGTGTGTAGAACACTTGCTTGTTCTGTTTGAATGTTGTTCTTTCCTTAAACGTATTTCCAAGATCTGAGCTGATTTAACTGTTGTTCAAACTCACATCAGACATGTGATAGTAATCCCATGTTGGTCTCAGCATGCAAAACATACCTTAAGATGGCACATACATACAAACAATGTACGATAAAAATACAATTCAGTCTGTTTTTCTCACACAGCTACTGTAAGACTTCAGAAGACTTGGAATATAGTGCATGTGTCATGTAGACTACTTTTATGGTTTATTGGAATTTGACAGTCGCTGGACACTATGAACTGTCAATGTATGGGGGAAAAGCAGGTTCAATGACTTTTGGTAAAATAAATTTAAAAAAAAAGTTACTGGGTTTGTCATGAGGGTGAGTTAATAAAATGCTTTCATTTTGGTGTGAATAATTAATTTAATCCCTTCAAAAAAAAAATGTATTGCACAATCTCTGTAAAAATAAAAGGTCTTATTAAGTTCTGTTTTTCAGTTAAGTCCTGTCCAGATCAGAATTTCTCTGATTGGGGTGTATTTTATTCCTCATTTATTTTGAATATCAAATGCTTCAACTTCCTGACAACTTTCGTGTAAAATAACAATATGGCTAAGTAAAAAGAAAATTAAATAATTAAGGGAGAGTTCAATCCTAAAAAAAAAATATCTGAATCGCCTTTATAGCAATATATCAGGTATGATCCTCACCAAAAGGCCTACAGTAGGGTCCAAAAGCATATTTAGCATTTTTTTTTTTATTATAATCTTTCATTTTAAACTATATTTTCACCATGACTGCCAATATGAATGAAGTTTCCAAGAATTTCAGAAAGTCTTTAATGCTACTCTCATTAAAGCAAATGGTGACACACCAGAGTTATAAAAGATTGTGCACTAGAGTTATAAAAGATGATGATCACGTTCTCCAGTATGTTTTGAGTATGATCGAGAGGGCATTTTTTGCTTCAATGGTAGGGATGAGAACAGAATGGGATGTAATGCAACAACAGAGGCCAGTTTACTCACCATATTGACGGTGCTTCTGTGCCACTGATCTCTAGAAAGTCATATCTATCTTCTAGCTGGAAGTCTGTGAAGACGAGGGCAATTGTGTCTCCCGGCTCGGCCAGAATACTCCATGTGCAGTCAGCATTGTTCTCATACTCTGATGGAAAGTGTGGACTTGATATTGTCCCTGTTGTTCCTCTTAATGTTCCCCCACATGATCCTTCAGCTGGAAAATATAGCATAAAGGTAGGATAAATATCAGGCAAAGGTACATTTAGTCAATTTAAATGTCAAAATGACAATCACAGCAAGTATCCTCATATACGCAATTATGTGTTAAGTAAACTTAAACAACTGGGTGAAAATTGGATGTTTCTCAGTATATTACAAGACTCTAGACTGTGACCGAATGGTTTAGTTGGGCAACACAGTGGTGGAAACAGTGCGACCTCAAATTTAATAAAAACGCCACCTGTGGCTGAACATGGCAGATATGCGTGAGACCGACAAGGTGCGGTTCCTCAACACCCCTGTCTGCCAGGCCGGCCTTTTCGGCGACGCCATCGAGAGCTTCACCCAGCAGTTCTCGGCCTCCCAAGTTCAGGGGCATCCTCTTCACCCGATATGTCACCCGAAGGTCGCGGAGGCAGCCATTGTTCCGCTCAGAGAATGCGGCGTTCGGATTCTCTACCTCGACGACTGGCTGATACTGGCCCAGTCTCGGGAGCAGTTGTGCGAACACAGGGACCTGGTGCTCCGTCACCTCAGCCTGTTGCGCCTTCGGGTCAACCGAGAGAAGAGCAAACTCTGTCCCACACAGAGGATCTCTTATCTCCGTATGGAGCTGGATTCGGTCAAAAAGACACAGAGGAGCGAGTCCAGGCGATGCTGAACTGCTTGAATTCGTTCAAGGGCAGGATGGCGGTCCCACTGAAATCTTTTCAGAGGCTCCTGGGGCATATGGCATCTGCAGCCGCGGTAACGCCGCTCGGATTGCTACATATGAGACCGCTTCAGCACTGGCTTCACGGCCGAGTCCCGAGATGAGCGTGGCAGAGCGGCAGGTACCGGGTCCCAGTCACCCCGTACTGCTGCCAAACCTTCAGCCCGTGGTTGGACCCTTCGTTTCTAAGGGCGGGAGTACCCTTAGAACAGGTGTCCAGGCATACGGTGGTCTTCACGGATGCCTGTCTGGTCCCTGGACGGGACGTGGAGGTTCTAGGTGGGCTTCCACAAGCAGTGGCAGACACCATCACTTCCACAAGGGCCCCCTTAACAAGGCGGCTCTATGCGTTGAAGTAGAAACTGTTCGTTGAGTGGTGCTCTTCTCGCCGCAAAGACCCCCGAAGGTGCTCGGTTAGTGTCGTGCTCGCCTTTCTGCAAGATGGGTTTGAGTGAAGGCTGTCTCCCTCCACCCTAAAAGTGTAAGTCACAGCAATAACGACGTATCACGATGCAGTGAATGATAAGTCCTTGGGGAAGCAAGACCTAATCGTCAGGTTCCTCAGAGGTGCGAGGAGGTTGAATCCTCCTCGCCCAAACTCGGTACCCTCTTGGGACTTAGCTCTGGTGCTGAGAGCACTTCAGAGCCCTCCCTTTGAGCCTTTGCAGTCTGTAGAGATAAAGATCCTGTCCATAAAGTCAGTACTCCTGGTTGCTTTGGCCTCTATCAAGAGGGTAGGGGACCTGCACGCACTTTCGGTCGACGATTCATGCCTAGAGTTCGGACAGGGTAACTCTCACGGCATCCTGAGACCACAGCCCGGATATGTGCCCAAGGTTCCCACTACTCCCTTTCAAGACCAGGTGGTGAATCTGCAAGTGCTGCCTTCGGAGGAGGCAGAGCCAGCCCTGGCTTTGTTATGTCCTGACTATGCCCTTCGGGCCTACATCGACCGGACTCAAAGCTTCAGGACCTCAGAACAGCTCTTCGTCTGTTTCGGAGGCCAGCAGAAGGGAAAGGCTGTCTCCAAGCAGAGGTTAGCCCACTGGATAGTGGATGCTATCGTCTAGGCTTACCAGTCCCAAGACGTGCCTTGCCTGTTCGGGTTGCGAGCACACTACACAAGGAGTGCTGCCTCCTCCTGGGCGCTGGCTCAAGGCACCTAGCTGACAGATATATGTAGCGCTGCGGGCTGGGCGACACCGAACACGTTCGCTAGATTCTATAGCCTCCGTATGGAGCCGGTATCTTCCCGTGTACTCGCCCCCAGTGGCCAGTAGCGCAAAGTGCCCGTTCTAGTGTCAGCTTGCAACGCCACTCCCTCCCCAGGGGCCGGATACATGCGTTTATACTCTCCAGTTGTGTTCCCCAGAAATGGCTAAACCTGTAAGCTCCTCTGCTACCCTTCGGGGTCAGATGTAGCGGCCGTCTGACGCCAGGCCTACGCCCGTATGCTTGTGGAACGTGTGTGTAGGCTGGGTATCCATATGTAAAGGTTCCCTAACGGCAACCCCATATGTGTATTCTCCACGGTATCAGCTACCCTAATTGGCTAGCCCCGTGTCTTTCACTCGACAGAGCTCCCTCTGTCATTCCTGGAGGTGCTCGTCCCCCATGGAACCAGGTTGGAACCACCCCAGTTACTGCCATATGTTGCACTACCCTGCAGGTTAGTCCTTGTGTGTAATCTACCACCTCTCCTTCCTCAGAAGGATGTGGCTCCGCAGCGTTCCCATCTTCCGAGACGGCACGCTTTCCCAGCGTTATCCAATAGTCACGCTGAGTGGGTCTTGCAGGAACAGCAGTGACTGTCCTTCCCTGCCGGGAGCCCTGACTCCCACTCCAACAAAGGAGTGGTCCAGCAAACTCAGGCAGGGCGCTGGAAGGGCCAGCATCCCTGGCGAGTTGGTAGGGATCCCAATTCGTCGGTCAGTTCCAATGTACGTCGAACGTGACCGACTGAAAGGGAACGTCTCGGTTACATATGTGGACCTCATGCCAATGCCAATTGGCTAGTTTAGAAACACTCGAAGCAGATTGGTCTCTGAAAATAGATCCCTGAAAGGGAACGTCTCTGTTACATATGTGGACCGCATGCCAATGCCAATTGGCTCGTTTAGAAACACTCAAAGCAGATTGGTCTCTGAAAATAGATCCCGATTCGTCGGTCAATTCCGATGTACGTCACCGTTCCCTCCTTCAGGGAATGAGGGTTACATACGTAACCGAGACGTTTTCACTGTTATACAGTAGGGGGTGCTGTTATGCATCTTCTGAAATATTACAGAATCTCTGGATCAAAACACAGTTGAAGCAGAAACAAGAGATAAAAGCATTGCTTATGTATAAATAACGCACATATAAAATCGTGTACTTAATAAATTATGTAGTAAAATAAATACATATGAAAATAACTATATTATAACTCAAAACTAACTTTACTGAATGAAATGTCGACCAAGGAAGTGCTATAGAACTGTAAAGCTTTGGGGGTGTTGATGGATTCGATCTACTCCATCTACAGTATGTTTTGATAATCCAATTTCTGAATCCAATCTGGTTGTAGTCCAGAAAAACAAAACAAACAAACAAAAAACTTGATTTTCTCAGCTTTTTGTTCAAAATGTTTTGTTGTTGTTGTTGTTGTTGTTGTTGTTGTTGTTGTTGTTGTTTTACGAATTACCCACATTCAAGTGTTGATAAAAAAACAAATGCATGAAGCTAGAATTATTATTAAATGTATTTATTTATTTATTTACTTACTTACTTACCAGAGGCTATTTTCTTTCCTTTGATATATTGCATGTTTAGATAATCAAGATATTCTGGGGGCCATGAAAGTTTTCAAAAAAGAAAATGAACAAAAAAACGCTGGTGGTGGCTGGAAAGATAGTTAAAAAAAATAAATAAATAAAAAAACTCACTATGTAGTGTTATTTTACATTTGATTACTTTATACAATTTCTTTAGTATTTCTTACCTGAATACTACTGTTAGACCCGTAACTAAGTGATATCACCATATTCTTCACCAGCCGATTGATTACATTAACAATTGCAAACATTATTTGCATTACATGTTATTTTAAATATTCAAATGAGTCATCATCTAATCAAATAATTTGCATACATGTCTAGAACAGAAATCTGAGCTTTGGCTCAAGCTTGAAACTTTGGACTCAAAATTATTTTTTCATTTTGTTGACATATTAGAGTCAAAGGTAAAATCCTGCAAATTATATATAAACAAACCCCTCTGTAAAAACCTTCAGAGATAGGCCTTTAAAGATATTCATTGTAATTTAAATCTACACATACAAATAGATAAAGTGCAATAAATAAACACTTAAAAGTGTATTTTGGATGTTCCCTTTCGAGAGTACTCTCGTATTGCGTTTGCTAAACGCTATGGGGGAATTCCTTTCCTCGAGATATTGAAGCACATTTTTTATCCTAAAAATACCATATAACACGCAGTGCAGCTGCACAGCTCTCAGCAGGATGCTGCTGCGTGCTGATTGGCTGTGCCGCTGCAACTGCAGCAACCTATGGCGAGACCGCTGGGCGGGACGGACCAATCAGGTCCTTCTAAATTTCCGCCACAAGGGGCAACAGAATTTGCACAGCCAAGGGTACATAACACCCTGTCTCGCCAGGTTAGTCAGATTAATTCTTCTTCAGCGACTAACCTCGCTGAGCTCTGGATCGAAGCCTGCCGTCCACACGCACCCAGCGGAACTCTGCAGCCTGAGGACGTCGGACTCTCCGCCTTCATCCTGCCTTCCAGCTGCGCCATCCGGCACATATCCTTTACATTACCATTCCTTCAATATGTCTTATTCATGCGCCTCGTTCAGAGGCTTTTTTGGACGAGGATTGACACATCATTTGCGCATCATGTCTCGGACGAGACCACGCGCAGGTAGCACTCAACCAGGGCGGCTGCCCGGAGTGCGACAAACTGGCGATGCAGACCCTTCGGGCTCAGCTTGCTAGTTTCGACCTGAATCCCGTCCCTTGCTCTCAGCCTCTCGAGCCACGGAAAAAGAAACGTCGCGACCAGAGGCCCCCGGAGCGCTCTGGCGAGTGCACGCCGGTCATTTCCCCACGTGCCTCGCCATCGACTGTCATGTTTGTCGAGGAACAGCACAGCTCCCCTCGTTTGGCGGCTGCTACAGTTTCCTTCGGCGGACCGGAGGAGGAGGAGGATGACCGTCTTTCTCTTGCTGCATCCGAAAGCGGGTGGTCGGATACCGTCGGCAAAACCTCAGTGGACGCTGAGCTTATACGCCTGCTCACGAAGGCCGTGGACGACCTAAGCATTGACTGGTCTCAACCCAAGGAGCCCATGAGAAGCAGACTGGACGAGTGCTTTTTCGAGAACTGTCGCCAACCGACCGCTCAAAAGCCTGGTTCCTTCTTCCCAGAAGTCCACGAGGAACTAGCTAAATCGTGGAAGGCGCCATTTTTTTCTCGCGCCAAATCCTCTTTTCTCCAGCGCTCTCGGTGGTCGATGGCGCTCAGAAAAAAGGATGCCAAGCCCTTCATCTCCTCTAGGAAGCCGTCGCTGCACACCTTTGCCCCCATCCGCCAGAGGATGGCAGTCAAAAGTTGTGCAACCTTCCAAGGCCTGCCGCACTACTTCCAGCCTCGCCGGTCGAGCATACGCCTCCGCCGGCTAGGCGGCCTCAGCGCTTGACGGTGTTGGAGAGCCATTTATGGCTTAACCTAACTGATATGAAAGACTCGGACAAGACCGCTTTCCTGGACGCGCCCATGTCGCCTTCGGGATTATTTGGTCCCTCCGTGGTTGGGTTCATGGAACGCTTCACTGAGGCGCAAAAGGCATCGCAGGCAATGCGACATTCCAGCTCCTCCGCTAGCCGTCACGCTAAAGCTGGACCAAACCCAGCCCACCAAGGCGGCGCAACCAGCTCAACAGCCTCGCGCGGTTTTTAAGCCCGGACAGCGTTCCCGCTCTACGAGCCACAGCAGACCATCGGAGCGTCGAGGTTCCCGACCCAGCAATGTGTCGAAACCTGAGCCGCCGAAGCCGTCCTAGCCAGAAAGAGAAGGTGGATAATACCCGCTTCGGCCGGTTTACCACCTCGCTCTCTTCCAAAACGTTGTACACAGCCAACAAGCCTGCAAGCAAATGCGCTCGCCTGTACACAAACGCCGTTTTCACGGCGACCCATATGGGCCACAAAAAGAGTTTTTTCTCTGTAGGCAGTGTGCCAGTATTAAAGCATGTACCCCTACACTCAATCACTCCCCCATGTTCCCCAGCTCCCTGCAATCAGGTGGCTGGAAACACTGAAACAGTCAACGAGCCCATGCTCAAACGCGCTCGCCTGTACACAAGCACCAATATTCTATGTCCCCCTGCCCCCTGTACTCAGGCGGCGGGAAACAATTCCCTCATAAGCACCAATCTAACGCAACATTATCGGGCCACCGAGTCCCTGTTACTCAGTGACTCGACCCACAAATTAATTCAGCCCCTGGCTTCGAAGGCCGAGGCCTGGCAGGCCATTCCCGGCATTTCAAAATGGATGTTGAACATAATAAAAGAGACAACGTTGAGAAGCGACACAAGTCACGTGCTTCGAACCGAGATATCAAAACTGTTAATAAAAGGGGCGGTGGAAGCCGTACACCCCTCACAGAGCGAGTTGGGCTTTACTGTCGCTACTTCCTTGTACCAAAAAAGGACGGTGGTCTCAGACCCATCCTAGATCTCAGACATCTGAACAAAGCCCTTATGAAGCGCCCGTTCAGAATGTTGAGAACGAAACAAATCCTTGCGCACATTCGCCCGGGAGATTGGTTTTTCACTGTGGATCTAGAGGATGCCTATTTCCACATACAGATAGCCCCTCATCACAGGCCATTCTTGAGATTCGCCTTCGAAGGGAAAGTATACCAATACAGGGTGCTACCCTTTGGTCTATCTCTGGCTCCCAACACGTTTACAAAGTGCATGGAAGCGGCGCTAACCCCGCTGAGGCTTCGGGGAATGAGAATTCTCAACTATCTCGACGACTGGCTCATAAAAGCTCAGTCCACAGATCTTGGATTCTCAACCATTTAAAATGCTTGGGCCTCAGAATCAACGTGGCAAAGAGCTCATTGTCTCCCACACAGAACATTTCGGTTCTGGGAACTCACTGCAGATGAACGCGCGACTGACGTCACAGGGCGCGCTCTCTGTTCAGAACCAAATGGTTTCCCTCAGGTTCGGTGCACTCACTCCTCTCAAACTCTTTTTTTCAGAGGATGTTGGGTCTCATGGCCTCGGCAGCACCAGTTCTCAGACTAGGTCTGGTACACATGCGCCCCTTACAGCGCTGGCTGAATCATCGCGTTCCAGCTCACGCATGGCTCTCGGGCCAATTACAAATCAAGGTAGATCACAGCTGTGTGTTGGCTCTGGCTCCTTGGAAAAATCCTGTCTGGTATCAGACGGGCGTGAGCTTGGGCACTGTTACGAAGTGGAAAGTTATCTCGACAGATGCATCCAACCTAGGTTGGGGAGCCATTCACGAGGGCAGGGCAGTCTCCGGTCTCTGGTCAGACTCAGAGAAGAGCCTTCACATAAACTGTCTAGAGATGAAAGCGGTCACGTTATCGCTAAGAGCTTTCCTCCTGTACATAAAGCACCACCATGTCCTGGTCCGAACGGACAGCAGGTCGGTGGTAGCATATATAAATCGCCAGGGCGGTCTAAGATCTATCGATCTGCACACAATGGCGGAAAAAGTCCTAATATGGGCAGAGCGCAACCTGAGTTC
Source organism: Gobiocypris rarus (assembly GCA_023029165.1). Taxonomy (NCBI): domain Eukaryota; kingdom Metazoa; phylum Chordata; class Actinopteri; order Cypriniformes; family Gobionidae; genus Gobiocypris; species Gobiocypris rarus. The sequence goes on from CM040927.1 coordinate 9,374,937, forward strand.
GCTGAGAGCGACTCATGTGCCAGGCATTCTGAATTTGGGTCCAGACATGCTGTCCAGGGACAAAGTGTCCCCAGCAGAGTGGTCTCTTCACCCACATATGATTCAGACAATTTGGGGCAGGTTTGGAGAGGCAAAAGTAGATGCTCAATGCCTAACATATTTCTCCAAGCACAAGGATGCGTTGGCCCACGAATGGCCCAACCTCCCTCTTTATGCTTTCCCCCCAGTCTCAATGTTACCTCAGGTCATAGAGAGGATCAGGGAGAGCATGTGCACTGTGCTTTTAATAGCCCCGCTTTGGAGAAATCAACCATGGTTCTCACTGCTAAGTCAGATGTCAGACACAGCTCCGTGGCCGATTGCACTGAGGAGAGAATGCAGGCGAAACGGCAGATCTGGCATCCCCGTCCCGATCTATGGGCGCTTCATGTCTGGCCCATCAACAGGTACATGAGAACCTCTCTGAAAATGTATTAAACACTATTTCTGAAGCTAGAGCCCCCGCTACCAGGTGGCTCTATTCAGGCAAATGGTCAGTCTTTTCGGACTGGTGTAAAGCACAAAGCCTGACCCCACATAATTGTGAAGTGTCAAAAGTGCTCACTTTTTTACAAGAGCTTTTGGACGCGGGTCGTTCCCCCTCCTCGCTCAAAGTTATGTGGCCGCTATAGCAGCGCACCACATTCAAGTGAACGGACTGTCACTGGGAAAGAACGATCTTATCGTGCGCTTCCTTAAAGAAGGCTTCACCCTCCTCGCCCCCCTTCAGTCCCTATATGGGACTTGTCTACGGTCCTGGATGCCATGAAAGGCTCTACATTCGAGCCTCTGCATTCGGTGAGCTTAAAGCTCCTGTCACTAAAGACCGCTTTTCTGCTGGCGATCGCATCAGTTAAGCGGTAGGGTGATCTGCACGCGCTCTCTGTGAGCGCCTCTTGTCTGGAATTTGGGCCAAACGATTCTAAAGTTGTCCTCAAACAAAGGCATGATGGATATGTACCTAAAGTGCTTTCAGCACAGGTCATTTCACTTTCAGCACTTTCATTATCATTAGATGAAAAGGATGCTAATTTGCTCTGTCCTGTCAGAGCGCTGAGAATATACATAGAGCGTTCCGCTGTTTTCAGGCACACTGAACAGCTCTTTGTGTGCTTTGGCGGCCGCACCCGCGGGTGCGCGGTCACAAAGCAGACCTTGTCACGACCTTGTCAGACCTTGGATAGTGGATGCTATCTTGCTGGCTTATGAGTCTAAAGATCTCAGGTGCCCTATAGGCATCAAAGCTCATTCTACTAGAGGCATGGCCTCTTCGTGGGCTTGGTCTACTGGCATTTCTCTGAATGATATCTGTGCGGTGGCAGGCTGGGCCTCACCGTCCACTTTTATCATGTTTTATAATTTAGATGTTCCTGCCTTACAGTCTGGGCTTCTTGCTGTGTAATACATTTGACCCCTTAGGCTCAATAGTCTGGCCTGGGTTAAGTATTTGTGTAAGTCTAGCATTCCTTATACGACTCAATTTTCTGGTCATTCATTATTCTGTGCCCGACTACGTCTGGTCTACACACATATATATATATATATATATATATATATATATATATATATATATATATATATATATATATATATATATATATATATATATATATATATATATATATATATATATATATATATATATATATATATATATATACTACACGTATCTTATGTTTTATTCTCATTAAAATGGCCCGACTCATGTCTGGCTCATATTGGGACTTCATGATATCATGTTACGGGCCCACTTAGGTCGGCTTGGGTATGGTGTCTCCGGGCTTCAGAGCCGTTAAGCAAGCACAGCGTTTTGCATTGGTTCCCCATAGCGTTTAGCAAACGCAATACGAGAGTACTCTCGAAAGGGAACGCTTCGGTTACTAACGTAACCTCGGTTCCCTGAGAAGAAGGAACGAGTACTGCGTTTGCTTGCCATGCTTCGCTTTCTCAGGAGTCGCTTCAGTCGATTAACCTGACTAACCTGGCGAGACAGGGTGTTATGTACCCTTGGCTGTGCAAATTCTGATTGGTCCGTCCCGCCCAGCGGTCTCGCCATAGGTTGCTGCAGTTGCAGCGGCACAGCCAATCAGCATGCAGCAGCTTCCTGCTGAGAGCTGTGCAACTGCACTGCGTGTTATATGGTATTTTTAGGATAAAAATTTTGCTTCAATATCTCGAGGAAAGGAATTCCCCCATAGCATTTAGCAAACGCAATACTAGTTCCCTCTTCTCAGGGAACCGAGGTTACGTTAGTAACCGAAGCGTTTTCTTTCAACTAGTCTGAAACAACACATTATTAAAAGCCAAATAGCTCAAAATCTCAAAACTGACCAGTGCATTAAAAAAACAATGTTTATGCCTGTACTAGTGTCTCGCCTCACCATGAAATCAAAAATGAACAATTCTTGGATATTGCAGCATTTTTTATATATTACATCATTTTTTTTTTTTTTAAATCATGTGCCCTCATTATCTTTAATAAAAATAACTTCCCCTCCCTCTTTCAACAACATCTCTTCTGTGATGAAGTGTTTTCTGGTGAGACTCACATGAGATCACAGCAAAAGAAAACAACAATGATCCAATCAATTCCCCAATGGACAAAATTAAGGTCTGCCCTAATTAAGGTCTGCCCTAAGTTTTTACTTGCTCAAGAAGTGTTTTTTTTTTCTACAGATGTTCTGTATACTTTATACACCGGTCAGGCACAACATGACATTATGATCACTGACAGATGAAGTGAATAACACTGATTATCTCTTTATCACAGCACTTGTTAGTGGGTGGGCTATATTAGGCAACATTTTGTTGATGTGTTAGAAGCAGGAAAAATGGGCAAGCGTAAGGATTTGAGTGAGTTTGACAAGGACCAAATTGTGATAGCTAAATGGCTGGGTCAGAGCGTCTCCAAAACTACAGCTCTTGTTGGGTGTTCCAAAAAAAAGTGGTCCAAGGAAGGAACAGTGGTTAACTGGCGAAAGGGTCATGGGCGGCTAAGATGCACGTGGGGAGCGAAGGCTGGTCCGTGTGGTCTGATCAAACAGACGAGCTACTGTTGTTCAAATTTAATGCTGGTTCTGATAGAAAGGTGTCAGAATACAGAGTGCATCACAGTTTTTTTGCATATGGGGCTGCATAGCTGCAGGCCAGTCAGGGTGCCCATGCTGACCCCTGCCCACTGCCAAAAGTGGGCACATGAGCATCAAAACTTTAACATGGAGTAATGGAAGAAGGTGGCCTGGTCTGATGAATAGCATTTTCATTCATCACATGGATGGCCGGGTGCATGTGCGTAGCTTACCAGGGGAACACATGGCACCAGGATGCACTATGGGAAGAAGGCAAGCCGACGGAGACAGTGTGATGCTTTGGGAAACGTTGGGTCCTGCTATCCATGTGGATGTTAATTTGACACGTACCACCTACCTAAGCATTGCTGCAGACCATTTACTCCCTTTCATGGAAATGTTATTACCTGGTGGCTGTGCCGTCTTTCAGCAGGATAATGCGCCCTGCCACAAAACAAAAATGGTTCAGGAATGGTTTGAGGAGCACAACAACAAGTTTGAGGTGTTGACTTGGCCTCCAGATTCCCAAGATCTTGATCCAATTGAGCATATGTGGGATGTGCTGAACAAACAAGTCTGATCCATGGAGGCCCCACCTCACAACTTAAAGGACTTAAATGATCTGCTGCTAACATCTTGGTGCCAGATACCACAGTACACCTTCAGGGGTCTAGTGGAGTCCATGCCTCGATGGGTCAGGACTGTTTTGGCTGCAAAATGGGGCCAACACAATATTAGGAAGGTGGTCATAATGTTATGCCAGATCGGTGCATATACAGAATCCACTGCCTACTATATATAAAAAAAGAAAAAAAAAGAAATAGTGAAACACTGTGTGTACTTTTCCACAGTAAATAAGTTTTTGTAATTTTGCATGCAAGGTTATAAAAGTGTCTTTGTTTATTTTATTTATTTATATATTTATAAAACAGGTGGTTTACCCAGATGACCCTATATAGGATAATCTTTTTAGAGAATGGATGGACGGTTGAATTTTTATGTCAACGTTGTGTACAAATGTAAAAAAGTTGTTTAATATTACGTGGTTTATTTGTCAAACTAAAAATGGAAGGTCACAGGAGCACACTGCATTGGGGGATACAGAACCCATTGTAGATTTCTCTGTAATTATGATAATTATGTCATACATTATCCAGTAAAGTATACTATATACTACAGAAAAAGTAAGAGTAGCATGTTATTGCAGGCAGATGTATAGTAGCCACAGAGTATTCCATGACTGTGGAAATCCTGCTTTGTAACCCATCCATCAATGTAAACATAGACATCTTACCTCTACAAAATGGTGCTGGGAAATCCCATGATGCACCACTTCCTGGGCTCACTATACATGTGAGCACTGCATGCCCCTCCAAAACATATCCCATCACACAACTGTAGCGGATCTTGTCGCCGACGTTGTACCTGGTCCCATGGATAATCCCTCTGGGTATCAACCCTGGATTTCCACAGGTGTGACTTGGTAAAACTGGAAGAGAAGACAGGAAAACAGGTCAGAAGTAAGTTTCTGCGTCATGCTGTGCCTTTCACTTTTCTCTGTTTGTTCTTTTCATCATCATACACAGACTGAGCTAAGCTCTTGAGATATCTGTCTCGGTGAGAGTCTTCGCTATGAAGCATTCACATCTGAAGCTGGCCCAGCACTCATGCATGGGACTGCGGAGAAACCCCCACGTTAGTCGTGCGCTTCTGTGATCATGATGCTGTTTGAAGGTAAGTATTTCATGTCGACAACACAATCACAACATGAATGTGCTCTGTTCATCCATGTCAACTGTTCAAACAGAATCCATGCAAAGCATTTTAAGAGAGAAAAATAAAAGAAAATTGTATCTTGAGCCTATTTACTTTCTTAAAGCTACACCATATAACTCTATTTGATTTAAAAAATAACTAATATTACCTAATCTTGTCTTCTAATTAATTATATTTTAGAGCTGCTGGATGGATTTTATTTGCCCATGTGTGTCACATTATATCAGTAAACCAAGAAAAGTCACTCTGTGAGTCACTTCAGTTAAACAAGCAAAAGTAAGACAAATTGTATTGTTTTAAGTTTGCTGTAAAATAAATCGTCATAACTCATTGGCAGGTTGTTTTGTTTGCTTTGTTCACACCAAGGATGATAACTATAAAGATAATGATAAAGATATAGTTCTTGTTCTCAATATTATAGAATAGCAGAGTTCACACCACAGCTATAACGATAACAGCACAGAGAAACGATATCGTTAGAATTACTCTCATTTTATCCAGCTGATAAATGATAAAAAAAAAGATCAGAAACCTTCCTGCTGTAAAAGCTCTAGCATTTAAAGTGACAGACAAGCACACGCTTGGAATAAACAGAACAATATTGTCCGCTTGTGTGGATGTTGATATAGTTATCTTTATAGTTATCGTTCTTGGTGTGAACGGGCCTTTAATCTCACAAAAATGTTATAAATTTCTCAGAAGTAAACAATCTTTCAGAAGTAAATATATCTTCGTATCTTAATTTTTATATCATAAAAGGTAGTACTATAAAATAAAGTTTCCATGTAGGACATACACATTAGGTGAAAGGGATGGTTAGTTAAAGTCCCATTTTGAATGCTTAGGGCCACCAAAATGCTAGGGCCGATCCAGCTGTATCCCATCAGATTTGGAATAACTGTGTTAATGTGAAAATTCCCCTAAAGGCGAATCGCCTGCCTAATGAACGCTTGGAGGCAATAATCTGCCCTACAGCATTATTTTTTTTATTTAAACACAGAACCACATTTTGTTTGATTGTTCAAGGTATTTATAGTCCAGCACAAAATATATTTATTATGGTGGCACCTTTTACACAGACAAACACCACACATATTTAAAAACAATTCATAAATCCAATTGACACAGAAGTGACAAAACAAGAAATTACATGATTGACAGACCAGATTCAAACCTGTATCTCCATATAAGTACCAAGTTTCAACATGCCTGGAACTGCTAGGCCACGGCATTATCATATCAAGCTCTGAAGCTCTGCAATCTAATGGCTCACATTCAGTTTAGTGATAATTATCACTGCTCTCCCTGCTCATATCCATGCTAGGCTGCATTGATGTTCAGGGAGTTGTTGCCCAGAACAGAACCATACCGCCAATCTAAACTATATGCTAATTGTCTATCACGATAGTGATCCTGACAGAAATTAATTTTCATTAATTTTCAATAAAATAAAGGCTTACATTTTCATTCTGCCTCTTACACAAAGCTATCATATAACTTCAGAAGACTTGAAAAATAAACTATACAAGTCATATGGACTGTTTTGTGGTGCTAGCATGGTGTTTGTTGAGTCGGTTTGGAGTGAAAAAGTCTAAATTTAGTTAGTCCTAATTAAATTTTAATTTCATACAATATTAAATATTAAAGAAAAAAAATATGAAGATCAGACTTTGTTAATTGGGCATTTTTTTCCTACTTTGATACTATCCTAAATAAATATTATGAAAAAGGTGTACTGCTGACAGTGTAATTTGTTGAACATGTACATATAAGAGTCTCTATTGGCTTTGATTTACAAGCTTTATGAGTCTTGAGAGAGGAAACTGTTTCTATTTTCAAAGAGACCATTGTGATCCTCCAAATATGAGAGGTGCCTGGAGGAATTGGCGTAGATGTTATATAACCCCTCTAGCAACTTACACATCTAAATCTAGAGCTGACATTTAAGAGCTGAATGTTTATTCTGCTGCATTCACTGATAAAATTGCTGCAGAATGTCTCAGGATTCTATCTTTTTTGATGGAATTGGTTCTTAACAATGTTGGGGGTAACGCATGAGAGAGAGATCGAGTGAGCGAGTGTATTACCTGCATTTAGATATAGCATTTTCCTTTAGGCCAGTCCTATGTTCATAATACCAGCAGCCATATCACCCAGTAGCCCAAGACTGGTTTCCCACTGAAGCTAAGCAGGGCTGAGCCTGGTTAATACCTGGATGGATACCTGGGAAAACTATGTAGCTGCTAGAAGAGGTGTTAGTGAGGCCAGCAGGGGGTGCTTACACTGGGGTCTGTGTGGGTCCTAACGCTCCAGTATAGTGATGGGGACACTATAACAAGCACCATCCTTTGGATGAGACTTTAAACCGAGGTCCTGACTCTGTGGTCATTAAAAGTCCCAGGATGTCCTTCGGAAAAAGAGTAGGGGTGTAATCCCGGCATCCTGGCCAAATTTGCCCAGTGGCCTCTGTCCACCATGGCCTCCTAATCATCCCCATTTACTTATTGGCTTCATCCCGCTGTCTCCTCTCCACCAATAAGCTGGTGTGTGGTGGGCATTCTGGCGCAATATGGCTGCCTTTGCCAGTACCCAGAAAAGCTATATAAATGTAACACATTATTATTATTATTATTATTATTATTATTATTATTATTATTATAAAAATCATTTTGAATGTCCACTGCAATATCTTGTCTTTTAATAGTTAATGGGTTTCCCATAACCTGACACTGATAGGGCTAGTCAAAGCATTTGTCAGTTGCGTCTTGCTCTGTGTTCACAACGAGTTTCAGTCCTTTCAATATAAAAGCTACTGACTGGCTCACTCATAAATACAGTCTTTGCCGCCAAACTAAAGGCATATTAATGTGACTTATGTTGCTGTTCATGGCCAAGGACTATTTTTTTTTCCAGTGGAAGGAAGGCTTTCAGTGATTTTACAACATGAAAGTTGCACTGATAGGGGAGAGCACAACGTAACACTTTTTGACTTTCTCAGTTTGTGTAAATCCACTTAGGGTTCAGAGTATTTATTTTTCTCTACATTAATTACACACATGTCTAGAACAATTATGTGGTTTTATTTCATTACTACCTTTTTTCTTGATTTACCCCGAAAGAATGGAAGTGAAATGTGACAAAATGCCCCATAGGTGGGGTACATTGTAACATATGAGGGGGTACATTGTAACTTAAATGTTGTACATTGTACATTGTACAAATGTACATTGACAGCTTAAAATGTTATCTGATATAATAAAAAAAATATCCAAAACAAACTAAAATATTTATTAATTTCAATTATTTATTAAAATCAATTATTAACTTTTTTAAATAAAATAATGGCATTTTTTAATCATTAAAAATACACATATTTTTGATTTTGACAACAAATACTTTGCTAAATACAGCTATACAACATAGTTCAAAGCATAATAATAATGAATCATTTCTGAACATTGACTCTCAGTCATTATTCACCCTTTTCTCATGGTTTCTCAAAAGAATTCATAAAAGTAATATAATAGCATATTTCTTATAGGGGCTCATTGTGACGCAGTGTTACAACCCCAAGCGGCAACCTCCCCCAGTTTCTGTTGAAGCCAATACAGAAGTGACTTAAACTGGAATTCCTTATATGGACAGGCTCCAGAAGGGAGCAGAATCTCATTGAGCCCCTTGTTAAAATGCCCAACTTTACAGGAGAAAAAAAAGCCTGGTACAAATTGTGGTTTTGGTCTATACGGCTAATTTTGCCCTTCATGACAACTGTGAGGGGGTGACATTTTTTTATATAACTCATTTGTTCACATTATATAAAACCTTAAAGTTCTGCATAATTAAGGGGGTGGCCACTTCGATTGACAGGTGGGTAGCCATTTATCCGCTGTCTGTTAGTAATCACATCACCTTACCTCAGAAGTGCGAAAGGGACTGATGTTTCAATCACATCAACCACAGAGTTACGTTAGCTGTCACTTTTCTAGACTGTAGGTAGCCTGACTTGGTCATCAATTCTAGTCAGAATATGAGCCTGATACTGCTTCAGTGGGCTCTGATTATTGGGGCATGTTTCAACCTAACCAGGAAAGAACTCAATTGGATAGACCTGCAACCAATCAGAGCAACGGAGCGACGCATAACGTTAGTTGTCAAATGTCAACAGAACTCAATTGCACTGTGTTGCCAAGTCCGTGTTTTTCCCGCAGTTTTTATCCATGTCCGCAGGTTGTAGCGACCCCAGCTATGTGATATATAGACCCAGGAATGCGAATTGCAGCAGGCAACCTTTCCAAAATAACATATTTTACCCCCCAAACATTTTAGAAAATACTACTGTACATTCATTTTTGGCATGCTTTAAATGCTGACTTTTCCATGTTTTAGCAAAAAAAAACTATATGTTCAATCCTGCAGTACTAATTTGGTTTGTTGTTTTTAAACAAATCTTGTTTTTGGAAGTACAATGATACCTGTAGGATATGTCTCGCCAGTACCGTTCCAGCAAAATTCAAAAGAGACACATTGAGGAATTACATTTTGGAGGATGTTCATTTAATTGTGTCAGCCTTATATGTATTTGTGTCTCATTTAGAGGCATCTACTAATGTGTTTTAGCAATGTCATTAGTAGAATTAAAAAGATATTTAAATTCAAAATTAAACAAACATGGTTTACTTGGTAGCACTTTATTTAAATCACCCCCAAATTGTGTCCTAGGCTGACATGGCTTAGTTGGAACAAGATGTGTCAACACAGTTATAGCTCTTTTTGGCAAAACTGTACATTCATATTCATGGTTTTGCACTCATAATGTGCTCAGCTCCAGGAAAAAGCTGTGTCTCTGTAGACGTAGGATGGAGCATCCAAGCCTATGAAAATATTGTCTGTCTGCAGCTCTATTTTAAGCATTTAGAACTTGCAATTGATTTAATCTAGAATAATTTGTTGTGGAAATGTCTGCCTACTGAGATCCCAGTCTACTGGAATAGCTCTTTCCATTAATCATATTTTCAAATTGACAATGTAGCCCGCTGTGCAGGATTCAGAGGGAGTTTGGTAAATATTTGATTTATTATCTGATTAATCATATGTGAAGGCCAATTTGATGACATTTGAATGAAGAATTAAGCATTGTGCCTTTTTTGGTTTTATTTATTCACATTTATTTTTTTGCCTCATCATAGAGTATCTGATAATGAATAAAAACATTTATTTATTTTTTTGCAACCACCAAACCACTGGATGTTTATCAATTTTGTTGATATCATAATTTTTCCCGGAACATCAAAAGAAAGTTTTGTCAATAATACACCCACCATGAAACCCAACATTTCAATGTACTGGGATCTAAAACATGAACATAAAACATTATTCTGCTCCTTGCTGTTGATTGGTCAATGCAGTGGTGCTGTCATCCTAAAATACACAGTATACAGCAATGAGGTGAATTACCTGTTCATCACTGAAGAGCACTCATTGAGGCCAAATATAAAAATAATTTACACTTCAAGGACTATTTTCTAGCAGAAAGATGAAACAAATACATTTAATAAAATAATATTTTAATGAAAGATTTTAACCTCAAAAATATGCTTTTGTGGTAATTTATGAAATAAAGGAAGCATTACTACTAGGGAGGCACTAATGTATCTGACAATAATCCGTATCGGCTGATAAAAGCAATTATTGTCCAATGGCCGATTGTTTAAAAATAGCAGTTGGTCAGGGCTGATTATAAGGACAGAGTAAAACTAAAATGGGTAAAAGCAGGCTCTTTGTGAAACCATGAAGGTTGACAGATCCACAGTTTTTCCCAAACACCAAACATTCTATGTAGCGCACCTTCCATCCAACAATCGCAAAGAGTTCCCTTTGTTACTTCTAATAAGAAACAAAGTCTTAACTTTCAAATTCTGCCCATTTTATGACAAAATTCAAACAATAGTGTTGAAAATTCAAACGGCTCAGTTGACGCTTTTAAATGTGATGTGGCAGATCTCTATAGCACCTCAGTTCAAGTGGTAGCATTAGTTGGGAGATTTTGATTGGTATTGAATGTATTGAATCCTGAATAATTTGCTATCGGTATATTTAGTAATGGTGCATCTCTTGGTTCTGAGTGCCAGACTTTCAAAAAATAGGCCTACACTCTGGTCGTGATCGGTAGGAATGTCCCCCGAAGCTGAATATTGGTATAATGAGTGTGTGAAGTGAATGAGTGTAAACTCTATAAATGAAATGCACAGCACGATTGCAAATTAAAAAGCTGTGTTACTGTCTCTGTGGGTCTCTAAAAAAGCTTTATAAAAGATAAATAAAATGAATATCAATACTGAATCAAGAGTGAACGCTGAGTAGTAGATGGGACCGAGCTTGATTGGTCCCTGACAGATAGGTTGCCACCTGTGCAATAAGTCCATCCATCCATCATCTTCTGCTTTTCCGGGCCAGGTCGTGGGGTCAACAGTCTAGAGACGCCCAGACTTCCCTCTCCCTAGATACTTTCTCCAGCTCTTCCAGGGGAACACAGAGTCGTTCCCAGGCCAGCCGGGAGACATAATCCCTCCAGCATGTCCTAGGACTTCGCCGGGGTCTCCTCACGTTGGGAAGTGCCCGGAACTAATCCATCGGATTGCCAGACAGAGAAGCATGAGAACATGTCTCCACTCCACTGAGTCCAGTGGCTGCATGCTTTATACAGCTGCATCTGATGCTTTGCATTGCACTTTATAAGGCTTGTATGCAGCTGCTTAGCCATGGAAACCCACTCCATGAAGCTCTCTATGCACTGTTCTTGAGCAAGGCCACAAAAAGTTTGAAGGTCTGTAGCTACTGACTCTGCAGAAAGTTGGAAACTCTGTGCACTGTACGCCTCCGCTTGCGCTGACCCCGCTCTGTCAAGTCAAGTCAAGTCAAGTCAACAATGCAGATTGTTTCAAAGCAGCTTCACAGTGTTAAACAGGAAAATAATGCAACAGAATCTATTTCAATTATCATACAGTGACAATGTGGGCTTTAGATCAGTCATTAGATCAGTAATCTAGTTTATATGGTTAATTTAGTTTAATAAATTAGATTTATTTGGAAATTCATTTGAAAAATTTGGTGTCGCCAATTGAGCAAGCCAAGCCAGAGGCGACAGTTGCAAGGAAACCAAAACCCCATCAGGAGACCTAATGGAGAAAAATAAACCTTGGGAGAAACCAGGCTCAGTCGGGGTGCCAGTTCTCCTCTGGCCAATTAACAAACAGCGTATGATTATTATTCTGGCAATTTTACAGGTCAGAGGTCATAATAGATCGGAATATTCGAAAGATCCGAGGCAACACGGCGGAGACAGGTTTTTTAAGGATGATGTATCGATTAAAAAATTATTAAATTACTATATCCAAAAGATCGGAGTCATCTGTGATTTTACGTGGCCTACTACTTTGTGACTGAATTGCTGTTGTTCCCAATTGCTTCCACTTTGTCATAATACCACTAACAGTTGACCATGGAATATTTAGTAGTACGGAAATTTCACGAATGGATTTATTGTCCTCAATCCCTCCAACGCGTCTTCCATCGAGGAACTCATCCATCACTCAAGCTGAAGTCATCAAGGTAGTTAAAAAGCTCCTCGGTGGCAAGGCACTGCGGGTGGATGAAATCTGCCCTGAGTCTTGGCTGATATGCTTCTGCAGCATCACGTGGCAAATGGGGACAGTACCTCTGGACTGGCAGACCGGGGTGGTGGTCTCTCTTTTCAAGAAGGGGGACTGGAGAGTGTGTTCCAACTACAGGGGGATCACACTTCTCAGCCTCCTCGGAAAAGTCTGTGCCAGGGTACTGAGAGGAGAATTCAGCCGATAGTGGTAGCCGGAGCTTGGTCCGCATTGCCGGCACTATGGTGTGGGGTTGTTTCTCAGGGTTTGGGCTTGGCCCCTTAGTTCCAGTGAAAGGAACTCTTAATGCTTTAGCATACCAAGACATTTTGAACAATTTCATGCTTCCAACTTTGTGGGAACAGTTTGAGGATGGCCCCCTTTCTGTTCCAACATGACTGTGCACCAATGCACAAAGCAAGGTCTATAAAGACTTGGAAGAGTTTGGTGTGGAGGAACTTAACTGGCCTGCACAGAGTCCTGACCTCTACCTGACAGAACACCTCTGGGATGAATTAGAGTGGTGATTGCGAGCCAGGCCTTCTTGTCCAACATCAGTGCCTGACCTCACAAATGTGCTTCTAGAAGAATGGTCAAATATTCCCATAAACACACTCCTAAACCTTGTGGAAAGCCTTCCCAGAAGAGTTGAAGATGTTATAGCTGCAAAGGGTGGGCCAACTCCATATTAAACCCTATGGATTAAGAATGGGATGTTATCAAAGTTATGTAGCAAAGTGCATGTAAAGCCAGGCATCCCAAAACTTGTCTATCCCAACTATTGTGTGCATCCCTTTCTATTATTTCTCAAACACCCAGTGAGGTACAAGAGCATCAGCAGTGCTCTTAGGGGCTCTGTGAATGACAGTTCCGGCACTGATTAGTGCCTCATAAGATCAACACCTAATTGAGCCTCTCTCTTCCTGTGACATTGAGAGAGATCAATAGAGTAGTTAAGGGCTGACACTCTGGGCCTAAAACCCATTTCCCATTTCCTTCTATGGAACTGAAGCGATGGATGAGAAAAGTTGAAACCTTGTGGCAGAAGAGGGACATGTAGGGGTGTGCGATATATATCGTCTGTGATAATATCGTAATTGTTGTTTTAACAATGAGCGTTCTGACATTTTCGAGTATATCCCTCACACACACCCAGAGAGTGCATGCACACAATACATGATTTATGATGTACAATTGCTATATTTATATAATTTAATAGTTAATAAATATCACTCAAAGAGTGCAGTTTTTCTCCAGGTATCAGCATGATAACACGTCATATTGATTTGATACAAGTTTACTAAACAATAAGTTAATATTAAGTGACTTACATTTTAGACACAGCTGTTTTTCCTCTCTTTCACCAACGAAAATAGTTAAAAACAAAGCCACAGCACTGTAATTGTGTCTGTCAGCAACACATGTTTCCTTGTGGTGTTTCCTTATGCCGAGTTCAGACTGCATGACTATCTGGGGTAGCATTCAGTCACCGATGTGTTCACACTGCACGATGGATCGCCGACAGGGGGTTTCACAATGCATGACTGTACAAGAGGAAGAATCGCCGACAACTCTCTCTCTCCGGTGCGCAAACTACGTTTCCCAACGTTCCCAACCAAACCCACGTGCCATGTGACAAGTAAATAATGCGAGATCACACATGCATCAGACCGGAGTTCTCACGCGAGACTGGAATTTTTATTAAAAATGATAAACTGCAGAGAGTTTGCGCTCCAAATTGTCTGAGAAAAAGAAAAAAGATTATGTTGGAGGAAATTGTTGGAGAGACACGGAGCAATGACTGCAAAGAGAGTTTGAGGTAAATTAATAATTATGCAATGTTCTGCTGCTGTGGATGGACATGCAAATGTTTGGGCTTTGTTTCTGTTTGAAAGAATTGTAAATATATCCATTAAAATACTGATATTCTGGTCCATAACTCCTCCCTGAACCTCCTGCTGCCCTGTATCTTGCTCTCTCATTGGCTGTTGGTCATTGCAGATGTAATTTTCAGTCAGAAAGCATTTCACACAGCAGGAGTTTGAATCGCAGACAGGTCCAGATATTTAGCATGCCAAATATCTTGCGGGCGTCTGCGATTCTCTCTGACCGTGTCTTTAATCATTCACACTGCGTGATTGTCACTTGCGTGCACGAGCACTGATTTGGCTATAATTTCGGGCATTTGTTGGCAATTTCGCAAAACCTGTCGGCGAGTAAAAATCGGGGTTAAAATCGGGCAGTGTAAACTAGGCATTACTGAAAAAATCTGCTTTTTAACGAATCAGTTGAATCAATGATTCAATGACTAAGATAGATTAAGAATTCCTGAATGAATCATCCGTTTGAATGAATCGGTTGAATCTCAATGACTTTTTATTTTCAGATTTAAAGTATCTTTTCATGTTGTAAATCATTTCAAATATCAACATTCAGCATTTTAAACATCAAACATTAGTTATGCATAACTGCAGGTTATTCATTGTGTCACCTCTGAGCTGCATTAAACAGTCTGTAAAAAATGATCTAAATGCCACTTCAGATGTTATCATATGTCTTATTAAATTTATTTTATTGTCTTTATTTGATTTGTAACAGCTCTTTTGTCTTATTATTATAATTACATTTTATTAAATGTAATGCAATCAAATGATGCATGCAATTTAATAATTAGGTTTAAAAAAGTTGTTTTATAAACTGTAAAAGTGCCCATAAAATGTAAAAATCAATTTAAACTTGATTAAGATTATTGCTGTCACTGCTGTGAACTGACCACCACACAGAATATGAAGAATATCAAAAACTTTAGGAGTCAGCTGACCACGGCAGTCCTAAACCTGCCAAGGTACCAGCACAATAACACACCCAGCAGAGTTGTGTCTAATTATCGTTATTGACAAAATCCCAGAAAATACTGAGGTATCATTTTTTGTCAATATAGGGACATGGATCAAAAGGTGCAAAGGATCGGTTCAGAGGGGAGGTGTTTGGGCTGTGAAAGTGCAAAGGTGCAGAGAAGAAAAAGCTATTTGCGCCAAACATGACTGCCATCTTGAGGGACCACAGACAGAGAGGGATCAACAGCAACAGTGAGCTAAATGTATTTTGCATTGGAAAAACACAGCACAACAGGGCTCAAACCCAGCACTTCAGCTGAAACACATATAACATCATGCATTGAATACAAGAGTCAGTCTATGAGATTGAGTGAGAATATAAATAGCACATTAGAAATCATTGATTGGACAACAATTAATCATTATCTGTGGACGGGTTGTAAAAATACTGCCATTATCTATTTTATCTAGCAGTGTTCTTTTTATTTCATGTGGATGAATGCATTATTCTGATCAGTTGACAGATGTTGTTTAATTTCTATGTGCATGACTATGAAGTAGTTTCAAATCTGTTGATGAAGTTATTTCTTAAGGCTTAAATACCCATTTTCCAGAGCTGGTGACCAATGTAGTCCTGGGAAAACTACATAAGGCTGCCCCCTAATAGTCGACCAAATGTTGGTCAGCTGGTCGCAGAAAAGAAAAAAATATCCATGGCATCTGTGGCGAAGTCACACAGTCTGTGACGGACAGATACTTATCATCTGTTACTTATTTTAGGCAGGTAATCTAAACGCTTGCCTATCATTCATCGACCTCAACATGGCTAATCATTTGTAAGTAGTAGCCTAGCGTTAGCCACTTAACAAGGCCGCTCACTGTAACGTTAACCTAGATATAGTAATATATCGTTATACGTTATATATATAATATAACGTTAACCTAGATATAGTAATAATTACGATGGGCCATTGAATTATTAGAAAAATAATGCACACCCAAGATGTAACGGCCACTCCGCTTTGCGTCATGACCGCATCACCACCTCGGGTGTGCATTACTTTTTCTAATAATTCAATGGCCCATCGTAATTATTACTTACTTAGTATTTCTCTGTAATGTAGAACAATGTTAGCAATGTCACATACAATATTCTTTCTCAGCCCTGAAACTCAAAACATTTTCTGATGCCAGCCCCGATCTATAGTAATTGAATTAATAGCATAAACCTAGTTGACTACTAGGAAAATCTTTATTATCTTTATATAAAATCTTTAAATCTTTATATTCCAATATATCCCAATCTCAAATATTTTAGTAAAAAAAAAATAATAATTATAATTGGTTATGATACAGTGTTTTATCTTTATAAAGATACTGACAACAATAACCTTAAACACACAGTTGGCAAAGAGAAAGCCACATGATAAATCAAAGTAAATCACAACTAGCTCTCCCACAAGCTGAAGTAAATATTAAGTCCATGGTTTCCCACACAAACACAGCATCATGGTAACAAACATGACATTAAAATAATGTTATAAACAATAATTTAACAACATAAAAAATTTACATAAACATAAAAAAAAGAAAAAATGAAACATAGGAACATAGGTGTTTTTGGTGTAACGCTAGTGTGTGATTCCTCATTGTAATCACAGAAGAGGTAACACGTAATTTGGATTCCTAAATTAAATAATAATAATAATAATAATTGTCCAGAGTAATGAGCATGCCATTTTTACGATTGCTTAGGGACTTGACCAAGCAATTTTTTACTTGCCAGGTCATACCATGTCACCTCTATTGAGAATCATATCTCACCAGAGGGATCCTTAATGCAAAAATCAATATAGGCTATTCTTTCTGAATAAATGGCCAGTGTCTCTAAACTCTGTCATATCTTGGGACCATTTATTTGATCGTCTATTGTATAAAGAGCAGTGTTATGCACACTCAATAGTAACAGTCACTGCATACTTTAAAAATGTACAACACTGCCACCAAATCGTTAATAGCTAGACAACACATTGTCCCTATAATACTTAGAAAATAATAGAATATATATAATAGAAAAATTGTATGTCCTGTGACATAAAATGTGCCATTTGTATCAGTTACATTGTTGTCATAGTTACTGTATTTTGTATTTGTATGCCAGTATTGTAACTGGATCATGCTTTGAAATGTTGATATTATCAAATGATTTCTATCATTTTACCAAACGAATGTGACAAACCAGTTAATACAACAACATTTCACAGACAAACTCAGTTAATGTGCTCATAATATGAATATAATATATACATTTATATGTCTAAGCCCTGCTGTGTTTATCTGCATGACAGGTATGCATCACTCACTCTTGGATCCATTCATCTGATCAATTGATGTTATGTATTTATAATATCTAATGTTGGCTTCTTATTGTTTAATTTTGTAATTGACACAATGCATTCTTACCTGGCAAATACAATGTTAAATTTGGTTTATTCTATAGTAGATTGAAGTCTAGTTTTACTGCAAACCTGTGTCCAGGATAGGTCAAACTGAAGGCTATGAATGAATGGAGCATGTGGCACATCATCTGGACCTTTTCATTTCTGTCCACTAATGACTCAAACCCCGATCAGACAGAGTGCGTTTTTCAAGTTTATAAATACGAGGCTCACCACAAAGCCTTTTTTGGGTTAACATTTTTTCATTTAGAAAATAGCAGTGTTCTGCTATTTTTTTATGTTGCTAGGCAACCCCCGACAGCTGTCCTGTCTAGGTAACCGTCACTACAACGAAAGGTCCGTCTCTCCAGTAATTTGATTGTACAATGGGGAAAAAAGCGCTATGACGTCACACCCTTTTCTGCTCAGAGTTTACATTTTTTCAACATGTGCTCAGAGAGCTCCTAGAAAATCACGAGGCGCAGCAGACAGTTAAACCGCGAGGCCCCTCCCCCCGGGCGCATCACTGTCACAATAATTTTGTATTTTTTTAAAAGGCACCTCTCACTGCAAAAACGCGTTCTGTCTGATCGGGGCCTTATCAAGTATGAATACTTAATTATAATGATCAAGTATTTTGTTAAATAAAACACATGTAAGTGATAATAGTGTTAATGATTTACCTTGGATACGAGCGACTTGGGCGAGCGAGAGTGAGCCTGTAGTGTAATTGTGCATAGTGAGTGCAATAAGGGTGACAAATGAATGGCAATCCGCGGTCTCCTCCGCAGCAGAAAGCCACCTTCATGCGACCCACGTACAGTAAACCCAAGTGTCATTTACTCTGCTGCGCATAATAGCACAAAAATTAATAAAAAACACAATATATTGACCGTGTTCTGATTTCTATTATGCGGCGTGCACATTTGTGATGACGTAAGATGAACGCAAGTGCAGCAGGGTTCAAGTTGAGTGTAAAACATGATGGAGAACGCACCTTCACTCCCTTCCATAGTAGAAAAGCCACCAATGTCCCAATATAGCACTGACATCTTGCACTGATTTGGGACCTGCGTCTGTGCAGTAATGAACTGGATACCTGAGTCTGTGCAGTAGTGAGCATGAAGTGGAGCCGTGGTATTCAAGGCCCTGTCCAGACTCCCACAGTATCTGTTAGTACAGTTTACTGCAGAACAAATCATTACGCTGGAGCTCCAATCTCCTCCCAAAAATCCAGAAAAAAAGTCAATTGGTGCTTCAGTGACTACTTTGCTCAGAAAAGCTGTCAATCACAGCTGTCAATCATGATGTCACACTATCGTTTTTATAGCATCAAATAACAAACTCAAACCATACGTATTTAAAAAAACCAAACACTTACATCAGTGTGATAAAAATGAACTAAAATGACAAAACATTTTTGAAAAAAAAATTATTTGAAGTGTATTTTGACCTTTTATTGCTTAATCATGTTCTGTAGACACACAGTTCAGTAATTTACTGGAGTGACAACCGCATTCTAAAACCAATACTTTATCCTGACCCCTTGACATCACAAGTGTTGCTGGTATTGTCCAAATAAAAGTACCTTACTTACAAAGGTAATATTTACATTCCTTGTTGCTTTATGTCTCAAATTCTCATGACCCTGGTTTAATTCAGGTAAAACATTTGATCATACACCACACGCATTACTACTTTTTGTAATGTGGGGCAGACATGCTCTGTACAGAGAACTAAATCCTCTCTGAGATCTTTCAAAGCAAGAGAACAAAAAGAAAAAGCCCTATTGCCTCAAACGCCCCAGAGGCCCAGCGATGTATCGGCGCTACCCATAGACAGTAAAAGAAATGGACACAACGACCCCATAGACTTCAACGGTGGGAACCTAAGTCGATTAGAAGCACTCTGTGCAGACTCAGACTGAGCTTGACGACATAGATGTGACGTGAGCAACCTGTCTGACAGTTAGAGGTGGGCAGATCGATACTAATATCGATAATATCGATACCAACGTTGGTATCGGTATTGATCGATACCAATGTGAAAATATCGATACTTAAGTTTCAGTTTCTCTCGTTTTGCGACCTGGCCGTGTTTGTCAAAATGCTGCTGCTGTCACAGAGCAGATGAAGCTCAAGAGTGCTTCGTGCTCGACACTGCTCTCCTCCCCTTCTCCTGTTTTGTACCGTCACGTGACTCACCACTAGCGCTACCACCAGCAGTCAGGAGCGCACGCCGCTCAGCCGCGCATTTCTAACAGCAGTCAGTCAGAGGCGGAGAATGGCAGCAGAGAGAAAGAGGAGCATTGTATGGCTGTATTTTCAGGCCGAAAATGAGACAACAGCGACTTGTACCATTTGTAGAAAGTCTTTAAAATACAGTGGCAATACAACTTATTTGTACAAACATATGAAAAATCACTAACCAGAAAATGCAGAGCGTTTGTCTCATGGGGATGAAAGACAACAATTCCCAGAATGCACTGCTTCGCTGCCCTACGAGGCCACTCTAGTCATGTCTACTGGATTACTGGATCACTAATAATGTGAGAAAGCCGAACGAGTGTCGGGCCGTCACGGCATTCATCACATGAGCTGAGGTAACCGCAGGATTCGCGCCTGCTGCCGCATTCACAGCACGTGAACAGTCTGGCGCATTTTCAGTTCATGTCTTTGGAAGCTTAACTTTCATAGGAAGTTTATTTGAAAAGTTGAAACACTCAATTTGCTCTCCACCACTCTGTTTACATGAATCTCCACAGCTCCCCGAGCCGTGTTCTG
Organism: Gobiocypris rarus; assembly: GCA_023029165.1. Taxonomy (NCBI): domain Eukaryota; kingdom Metazoa; phylum Chordata; class Actinopteri; order Cypriniformes; family Gobionidae; genus Gobiocypris; species Gobiocypris rarus. The sequence continues at coordinate 9,395,527 of CM040927.1, forward strand.
ACGCTGTGAGTGTGATGTTGAAAACATGTGGAAATAGCGCCTCCTGCTGGCTGTAGTCTTTAGCCTCTGGACAAAAACTCCTCAGATGACGCAAAATGACGATATTTGCGTCATTGGAGGAATTTTTCCAGAAATAAAATACATAATTCTCTCGTTTCAAGGTCAAATGAGGGGGGAAAGTACGATAATTTGAATATAATCCCGGGTTTCTACTGATACGAAGCTTAATGCTAATCGCTGAAGTAACCCTTTAAACAATAAATAATGATCAGCTGCAAGTATCTGGGGTAGTGCTATATATTTATGGATGCTTAGCTAAGAACTGCACGTATTATGTTTCACCAATAAGTATCTTCCTCCAGAAAAGGATTTTTTTTTTTTTTTTTTTTTTTTTTTTTTTTTACAAAAACCTTCAAAGCTTAACAAATGATAGAAGGTCAGTCCTAGAGAAAATCAAATCAATAAAATAACACATTTGTCAATATCCAGGTTTTGAAGGACTCTTTTGAATGGCTAACCTCAGGACCAAGACCTGGAAATTGAATAAAGAGCGAAGTCAGATTAGGCCTGAAAATATATATATATATATATATATATATATATATATATATATATATATATATATATATATATATATATATATATATATATATATATATATATATATATATATATATATATATATATATAAAAGGATTAAAAAAAAGACCTAGTGAAATAATGAAAACAAATTTTTCATGAGCATGCATGCTAGGTCTTAAAGTTGTTAAAATCTTTTTACTCTATAAAAAAAAGTTTATCGTTTCCATAATCACCTCTGTGTCTACTTTTCACGCACTACCCGGCTACTCCAGACAATCTTTTTTTCCTGTTCCCTGTATGTCTGAATTTTAATTATTTAACAAATATCATATTTTTTAAATAATACCTTTTTTAATTTTTGGTTTTCTTTTTATAAAAATGTCTGGGCGTCAGAGACCGTATAGAGACACTAGACTGGGATGGTCAGAACAACCAATAATCAGGCACCAAGACATCCATTTGGCACTAGGTAAATAGTTTGAGTTAAGTACAACTAAATGTATATTTTGATTTAATGTCTGTCTATAAAATTGTTCTGTTATGTTCAGTTTTCCAAAAAAAAAAAAAAAAACTATACTTTTTCAAACACCTCATAGGCTGTGAATCCAAAATTCCTTGAGTTTTGCACAAAGCAAATATATCAGATGTCATTAGCTCATCCTCAACAAAATGCTGTTGACAATTACTGTTCTGTTTTTGAACCTAAGTTACCTGATTTATTATTTCTGCCATCTAATTATAGCAGGTATGTTAATATTGTCAGTTTTTAATCATCAAATTTTACTTTCTCTTGCCTGCAGAGTGAGCTGGTTTGTCGCGTTCATCTGTCTACATTACCAGTCAATTTGCGCCACTCACTACATTTATTTACAAAAAACATTTACATTTATTTACATAAAAAACTAGAGCCTACAGGCACAAGAGGCTTGCCAACCGGGTGAATTGCCACAGACAGGAAGGTGTCCCAAATCCCTTAGTTATGCAGTTATCTGTTTGTGATGCTACCTACAGCGTTAATAACCTCATTCAGCATGACAAGATTAAAAGGCTCACCGAAAGAGGCACATGCAATTTCGCTCAGAATACACCACAAGTGGGTCACAATTAATGTCTCTGTTGTTCATATCATTAATAACGTTTTCTTCACAATCGATTCTTTGAAGCATTAGATTTCTCTTTGAAGCTTCTATTTGAAGATATAAGTGCTGGAAATTTAATATTACAATGACCTTGCCTGTTTATTATGACTTTGGTGATATTATGATATTCCTTCCACTAAGAATTCAAGTAAATCAGTATATATTTCACTTTTTTTGTTGTTGTTGTTTATGTGCTTTAATTTAGCTTTTCCCCTCCCAAAAAAAAAAAAAAGATACCTATATATTTAAAAGATATATATATATATATATTTTTTTTTTTTTTTTTTTTACAAGGAAAAGCTAAATTAAAGCACATAAACAACAACAACAAAAAGTGAAATTTGATGTTAGGATGTTGCTAAGATAACAAGATCATGAAAAAATGAAAAATACGAATTGGCCTGATTAGCTAAACCCGCTAAAAACACAAAACAAGCAGGACCACCACACACATTGAGGGAGACAAGTACCGCCCCAATATGTAATGCAACTTTTTTTAAACAAACATAATATCACAAGCTTTATTCATATTTTAACTGTAAAGTTGTATAGTTCAAGGGGGATTTTTCATATTTACATATGAAATACATATACATATTTACAGATACTTTAGTTTTGAAAAAAAAAAGATGATTGTGAATTATTTATTGGATCTGGGATGTATATTTATTTTGAAGTGGTCATGCCACTGATTGCATTCAAATTGAATATGCAAGTGTTTTAAGTCACTATATTCAATTTTTCCATATACATTTTGAAGTCAAACCAGATTCTCTTTGCTTATTCACATATGCACTAATGTAACCTACACTCACATAAACACATATAATTCAACTTAAATATCTTCAATATTTAGGGCTTTGGAGAAATAGTTGTCAGTCTTCTGAGTTATTGTCGGAACTCAGAGTAGAACTGTCTACTTTGAAAGAGTACTTGAAAACAAGGTTTGTCTAAGGTTATCTCCCGGTGTGGCAAAATGACTAACCCCAAATTGTGTCTGAAGTATATTTTCTTCAATTTTCAACATAATCTCTTCATTCTTTCACCAACTTCAGGAGATGCATCCCGGGATCTCTTAATTCACCCATCCTGTCATATACACTGAGCAAAATTATAAACTCAACGCTTGTGTTTTTGCCAACATTTTCCATGAGCAGAACAAAAAAATCAAAGACTTTTTTCTATGTACACAAAACGCCTATTTCTCTCAAATATTGTTCACAAATCTGTTTAAATTTGTGTTAGTGAGCACTTCACCTTTTCCGAAATAATCTATCCACCTCACAGGTGTGGCATATCAAGATGCTGATTAGACAGCATGATTATTGCACAGGTGTGGCCACTCTAAAATATGCAGTTTTATCACACAGCACAATACCACAGATGTCGCAAGTTTTGAGGGAGCATGCAATTGGCATGCTGACTGCAGGAATATCCACCAGCGCTGTTGCCCATGAATTGAATGTTAATTTATCTACCATAAGCCATTTCCAAAGGCATTTCAGAGAATTTGGTAATACATCAAACCGGCCTCAAAACCGCAGAACATGAGTAACCACAACCGCCCAGGATCTCCACATCCAGAATCTTCACCTTCAAGATTGTCTGAGACCAGACACCCAGACGCTGCTGCAACAAATGATTTGCATAACTAAATAATTTTTGAACAAACTGTCAGAAACCATCTCAGGGAAGCTCATCTGCATGTTTGTAGTCCTCATCAGGGTCTCGACCTGACTGCAGTTCGACATCGTAACCAACTTGAGTGGGCAAATGCTCACATTCGATGGCATTTCTGGCACTTTGGAGAGGTGTTCTCTTCACGGATGTATCCTGGTTTTCACTGTACAGGGCAGATGGCAGACAGTGTTTATTGCGTCGTGTGGGTGAGCGGTTTGCTGGCGTCAACGCTGTGGATCGAGTGGCACATGGTGGCGGTGGGGTTATAGTATGGGCAGACGTATGTTATGAACAACTAATTTTATTGATGGCATTTTGAATGCACAGAGATACCGTGATGAGATCATGAGGCCCACTGTTGTGCCATTCATCCATGACAATCACCTCATGTTGCAGCATGATAATGCACGGCCCCATGTTGAAAGGATCTCTACACAATTCCTGGACTCTGAAAACATCCCAGTTCTTGCATGGCCAGATTATTCACCGGACATGTCACCCATTCAGCATGTTTGGGATGCTCTGGATCAGCGTATACGACAGTGTGTTCAAGTTCCTGCCAATATCCAGCAACTTCGCACAGCCATTGAAGAAGAGTGGACCTACATTCCACAGGCCACAATCGACAACCTGATCAACTCTAGGCGAAGGAAATGTGTTGCACTGTGTGAAGCAAATGGTGGTCACAACAGATACTGACTGAATATATATGGATATATATATATATATATATCATATATATGTATGTATGAATGTATATATATATAAACATTCATATATATATAAACATTCATTCCAGGCATTTATGCAGAAGACTTAAGGTAACAGCATCAGTTAACCTCTGGCTATTTATGTAGCCATTTATGCAACTATAAAAAACAAAACAAAACAAAACAAAAAATCTACATTAAAAAATACATATTATTCATTGCCTTATTCAAATGGATAAAACATGTATTTAAGCTTTCTCATAAGCATAAACAAACAAGCACACAAGGCTTCTTGCATTTATAAAACGCAACAAATCCATTTCACCACTGCATAATGCATTTTCGATTTCCAGAGACAGAGAAAAACATGCTCTGCAAATTTCTGTGTTGCCTGCACAGCATTATGGGACTAAAAACACATGTCTTAGACTTAGGGGATTGCCTCATCTCACTGACATCTTGGGTCACACTTTGTTTTACAGTGTCCTAGTTACACATGTTATAAGTAGGCTACTTATTACATGCAACTATTCCTAAACCAAACCCTAATTCTAACCCTAGTATAAACAGTATGTTAATATTACTCTTTACTTAACTGTATAGTTAAAATATAACAAGGACACTTTGTGTAACCACAGTGTTAAAGGAGTTGTAAGGGTGTCATCAGTTACTGTCATGGCAGCTGCCACACTTGAGTAAACTGCCTCAAAGGCACTGCAAGTAAAGAGTGGGTTCTGAGGTCATCGTGGTAAAGTTACCCATGCCAGTCCTCCAAGCTCAGTAAGATGTCAATGATCACTTTTCCTGGTGGGACTCAATTCAATCACAGGCCAGCAGTATATGACTCAATGTTATCAAACAAAAGCCTGTGTGCTCTTTCATCAAGGAATCATTAGACTAAGACTAAACATTCATTAAATTGATAGTCCAATTTCTAAATTCTGATTGGATAAGCATCATTCAAAGCTTTTGTAAAATAACAAACCTTTGTAAAGTTACTTCACTGTAAAAAGTGAACAGGTGACTTGAGATTGTTCACCCAAAAGTGAAAATCAGCACATGATTTACTCATCCTCAAGTCATCCTAAGTGTATATGATATTCTTCTTTCAGACGAATACAGTCAGAGTTATATTAAAACATGTCCTGTCTTCCAAGCTTTATAATGGCCATGAATGGCTGTTTCTGCATCTGTCCATCATAAAAGAAAGCCACACGGCTCTACGGGAGTTAATAAAGGCCTTCTGAAGTGAAGCGATGCATTTGTGTTCAGAAATATACAAATATACGCAGGCATAGCATAAGTTCCTATGACGAACACGGAAACGCGGAGGGTAGAGCAAAACAAGACTTGGTTTATTACTTGGCATATTTTCAACGTAACATCCTATGCTTAGGCATATAAATATATATATATATATATATATATATATATATATATATATATATATATATATATATATATACATAAAAATTCAACTTTAGTTGATCCTGATGAGCGCTCATTGTCACAGTTGTAAACACAATGCGTTCTTCCACGAGGGAGTTTGCAGCCGCAGCTTTTGTTTTTAGGAAGACCATTAAAGAACGCAACACACACATCTCGCGAACATCCTGTAGAATTCAACCAATCAGATGACGACTTCGAAACTCCTGAAATGTTTCCATATAAGTGTGTCATATGCTTGAGGTTGAGACTACCTATTTAGGCAGTAGACAACAAGGTTTTGGAAAAGATCTATTGCGTTCATTGTACTCATCTGCCCTTCAGTTAGCCGATCTCAACCCAATAGAGCCCCTTAAGAATGTGGAACAGCAGATGTGCAGCATGTTTGTTCAACCAACACATCTGCAAAAACTGTGAGATGCTGTCATGTCAACATGGACCAGAATCTCTAATGAATGTCTCTAGCTCCTTGCAGAATCCATGCTGCAAAGAATTCAGGCTGCTCTGGGGGCAAAAAGGCATCCTGCACAGTATTGGAAAGGTGTAAGCAATAAAACGACCAGCAAGTACACATTTACAGTAATGTCTTCCAATGGGAACGATACCAATCAATGTAACATTTTAGTGTAGTCGATGCAACCTGCATCTTCCTGCCTTCCACAGGTAGCTTGTAAACTCTGGGGTATAAATATTGTTTAGGGTGCACTGAACTATCTCACAGTTCACATGCTGCTATTTTTCTCAGCTTGCGCTGGGATTTATCGATAAGACAATTTATGCATAACACAGGGAATGAGCACAATAGGCATTCATTTTCGAGCTGAGAAAGAAACTCCATTCCTTATCAATGTTGTGTGCCTGGCTACAAAGAAGCAGAGGCAAATTCACAACAGACATCAAGCGGCTCAAAGAGATATTTACGATTGTGTCATCGCTCCATGAATAGAAAGTCTTTTTGGGTGGAGGATTCCGATTGGAGCTGAGTGAGAAGTGAACCAGATTGTAAATCTCTGGAGTGGACAATCCCACAGCCATTGGCAGAGCAACAGACGCCATGTTTCATTCTAGCTAATGTCGCTGTTTAGTAATGTGGCCCAGGTGTTGTAAACGACAGGCTGAGATTTATGCAACTGATTCTAGATCTCCCCATTGACCTGTTTTACCTCTTCTCTCAGTGTATTTCGTTGTGGTGCACACTTCTATGTGTCTAAGCAGTTTTGTTTGTCATGTGGTTTTGCATTGTCTTAAAAAGGAATTACAGATGAACAATTTAGCATGTTAAGAAGTTATGACCAGCGCAACTCAATGAGAGCAATGCACAGATGCCGTGTTATGGCATGGTAACATGTTGCAGATGGGAGATGTTATGTATAAAATCTGTTTTGCGCTGAGACTAGACAAAAGTAGACACTTTTACACTGTGTAAATAGCAACACAAAGTAGTTGATCCGTGAACCGTACAGACCAGGCCCTACGGTTCGGAACGCATGTGATTTGTGGATTAGTTGCACAGTTTAACTCTATCATCACAGAGTAAAATCTGCATGTTTTAAGTCATTGTACATGCAAGTCATTTTAAAGTATTCAAGCAAAAGATTAAGTTAATTCAGGACTTGTGAAAGTTAAGCTTCCAAAGACATGAACTGAAAATACGCCAGTCTGAACAACATACGCTGTGAATGTGTCCACAGCCGCGAATCCCGTGCTTACCTCAGCTCTAGTGATGAATGTAGTCTGAGTCCTGCTGCATTTGTGCCGTGACACTCAATCGGCTCACTCACATTATATAGAACAGACACATTCAGTTTTTAATTGTCATCTTCCCACCACTGAAGTACCCCTTTAAGTTTGATCTGGACTGAGACTACCTCTTTCCGTCTGACCAAATTTAGTCTGTTAGGTCCGAGGGAGGTTTTACACCTGTAATTTTGTTTCGGACCAAACCAAGAAGTCTGAAAAAACGGACCAAACAAGGTAGGTGTGAAAAAGCCACTATAGTGATTGTAAAAAAAAAAAAAAAAACTTTAATAACCTCCACCACCCCTGGTTTGGTGGAGGTTAATTGGTGCTACCAAATCAGGTGCTGGTGCCACTATCTTTAGAACTGGTCCCACTGCTCTTCGATGTTAGTCTGAAGCCCTGTATGTTGCTTGGCAAACATGAAACAGCTTATAGTTGGACTAATGAACTATTACTTGGCAGTGAAATTGTTTATTCAGATATTGTTTGTTCATATTTTATGGTTAATGTTGTAAAAAGAGGTCATGCTTAAGATAAATTGCTTTAAAATTAAACGTTGTCTCATGTGGCATATTGCTTTAATAATTATATACAATCCCTAAATTGACAGGACATGGACCACAGCTTAGCTTTTAAATTTCAATGAATTGTGTCCAACCGGTAAAACAGGGACTTGATTTATGCAAAAGTTCATAAGATTAAGTACTGCAACTAAGAACTGCAGAAAGGCTGCCCCAGTTGGGGATGAACCCTGGGCACTCAGGTCAGTGGGACAGAGCAACTGTCTTTGTCATTTCCTCTGTGGGAAACAATGCGGCATAATCAGGCTGCTGAGTCACTCAGCACAGCAGAGGTGAGACGCTACTCTTTTGTGTTAGACTGTGTGTGCAGCTCTTGGAAAGATAAGATATTCATGGTCTGTAAAACAGCTTTAGCGGAGTTCAATTAGATTGTAATTAGACAGTCAATTAAGCTTTTTGAAATGACAGTGAAAGAACTGGAAATATTTCCATTTACGGATTTTCAGAATGAACTGACCACAGACCAGGAATAACACCATTGTTAGAGATGGTGTCTTTCATTTGCTATCAATAGCATTTCAAGGTGTTAAGCAACCATCTCTGTTTAGAGGTGTAAGGCTGGATCATCGTATAGCCAGAACTTTGCCTATAAGGCCAAGAAACGCCCACTAAGTCAGCGAGAGGCCTCTGACTGAAGTGACCAATTTTGTTTCGGGACACTTGACTCCACATACAAATGTTTACATTATTGATACTGCTTGCAATCGGAATGCAAAGGACTGGTTTACAGTTTACAGTGTCATTTACAATAAAAGAGGCTGCCCAGTGACAGGAAATAAAAATAAAAACATGCCTACCTTACACAATACCGAAGGTGGACTTGCGATCAGGAGTAGAGCAGACAAACTCTTTCTACACACACACACAATATGATGTCACACTTTAAATAAGTTTTAAACGCATACGTTTTAAACAATATAATTAAACATACAAATAATACCGTTAAAAGCCTTCTTAAACTGTTTATTACAAATAAATTACTAAATGCTAGAAATGTAAAATCCTGTGAAAATAGGATTACGCCCCTGTCAGTTTATGTTTAAGCTTATTTCATAGTTCTAGTTAAGTCTGTTTATTTTGCCTTCATTTTGATCAAGTTTCGTTAAATAAATCTGCCAATCTGCAAATCTGCTTGTTCATGTTAGTTCACAGTGCATTAACTTATGTTAACAAGATTTTAATAATGTATTAGTAAATGTTAAAATTAACATTAACAAAGATAAATAAATGCTTTATAAGTGCATTTCATTATTTGTTCATGTTAACTAATGTAGTTAACTAATGTTAACTAATGACCATTATTCCAAAGTGTTCCCAGAATAATTTTCACATATGAATTGGAACCTGTCCATACCTTAAATTCATTGAAAGTCTTTGGAATTGTCTTTCATTGTCAATACAAGATCTTGACCAAACATGTTGTGATAACATTTCCATCAAGAGGTGGATACATTTTTGGTCAATATCTTGTATTGACAATGCAAGAGTCAAGCACTTTGTAAAATCTTCTCCAGCACAAACCAAAGACTTTCAATGAATTCAAAGGTCTGGATTCAGAGGAGCCAATTCATATGTGAGAATGATTATTCATGCTTGCTCCCAACCATTCCTTCACAATTGATGAATCTTGAAATTGTCATCTTGGAATATGGCAATGATGTGTTCCTACATGGTTGTTTAAAAAATGAAACGCTACACACTTCATCAATTAGGGTTAGATGAAGTGTTGCCAAACATATAACCACTGCAATAATGATCCAATCATAGACTCTTAAAGGTGCCCTAGAATGGAAAACTGTATTTACCTTGGCATAGTTGAATAATAAGAGTTCTGAACATACCATGAGCCTCAAACACCATTGTTTCCTCCTTCATAGGTAAATCTTGTGCTTGAAAAAGACCACTGAAAAACGGGCGAATCCCAACATAACACAGACTGTGACATAACCGTTGAGCTCATTAATATTTACGCCTCCCAAAATTTGCATTAAACCAGCCCATGTTCAAGGCCAGGCAGTATCAATGCGGACCTGCACCAAATCAACAGGAGTTCTGCAGGTATTGTGAAGATCAGGACAATAATAGTGAAAACGGCAGATCATGGAAATGTTATGTCCCAGGCTGTGCAGGGGATGTGAGCACTTTTCATATAATGATGTGTATCTATAACAGGGTACAGTACCAATTGAATTCAAAGTTATTAGTTTGAATAGTGTCAATTTCGTTAACGAAAATATGATGACAAATGGTCATTGACAACCTTTTTTTCCATGACTAAGACAAGATGAGATGACACAAATGTCCTTAAACGATTATTGTGACTATACTGTATAAACATGCCAAAGTGTTGATGAAAAAAAAACGATACTAAAATAATAAAAACTCTTTGGATTTGTCGGTGGGGAAAAGGAGGAGCGTTTGTGCTTGCGATAGATTTCAGTAATTTAAATCCCCAAATCAGAGCTTTTCTGTTAAAGTAACATGTAAACTAGCTGTTGTTTTACTTAAACATGTGCAATCTGGCAACCATGTACATACTCTCTCTCTCTCTCTCTCTCTCTCTCTCTCTCTCTCTCTCTCTCTCTCTCTCTCTCTCTCTTATGTGTGCGGATGATCTGAAAACACAAATAAACAAGTAAGCTGCATTTCAGCATCTCCATTTGAGATGTTCAGTGACTTTCTTTTCTTTTTTTTTTTTTGGCCAGGCAGTGTATATAGCCTATAATTTTAAATACATTCTTTTTCATGATTGTCAATTTTGTGCTGATGCTAACTTAATTCTGGCCTTTTCAGCAGGTGTTATACTTATTTCTCAGGCAAACTACAAGTAAGCAGCAGACAAGGGACTCCCTCCTAAAAACTGTATTTCTGGTGAGGAGAGCTGCAGCCTATATTTTACATTGTGAATGATGCTCTATTGAATATTTCAGCAGCTCTGCTTTAACAGAGACAGATGTTGTTCACCAAAGATTGTTGCTAAGGAGGCAAAGCCCCTGCAGTTAAATCAACAGCAGGATGAGCCATGCGTGGTGTTTAAACAGTGTGATCAGTAGCTCTTCATGGGTGATGGAACTAAATATGCTGTCCTGCAGAAGTCAGGCTAGACATGTTCACAGTCAGGCCTGCTAATGTCGCTCTTTGGAGGAAGCTCACTTATCTGCATGTTTGCCATTAGCCCACGTCTTGCTGATATGACTAAGCACCATACCGGTTAAAAACAGAGTTGCATTGTGTTGCTCTCATGAGCGTGTTGTCAAGGTGCTTTAGTGCCTTTTTTCCTGGCAAATGACAGCAGCATCAGACCTCTATCTCCAGCCTGTATGATGCGCCTGGCATGCAAAGCCAAAGAATATGCAATTGAAAAGAAGATGAAAAGGCACATTGGCAAAGCAGGAAGCAGGAAGCAGTCTGCCTGTTTCTGATTTTAAGCAATGTATTTGTCTCCCCTTTTCAAAAAATACTGTTGAGCACATACTATTCCAAACACACAACAACATGAATTAGGAACTCCATTACCTGTACATATTCATAATATTGTCTGATGAGATGTATGTCCAGGCCAATAAAATTATTCTGCTGCATTATTATGTGGTGTTTTGACTCAGTGAGCAATATGAATCATGTTTTGGCATTAAATGTCCATAAAACAAGCTGCAGCACTA